>CM034155.1:635120827-635760535 GCA_019776745.2 Taxus chinensis | reverse complement strand
CCTTAATGTAGGCACATGTCTGACATCCTTCAATAGCCACGTATTCTCATTCTACATCTTAACTTGAACAAAACCATTTCCAACTATACTACAAGGCTCATCATCACCAAGAAAAACATGCCCAAAATCCCCTTGAACATAATCAACAAAATAATGCCTATGTGGAGTAGCATGAAAAGAAGCCCCTGAATCTAAAACCCAAGATTCAGTAATATTATGCAAAGAAAGAATCAAAGCATCCTGACATACATTACACGATGCCACATTTACCTCCTTGTTTTCTTCATGTTGTTTCTTCTTGTCTCGAAGCTCCCAACAATCCTTCTTTGCATGCCCAGACTTTCCACAGTTTTAACATACAATCTTGCTCTTGGATTTTGACCTTGCCTGATCTTTCGATTTTCCACGGTTATCTCTATTCTTCTGTCTCCCTCTAGTTTCCATTGTCAAAGCATTCCCTGAAGTAGAAGATTCCTTGGAGCTTTTTCTTCACATTTCCTCGCTTAGAATCACCCCTACAACATCCTCAAACTTCAACTTCGAGTTAGTTGGAACCGAGTTGCTTACCGCCATTACCAGGCTATTCTAACTTTCAGGTAAAGAGCACAGAATTAACAAAGCCCTAACTTCTTCATTAAATTCTATTGTAACCGAAGCTAACATATTCACAACCGTATTGAAATCATTTAAATGATCTGCTACTGAACTATTCTCAGACATCTTCATATTAAACAACTTTTTCATTAAAAATATCTTGTTAGAGGCAGAGGGTTTTTCATACAACTTCCCTAATGCATCCATTAGATCTTTTGTAGTCTTTTACTTTGAAACATTAAATAATACCGAAGATGCAAGACACAATCGGATTGTTCCAAGTGCCTTCTGATCCAAAAAATACCATTCCGCATCTGTCATACTCGAGGGTTTGTTCACCTTCTCAGACATCGGAGTATATAGATCCTTCTGATAAAGGTAATCTTCCATCTGCATCTTCCAAAGACTAAAATTCTGCCCGTTGAATTTATCAACCCTAGATCTTCCATCATCTGCCATAGCTCCCACTCAAGATAAAACTTTCCCTGTGATTCAACACTTCAGTAAAACAAAAAACCAGGCTTTGATACCAATTGATAGGAAATAAGAGATAAAATATGCGGAATAATCCCTTACAGAATTGCAATAGTAGAAACTAATATGCAGAATATATTAGAGATCTCAAATAAAAGTGCAGAATAAATAACACAACATAGAGAGATAGTATTTAACGTAGCTCACCCAATTTGCGCTACGTCCACCAAGAATCACTTGCTCATATTTTATTATAAGCCTCCACTTTCTCAATACAATACCCAGATCCGTTTGGAGTTATGCTCAATAAACTCTACAGAATTCACACCTAAATTCAAAGCACATCTGCAATGCATTTGCTTGTATACGTATCATATGCATAAGACTATATAAATAGACAAGTGCTTAAGCGGTTTGATACAAAACCGTGGGTATCAAAACCATGGGCAAAAAACCGTGGGTATTAAAACAATGGGTACCGAAAAACCATGGGCCCAAAAACAGCCCATAACGGTTACCCATTACCCATGGGTTAATAAACCACCCATGAAAATTTACTTCAGGGGCTTCGCCCCCGAACCCCCTTGACCCGCTCACCAACGAGCGAGACCGCCATAAAAATATCCGAGTGTAACACATAGAATGTGTACCACACTCTGACATGAAAATAGGCTCCACAAACATAACAAAATACACAGTTCAAACCTGCAACAATGAAATAACAAACTAAACAATTAAATTGAAGTAGTATTCCCTAAACGATTCCAATTGGATAAAAATACTTAAGGAACTTCTTAGAAAACTTCGCAAAAACAAGCTCAACCCTCTTATAATCATTTGCTGTCAATAAATGTAAATTTTCAATTTGCAAATCAATCAGACAAATTGAATCTTGAAATGCTTCTTAAATCCATCTAAGAACAATTCTCCATGTCTATTTGACATGTTGAGAGAGGAAGAAGATCAAATTTAACAAATCTTATAAGTTAAAATTTACCAGTTTGCACTGTAAAAGTCTGTAGATTTTTTCCTTGAAATTGACTCCTTAAAATTTATCAAAATAAAAATTTAATGAATCTTGAGTAAAGAGGACATCGAGATATTTTCGGAAAGTCCTCGTTTTCCCAAAACCAATCTCTCTATCAAAAGTTATGGCCTTCTAAAGTTTTTCTTCATTTGGCATCAAAAAAATAATTCTAACTATAAAAAAAAATTGGGAAAATTTTCCTTGGCAGACCCACGAGCCCGAATTTTCCCTTAGCGCTTTGGAAAATTTTTGGGAAAATTTTCTAAATTTTCCCTACCGCCCCACCATGTGGCACCACAAGACGTTGGCGGAGGGGCGGATCCCTTTTTAAACTTAGCGCTTCAAAATAAATTTTGGGAAAATTTTCTAAACTTTCCCCGCCAACCCGAAACCAATCAGGAGATGCCACGTGGCATCACAAGGCGTCAACGGAGGTGCAGGTGAGTTCTACCCTTTTCACCTTTCGAGGCATTAAAATTCTTCTACCCCCGCCGCCCCACTTTCCCCATGTTGGTTTAAGAGGCGCCGCGTGTCCCTTGCGGACTCGCGGGAGCGCGGGTGTAAGGGTGGATTTTCGCCCCACGCGGGAAATTTCCTAAATGTCTCCCACGGCCCCGCCGACCTGACTCCTCCAAGAAAAATTTCTCCTCATGGCCCGCGGACCCGCTCGTGGGTAAATATTTCTCTCCGCGGCCTGCAGACCTGCCCCTGGGGTAAATTTTCTCCCATGGGCCTGTAAGCTCGCTATTGGGGAAAATTTTCACCCCAAGGCCCGTTGGCCCATAACTTGAGAAATATGAGGAGTTAGGAGGACTTATTTATATCATTGGAAAGGTGAGGAAATTTCCTATCTAGTGGGAATGATTTATGGAATTTTTGAATGCATGAATTTTGAGAAAAATCAAGTTGAATCTTTAAAGCTTGTTAGAGAGTGGGTATGGTGAGGAATTACCCTCTGACCCTAATTGAACTTTCTAACCCTAAATTTTGGACCTTCTGATCTCTAATAATTGTTAATAAAAGAAAAATTATATTCTAGTGGACTATAATTGATCTAGAACTTTTTAGTGACAATTGTTGTCTTGTAACCTGGTTGCAGACTCTTTTAAACAAAAAAAAATTCTTCCATAATTTTCCTAACTAATCCTAGGTTGTCCTTGGGTCTCAAGTGGGTTATTTTAGCGGGCATCACACCGTTCTTCAAAAGGCACAACCCATGGTTCTCTTCCTCCTCTTTGTAAACATTGATTCCACATCAACTACTTGTCAGGTGGAGAAGGGTTCAATTTTTCCAAAGTGATGGAAAAAAGGGTGCGTTTTCTGCCACGTTGAAAAATGCACGGTGTTTTTCAACACTTTGAAAACGCTATCACGTTCTCCAAAAGGTGCAACCCGCGGTGATTTTCCTTCTTTTTGTAAACATTGAATCCACATCAACTACTTATCAGGTGGATATGGGTTGAATTTTTCCAATGCGATAGAAAATGGGGTGTGATTTCCACCACATTGAAAAATGTGCGATATTTTTCAACACTTTGAAAAACACGACCACGTTCTCCAAAAGGCGCAACCCACGGTGCTTTTCCTTCTTGTTGTAAACATTGAATCCACATCAACTACTTATCAGGTGGATGTGGGTTGAATTTTTCTAATGCGATAGAAAGTGGGGTGCGTTTTCCACCACGCTGAAAAACGCACGGTGTTTTTTAGCACTTTTAAAAACCTAACCCCATTCTCCAAAAGGTGCAACCCATGGTGCTCTTCCTCCTTGTTGTAAACATTGACTCCACATCAAATACTTGTCAGGTGGAGAAGAGTTCAATTTTTCCAATGCAATGGAAAGTGGGGTGCGTTTTACACCACGTTGAAAAACACACAGTGTTTTTTCAGCACTTTAAAAAACGTGACCCCATTCTCCAAAAGGCGCAACCCGCGGTGCTTTTCATTCTTGTTGTAAACATTGAATCCACATAAACTACTTGTCAGGGGGATATGGGTTGAGTTTTTCCAATGCGATGGAAAATGGGGTGCGATTTCCACCACGATGAAAAAAACACGGTGTTTTTAGCACTTTGAAAAATGTGATCACGTTCTCCAAAAGGTGCAACCCACGATGCTTTTCCTTCTTGTTGTAAACATTGAATCCACATCAACTATTTGTTATGTGGAGAAGGGTTGAGTTTTTCCAAAGTGATGAGGAACAGGTTGTGTATTCCACCACGTTGAAAAACGCACGGTGTTTTTCAACACTTTGAAAAACCATTTATACCAAAACATTTACATCGAATTTGTATAACATTGCAAAAAAACTATGAGAAGATGAGAAGTTACACTTGAACCAATGAAAAAAAAATTGCAGTCTTAATGAATGGTAACACACATTTAAACTAAGATCATTCCATTATAATATGTAGTATGAAAATTACGTGCTTTAATGAGAACTTGAAATTCGAATTCTCTATAATATGTACATTAACTAGAAGTAACATTCACAATACTCACACATTTTAAATATTTTTTAGTATGTTTTGATGGTATAATTATTATTTACTCTTTTAAAAACTAAAATATATGTTTAACCAACACCTGTTGATGTCAAAGGTCACATGGAAAGTGTCATTTTATTACAAAGTCATATTTTATGTCAAAGGTCACTTGGATAGTCTTCGGTGTGAGCGACTGGTACTTTTTTCCTTAGTCAACACCTTGGCCAGGATGTACATCTTCTTCCATAATTCTTTGTGACCTTCATGAATTTTAACAATGGAATTAAAACTTGCTACTTGATTTTCGAACACTTTTTGGTTGGATTCACACGTCGTCTCCCAATTCTTAATTTCTAATTCCGACTCTTGAACCTCAAGCTCCAACTCCATCTTCTTCGAGGAAGCATCTAGTAATTGGTCCAATAATTCCTTATTTATCTTTGATAATTTTAAATAATGCAGTCTAAGTCTTTCACGCTCGATTTTATAAAACTTTTCCTTGTTCATTGCATGTTTCAGTTCTATTTCCATACGAACTAATGGGGGACGACTCATCTTCTTGTCCATCTTCAACATTTTCGTTTGTAGGGCTCTCTACAATCTTTCCAAACACATTAGTACTAGGACTATAGAATTTTGCATAGTCTTTCGGTTTCTGACACTGGTGATGCCTTGCGCTTTACAACCTTCTTTTGTCTTGTCATCTAATTAAAACCTGTATTTAAACAACCAATTAATATTTGTTAACATTCAAACATAATTGTAACCATATACCGTACACAGAAGAAGAACCCAACAAAGTAACCATATACCTTTTACCGTAATCCACATTCATAGTCACATTAATACATTAACCATATACACAGTGACAACATCATTATTTATACAATAAATGGAATGTCACATAACAAGAATAAAAACCATCTAATGTGCTATAAAGAGAACCACAAACCATATTCAATTTAACAAGAATGTAATACTAAATCGTAAACGTCAAACACATTAAAGTAACAATCTCATCACACATATATACAATTGTGTTCTAATCACACTTATATTACTCTTCCTTATTCATCACATCGCATACTAGATATAACAAATTGAAATACATGATCTAAATACTAATTAATGTGCACATCATAACATCAACCGAAAAACAACCATATTAGTGTAAAATCACATACATCTAATAATCATAATTTAACCACATACGTCTATCCATATCATCTATTATGCTAAAAAGGCAAAATTCATCAAATATAACTAATCTATTGCATACCACATAATCAATATCTATACATATATGTCTAATATATAAGTAAAATTTGTTACATATGTAAGTGAAATATAAAATTTCTATGACTGGTATAATCATTTGTTATCTTTGTCTTGGGTGGGAGTGCCTGGTGTTTTTTTTCTCAATTATCAACATGGCTTGCATGTACATCTTCTTCCATACTTCCTTTTGATCTTCGTGTGTTTTAAGAACGGTATTAAAGTTTGATACATGATTTGCAAACACTTTTTTTGTCTGCTTCATGCATTGTCTCCCAATTCTTAATTTCCAATTCTAACTCCTGAACCTCGACCTCTAACTCCATCCGCCTTGAGGCAATTTTTCCTATTTCATCCAATATTTCCTTGTTTTTTTTTCGTAAAATATAAATTTTCCAATGCAAAATCTTTCACACTGGTTTTGATATATCTTTGTCTTCTTTATTACAAGTTTCATTTTATAAATCCATACAAACTGATGGGGAAGGCTCGTCTTCTTGTGCAACACCAACATCTTTGTTTGTAGAGCTCTTTGCATTCTTTTTGAATGGATAAGTTTCACTATCGAATGATTTCATAATCATTTGGTTCTTGTAATGGCGAAGCCTTGCGCTTTCCAGTCTTCTTTAGTCTTGTCATCTAAATAAACCTGTATTATAACAATCGATTATTATTTGTTACCATTCAAGCATAATGTGAAAGGAAATAATGCACTTAACTTATACATAACAAAATATTATCATGGATGAAATATATATGAAAATTTTCGTAACCACATCAAACCCAAGTACGCATACATGGATGTAGAACGCAACTATGTAACGATAAACCACAAGCCGTAATCCATAATACACAAAATTTGAAAAAAAAAGATGTGAATTATATGTGATTAATTACTGAACACGTCAAACCCAAGCAGGCATACAAGGAATAAGAACTCAACTATGTAACCACATACCAAAAACCGTAATCCACAATCCATAGTCACATTAATTCATTAACCAGATACATAGTGACAACATCATCATTTATATAGTAAATGGAATGTCACATAACAAGAATAAAAACCATATAATGCATTATAAACAGATCGTAAATGGATAACTCTATGTAACCCATAACCACAAACCATATTCAATATTTCAATAATGTTGTATTAAGTCGTAAACCCTCAAACACATTAAAGTAACATCATCATCATATGTACATATATACTAATCTGACTCCTCACAATCAATGTTATACATAAAGGTTTTCATCTCCTTTGTTGCCTAGTGTTAGCGACAGACAATACTCCATCATAAAATCTAATATGTTTCTTCTCATTTCTATGAACATAATTTGGTGTGATGTCAAGAATGGATGGGGGCATCCGATGTCTTTATCCAAGTATGACGCACTGTCTCAACCTGTACCACATCATCTGGGGAAAGCCAACCATATAGTAAAGAAGTGAACTTAGATGAATCTCTCAATTAAACACATAATTAAATTAAATCATTCATTACAACTACTTGCCTCTTTAGGAGTGTCAAGTCTGATATCGTTGAGATCCCAAATAGAAAAACCCTTTGACACACTCTACCAAAGTGTTTGCAAATGTATTAGGGGTAGGGCAATGGAGCAATGGGAACAATGGCCTTAGAAATAATCACTTTGACAATAAATTTGGGGGAGTGTGATTCCATCACACTTCGGCGTGCGGGGATACTATAACAAACCACTCCTCTCGCGACAACCATATCATCTGACATTAACTTGACTTTGTCCTCGTCAAGGAAAAGCCTATAATAATGACAATCTCAATTAAATTAATAACTTTTTATTAATTTTACCAAAAAAGAATACAGAAAAGCAAATGAGAACATTCAATAACTTACCAGTCTAGTTCCACCCTCTCTCATACTTCCAGCAACGGTGTTTGTGTTCCTCTCCTCATGCCTCCCCTCTTCACCCTCTCTCTCCTCAACTGGAAAATAAGTTGCAACTCCAGGATTTTTTCATCTCTGCCTCTGTTACCTCACGTGAAGTTATCTCTCCAATAAGATCGAGACCACATGCTGATTGAGGAAGGGGGCATATTATCGTAAACGTCCACCTATAACTATCGAGCCATCAAGACAATTAAAGTATCAACAACATAAGGCAACTTACATTTTTCAAGTGCGTGTTAAGTGGTTTTTACCCTCTCTCTGTTTCGCACTATGAATCAAGTGTCTCTGTTGGTGGTAAGAGTTGACACAAGGGAATGTCATAATCCTACGCACGCCTATAGTTAGTATATACAAAAATGCACAAAAACTACATTGTATCTTTACTTACGAAAGACCAATAATTACTTATGTTATCATTTGTAGGGGGGGTCAACATTTTTGCTACTTGTTCCACCCCTCTTCTCTAGCTTCCTGTTCATGACAGAATATCAAGTTTTTTATTTCCAACCAAAAATTATATAAAAAAATACTATACTAATCATAAATTTACCTTTGTTCTAATATTTGAGTTTTTTATTTCCTCTCACTCTTAACCAATGCTCTTCTCTCACCTTTCGCATCTCCGCTGAATCGTAGGCATGCATTGCATCAACCACCTCCCTCTTTCCTTCTCGGCTCAACTCCTCGAATCGATATTTTCATTCTTTTTTGCAAACATGATCGATAACCCTCCTCCGCTACAAGTAGAATCGTTTGCCTCAGGACATAGTTCACATCTGCCTCCCTCTTTTACACGTATGCCTTGCTTTTATCTTGAGAGGATAGGTGATCATTTCCCCGATATGCTTACGGCCATGCTTATGAGGTTCCACAGAGGGAAGATTGTGTTCTACTTGGCGATGTCTATTTAGTCTATGCAACTTAGAAAACCTAACATCCCCACTATCAGCACATGATCCATGCTGACAGACATAACGAATATGACCATTAACATATTCAATTTTATATTCTATGGGTGGCTCATAGATATCTGAGCGAATGGGCTCCAAAGGGACCATATGATGTATCACCATCAACTATTGGAGGATCATCTCCCCTTGCTTCCTCTGTGATGCTTGTGAAATGCGTACGTGCCATGTGATGTGAAGGTACTTGTATCTACGGAGTCCAAGTGCATAACTATTAGCCCAACATAAAATATTATGTATTTTGAAAAAGAAGTAATGTTCACATATTCAAATATTATCATCATGGAATGTGAAGAAACCTGTATGAAAAAGACAACAATTTCATAATTGTTATCCCAGAAAATGACATAATTGTTACTACGACAAACAATTACTGTTCACAAAGTTATTTATTACCGTCTCATTATTTATGTCTTCCCCGGAAAACATAAGAATGGATTGTGAAGATGGATCGACCCATGTCATTGAGCTTCCACATGTTTCTTTCATGTGCGTTGTCATAAACCATCATTAAAGCAACGTATTGTAAAACAAGGTTAAACTGAAACAAATGTTGCACGAACTTATTTATTCATATTTTTCATTCATATTGATAAAAATTGTGCACAATAAATGATTTTTTGATGAAATTAGCCACACACGCTATTTTTTTCAAAACTAGATACTTGACTCTAGATGTTTCCGAAGGTAAACATGATTTATGTGAATTGCAAGTGTGTTAAAAGAGAAGATAGGAATAAAGCATGATGTATCCAAAATGCCCGGTTTATCAACCAACACTATATGATTGTATCATCATATTATCCACAAAATATATAATATATACGCTAGAGACAATTCACATAATATTAGTTATTCACAATCTAATAAATAATGTATGTCTACCATTACGAAAAAAAGAAATACATATATCATATTGAAATGTCTTCCATGGAAAGTGCTAGAAATGCTACCACTTCTTCATTTATAGTGTCCCTAGACACTTGACATACATCTAACCTAACTCCATTAACTTTTACATGCACGTATGAACATTTCACAAAGCGAGATACACTCTTTAGCACTTGAACTCGAAGAATTGAAAGATTTACATTGTTACATTGGTATACACCAGTCATTTGTTTCACAACAAGTATATCATGAGAAAACACACAAATGTTCCGAACATCATGGCAAATCGCTTCCTCAAGACCCAATATCAATGCCCTATACTCAGCCTGGTGGAAGGTCATAGTGACATTTCCAACAATTGTACCTCTTTCTACTATCCTGCTTCCGTCAGGGTCGTATAATATGAATGATGAACGTGCAATATTTTCAGAGGTATTCGACACTCCATAAATTTCCAATCTCCAAATGGCAACCATTCTTACCTTTACAATGGACAAAAATATATCGTAAGCAAACATTAAAAAAAATAGAATGAACACTTCTAATTTGAATTTTTCAATACAAACATCTGTAATTTAACATATGAAAAGGCCCTAAAACATTTGCTCCTGAGTTTGTTCATTAATAACAATTTCTTATTGGAGAGTCGATGGAGTTAGTACTTTGTCTAGAGACATACACTCTAAATGAGTTACCCTCATGTGTTCGTGAGCGACTTCTTTTTGGGGAAACATTGCATTCCTTACAATACTAAAACTTTGTATTTCGCATGTTAGACTAAAGTACAAATATATTTTGGAATATATTGGAATCGTAATCACAGGTTTGGTTCCATTCCACTCATTTTCTAAATAGATAACTTTATGTTGCTAACATATAATTAATACAAACACAATTTAGATTTTTTTTAAAAATATGTTTTCCTATAATTATGAGTTTATAAATGTAATGGGTAAATATTAAATTTGAATAAATCACTTAATAAATTAATTAGTCTATTATGAATAGATAGATTTCAATCTATTTGCAATATCAATATCTATAAACATTTGATTAGTTATAGTATTGTGAACGACATTCCAATAATTGTTATAGCCTATAGTATGCGAATGACATTCTAATAATTGTTATAGCTTATTCACTAAATAACCATTGTAATGTATATCTAGTATTTAAAATTACATGCTTCAATGAGTACTCGAGTTCTCTAGAATTAACTCCTTTTCAAACAATATCGGTTTTCTATATTATGTATATTAAGTAGGCTACAGGTGCATCTCTATATGAGTTGAACTCATATTTAGAACACTCTTTACACAGAAATAAACGATTGGAAATGATAGTTGCACCAATACAGTCCTAAATTGGACAAATGATGATAATCCCATACTTAGTGAATTAGAAAATCGTTACCATTACACATTTCCTACCTAAATATAATTTTAACATAAATGAATTTTAACAATCTAAACTTGCTATAAAAATATCTAAACATTAGTAATTTTAAAACTATAATCCATAGAAGCACTTCTTAATACTAAACAAAACATATTTAATCCAATGCAAAACATATTTCATATTTAAGCTCGTGTGAATCAAGAATATATTCGAACAACAAAATGAAATATATTTATGTTGGTGTGAATCAACATTCGACAAAAATTAAATATTTATACAAGTTTTTTTCAAACACGTTTATAAGTTTTTTAGAACAAAACATAAAAAATTAGTAACTATTTTTTTTTTTGTTTTTAGCAGCAAACTTGGAGTTGCTTCCATGTGCAATCTTTTTTACACAATTTTTTTGTATCTATCACCGGTTTTATGACCGGAACTCCCATCTTTCTCAGCTTATGTGGAGGCTCATACTTCTAGGCATCCTCCATCATGTCATAAGCTAGACCATATCCTCGCGAATGCGGCCCTATAGTGTGGAACTGAGAAAAATAAATAACAAAAGTTTCGAGCAAATTGAGTCGGGGCCTTAACCATCGCTGCAATTTCCGGTTTGGGTGGCTTATTCTGTTGATGATGGTCTATATAGACCACAACTGTGGACCTCCTAAAGCATTCCTCCCTTTGGAATTTGGGAGTTGTCAACGTTATCCCTACAGGATTAGGAGGAATTGAGCTTCGTGTATTCATTTTCACCACACAAAATATAAACTAAATACAACAACACACATGCAAACAAAAATATACAATTAACGTTAGTACGATACATGTCAAATCAAATATATGTAATCCATTATGATAAAATAATCACAACATCAGAGAGCTAATATCCATGACAAATTCAAGTATCAAAAAATGCCAACGGCTATCCTTCACTCAAGATACACCCTGCCATAATATCACAACCGTCCATTGCGAAAGGGACGGTTGTGATATTACAGGAGGGTGCATTTCTGAGTGGAGGGTCGGTGGGTGACTTTAAAAACCTCTGCTCAACACATTATACCACCCAACTATCGATGTAGAATCCTAAGGGGAAAGCCCCTTCATCACACAACAATAGTTGGGTGTATTGATGTGGCATCCTAAGGGGCAAGCCCCTTCAACACGCACTGATTCCTGTCTTTACAGAGGCACTTGCCCCCATATTCCATTGTCCCCATATGCCAAATTGAGAGTTAAAGTATGATATCACATAATTTTTACATCTTTAACTTTCATTAAATATTCACAACATTGCAATTACCAATATTTAACAACTAACAACAAATATATATACACAAATGAGTTCCACATTTGTAATATTTACAACTATAATGCATCCAAGAAATCAAAATTTTCCTAATGTATTTAATTTAAAACAGCTAAGAGCAATGAAATCACAACTAACAGCTCCAAGATCACATGCATATTTAACCAATACCAACATAATATCAACATAATTAACTAGTCTCATACCAGTGATTAATAAACGAAAATTGTAGAAATTACCGAATCCTCTATCATTTATCAACAAACATGCGAATACAATAATATCGTAATAATAAACTAGTTCACACTATTATCTAGTGTCTATATACTAAACAAAATATTTGAACTTGTCATTCGTTTTGAAAACATGCTTCCAAACAATTGTTTGATATATTTGTACTTATGATAAAATTTCATGTTATGTTTGTCCTTGTGTATATCAAGCACATACATTTGTTCCTATTTACAAAGTATTAGGTAATAGATATGACATCAAATTGCTTCCTTTTCTTATAGTTTCAAATATATTAATTAATACTAATAATGAAAAATATAATTATTTTCTAAAATTTAAGGTTCAAGGTTTAGGGCTTAGGGTTTGGGGTTTAGGGTTTAGGCCTCAAGATTCGGGGTTTAGGGTATACAATTTGAAATATAAATATTGAAATGAAATAATTGATCATAATAAGAAAAGTTATATAAAAAATGTTGTGGAGTTAGGAAACCTAACAAATGCATTCCTACTATTTGAATAAAATATGAATGATTAGAAATTGGACTTAGACACCCTATTAAGCACGAGCCACCAAATCTAAATAGAATGAAAATAAGTGGATATCAAAGTTAGAAACCCTATGATGCAAAAATTTCCAAATATAAATAAATTATGGGTCCCATGTCCAATAATTGAAGCTACAAACTTTGTCAACCAAGTGACTTTGATTCTTCCACACTGAATATGAAAATGAATACGAACCTTAAGTTGAATAGGCATTTCTCTGAATATGATTATCTAATATGTGATCACCTTTTATAATTTAGGATAAGATAATAAAGTTCACATTTCAAAAGGAAAAAATTAAATATAACATATGCAATAAGTTAATTTTTATTAAATCGTCAAAAAACACCATAAATATAGACATTGAGTGTTAGCATTTTTGCCATTCTAAGTCTTAAAATAATATTTCAATATTGATATCATTACACTAGCACTGAGTTTATTCATTACCTCTGCCTCCTCCCCTAATGTTGGAGATAATTCCAAGGCCTCAACACTATAACTAGTAACTAGCATATGGATTTGCACGCATGCAAATGACATGCAACAGTGTGGGAACGAAGTCCCTCCTCAATGAAGGTGAGGCTGCCTTTATTGAAAACCAAAACTGTATTTACATCTGTACATTCAAAATTGTATGTGGGGGGTGTTTTGGAACATCAATGGAAGAAAAGTGAATGAAGGAGATGGAATGAAATGAAGGAAAGGAGTGGAATGGAATGAACTGAAAGAACATGCAAGAGTTAGGTAAAAACAGAGCCTAATATTGCATGAAGAGGAAAGATGAATAACCAACACAAATAAAACGGAGTTTGAGTTAGCCAAACAAGAACATGTAAAAGGGAACACACATGAGCAAGTAGATAATCAGAGCTTGATCACTGTGAACTAGAACAACTGATTACTAATGTTGACAATAAGATCAAAGATAATATTTGCATGCAAGATTCAAACACCTAACATCTAATGAACATAAGAACACCAAATGTTACAAGAGACAATGAATGAGACACAAAGTTCTTATTCCATTAACTCCAAAATGTTTTTCACAAAAGAACACAAAGTTTCTTCTTGAAACAAAGCTTGCACAAAAGTATTCTTCTTCTCCTCTCTCAAAGTCACCCTTACAAATGAGCCCCTCACTTCCTTTTATAACCCAAAAGTTGGTTACGAAGTAGTTAGGGTTTTAAATGCACATTAAATAGGGCACTTAAGTGACTTTGACTTTTTCAACCAACTTTTAAAAAGTGACTAAAAATAGAAACCACTTAAGTTAAAAGGTCATTTAAGGAAAAATACATAAATAAAAGAAATGGGTACATGTGGACCCCACTTAAATGACTTGTATGCACACGTAGACATCCTAGTCAGCAATGTGCCACCCAGATCAAGACACCTAGGATCAGTGCCTTATCCATTGGGCCAAGAGTCCGCCTATCCCGATCGTACGGGAATGAACTCATTGACTGTGCTCTGCAATCCACCAAATGACAAGAGTGCTGAGCTTGAAACTTGAGCAATTCATCCACCCCTCTATCTGAGCAATATCCTGGTGTGAGAAAATTTGTCTTCATTCGTATTCACATTCACAATTCTCCACATGCTCCGAGTACCTTTCCATGGTGAATTATTCATTTGTCACGAGACCGTAGTCGTTACGCCACCTTGGTTTATCAGAATCCAACTTCTGGTCTTTCGCCGTTGAGAAGATCTCCAAGAGCCAAAATTGCAATTCACTGCCTGGAGTTATGTCCTTTGTCTTTGTCACCATCCCAAAGTGTTGATCTCTCGAGCAGAATTCGTGAGACTTCAGAGTCTTGGAAATCCATCTCCTTTGCCCCATTGTGAACGAGTGGTGTTGAAAAATCATCGAAGTGATTTATGAATTCGTTGACACACACCTTAGCGTAGTATTTGGTCTTTTTTGGAGTGATGGATTCTAACATTTACGCAATCGCTTCCAAGTTTATCACTATTGGCTTGATGACCCTCTTTCAATTCTTCAGGGTATCATGTAGCCAGGTGGGAACCTCTCCAAGTACCTCATTGTACATGGTTCTCGTGTTCGTTGGGAATTGATCTTCATCACGCTGAAGGGGATCACCTTCGGGTGTTGCTGAAATTGGATCTTCTTGTTGTGAGAAAGATGTTGTCACCATTTTCTCCATTTGTGGTGATTCTTCAAATGTAGGCGGGGAAAGAACCGGATCATCAACTTTTGGTTGAGAAGTTGTGACTACTTCCACAAGTTGGGCTGGTATATTTTGAGGTACTTCATCAACGAGTTCCACCTCTAGAAATTGTGTGATATAGATTACAGGTGCTTGCGCATGAACCAATGCTCTGAATTATAGTGTTGTGTTGTTGATTAGGCCTGAAGAATTAGGGCAATCATGCAAAGACGAATGATGACTGGAATGAGAAATTCTCGAGATGTGCTCCTTCTTCACTTAGGTGTTTAGACGACTCAACTCACGAATGAGCCCTCAATCGTATCACTCCTAGCTTGATTGTGAGCTCATGCATTTTCAACTTGAATTCGAACTCCCATGGCGATCCATGCCCTTCGTGTCGTCTTACCTTCTTTCCAGAACCGAACTCCCTGAGTTCTTCTCTAGCTCAACTCACTTGAATACCGAGCTTAACCCAACATTTTTGAAAAGAATGGTTTTACCACAATGCTCACGGTTCTTCCTTATTATATAACACTTGTAGTAAGAATGTTTTGGCTTTGCCATAATAAGCACAATTGTACCTTCCAAACGATGAGAAAATGCCATTACCGATAAAGACCTAATGCTGCCATGATTATGACCCGTTAAAGATGCTCATATAATGATGCAAAGCAAATTGTGCTTCATGAATATTCTGATATGAAATAGATCCACCTCTATGAGATTCCCTTCCATGAGTTACATCGTAAAACAAGTAAGGTCTCAATAGAGAATCTTTGTAATAAACTTCATCAGGTCTCCTGGTAACACTCTCACTGTCACTTAATTCATTTTGATAAAAATATCTTGAAGGAAAATCCCGAATTTGAGGATGCATTCGATTCTGAGCAGATAACAACATAGTTGGACGACCTGCTTGTTGGAAGCGCTCAAAAAGGCTTCTACTATACTGCAACATGCCTGCTGCCCGGCTAATTACTGTTGCAGGCAGTTGCTGTGGATCCCCGACAAGAACACACCTTGCAGCACCCAATGAAAGTGGAGGTAACACGCCTACTTCACTAGCTTGTAGCTTCATCTATAACCACCATATCAAACCCATGGGCTAGGCGCTGGAATAACTTCCGGCCACTACTAGAAACAGTAGTGAACACAGTCTCAGCCTCATTTGTAAAACTTGCCTCAAGATTTGATCCAGCTTCTTCCATGGAAGCGACTTTCCAAAATGAAAAGGCGAGACAACTCAACTAGAACTTTATCTCGTTCTTCTACTACAGCTGCAAGATTTTGCAACAACTGATCACGACTGTGGTCGCGTGCAACCAGAACATCAGGATCAACACCAACGGTTCCTTGGGATCGCCCTGCGGCAGCTGTCGCACTTAGCTCTCTCTGGAGGCCACTGATTTTCTGAGATAAGTTTACTTCTCTACCCTGTAGCTGCTGCATATAGCCAATTACTTTCTCACGGCACTTTCCTAGGAGAATTTTAGTTCTACGCTTCACTGATACTGCCTGTGCAGCACGATTTTGAGAATCCACACCCACCCTCGCAACATCAGGGCGATAGACCTTCATTTCACCATCAATGAATCCACGATCCAGAACACGCTGTAGCAATTCATCTGTTGCAGCATTTGATGGAGCGCAAACAAGCATTCGTGGTTTAGGGCAAAGTTTAGGAAGCATACGGAACAGTGTGCGATCCATACTCTGAAGAACATCATCGATTGATCCTGTGCCAATACTGTCATACTTAGGCTGTTTGCATTATTATAGGATTGCCTGTAGCTTTCAGGAGCAAGTTTCTTAAGCAGTGCACCATAATAGTGCTGATATTGAACAAGATGAATAACATTCAACATTCCCCAGACTGTGTGTGTCCTTCCTGTCCCTAGTGGACCTTGCACCAAAGTGAAGGGCCAGGGTTCCTGCCGTCTAGTAGACCCAACTCCATTTGTACCAGGTGCTGTATGCATAGCAGCCCACTGAATTGGCTAGCTGGGACCATTGAAAATCCTATGAAGATGGTCGATAAAATTTGGTGTGAAACATTCAGGCATTGCTGGAGGCTGCTCCTCATTATTTGGAAAGTGCTTTGGCCTGGGATTTAAAATTGCTTTCTGCATTCTCCTCCTTTGCATGCATGGAAAACTGTTCTTTCTTTGCTGTCTTGTCTATTCACATGCGTGGATTTTGGTCTTTTCGATTTTAACTCTGTGTTTAATCTTTTCCCTGGCACATGGAAATTTCCTCTTCAATTTGCTGGCTTTTCCTTCACCCACGGCGTGGAAAATTGCTCTTATTTTCTATATTCGTGGGCTTCTAAACTTTCTCTGACAATGCTGGGCGCTATTTTCTTTCTTCCTCTGGCGTGGAAATCCTTTTTATCTTCTTTATTTTGGAAATATCTTTTTTCCTTTCTCCAACAAATGCCTCCTTTTAATGTCTCTAGGCGTGGAGATCTTTGAATGGGTTGTGCGCCTCCTTTGTTTCTCCTTTTCTTCTTTTTGCCTGAGCGCAGTGTGTGGACAGGATTTTTTTATTATTTGTTTTAAAAACTTTTCCTTTCTCTTTCCCAGGCGTGCATGAAAGTTGTTTTATGGAAACTTCTCCAATCCGTACCTTAGGCGTGCTCTTCTTCCTTCATAATGTGGAAACCCTGCTGCTGTGTGAAATTCAACTTTAGATTTTGATAAAACCTCCTTTGCATGAAACTTGTATTTCTTCCTTCACAATGGCGTGAGTTTCTCTTGCATAATGTTGACAAAATATTATGTCTTCTTGAAGAAAAAGAAGCTTCTGACTTTTTCCAACGGGTTTGATGGAGGAAGTTACGAGGATTAATTCAACTTCCTCTCATCCCGGGTAGTGGCTTAAGTGCCAGGGGGAAATGGGAAAAGTAACGGGCAATTGCCAACGGGAATGGCAAAATGGGTTGGCAATCCCCGTCCAATTTCCCCATGTGGGAAATTGGGGAATTTTATGCCCGTTTGCCAATCCATGATTTGGCAATTGGCAGAGGAAAACCCACGTGCGGGAAATTTGAAGGAAATTGCCAGGAAAGTGGAAATCCGGGTTCGGGAAGCCAACCCGGCAGTTGGAAACAAAAGCTTACTTCCCCGGCACTAAAACTTGTCGAATGAACTTTAATTTATATTTATTTAATTAAATACTCCTTAAGTGATTTTTTAAAAATTAATTTAATCAAACAAGGAGCAATTAATTAATTAAATATTAATTAATTATTTTAATGTATTTTAATGCGTTTTATAGCCTGGCGGGAAGAGTTCTCGCCCGAAAATCACGAAACGAAGACCGAAACGATCACAAAAATAAGACGATCGCAATGAGTCCAATGAACCATGCAAAGTAATACTTTTCAAAATTTTCTAATTTTTAATTTTTTTTAATTGTTTTTTAACAATTTTGCGAAGTCAAAATTGGCTGATAAAAATAGAATCACTAACCTAATCACCATATTTTATAGAGCTAATATATGATAAATGTCATGGTACAAATGTACCAAATTTATACTCATGGAATGTATTATTCCTTGATTTAGCACCACTTGACAAATGGCTATACAAAAAAGTGGAACATCTTAACCTAACTTGTGACAAAATACACATATCACCATAAGATTTATAATTGCCTTATAAATATCGATAATGGTTGCAACATATACATCCCTCAACCACACTAGGTAGGAATGTAAATTATAACAATATGAGGTTTTTTCCCACCTATCTACTTCCTACCTCTATACAATGTCATCTTGAGTGCCATAAAGCATGGGTGTACCCACAAATCAATTACCTTAATATTACAATTGTAGATCTCTTATCGACAAACTAGAATAAACTTAAGATATTGCATGTAAGGTAATAATGATCTATAGGGATCCTTTATTAAAATAGTATTAAATAAATGACCATTCTAGAGCTAACCCACAAAAAATACCTAGCTCACAAAGTGATCTAGGTTTGTAAGGAAAATTTATGTCGAAAGGAGGTTATATGTTCCTTTTATAAACATTGTATGTCTTTAGGGTCTCCTAGACCTAATTTAGCCTCTCTTTATAGCTATCTAGACTTGGCCTGGTACATATTTACACCTTTCTCAGGATTTGAACCTAATTTAGCCTTCCCTTTATAATGTATTTGGACCTTTACTAACACCCTTACCTTTGAGAGATATCTACATTGATTATACTTACATTTTATACTCGTTTGTATACATCGCATTATACTTTTTTTTGTAGTCATTTATTATTCTAGGGTTAACATGAGTAATTTTTAAAATGTTACATGTGGTCAAGATGATGGATCCAACATCCATTCACTTGAACGTAGAAACTTAAGTAAAGGTACACATATTTCATTATGTTTAACTTCCTAAGTTATTACTTCTTTATAGGTATTTACCTAGATTTTGGTATAGTAGGTCCATTTCCCAAATCACTATCTTAAATTACACTATAATGGCATGTGATGAACTTTGAGTAGAGTATATGTATACACCTTGTTTTCACTTACTAAAGATTGAAATCTGACAAGCTGAGAAAAAGGCCAACTTTCCCAATCACTTACTAAAGTTTATAAATCTGCCAAGTGTACTTTGTTTATGTAGATACAATATTATAAATTATTTATATGTGGGGTTTGGGTGTCTATTGTTTTAAGGCACACAAATTCAATTTTATTTACGCCCCTACATAACTTTAAAATTTTAATTTCTTCAAACTTCTTCACATAGTCACAATTGCACTCCTCACAAATCTAAAGGTTGAAATAGTTCATGTTGCACACAATCCCATTTGTACATATCCCACAATATCACATATTTATTTAGTCATACTTAGTTGGGATTTTTAAAATTATATTTCCAGAGGTTTGTGTGGATTTTTAAAATTATAATCAACAACACCAAAATAGTTTTTACACAAACTCCAACAAGAAAAATTCATTCATAGCACACATATCTCATCAAAGCTCTTTGATGCATCATGTAATGTTGACAACATGGTCGAACAAAAGCTACCTTTCAACCATTTGAACCATAGAGTGAATTAAATATTGTTGCTCAATTCTTACAAGGAAGAGATCGTACCAGATATTTCACAATATCATCATCATCATGCAACTAAAGAGGGATAAATAACTAAAATGTTAGTTTATGGTGTTATTACACATCATTATGTGTTTTTTATCATACCTTTCATTATGAGATCTCAGCTATTTTTAAATTTTTATCATCATTTACTATTAGTATCAGGCATGTAAGAGTGGTAGACCTAGATAGGCCGGAAATGGAGCTTAATGCAACACAATGAAATTATGTCTGTGGCATTTTGTTTGACTCCTTTGATAGTTTTAGTGACTTTCAAATATATACATATCAATATGTATGATTGTTTTATGATCTGGGTTTCGGCTTGGTTGATGGTTGTAACTATTTGTTGTTTTTTTGGCCATATCAACACATCAATACTTGTCAGTTTTGCAGGGGTCTCTAATATTTTTGTGTAATTATACATGCCTTTTTTACTACATGATGGTTGTAATAGTATTCAGTGGCTATTAAAGGATTTCATACCATTATTCCCTTAATTTTAAGTTAATGTATATGTGAGGAAATAGTAGCAAAGAAGGCTTGTAAAGTTTCAAGTCAAATAGGAAGTTTTTTTAGTATGTAAATGTATAAGTTATCACGTAGGCTAAACTCTTCATGTCTAAAATGTAAATCAAGGGAGATTAATGCAGTTCAACTCACCCTTCTTGATTGAGACTCAAAATCATGTTTGCTATTTGCGTGGGCTTTGCATGCTCAAACATGGAAGAGAGTAGCATCACTTTTCAGCCCTAAATTTGTTTGAATCGAACTCCTTGTTAATTGTAGTTGTGTTTGACATTTTAGAACCACTAGTATTTTTAGAGGATGAAAGGGATGAGCAGAATAAATGTAAAGAGGAAGTGGGAAAGTTAATAATGGAAGTTAGTTTGTAGATAAAGGAAGAGTTATGACCAGGAATAGTGGGAGATATCTCCCACTATCCCTGGAAGAAACTCTTCCACTAAGAACACAATCAAAAATAGTTGATATCATTTGCCACTAATGAATTGGAAAGATCTGTAAATTTGTGATTATAGCGCCTAAAAATGTTCTAATGCATGTATGATCCAAGGATCCAACCCACTTGGGTATTCTTGGGGAAGCTACTGTAAATTTGGCTGACTAGTTGAATTTAGAGGAGTCTCAGTCTAGATTAAGCTACCACTGAAATAATCTAATTATGGCACAATATTGCATGGAAGTTGTCGATTATTAATCTATAGACACCTCTTCCAAAATTTGGCATTCAGACCATTAGAACGTTGGATCTCAAAATCTGTTACTAGGAATTCTAAATTGTTAGAAGACTATGATTATATTATACTTCAATGAAGCTAGATGGACTCTTATGGCATATGACCACTGATTACTTAAGTATGATTCTTCAAACCTAAGGATCTCAGACACTAGATATCTAGTTTTACCTTAAAACCCAATGATAGATCAATGCATTTTCCTCATGGCTCCTGCATGGTGATTTCACAAACAAATACGACCAAAAGAAAACTAGACAATAGCTCTTTGTATCCATTTGAGACTGATCATACCTAAGGATATTGTTTTTATTACATGCCAAAATACAATGCCTTACTCCAAGATCCGGAGTAAAGTCAAATTCTTTTAGTATCTAGGTCTCATTTGATGCCCAAATCTCTCTTATAATCTATGTGGAAAATTATTCATATGCATTTAATGGCAGAGAATCATAACGTTGGAGTAAATCTGTTAAGGAACAGGTTGAGCGGATTGCAGTCTTCAATGAGAAAGCATGATGCCCAAAATATTATCAAAAAATGTATATCTAATGGGAATGACCCTGGGTCACCGAGTAGATGGCATCCACCAGTGTATATATATTTGCAAAGATATATTTACTATTTGCAAACATGGGTCACCGAGAAGATTATCAAACGATCTATATCTGTTATTCATACACAAGCAACTTCTTATCTTTGGCATAATAATAAACCACTAGGGATTTGAAACTTATGGTAGAATGGATAGATTCCTCTACAATGAACTCCTCTGATGGCTCGCTGAAACGATACTCCTCTCCTTTCTCACTGAAATCGGATTCTACCTCAAAAAATGTGGTCTTGTTCTTTCCCCCTCATTATCAGGCACATCAAGTGTTTCATTTCAAGGCTTCAATCTCCTCATTTAAAATACAGGATTAGAATTGATTCAAAGGAGAGGGTAACAGATTCGTTTGAACTCATTTTCGTGGAGGGAGAGGGGGCATGCACATTAATAATTCAATTTTTCAATAGCTCACATCTAGGTCACTTCCTCCATGTCAATCTCCCCATACATGTCAATGGACCTGGGTTGTGTGGTCCCCACGCCTATTTATAGACATGACGTCAGAATTTCGAGTGAGCATTTGGAATGGTCTATAGCAGGGGGGAGGAACCATCCATGGCAGGGGAGGCACCATACATTGGTGTAAATTGAGTGGAGGGTAGCCTCCGACTGAACATGTTAAGTAAGTATATCCTCAAATAGTTATGCACCTACAGTCTGCCGTAGCCAAAAGAAGTTAAAAGAATAAACTCCCTCTAGAATATTGCACTTGTCTTCTAGATAAATTTTCTTCTACTTTCAAGGTTGTTTAATAAGCTTCTTCCATTGTTCTCAAGGTGAAAATTTTGATCTCATCCTGAATGCTAAGCCTTAATCCATTTAAATATCTTGTTACTTCTTCAACATCTCCCTCTATGTGACTTGTTCTCATAGCTAGCTTATATAATTCTTTAGTATAATTTTCCACTTTCATCTCTCTTTACCTTAAATTTTGTAATTTCCTAAACAATCTTATTTAGTAACGAACTGGTATAAAATTTCCTCTTAACTTAACAACAACACTATCCCAAGATTTTACTTTATCATTACCTCTATTTCTTTCTTCTTGCACAAAATCCCACCAAATAGTTGCATGCCCTGTTAATTTAGTACAAGCAAATTTTACCTTTGTATCTTCAGTTATTCCCTCAAGATCAAAGTATTTGTCCATCTTGGTTATCCAATCAATCAACTCTTCTATATGTATACTTCCTCCATACTCTAGCACCTTTATTTTTGGCTTAGAACCTATTCATATAACTTCTTTCAAGAGTCTTGTATTTGGACCTTCTTCTACAGCTGATTAAAGTCTAGTTTTGTTATGGGAGACATAATAATAAGAAGGGCATAAGGGATAGCAACAAATAGACTATTATGATCTAATTAACTTCCAACATCAATTATACATGACCAAAATAATGCATTCAAACTTTAAATGAATGAAATGATAAGTAACTTGTTCAAAATATGAGATGAGAGAGAGACTTCGTTGTTTAAGATGATTTTGGAGCGTTCCGTGTGTGGGGGGCAGTTGAACAGGAAGATCTAGAGCTATAAATTCTACACAGAAGATCTTGGAACTAGAGAATGTGTAAATGTAAGACTATATAGAAGTTGTATAACCTAGGCAAGAATTGTACGATCCAAGACACAAACTATACTATTTAAAATATGGATCTAGTTAGATTTTTAAACTTTATGGGTGTTTCTCTTATTTGGAAATGGTGCTTGTTGGGTTCCACTCTTGCTCACACAACCTCAAAATGACATGTGATGACCTAAAACAAAGTAGAAATCTTATCAACCTATAAAACCCTTCATCAAAACATTAATAAAATAAAGGAGAAATATATATGTGTGAATCTGAGGATGGACTGCCATGGGCGGTCAGACTCCCATCTGTCAAACCAATCCCAATGTTGATTACATATCCTCACTACATAAATAAAGCTTCATGTAGTCCTCTTAAGTGCTTCTGCAAGTGTGTATAGCCAACCAACCCTCTAAGGATGCCCCTATGTCTATTGAAACTAAGATTACAAGATAAATACCTAGTATAAAATGTACCCAACTTGGTATTAGTGAGATATGGCATGCCAATGCCTCAGGTATGTGACCTAACGCTTTCATTGATTAAACACTCATGCAATGTTTGAAGTGACTTTTTTCTTATTAAGAGATGGCTTCTATGATATTTGTATGCTTGTAGATGGGTGTAGATAAACTCCTTGACTTGGTTAAGTGCTTCAAACTCATAGTAAGGACTACCCTAGACAGTGTGTAGTTTATCTGAGTAGATTTAATAACCCTTGAGTGCTTTTCGAATGATGTTTACAGTAGGAGCTTGTAAGAATGTTAGGTGAGTTATAAGGTGATAACGAATTTGTAGGTAATATATTATGATAAGGCCAACCCTAGGAAGATGAAATAACCCAAACAATGACTTAGAATTGAAAGTATAGTTTGTGATTTATAAGGTAAAGGTGTATATATGTCGACTAAGACTAGACCCCACATCCTAAACCTTCGATTTAGATTTGGACAAGAGAGAGAAACATCTAATTTGAAAGTTGTGTCATGTTCGACACTTTTGATATTGATCATGATACTGCTGACTATATTATGGACATTATTATAGTTTTGATTTAGTATGGTGTTAGATGTCAGATCATGGATTATTGTTGACTCTGATTCATATATGATGCATGATGATTGTTAGAGACATTTTATATAGATGTTGACATGTTGTTGGACATGGTTATATATATATATATATATATATATATATATATATATATATATATATATATATATATATATATGGATGTTGTTAGGACATGTGATATTTGGATATATTGAGTAGACCGAGAAAATTGAATTTAAAATTGATGATTATATAGTTGCTGATGAAATTGTAAGTGATATTGTTGATTTTCTGGATGATGTTGTTGTGATTCATATATATATTGATGATTTTGAAATTATATTATATTCATTTGGATGTTCTGATATGGCCACGAGGCCGAAGGGGTATTTGTATTGTGCAGGTTAAAAATATCACAACAAACATCGGGGGATTGGAGACCAACCACATTGGAATTCTAGATGAATTCAACAAGGTCACCATGGCAACTTGTATTGTTCATGTGTGTGTGTGTTTGATTGTTGTTAGGGATTCCCATGGGGGGGGATCACCTTTAAATGTGACCAAGGGTTATGTGTATTTATTTATTTGGTTCCCTTTTATTGATGTTTGTATGTGTTTATTAAGTGATGTGTTTACCTTTTCATTATTTACTAATTGTGGTAAATTAATGTGAGTAATCATGTTGTTAAAATTAATTAATCAAATTGGGACATAAGAAAGTAATTATTAGAGTTGTTGGCCTAAAATTAAAGTGTTGTAAGGAAATGTGTAAGTGATGTGTAAGTTGATTTTGGAGTATGAAACACTCCACCTTCTTTGAAATTTGAATTTGTCCTTGGAGGCTGATTTTGGAGGCTTGTGGGACAAGTTAAACTTGTCCCATACCTCTTAAATTTGCATACCAACCTTACCTATGGTTGGAGAGTTTAAATTTAGACTTTCATTATGCATTTTTTTGTAAGTCAAATTGTATGTTTTAATTGCACTTTCTTACATGCTTTTAATTTCAGTCCTTTGGGGTGTGGGCTTGTTTTGGAGTGTGTAAGTAATCTGTCATATTATTCACCCACTTATTTATTGTGCCTTGGAGATTGAAGTTGACTTATGAGTTGGAGTTGAGGATGTGTGATGTGGCATCCTACATGGATCCACCTCATCCTCTTCTCTTCCCTCTTCTATATATTCGAATTCCTTGGCTTGTTTTGGGGGTTGCTTCAATTTTATCACTTCATTTTGGGTGACTTGCTTTGGGTTTTTGGAGCTCTTGCAAATTGGGAGGAAGTTGGAGATTGTTGCATACTTGTTGATTGTTGATCTCTTGGATTGTTTTACATTGGAGAGCTTGATGTTTTGAACTTGGAACAAACTCCATCATGGAGAGGTAAGAGCTTAGCTCTTGGAAATTCTCTTCTTTTATTTTTATGCATATGTAAATGGTTGAATGTTTGAGTGGGTTGTTTTATTTGTTGGCTGGTTGGGTAGATGGCCTAGGAATGGTGTAGGAGAAGACTATGGGGTTTTCTTGTGGGAGGCATAAGTGTTTTGGGGAGGTATAAGTGTGGAGGGAGTTGGGATTTGGGTTCCACCTTACAAAGAAATAGCTTGCATTTCTTTACTCGTTATGGGGTGCCATAAGAGGTTGGGGAGGCATAAGGAAATGTGAGGAATAAGGGGTACTTGGGGGAGGCATAAGGGCATGTCAGGGATTTGAAATGATATATATTTTGGTGGTTTTTTCTCAGGTGGTGATACCCATTTCCCCTTTGGGAGGCATAAGCAACATCCCCCATAGTTTCTTGCTCCTTTGGCTTGCATGATGAAGCCTGAGTTTTGTTTGTTGTCTTTATTCTGTGGTTGCAAACTGTAGTTTGTTTTGGACTATGTTTTGAATGAGAAATATGTCTTTGTGTTGTGGAAGCTTGTTGTTGCCATGTGTTGGAAAACATTTCTTATTGCATTGTGGTTGGGGCTCAGGGGCCAATGAAGAAGGATGGATTCTCCTTTCATTGGATGTCTTGGTTGGGTGGAGAGCATTGCCTTTCCCCCTGTTCTGTTGTGATCAAATTGAAATAAAGAAAATGGAGGATATTCATGTTGTTGTTCTGGAGAAGAGGAAAAAGACAAGTTTGACAGTCCTTGTTGAGATTATTCTTATTGTAACCCCTTCCCACTTTGAAGTGGATGACCTTGTACATTATTTGTGATGGAAAGATGTGTTGTATTGGCTATGAAAGTTGTAAATTGAATTGTGAAAGAGATATACTCTGTTCTCTGTTTTTGAATAAATGTGGAAGAAATTGTATTATGTATATTGTAATTGAGGAAGAAGACAAAGTTCTGACAGTCCCTTGTGAAACTACTTTTGTAAACCATTTCCCCACTTGATGTGGATGACAATTTAATATACATTTTGTGCTGAAGAGTTACTATGTTTTGGAAATGAAATCCCCTTTGAATGTGAAAGAAATATACTCGGTATTCTGTTTGTAAAAAGGAATGTAATGAGAAAGAGTTGTGATTGTAAAGTTGTATTTGATCTAATAAAGAGAAGTTGTAAAAGAAATCTTTTCAATTGAATAGATGTTTTTTACCTTATACAATGAAGTTATTATTGTTTGAAATCTACTTTGAAAATTTTGTACAACTCTTTGGTTGAATGTGGAAAATGTATTCAGAATTATTGCATCCTCTGTGTTTGAAAAGCACATTTTTTTTGGAAAGGAAATAGAAATTGCTTTCTTGTTTCTACATTTTGATTGAAGGAAATAGAACATTGTAATATTGGATTAGAATGAAATCATATTTTAAAGTTTGGTAAATGTAATGGATCAATTCGAGTTGGAAGTTGTAGAGCTCTGTTAGATGATTTTCAAACTGGGAAATAATTATCAGAAAATGTACAGAATGACCCTGCAGACTAGGAAAGACATTTGAAACATTAATACAAGCTAAGAAAGATCAAAACGATCCCAAACAAACTATAATACTTAAGAAATTTTCATAGAACCTTTCAAAATCGAGCTCAAACAATTTCTCAGTCGTTTTTGTTGTTAAATTGGGGAAATTCGAATTGATCTTCAATCAAACAATTTAATCCTTGAAATCTATCCTAAATTCTTCCAAGTGAAATCCTCCATGTTTGTTTGGCATGTTGAGAAAGAATAAATGGCGGATTTGAACAAATAATTGATAAGTTAAAAATACCAGTTCACTTTCTAAGTGACAGAAAGATGTTTTCTCAAAATTAACCCTTTAAAATTTATCAAAATTAAATTCTTAAGATCTTTGTGCAAAGAGGACATTGAGATCTTTCCAGAAAGTCCTCGTTTGCCAAAAAATGAGTTCCCAATCAAAAGTTATGGCCTTCTGAAGTTTTTATTTCATTTGGCTTCAAAATATTATAACTGTCAAATTTAATTATTAAAATATTCTTGGGTGGACCCGCGGGCTAAAACTTTCTCTTTTTTTTTTTGTCCAAAAGGCAAAAGTCATGAAGTTTCCCGCCGCTCCGCTAATCCACAAGCCTTCATTTTGTTATAAAAATGATCTAAGTCCAAAAAGTTAATTTGGAAATTTTTCCTCCGCGGCCCCGCCACCCCACGGCCAATCATTGATCAACACGTGGCTTCGTTGGGCATCGGCAGAGGCTCGGATCGATTTTAACCTTAAGCGCTTTCAAAAATAAATTTGGAAAAATTTGTAAGTTTTCCCCGCAGCCCGTCGGCCCGCAGCCAATCAGGTGCTGCCACGTGGCTTCACGAGGCATCAGGCGGAGGAGCGGATATTTTTAAACCTTAACGCTTCAGAAAACTTTTGGGAAAATTTCCAAATTATCCCTCCTATCGCATACTGCCAAACCGCAGCCAATGGTTGGCTGACACGTGGCATCTTCTCACGTCGGTGGAGGCACGGGTTCCTTTCGACCTTTTTTCCCTTCCTTTGTGAATAGTCAAATTTTCCAAATGTTCCCCGCTGACCCGCTTGAACCCGCAGCCAATAAGGAGCTGTCACGTGGCCTCCCTGGGTGTCAGTGGAGGTGCGGGTGTAAAATTCACTTTGTCCCAAAAGGGAAAAAGTGCTAAATGCCTTCCCCGCTCCGCCAGCCCGCATCTGGGAAAATTTTTCTTCCCCGCTCTGCCGGTCCACTTTTCTCCTCCAAGGTGAATTTTCTCTCTGAAGTCCATAGGCCCGAGTTGGGGAAAATTTTCCTCCCTAGGCCTACAGGCCCACTCTTGGGAAAATTTTCACCCCAAGTTCCGTCAGTCCATAACTTGAGAAATATGAGGAGTTAGGAGGACTTCTTTATATCACCAGAAAGGTGAGGAAATTCCCTATCTAATGGGAATGTTTTCAGGAAGTTTTTGATTGTGTTAATCATGAGAAAAATTAGGTTGAATATTTTAAGAGAGTTCTAGGAGTGGGTAAGTAAGAATTTACTCTGATGATTTTAAATATGTATTCTTTTCCCCCACTGTAATTAAACCTTGCTCTTGTCTTAGATCTTGTGGAATTAAATACCTTGGGTATTTAATTGTTTTGGTCCCTTAACCCTAAAATTTTAATCAGGGAATATTTAGCTAAAATGTCAATGTAATCAGTGATTAAATTAATCCCTAAGGAGATTTGAGCTAGGTGTGGACTTATTACACTTGTTGCTTTTTAATGTGGAATTAGTAATTGTTATAATGGGAAAAGTTATCAGTTGAATTTAATTGTCCTTGAGACTTTGGTTGTTAACACTTTAAAAAAAATATTATTCCATAATTTTCTAACTAAACCTAGGTTGTTCATGGGTCTCAAGTGGGAGATTTTAACGGGCGTTACAATAAACATATAAGTGCATAGAAGTAAACATGAGCGTAGAAGTAGACAAGTGCGTGAAAGCAAGCATGAGTATATAAGTATGTAAAAGTGCATCAAATAAATTTAGAGTGTTTAAAAATAAAGAATAATTTGATATGTAGATAAGATGTGAATGATGAATGAAGTAATGTGTAATAGAAAAAAATAGGAGCCTAGGGCCAATAGTAGCCAAACAAGTATAACATTATGCGATAAGTGAATAATAAAGTAAATGATTGGTAACAAGTAGGAATGGAGCATGTCAAATTGGTATCTAGAAATAAATATTATGTTCATTAGATGAAGTTAAATATTTAACATGTTTCATAAGATATAAGGTGGTACAAGATAGGAAAAATAGCTTTGTATCACTAATGGACTAGTATGTATGGATATGATCTATATAAGCTTAGAAAATAGGATGCCCCTAGTACTAGTATGACCCCAATATGGTGGGTATCTCCTGGGATGTAGGGTTTTAAGAAGTCACACAATGTACATGATATGATCTAATTTACACTCATTATGTAAGATGCCCTCTATGAAAGCATGCCCCTAATGTGGTGGGTTTTCCCATAGTGTATAAGTCTTAGGAAGCCATGAAGTGTATGCATGATGTCCATAGATTAAGGTATTTATAATTGTCTAATTTTTGTGAATAGGATCAAGTGCACAAGGATCTAAATAACCATGATGTTTTAATCTATACATTGAATGAGAAAGTTACATGAAATCCCTAGTTTTTTATTTTTATCACATTACATTATTTTCGTGTTTTTTCCATATTAATTTGCCTCCCAACACTACAAATGCATTGTGCGAACCCAAATCATACTCCCCAAATGACACAATTATTTGTAAGACGATTATACCATATTCAACTAAAAATGTAAATTGTGGTGATACCATGTTACTCTATTTCACCAAATACAACCAATAGGTGTCTAATATGATCAGTTAACCTTTTCTAGAATACTCCTTGCTTGTTCCAAAATACAAGCTTTACAAATTAGTATTGAAAAGGTATTTTTGTCAAATGTTTTAGTTGTAAGTGCCCTAGTAGATAAATGTGCAAACAAGTGAATTGTTTGAAAAAATGCCTTAAAGATATATGGTCTCATGGACTACAATGATTGCATGATATGAAAATAATGGGTTTTTTTAAACACCTCGGAACATTTCAAGAAAATTCAACTGACAGTGTAAATCTAGGCTCCACAACTTTTTCAACATCCTCACACCTATACCAAAAATGGGAGTTTTAAAGTAGGGTATAGACAACCATAAAAGAATAAATGTTATATGTCGCTACAAGTACCATAGTAGGCATGTATGTGAAATGTGGGAACATACACAAGGCAATTCAACTATTAAAAATTATGTCTTAAGAGATTTGGTCTTATGAAACATACCCAAACCATATAAGCTTCATTTTTTTATTAGCATGTATCCATAAATACTTTATCATGTGCAAAGTGCCCATGTTGTATGATTTAAATCAGGGATTTGATTTGATCTTGGAGATTTTTACTCAAATTAATCATCCCAATGTTCCAATATTTTCCTCATGTATTCTCGTAGTCTAATTATATAACAAAAAATGTGGCTGACATTGTAAAATGGTTTGATGTTCTAAAATTTTCAAAAAAAATGAGTTGTAAAGGGGAGCCTAGCCTCCTGAACTATATTCCAAAAATGTAACTCTTACATCATTTCCCACCTTCCAAATAGTGAGAAGTTGAAAAAGGGCGAGGCCATTTTGTATTACTTTTGCTATTGTAGAAATTTGTGAGTTCTACTTGAATCTAAATAGATTCAAATAATCAACAACATGTTTATTGAGTAGAATGAATTTAAAAGATGTGGATCCAATTTATGTATCTCATGCCAATTTCATAGTTATGACTTTATTTTATAGCATGATATTTAGTCACCATTGCATGCTTTGGATGGGGTAATTATAACACAAAAAACCAATACATATTTAAAAGGTTTGTCCACTCCTTTCCATATGAAATCCTTTTAGATTGCTAGGATTTGACGTTTCGCCTCAGAAGGAATTGGGATAGGTGATAGTAAATAATCAAAACAACCTATAGAAAATCTTGTGTTGATTGTATTCTTGTTGCCAAGATTAACCATTTGTTTGTCAATTTGCCTAATATTTGTCGCAATCTAGCCATGCTAGTCCCTGTAAATCTTTTTTCAGTTTCCATTGTAGTAGGAAACTCAAATATATCATGGGTAAGTTACCTTCTTTTTTGAATCCAACGAATCTTAGTTATTTTGGTTACATTTACATTTACAAAAAACAATATTTGATTTGTGGTATCTTATCACTTAGCCTCAGCTTGTTGGAATAAATTGAAAAATGCAGCAAAGTGATGAACTCGCTTATAACTAAGCAAGATAATGAAATATAGTCATCTACAAAGTGGAATTTAAGTGTATTTGTGGCCTCTCTCATTAGTTGGCAACCCATAAACTGAATTTTCTTATCATTGCAACAAGATGTCTAGTTATGAGTTCTCCTAATATTACAAATAAATAAGGAATCAATAGGTATCCTTAATGGAGGCCTCTTGTCGGTTTGAAAGGACAACAAATTTTCCCATTTATAATGAATATTAAGATAAGGGCTATAAAAAAATTATTATCAAGATGCCAATTAAGCTTGTGGTGGTTGTGTGTACTTGTTAAGCACACCCATGTGTTGGATTACTTTATGACTGATATGTGTCCCTAATAATTTATCTATTTCCCTCCTTTTTGTCACTTTTGACATGTTTCTCATGCAAGTTAATTTTTTCGTGCACTCTCATTGCATTTTAGGCTTGCGCACCAACCCAGAATAATCCCACACAATAGCTTTATGTGTTGATTGTATTCTTGTTACCAAGATTAACCATTTGTTTGTCCATTTGCCTAGTATTTATCACAATCTAGCTATGTTAGGTCCTCGTAAATCTTTTGAATTTCCATTGTAGTAGGAAACTCAAATATTTCATGGCTAAGTTACCATTATTTTTGTAATCAAACGAATCTTAGTTATTTGGTTACATTTACATTTACAAAAACAATATTTGATTTGTGATATCTTATCACTTAGCCTCAAGCTTGTTGGAATAAATTGAAAAATGCAACAAAGTGAGTGAACTCCTCGCTTATAACTAAGCAAGATAATGAAATATAGTCATCCACAAAGTGGAATTTAAGTGTATTTGTGGCCTCTCTCATTAGTTGGAAACCCATACACTGAATTTTATTATCATTGCAACAATATGTCTAGTTATGAGTTCTCCTATATTACAAATAAATACGGAATCAATAGGTATCCTTAATGGAGGCCCTCTTGTCGGTTTGAAAGGACACATATTTTCCCATTTATGAATATTAAGATAAGGGCTATAAAAAAATTATTATCAAGATGTCAATTAAGCTTGTGGTGGTTGTGTTTACTTGTCAAGCACACCCATGTGTTGGATTACTTTTATACTGATACGTGTCCCTAATAATTTAATCCTCTTTCCTCCTTTTTGTTAGTTTTGACATGTTTCTCTTGGCAAGTTATTTTTTCACGCACTCTCATTGCATTTTAGACTTGTGCACCACCCAAAACAATCCCACACGGTAGCGTTTGTTCTATTACACAATCACTAAACGCGCACTTCTTGTGCCTTACCAAAACTTCTATGCACACCAAACACACTTTTCCCTTTGTCATAACTATGTGCATCATTGCGCTCTCATCGTTGCGCAATCATGTGTGTACGACACATCACCTAACCACTATTAAAGATTTTGCATACATTCTACACAATCATCGATCTGCTGCATCATGCACACTTACACCATCCTTACATTCTTTGCATTATGGTGCACTTGTACTTAACCAATAATTTTAACTTATGTAGGATAACCCTCTTGTTTGTGATGCTCTTGCATCATGAGTTCTCCTAATACTACAAATAAATAAGGAATCATCTAGTCTCCTTGATGGATGCCTCCATTGAGTTGAAAAGCCAACTTGTTTACCATTTATGAATACTGAGATAGGATTATGAATATTTAGTGTCGACATGCCGATTAAAACTGTGGTGGTTGTATTTACTTATTGCCTATAGAGAACATAAGAATAACATTGTGGGGTTATGCTTATTTATAACAACTCTCCTCTTTCAGTTGAAAACCTCAAAATGTTAGAACTTATGTTCCTCTGGCAAACATCTATGCAAAAAGTGTGTAGGTGGGATTAGGTTCAAATCTTGAGGAGATTGATGAAGGAGAGAGAATAAAAAAGATACATGGATGTAGTGTTGAATTAAAGGCCATAAAATGGTGCATGTTTTTTATGTATGAGACAAATCACCACCCACATACAAAAGATATATATGCAAAGTTGGAGAAAGTGTATTGGGAGATAAAGGTGGTAGGATATTTTTCATATTCAAAACATGTACCGAGTGATTTGGACAAGGAGAAAAATAATTAATTACATCTACCGCTATAATGAGAAGTTAAAAATCAATCTAGATAGTTATCTATTATTGATTTTTCCACTTGTATGTCTTGTGTTACATAAGCTCCCTTGAGTCTCACGTTCTATTAAAACACAATGTATTGATAGGTGTTAAATTCCTTGCATTTTATGTTATGAAGTGCACAAATTTTATAGCAAAATGGACAAAAACCCAATTTAGAAAAGTGTGAACTTGTGATGGGTATGGTTAAATATAATATGTAGAGATGTAAGAAATGAATATAGAATTTATATAAGAGTGTAAGGGTGAAGTAAAGTGCATTGAAAATTCGAGGTGTTGTAAGAAGGTTATGTGAAACATATACAACAATAACTTGGTTTGACTTGAGGGCATCCCATAGAAGGATAGTCCTTGACTACCAATGGAGACAAGGAAATGGTTTTTATTATTAATCTAGGCTATGGATAAACTATGGGAGTGTGAAGTTTTTGTTAAAGACAAGGAAATTGTTTTTTATATATAATTATTATTATTGTTAGACGTTTTCATCGTGTAAACTTGCTTCTAATTCATCATCTTTAACCTCTCCATCACAATGTACACTACAAAACAACGTTAATATGTGCTACATTCCATATCAACTATCACATGACACAATTTTTGTAAGACGATTATACCATATTCAACTAAAAATGTAAATTGTGGTGATACCATGTTACTCTATTTCACCAAATACAACCAATAGGTGTCTAATATGATCAGTTAACCTTTTCTAGAATACTCCTTGCTTGTTCCAAAATACAAGCTTTACAAATTAGTATTGAAAAGGTATTTTTGTCAAATGTTTTAGTTGTAAGTGCCCTAGTAGATAAATGTGCAAACAAGTGAATTGTTTGAAAAAATGCCTTAAAGATATATGGTCTCATGGACTACAATGATTGCATGATATGAAAAATAATGGGTTTTTTAAAACACCTCGGAACATTTCAAGAAAATTCAACTGACAAGTGTAAATCTAGGCTCCACAACTTTTTCAACATCCTCACACCTATACCAAAATGGGAGTTTTAAAGTAGGGTATAGACAACCATAAAAGAATAAATGTTATATGTCGCTACAAGTACCATAGTAGGCATGTATGTGAAATGTGGGAACATACACAAGGCAATTCAACTATTAAAAATTATGTCTTAAAGAGATTTGGTCTTATGAAACATACCCAAACCATATAAGCTTCATTTTTTATTAGCATGTATCCATAAATACTTTATCATGTGCACGTGCCCATGTTGTATGATTTAAATCAGGGATTTGATTTGACTCTTGGAGATTTTTACTCAAATTAATCATCCCAATGTTCCAATATTTTCCTCATGTATTCTCGTAGTCTAATTATATAACAAAAATGTGGCTGACCATTGTAAAATGGTTTGATGTTCTAAATTTTCAAAAAAATGAGTTGTAAGGGGAGCCTAGCCTCCTGAACTATATTCAAAAATGTAACTCTACATCATTTCCCACCTTCCACAATAGTGAGAAGTTGAAAAGGGCGAGGCCATTTGTATACTTTTGCTATTGTAGAAATTTGTGAGTTCTACTTGAATCTAAATAGATTCACATAATCAACAACATGTTTATTGAGTAGAATGAATTTAAAAGATGTGGATCCAATTTATGTATCTCATGCCAATTTCATAGTTATGACTTTATTTTATAGCATGATATTTAGTCACCTTGCATGCTTTGGATGGGTAATTATAACACAAAACCAATACATATTTAAAAGGTTTGTCCACTCCTTTCCATATGAAATCCTTTTAGATTGCTAGGATTTGACGTTTCGCCCTCAGAAGGAATTGGGATAGGTGATAGTAAATAATCAAAACAACCTATAGAAAATCTTGTGTTGATTGTATTCTTGTTGCCAAGATTAACCATTTGTTTGTCAATTTGCCTAATATTTGTCGCAATCTAGCCATGCTAGTCCCTGTAAATCTTTTTTCAGTTTCCATTGTAGTAGGAAACTCAAATATATCATGGGTAAGTTACCTTCTTTTTTGAATCCAACGAATCTTAGTTATTTTGGTTACATTTACATTTACAAAAACAATATTTGATTTGTGGTATCTTATCACTTAGCCTCAAGCTTGTTGGAATAAATTGAAAATGCAGCAAAGTGATGAACTCGCTTATAACTAAGCAAGATAATGAAATATAGTCATCTACAAAGTGGAATTTAAGTGTATTTGTGGCCTCTCTCATTAGTTGGCAACCCATAAACTGAATTTTCTTATCATTGCAACAAGATGTCTAGTTATGAGTTCTCCTAATATTACAAATAAATAAGGAATCAATAGGTATCCTTAATGGAGGCCTCTTGTCGGTTTGAAAGGACACAAATTTTCCCATTTATGAATATTAAGATAAGGGCTATAAAAAATTATTATCAAGATGCCAATTAAGCTTGTGGTGGTTGTGTGTACTTGTTAAGCACACCCATGTGTTGGATTACTTTTATGACTGATATGTGTCCCTAATAATTTATACTATTTCCTCCTTTTTGTCACTTTTGACATGTTTCTCATGCAAGTTAATTTTTTCGTGCACTCTCATTGCATTTTAGGCTTGCGCACCAACCCAGAATAATCCCACACAATAGCTTTTATGTGTTGATTGTATTCTTGTTACCAAGATTAACCATTTGTTTGTCCATTTGCCTAGTATTTATCACAATCTAGCTATGTTAGTCCTCGTAAATCTTTTTGAATTTCCATTGTAGTAGGAAACTCAAATATTTCATGGCTAAGTTACCTTATTTTTGTAATCAAACGAATCTTAGTTATTTTGGTTACATTTACATTTACAAAAACAATATTTGATTTGTGATATCTTATCACTTAGCCTCAAGCTTGTTGGAATAAATTGAAAATGCAACAAAGTGAGTGAACTCGCTTATAACTAAGCAAGATAATGAAATATAGTCATCCACAAAGTGGAATTTAAGTGTATTTGTGGCCTCTCTCATTAGTTGGAAACCCATACACTGAATTTTATTATCATTGCAACAATATGTCTAGTTATGAGTTCTCCTAATATTACAAATAAATACGGAATCAATAGGTATCCTTAATGGAGGCCTCTTGTCGGTTTGAAAGGACACATATTTTCCCATTTATGAATATTAAGATAAGGGCTATAAAAAAATTATTATCAAGATGTCAATTAAGCTTGTGGTGGTTGTGTTTACTTGTCAAGCACACCCATGTGTTGGATTACTTTTATGACTGATACGTGTCCCTAATAATTTATCCTCTTTCCTCCTTTTTGTTAGTTTTGACATGTTTCTCTTGCAAGTTATTTTTTTCACGCACTCTCATTGCATTTTAGACTTGTGCACCAACCCAAAACAATCCCACACGGTAGCTTTTGTTCTATTACACAATCACTAAACTCGCACTTCTTGTGCCTTACCAAAACTTCTATGCACACCAAACACACTTTTCCCTTTGTCATAACTATGTGCATCATTGCGCTCTCATCGTTGCGCAATCATGTGTGTACTACACATCACCTAACCACTATGTAAAGATTTTGCATACATCTACACAATCATCGATCTGCTGCATCATGCACACCTTACACCATCCTTACATTCTTTGCCATTATGTGCACTTGTACTTAACCAATAATTTTAAACTTATGTAGGATAACCCTCTTGTTTGTGATGCTCTTGCATCATGAGTTCTCCTAATACTACAAATAAATAAGGAATCATCTAGTCTCCTTGATGGATGCCTCCCATTGATTTGAAAAGCCAACTTGTTTACCATTTATGAATACTGAGATAAGGATTATGAATAATTTATTGTCGACATGCCGATTAAAACTGTGGTGGTTGTATTTACTTATTGCCTATAGAGAACATAAGAATACATTGTGGGGTTATGCTTATTTATAACAACTCTCCTCTTTCAGTTGAAACCTCAAAATGTTAGAACTTATGTTCCTCTGGCAAACATCTATGCAAAAAGTGTGTAGGTGGGATTAGGTTCAAATCTTGAGGAGATTGATGAAGGATAGAAGAATAAAAAAGATACATGGATGTAGTTGAATTAAAGGCCATAAAATGGTGCATGTTTTTTTATGTAGGAGACAAATCACACCCACATACAAAAGATATATATGCAAAGTTGGAGAAAGTGTATTGGGAGATAAAGGTGGTAGGATATTTTTCATATTCAAAACATGTACCGAGTGATTTGGACAAGGAGAAAAATAATTATTCATCTACCGCTATAATGAGAAGTTAAAAATCACATCTAGATAGTTATCTATTATTGATTTTTCCACTTGTATGTCTTGTGTTACATAAGCTTCCCTTGAGTCTCACGTTCTATTAAAACACAATGTATTGATAGGTGTTAAATCCTTGCATTTTATGTTATGAAGGTGCACAAATTTTATAGCAAAATGGACAAAACCCAATTTAGAAAAGTGTTGAACTTGTGATGGGTATGGTTAAATATAATATGTAGAAGATGTAAGAAATGAATATAGAATTTATATAAGAGTGGTAAGGGTGAAGTAAAGTGCATTGAAATTCGAGGTGTTGTAAGAAGGTTATGTGAAACATATACAAACAATAAGCTTGGTTTGACTTGAGGGCATCCCATAGAAGGATAGTCTTGACTACCAATGGAGACAAGGAAATGGTTTTTATTATTAATCTAGGCTATGGATAAACTATGGGAGTGTGAAGTTGTTGTTAAAGACAAGGAAATTGTTTTTATAATAATTATTATTATTGGTAGACGTTTTCATCTTGTACTTTCTTCCTAATTCATCAATCTTTAACCATCTCCATCACAATGTACACTACAAAACAACGTTAATATGTGCATACATTACATATCAACTATCACATCGAAAAATATTTTCGGAGTAGCTTTACATTTGCATCCCTTTCGACGTTCCTTGCAACTATGTGTAATTGCTAGTATATTTATATGTTTTGGATCAATCTTTTCAATACTTTATATGATAAACACACAAATAAACTAATACCATAGTAATCTATAAGTCGCCTACCAATTATTAATAAATACACTAATATCATAACAATTAACTAATAATGTACAATAACTAATAAACACACAAATCCCATAATATTAGAGCAATTAAATTTTGTACTAACCACACAAATAAACTAATATCATAGTAATTAATTAGTCTCATAACAATAATTAATAAAAACATTAACACTGTAGCACTTAACTGATATCGTACTAATAAATAATAAATAGACAGATACACTAATACCATAACAATTTGTTAGTCTTATATCATAATGAAGAGTGACAATTTCTCCAGTACGTAATATATATATATATCATATAAAAATTCTTCAAATTTTATTATAAAAATAATATTTACATATTTTTAATTCTTTTTACATAACCTTTGTATATATTTTAGCGACCAAGCGCGACACATTCAATGTGTTTTTAGTAGTGCGAACCCCCAATAACTAAGGGACGACATGTAAATGTCTAGTGCACACACCCCAAAAGTAAACTAAGGATTAAAATTGAGAGATGTGTGGCACAAGTCATTGACCTTATCCACTCGAGCTAACCTTGGTGACTTTTTTATAACAATTACTCATATACGCCTGAGTTGGCCTAATGGTGAAGAACATGTGCTCTTGAAATAGAGGTCACAAGTTCAAATCCTACAGGGGGTAGGGTATGTACGCCTCATTTGTAGCAAACTTAGTTGCCTCCCGCATGTGAGTACGAGGTAGTCCCATATGCTATAAGCCGCTTGTAGACCCAAAAACAGGCCACCCGACATCATGGATTGTAAAAACCTATTATTATTATTTTTTATACACACATAATTATTTGTCCTTGCTAAAACCTTATGTGTTCGAATACTAAGCAGAAGTCCTTGGAGTTGCTATTGATTTAGGTGGCCCAAGTCTTAGGTTTGATTCCATAGTTTCTCAATTCCTCTAAATATCGAAAAAGAAAAAATAACAAATAAACATAACCTTAGTATATATTCAAATAATCTTTTCATATAAAAATATTTCATTTTTAAAAACAAAAAATTTACAATCCGTTTGATGAAATTTGACACCCGTCCCGAATATTTTTGTGTGTTTTAACCGTATTTTACACTTTGTAAAATAGTCAGCCAATCCTTGTTTGACGTGAAAGAATTTGGTAAAACCATCATTATTACTATGAAAACATGCAATGTAAATATAAGTGTAGCATTACATAAATATTTAAATAACATATTTTATTGAAAATGTGTTTATATGGTGCATAGAAACTCACCAAACAATTATAAATACAAATAAAAAATAATATATGTTTTAAATAAAGAAAATATATTTAAAAAAGATGGCTATTTAAAACCAATTACGTAACCTCATAAATTTTTAGTTTGACAGTTGGGGGCAGCCGTAAAATATTATCCCTGCTTCCAAGGTACACCAATTTTCAAAATATACCGATGAATTTCGCATGATCTAGGGCGTACGTGCAATCGCTACAAAATCCATGCAATGAATGCACTTAATCTGCAGTAGTTTTGGCAGAATGATCGATCCAGGCGTCGTTATCTTTCTCTCAATACTTTATTTTGCTCTTATCCATTATCTTGTTCCTCTATTTCAGTCTGCCGTTGCTCTGTACATTGCAGCCATGGTTTCCTCTGGCAATGAAAGTTCAAGGGATGAAAATCGGAAACCAATCCCCAATACTCATCATTCTGCTACGTCCCTTCGAAACCATGGCTTTGTGTGGACACCAAATGACGAATTGGTGTTTCTTAGAGGCCTTGCAGCGATATGTGAAAATGATAAGGGTTTGCCGAACAAATTGACAGATTTTTATGACAAGGTTCGGCGTGAATTGCATGGAGAATATACAAATGACCAGCTCTATAACAAGCTGAGAAGTGTGAGAGAGAAATTTTTAAGGGGTAAGACTCACAAAATAAAAGACAATCCAGCTGAAGTGGTGGATGAGTTGTGTAAGCAGATTTGGGGGAGAAACGGCGACGAAAAAACTGATGGGGAACAGATTAAAATGCATGGTGGGATAGTGAGAAAGAAGAGGAGGAATTTCAATAATGGCGAAGGAGAAGAGCTGGACAAGGTGAATGAGTTGAAACGTGAAATGACAAGGATAGATGCTAGCCTCGAGTCCCTGACCAGTGACATTTTTTCTGACACTGAACTGCCGGCATTGAGCGTCTCCGAGGCTGAAATGTATGATCAGAAGTGGAAAGCACAACAACTCGTTGAGTTGGAGGCGGCTTCCAAACATTTGGCTTTGGTGCTACAAGAGGAACAGGCACGTTTGGCAAAGCTTTGCAGTAACAAGTAAACTTTTTATAATGCTGTCCCCGGATGTCATGGTATTGAACTGTTAATGTAGTAGTTTCTGAGTTTGATTATAATGTACAGGTTAGATTCTGCTTTATGTTAAGGAGGGGTATGCATTGAAAAAATCATTTTAATCAAATATGTTAGCATCACCAACTGGAGTTTCAGGGTTACCTTCCAGTCTGTTTCTTTATTTTTGTGCAGGAATATATATATAATATGTGTGTTATACAAAGTTGCTGATAAATTATATGTAAACAGTTCTATGGTCATGCATGCTTTTAAAGTTTTGTATCTCAGCAACTGTAAATTTTTCTATAATATCAAATCTTGTTATCATTTTGTGTATGGAGTGAAATTTCGAGATGGAGTTGTTGTAGTTTTGATTTTATTTCTTTTAATAAAAAAGAGTTATATGGCCAGGCATGTTGTTCAGGTACATGTATCTGAGCAACCGCAAATGTCTGAATGGTATCAAATCTTATTATCATTTTGTTTATGGAATTAAATTTCTAGATTGAGTTGCTGTAGTTCTGATTTTATTATTTTTAATAGAAAATATTTCTATGGTCATGCATACCTTTCAGGTATATGTATCTGAGCAACTGCAAATGTATGATTGGTATCAAATCTTATTATCCTTTTCTTTATGGAATGAAATTTCTAGATTGAGTTGCTGTAGTTTTGATTTTTATTTCTCCAACTGGTAAAGAGTTCTATGGTTATGTACACTTTTAAGGTTTCTGTAAATTAATCAATGATCTTGTCATCATTTTGTTTATGGAATAAAATTTCTAGATTGAGTTGCTGTAGTTATTAAAGTTAGTTTTTAATAATAAAGAGTTTTATGGTTAATGCCGCTTTTAAGGTTTCCATATCCAAGCAACTGTAAAATAATCAATGATCTTATCATCACTTTGTTTGTGGAATAAAATCTCTAGATTGAGTTACTGCAGTTTTTAATATTAAAGAGTTTAACAGTCCATGCATGCTGTTAAGGTCTTTGTATCTAGGCACCTGTAAATCTATCTGTAAATATCAGATCTTGTTGTCATTTTGTTTATGGAGTGAAATTTTTAGATTGAGTTGCTGCAGTTATGATATTATTTCTTATAACAGTAAAGAGTTCTATGACCATGCTTGCATTTAAGGTTTTTTGTATCTAAGCAACTGTAAATGTGTTTATAGTATCAAATTTTGTTATCACTTTATTTATGGAATGAAATTTTGAGATTAAGATGTTGTAGTTTTGATTTTTATTTCTCTTGATAGTAAAAGAGTTCTATGGCCATATTATATTTGTGTGTTATACAGGGTTGCTCATATTTTATTTGTGTATAGTAAAGAGTTCTATGGTCATGCATGCTTTTAAGCTTTATTTATTATATCAAATCTTCTTATTGTTTTGTTTATGGAGTGAAATTTATAGATGGAGTTGACTGTAGTTTTGATTTTATTTCTCCCAATATTAAAGAATTCTATGGCCACACATTCTTTTAATGTTTCTGTATCTAAGCAAGTAAATTTTTTTCTATAATATTGAATTTTGTTATCATTTTGTTTATGGAGTGAAATTTTTAGATTGAGTTGCTGTAGTTTTGATTTTATTTCTTTTAATAGTAAAGAGTTGTATGGTTCTATGGCCAGGCATGCTTTTAATGTTACTGAATCTGAGCAACTATAAATTTTTCTCTAATATCAAATCTTGTTATCATTTTGATTATGGAGGGAAATTTCTAGATGGAGTTGCTGTAGTTTTTGTTTTAATTTCTTTTAATATTAAAGAGTTATATGGTTATACATACTTTTAAGGTATCTGAATCTTAAGCAACTGTAAATGTATCTATAGTACCAAATCTTGTTATTGTTTTGTTTACGGAGTGAAATTTCTAGAATGAATTGTAGTTTTGATTTTATCTCTCTTAGTGGTAAAGAGTTTTATGGTCATGCACGCTTTTAAGGTTTTTGTATCTAAGCAACTGTAAATGTATATAAAATATAAAATCTTGTTATCATTTTGTTTATGGAGTGAAATTTCTAGAATGAGTAGTTTTAGTTTTGATTTTATTTCTCTGATTTGGTATGGAATTTCTTTTCAAACATTGTAAAGACTTTGTAGACTTACATTCACCATTAGAGATCACTATTGGTTTTTCAAACATCACTAATCATTTTGTCAGGGCAAGATTAAGGTTTCCAAGTGACCTAGGGATTACGTGGAGTCGAGGGCCTCTCTCAATTTAAGAAAAGAAACTTCATAGTAGAAATTTTAACACATAATCAAGTTAAAAAGCTTTCCCTTGGTTTTGCATCTAATGACATCAATAAAAAATCAGTAACTATCTTAAAAACAGCCACAACCCAAAGAACTTAGTTTTTTATATATCTGATCTGTTATTTTGTTCACCTGATGATACACTGTAACTAATCCCACAATGCCTCTTAATTACGGCTTAACTGATCCCAAAATACCTCTTAATTACTCTAATTGGCTGCCACAATGAACGTCGTCTTTTTATATGTGAACTGATATTTTGTTTTACCTAATGATACACATTGTAACTGATCCCACAAGGCCACTTAGTTACTCTTAACCGATCCCAAAATACCTCTTAATTACTCCAATTGGCTGCCTGTCGCATCATTTTCGCTGAGAACGAAAAACTTACACTCAAACACCACCACTGTCATCCAGCAAATCTTGCAGTGATGTCCCTAACTAATCTCAAAATACTTATCAATTACTCTAACTGGCTTTCAGTAGCTTCATATCTACTAAGAAAAGAACAATTTCCTCACAAATACCATTGTGCTCCGGCAAATGTTACCCTAATTGGCTGCCTGTCGCTTCATATCCACTGAGAAAGAAAAACTACCATTCAAACCATTGCCCTCCAGCAAATCTTGCAGTGATCTTACTGATTAATCTCAAAATACTTATGAATTACTCTGGTTTTCAGTAGCTTCATATCCACAAAGAAAAATTTCCTCACAAATACCATTGTGCTACGGCAAATCATGTCGTGATGTCTCTAATTAATCTTAATATACCTGGCATAGCGGACATGGCGGTTGCTTTTGTCTCCTTCTGCGTGCTTTTGGAGGAGGGTCTGATCGTTGTTGACTTCCTGTGCAACTCTGTCATTTGTGCCATTCATCGCGTGGGTCTGGGTGGGGAATTAGCCGACTTTTTCCTGCCGGATACTCTCTTCTGGATTGAAGAGGTCAACGAGCTTGCAGTCGGCTCTGGGCATGGTATTCAGTGGATTTGCAGTCAGTACAGAGCTCTCCTTCACCACGCACAAAGTGTTGACACCCTCTTCACAGTGGGCCGGCTCGATCACCGTCTCCGGCCCGCGGTGGACATTGAGGCTGCTGGCTTCCCTCTCAACTTTGCTATTGATCAATGGAATGAACTAAGGGATAGGGTGTGCGACGCATACCGCCTTCTTTTGAGGGAGGCCAACCGCATAGCTGGCACAGGGTTTGGTTGAGGTGCTGGGTCCCTTTGGCTGATGGTTCAGTTTTTTGCGCTGTGTGGTTTTTTTGGTTCTGTGTTTGCGGTGTGGGCTGTCGCCCTTTTTCCTCTCTCCTTCCTTCTTCTTTCTTTCTTCCTATTGTTTTCTATCCTCTTCTTCTTCTCTCTTGTTAGGTTGGGGCCTAACCCCTCGGTTCAAAGCTCTGGTCAAAAGTGTTAAATTATCAAAAATAAAAAATAAAATAAAATCTTAAAATACCTGGCAATAACTCGAGTTGGCTTCCAGTTGTTTCATATCTACTGAAAAGGAAAAACTTACATGCAAAACCATTGTCCTCCAGCAAATCTTGTAGTGATGTCCCTAATTAATCTCAAAAAACCTCTCAATTACTGTAGCTGGCTTCGAGTTGTTTCATATCTACTCTAAAAGAAAAACTTGCATGCGAAAAAATCGTTGTTCTCCAGCAAATCTTGAAGTGATGTCCCTAATTAATCTCAAGATACCTCTCAATTACTCTTTAACTTGCTTCCAGTAGAAAGAAAAACTAACTCACAAATACCGTTTATACTCCTGCAAATCTTGCAGTGATACCCCTAATTAATCTCATGTCCCGAGAACGATGGCTTTATAGTGGGTTTTTTTACCAATACAATAGAGCAATTTTAAGGTATCTGTATTACAAGTCCTTAAGAGTGTGAAATGTATCTATGACATTTTTATATTCATACGAAAAATAATTATGTTGTGTTTGAGAAAGCCAATGTATCTATGACATTTTTATATTCATTCGATATTATTGAATCACGTGTTGTTTTATTAGCTTGGTTAAGCCAAATAGATTTTCAGCCTAATTACATGAATCTTCTACAAGATAAGATTCTACATTTTATTTCAGATTTCCTGAAATAAATATACCAAATTGATTGCTTAAAACTGTTTTCCACTAGCCTCGAATCAAGCATCACTATTTGTAGCTCCTATCCATGTTTTTTGATGGTTGATTTCTTCTTATCAAGTGTTTGGCTCAGTGTGTGATCTGCCTTTGGGTACCTACCAAAGAGCAGCTACATTTCTTATTCCATGATCCTGATATTAATCAAATTAAAAGGTCGAATTGCTTACCTTCAAGTTGGAAATTGGCATGGATGCAAATATCACAACATAGCCAAATCATTAAGCTCTTAAATCATGTTGATGATACCACAGGCAAAACATTTCACACCTGAATTTTTAGGTATTGGTAAGTCATTTTTAGGTAGAAGAGCTACTCCTGAAATTACAAATCTTCATTTCTTCCATAAGATTTCAACAAGATTTTACTTCAAATAATAAGGCCCTATCCATATACAGGGCCCGCAGATATAAGAAGTGTTTTGTTTTATATTTTGGTTTTTGAATGGTGAGAAACAAGTATTGTTTTATGTTTGATGTTGACACCTTCGAGGACTTGTAAATGTTTTTTTAATGTTTCTACTATTATAATTGTAAGAAAAATTTGAAATTAAAACAAAAAAATTGTGGGTATGCCTTGAAAAATCCGAGTACAATTGCGTTGTATGAACTTAACCAGTATTAAGTGGAAGGAGAGTTGATCAGTAATACAACTTTAAAAGAACTTTTCATCCTTTAATGGAAGTATTTAAATGGATAATGTAAACATAATAAGAGTTAAATAATGAAGAACCACTAATTATTTTGTAGCAAATTATGAAGATTAATTATCGTGTAGCAAATCACTAAAGATTATTTTTTTTTGGATTTTATTAAGCACTTTTGAATTTAATTTTAAGAAATAATTAAAGGTGTTTTGTTAAATCGTTCATATATCATCTTTAAACCTTATCAATGAAGTGTTACAACAATTATGATGGGAGGGTAAAAATAATTAGTTTTAAAAGGGGGGTTTAGCAAAATAGTTTATAAATGACTTTTTAAGTTTCTAATTTCAAGTGGGTAAATATTATTTTGCCAAGAGGATATCTTGTTATTATCAGATTTTATGATTTGGTTATTGTAGTTTTAACTTTCATTTCTTCATATTGTATTTTCTCCTCCCATTATTAATGGAATATAGTTGGAATAGAATTGGGATATAATTGGGATATGAAATAATCATCTTTTTATCAAAAGAATATTTAGTAATTTCAACTCCATTATAAAAATTTCTATTGGCGAAAAATTCAATGATATATATAATCTTATATTAACAATATTAAATTATTTTTTAATATTGGTTTTTAGTGAGATTGATCATAATCAAGAAAAATGGAAGACTTGACTATTTTCCATCAAATTGAAGGGTATCCAACCAGAACTATCACATTCATTGAGAATCGGCTGTTTTCCTCGTGTGAGAGTGAAGGGTATTTGAAAAAATATGTTTTCATGCCGTAAAAATCATTTTGCAATTTATTGAAAGAAACTTACGATTACATGAGTGTAAATGATATGGCTTTGTGGTGCATGTTAAGTGGGTTGTTATTTAGATTGGTTGTCCTTCAAATTTATTGCAAGTGTTAATTATAATGCATATGTCGTGTATATCATAATTTATTTGTGCATGATTTGTAATAGTTATGTAGAAAACTATTCTCAACATGTTTTTTTCATACGATCTTAATCAAAAGTTGTCATATACCATTTTGAGAATTCCAAAAGTTGACACCCAAATGGTCATCAATTGGGATGTACCACCCATCACGAAAAAGGTGACTAGCATAGCCTAAATGTGTAAAACTCATAAGACCCCTCACCACACTATAAGTATACACTTGATGATGACTTGAGTCCATGTAAGCAACTCTAGACTTAGTAAGAAACAAGACATCTCTCCTTGGGGCACATTATCTTGAAGTTGCCAAAAACATTTCAGTAATGCAATGCCACTTATAGTGGACTTAATAAAGTGTGATTACTCTTGATCATTATATGGTGATTGCTTTCCATAACATTATGAAATATCCCTTATGGGGATACCACAAAATAATGCACAAAATATAGGAAATTGCAGCGAAATAAAATACCGATTTTTGTAGATTTTAACAGCTAGGGCAGTGAACTAAATAAAATCAATAACTCATAAGGTACTTGTCCAAATCACTTGAAATTTTTAGGAGAGCTTGCTAATATTATAAAGAACATAAGAAGATTATTTTTGGAGTTTTTGGAATAATAAAATGTTGTCAGAAAATTACAGAATGCCCTAAGTAGTGGTAAAACTTCAAAAATTCATAACTTCTTCAATAAACAAGATAAAATTACGAAATTTTAGAAATTGCATATACTAATATGGAGAATGAAACCCCAACCTTCAGATCTGAAAATGGCAACCCAAAAACCCTCCAAAAATTGTTGCAAACTTCCAAAGTAAGTCGCCCTCTTGGAAAATGATCAAAACCCTTTGAAAAATCTTTAGGAATGATGTCAAAACTTGTTTTTTTATCGTTGTCGTAAATCTGATCTGAAAACCCTTTACCTTTCTCCACCAAATATCTCCAAAAATCTCAAAACCCTTCCTCTGAAAACCTCTAAAAATACCTCTGCAAAACAACTCCAAATGACAAGCTAGGGTGGATCTTTCACCACTGAAGAATGCCCTATCAGCTAAGGATGGATCTCTCACCACCGAAGCTAGGGTCCCTATGAGATCTTACTCCACAAGCTGGAATATTTGCAAACAAAAGTTGCACATAGAGAAAATATAAGTGTATGCAAGAATGACCTCTATCACTCCCCCAAACCTCCTTTTATAACATTCCATTACCTTTTTCCAAGTTGGGAGCGCCATGTGGGACTAAAAGTAACTTAAGTGATCCCAACAAAGAAATAGAATAATAAAGTACCATAAGTAGCCCCAACAAAGAAATAGAATAATAAAGTGTTATGGGGCCCCCCCAACGACAAAACATAACATCTAGTCCCTCCAAATCACTTTATGCGCATGTCAACAAAAAATTATAACAAAGGAACTAGATATTCACACCCAATAGCTCCCAACATCCCTAGCCCCTTGGGTATGACCAAGTCTAGGACTCAAATTGGCCCTTATGCCCTTGGCAAAGGAAAGGGGACAGTACAGTCCTCCCTTCCCAAAATTTGCTTGTTCCCATGCAAATGCAAACTAGGATGCTGCAAGATTTGTTGTCCCTCCCAAGCAGCATCCTCAAGTGACAATCCCTTCCACCGCACCAAATATTTTGTGATCACTCTGCTCTTAAGCCTCCTCTGTCTCACCTCAATAATAAATTCTGGCTCTAACACCAGCTTCCCCTCCTCATCCAGTGGTGACAACTCTGTAGATGGTACAATATGTTGTCTAAGTGCCTTCTTAAGGCACGAAACATGGAAGACATTATGTATCTTACTGTGTTCTGGGAGCTCCAGCTCATATGCAACTGCCCTAACTCGTTGAGCTACCCTATAAGGACCATAAAACAGTGGTTTCAACTTCTTTGCACCCTTTTGCTTAAATGAGGACTGTTTGTATGGCTGCAAGTGTAGGAATACCAGATCCCCTACCTCAAAGACCTCTCTATTTTGTGCCTATTTGCATATACCTTCTGTTGATTTTGTGCCTTTTGAAGTTTCTCTTTGAGAGCTTTCAGGATATCCTGGTTCTCTTGTAACCAATCATGAGCTTTGGGAGCTCGACTGTCTGCTAATACCAAATCCGCAAATTACATAGCGTCATACCCATACAAAGCTTTGAAAGGAGTCATGTTGATGCTCATCTGATAGGTAGTATTGTAGAAATACTCACCCATTTGTAGCCATCTAATCCATGCCCGTTGATGACCTGTCACATAACTCTGCAAATAGCCCTATATCCACTTATTAACAATCTATGTCTGTCCATTGATCTGTGGGTGATAGCTTGTGTTAGGGGTCAACTCTGTACCTACAAGCCTGAAGATTTCATGCCAAAATGTGCTCATGAAGATCTTATCCTTGTCAATGACAATATTTTTAGGAAAACCATGAAGCCTAAAAACACCTGTATAAAAGATTTGAGCCACGTCTGTTACCTCATGCCCCATAGGTAGGGAAAAGAAATAAGCATAGTTAGTCAACTGATCAACTACAACATAAATGCAGTTATGCCCATGTACCAAGGGGAGTCTTGTGATAAAATTCATAGATATGCTTTCTCATTTTTGCTCGAGAATGGGAAGAGGCTGAAGTAATCCTGCTGGAAAAGAATGTTGAGATTTGGTTTGCTGGAAAACCATACACTCTCTGGCATGATTAAGGACATCGTCCTTCATCCCCTTCCATGCAAATCTTTCTCTGAAAAACTTGTACGTTTTGAAGTATCCAGGATGTCCAACTAATGGTGTATCATGTACTGCTCGAAGGACCTTTTTCTTCATCTTGGACCCTGTACTAGGAAAATCCCATTCTTGTAATATATGAAATCATCAAAAACCATGTACCTATCATCTTATATAATGTCATCCATGATCTCACATGCAAACTGATTTTTGGAATACTCAACAAGTATGTGAGCCTTCCAATCTGTTGAAATCTCATACATAGAACTAAGCATAGCAGTAAAGTAAGGTCTCTTAGATAAAGCATCAACAACAACATTATTCTTACCTCTAGTGTACTCTATGTCAAAATCATAGGTTTGTGACTTGGTTACCCATCTTTTCTGGCGATCGTTGAGATCCTTCTGCCCTAGGAAGAACCTCAAACTGTTGTGATCCGTACGAACCACGAATTTACTGCCCACAACGTATTGTCTAAATTTGGCCAAAACATGCATAGTGGCCAACATCTCCTTGTCATAAATTGAATACTCTCTCTCCACAGGACTCAATTTCTGACTCTCATAAGCAATGGGGTGCCTATCTTGCACGAGAATTGATCCAATACCCTCTCCTGATGCATCACACTCTAGAACAAATGGGTGAAAGAAATATGGCAATGAAAGAATGAGACATGAGTTCATCACCCCCTTGAGGCGATCAAATACTTGTGTTGCTTATGACCAAGAAAAATCCCCCTTTTTGGTCAAGTTTGTCAATGGAGAAGTCGACTGAGAGAAATTCTTCACAAACCTCTTGTAGTATGTGCATAGTCCCAAGAATCCTCTCAAATGTATCAATGTCCTGGGTGGCGGCCAATCCAAAATTGTTTGTATCTTCTCTCTATCCACCTTCACCATTCCCCCACCAATCACATATCCAAAATATAGAAGCTTTGTTATTCCGAACTCACACTTAGCATCTTTCGCATATATCGAATTAGCTTCTAATATCCCCAATATCTCATCAAGGTGCCTGATGTGGTCCTCCCAAGTTCTTTTGTATACCAATATATCATCAAAGAAAACCAATACAAACTTTCGGAAGTGGCAGTGGAACACATGGTTCATGCAAGACTGGTATGTCGCTGGTGCATTAGACAATCCGAATGGCATCACTAGGAACTCGAAGTGACCGTAATGGCATCTGAAAGTTGTCTTGTGCACATCCTACTCTCTAACCTTGATTTAGTGATATCCAGGTCACAAATCTACTTTAGAAAAATATATTACACCCTATAGCTCATCTAGCAGCTCATCAATACGTGGTATTGGATACTTGTTTTTTACTATCTTCTTATTCAAGGCATGGTAATCTATGCACATCCACATGGTCCCATCCTTCTTCTTCACCAATAATACTGAAGAAGCAAATGGACTGGAACTCGATCTAATATGTCCCATATCAATGAGCTCATGGATAGTCTTCTCAATTTCATCCTTAAACCATTTGGGGTAACAGTAAGGATTAGTGACCACACGTCTAATGTCCTCATGCTCAAATCCCCTATCTGGAGGTACACCTAGACGTATGTCGCCAAAATTTCACTATGCCTATCCAATAGGCCATGTATATCCACATGATACTCTGGTTATCCATCCTCAGATTTCTTGGTAGAAACCAAGCACTATACTGCCCAATCAACCCCATTGTGCTTGTCAATCCTCTCAATCCTCTTCGTTGTAACAACCTTGGGTGCATTTGAAGATAAACCTCTTAAGGTCACATTTTTCTCTCAGACTTAAACTTTAGCTCCATCGTCTCAAAGTTAGTCTGAAACTCAATGAGGGAGTGGAGCCACTGTACTCCAAGCACAAGTTTGGTCTCTCTAATGCCAACTATATAGAAATCATCGGTAACTGTATAGTTACCCATCGTGATGCTCAACTATGGAACTCGTTGCGTGCATCTCATAGACTCCTCATTGGCTACAACTACGTTGAAGCCCTCAAAATATTTTTCCTGTAATCCTCGCTTCTCGACCAATGATACATTAATGAAGTTGTGGGTTGCCCCACTATCAATGAGTACCACTACTCGCTGACCCTACAAAACTCCCCTAACTCTGAATGCCTTGTACCTCGGGGTACTAGAAAAGTGTCAATAGTCTCATGGGGAAAGGTTTCATCCTCTTGTTCAACCCTTGTAGTGTCCAATGTCTCTCTATCTCCATCCTCCAATCCCTGAGTATCCAACTCCCCATTATCATCACTCTCCTTGAAGACCTCTATAAACTGGGCTTTCCCTCTACCTTTGCAATCATGTCTTGGAACCCAAGGTGTGCGACAATCAAAACATAATTTCTTTCACCTCGACTCGTCTCTATCCTCTCTAGCTATGAAACCTCGACTTTGGGGTGGATAAATCCAAGTCTCGTGCCCTCCTAATAGCCTCATGAAAATAAGAAGGCTCAAATGCCTTTACAAATCTAACAAGAGCATCTGTCAAACCTGCCATGAACAGTGAAGTCAACCTCATCTCCATAACATCAGGTACTATGACTAATAATCTCTGAAAATCTGCAATATATTGATCCAAAGAACCTATCTGCCTCAAATGAGTTAACTCCCTAAAATTCCTATCAGGGTCCCTCCTGTCAAATTTACTCACTAGCCTTTGTGTGAACTCTACAAAAGTACTAACATGTATGTGCCCCTACATAATCAACCCTTGATGCCACCGATCTTGAGCGTCTCCCTCAAGATGTAAGATTGTAAGCTTAATTGCATCCTCCTAGCGCATGGGATTCAAGTCAAATTATGTCTTCAACTTCTGAAGCTAGGACTGTGCGGTACACTTCTTAAAACCATTGAAGTGTGGAATGGAGATATGTCCCAATCTCCTCTATAACTCAAGTACATGTATCTGATGATCTCTCTTGGGCATACTACCAATCTTCATTTTTCAATACTCCTGGAATAACATGTTATCACGAAAGCCCTCGCTCAAAGTCTGGTACCTCTCCCAACAAGACTCCTTATCCAAAATGTCTACTGGTTGTCATACCTATAAAACTTTCATATCCTTCAAGAAAGAGGGTTTGTGAAGTCCCAAAGGCTTGGTAAATGAATGGGGAGACCGTTGCCCTGAATTTCCACTCTCACTTCTTTGACCTTGTTGTCCCATATTGCTAGTTTCTTCTCTCTCCGTATGAGTATCAATCTTGTCCTGTACTAATATCTCAGTGAGATGGCTCAAATAAAGATTAGTAGTTTCCTGTTGCTTCACCGTGTTAGTGAATAATTGTTTCATCAGTTCTACACCAAGATCATCTTCATTGTTGTGTACACTTATTCTTTTCCTAGGTTAGATTGAAAGCAAGAAACTACCACCTAAAATAGTTCCCTAACCTAGCTAGAAACAAGAAGAAAGTACCATCAAGATGAAGAAATGAACAAGGCCTACATTAGCATCATAACTTTGAAATAATGAAATCAAGCATAATGCAAATCAAGAACTCTATTCTTCTAATTGCCTAATTAAATTAAGTGGACCTATGTAGTCCAATGGCAATCAACAATATTGCTTGCTTTGATCCTTCATGGATGTTTGGGTGTGAGGCTTAGCTCTTCAAGATGGATGATGGAGGGGCTTGAGAATGGAAAAAGGCTTTTAGTGCAAGACTATGTGCTTTCCTTTGCTTTCTCAAGGGAATTAGGTGTAGGTATAAAGGTAGGAGGAGGGCTCTTTATATAGCCCAAAGGATAAAGGATTCAACACATCCTCATGAATGTGGGATAAAGGTAAAACATGATTAGGAATGGATAAGGTTGCTTTATTAAAGGTAACCTTACTTTAGAAGGGTTTAATACATGTTTAGCAAGTCATGGGAGTTGGGGGGTGCCTTAATTAATCAAAGGTGATTAACTAATAGGTAGATGTGAGCTTATAGAAGCCAATTAGAGGAATATTAGTATGATTTAGGCTATTAGAAAGGGATTAAATCAATTAAATATTGATTTACTAGTTAAATGAAGGGGAAGACTAATTAATTAATAATAATTAATTAATCTAGATAGAAGAGGTAAATAATTAACGGAAGGTCGTTAATTAGGTAGTTAGCTGGATAGGTGACTTAATCAATTAGCGTATTGTAATTAATTAACGACAACAAGAGGAAATATGAGCGCTTTTGACGATATGTCATCTATTTGCGAGAAAGGGGATAATTAGCGCAATTTAAGTATTTAAATTGCTTAGGCGTAATTATAGGTGTCTACATTTGCCCCTCTTTGGGGTGGCGTAAGTGATGCCACTTCAAAGATAGTAGATGGAAGAAAATTTTGAAGGGATAGAAGAAAAATTAGTAGGAGGGAGAGATGCCCCCTTCGAGTGTCGATGGGGTGATGGAAGAAGTCGATTGACGATCGAAAAAGGTGAGATATAGATAGAAGAATGGGGAAGAGGCAGGATGCCCCGATGAGAGAGAAAATTAGGGGTGAAAAGGGAAGTGGTGTAGAAGAAATATGGAAGAGGGGAGAGAAGAGCTTAGCCTCTAGCCACTATTTATTTGGAACAAATTTGATGTCATCATATTGCCATAGGAACTACATCATCAGTCCTTATGAAAAATATAAGCATACGACAAAGGTAGAATGACATGAAAAGCCATACTACGAACAATTGTCCATTGCTGAAAGTACCAACTCCACGCAACATACAATAATGCAATGCAATACGAGAAGGAAACAAGCTCATGTAACAGGGAAAACAAGTACGAACGCACATATCCAACCCAACAATGGTCAAGACAGTTGTACAAATGTTTTGTTATCAGTGCTGAAGAGATCCACAAGTTCGTGATTGATGACAAGGGTTAAAAATGATGCCCCAAGCAAGGATACATGCAAGGGGAAATGACAATGGACACGGGGTCCATGAAAAGTGTTTGTGCACAACGAAACAACACCAGGCAACAAAAGTGCCCCAGAGTACAGACGAAGCAAGCAGCTAGCTTTGTGAATGGTTGTGAATCCGGTGATCCGCGAGTCGTATTAATCGGGGAAGATGTGAGACAAACCAATAGGATATGGAGAAAATACCATGCGCAAGACACAAGTTTCAGCCATAATAAGCAAGTTACCATTTTTGTAGGGTTTTTTTTTTTACTTTTTAGGATTTTTTTTTTGAAAATTTTGCCCTTGTTTTTGGATTTTTTGATATATATATATATTATTTATTTATATTTTTTCTTTCCAAACCGTGGTGAACAGTAGAAGAAAGTAGAAGAAGAAAGCGAAGGGCCTAGGGGCGACAAAAAGTGCCCTAGGTGGAAGAAAGGAGAAACAAAGGACAAATAATGTCCTTGTTTAATGGAAAAATTAAGAAAAAATTATTTGAAAAATAATTATTTACGAGAGTGGGAAGAAGAATAAAAATCGCCAGGGAGCAATAAAATTGTCCCTAGGGAGAAGAAAGGGGTATCAGACAGCAAAAATGCCCCAATACAGTGAAAAATAAGAGAAAAATAATTATTTAATAAAAATAATTATTCCACAGCGAACAGAGGAGAAAACGGTGATCGAAACGGGTCTCCCGGCCTTCCGAACGGTGAAAAAACAGGTTAATATACCCCCCAGGGGGGCGTAAAAACATCGTGAGTAATTCATTTTAACTGACTTAGTTTAAAAAAATTTACTGTGAGGCTCTGACAGTCAGGAGAACTATGGTGATCGCACGAGACCGTTTGAGGCGCGCGGATGCAGTCCGGGGGTACCAGCGGCATGCAGACGATGGTCCCGTTTGTGAGTATCACAACCCTTGCCCTTAAATTTTGTCATTAATGCCTTAAATTAGGTTTTTTAGGCGTAGAAAACGTGTAGGCATGCCTGCGCATAGGCACAGGCGTGGGATAGGGCGTGCAGGCACCATTTTGGGGGCACAGGTGTCCTGTTTGAGGGCGTGCAGGCACCAGATCATGCACGCACATATGCGTGGCCACAAAATCACACACACACACACGTGCATGCACACACATGAGAACATGTGCATGCATGCACACACACTGGGAATGGGGCACACAAAAAAGCATGGCACAGGCATGGAGAAGCAAGCGCACACACACAGAAGCGCACATGCATCCATGTGCAGGCACCAGATTTGGTGGTGCACATGCCAAAAAGGGTGCGCAGGCACCTAAAAGAGGGTGCACATGCCAGAAAACACACACGCGTACAAGCGCAGGCGCCAAAAATGTGGTGCACATGCCCAAAAGGGCGCGCAGGCACCCTAGACAGGTAGAAAAAGATAGGAAAGTGTCCAAAAACGTGACACTTAGAAGAATTTTTAGGATTTTTGGGTTAACCCTAAAAGATGAGATAGATTTTTAGAGGAAATGCTAGAAACTAATGAGTGGCGTGTTATTTTGTAGAGATGACTACCAGTGTTACAGACAGTGGGAGCATCACTCCTAAATTGCTGAGTTAGAGGGCAATATGCACTCAGCACGACCGCCGAGCTATGGCGATACTACTGGAGGCAGTGGGACTGGGCCCCGTGGCTCAGATGCCATCTATTGTACTAGATCACGGCCTCCTGACTTGCGCTAGCCAAGCGATGGCATAGCGAGAGCCAGTGTTTCAGACTGCCCACAGGGGAGATGATAGTGACCATTGAGGATGTTTGGCGGATTCTGTGCATGCCCATGATGGGTACATTGATTGAGTACAGTTCAGATGCAGGGCTGATCAGAGCAACGTGTAGTGCGCTATTTGGGGTCGATGACATCCCGCATGACGGGATGACCATAGCTTTACATGAGTGCATCTCTGACCCGACATTGCATCGGGGACCTCTCTATATCATGGCGCTTATCAGTGGGTTCCTAATCACTGATAAGACAGGGACTTCGTTCCCTAGAGGATTGTTGCCATTGGTTCATGGAATTTACAGTGGTGAGAGATATTACTGGGGGCAGTGTATACTAGCCCATTTATACTGGGACTTGCACCTGATCACATACCACAGTTAGAAGACCATGGGGCCTAGCATCATTGTTACAGATATGGTCATGGGATCATATTGCTATCGGATGCCCTGTAGGCCCTTTCTGCAGTTTGAGATCCCGAGGAGCCATCATACATGGCTTGGATAACAGCCGGCGGAGATGTTCGTAAGCCATTTTGGTAGCCTATTCAAATATAGGTGGGAGTTTGATGAGCTAGCAGCGATAGATGTCATTTGGTGTCCATACAGGCACTTCTAGTGGCCAAAGGATGCCATAGAGCTCAGCATGTGCTTGGTGGATCACTTTCTTATTGGCAGCCGCAACTATATCATGGAGTTGTATCATGTTGACAAGTGCCAACGGTAGCTTGGCAGAGTACAAGGTGTCCCCCAGCCAGATATCTAGCATGCACACAGGGACTCAGAGAGGCAGACTATGGGGCCTTAGATTGTAGCAGCCTGAGCTAGGGCTAGTTTCACATAGGTGGTCCCCCAGGTATGGGACTTATTATGATAGGTGAGAGACCCAGGGACTACAGTTGATTATGCAGCATGGTACATGACAGTATTACCCCGGCATCTTACTATTCCAAAGGTAGCTTGGGTAGCAGGCATTCACCCACTCGTAGAGGTATGGCATGGGGTAGAGCACCGGGCTAGAGCAGTGGCACTGGGGCCAGACCCAGAGGATCCTTTTGATGGGATCCCACATGATGGACAGGGTGCCCCACAGGCACAGGGACCGAGGCCACAGGCCCAGTACAAGTAGTCATGTAGCCACCCAGAGGTAGAGTTTTTGAGTAGGGGCAGTCATCTAAGCGCACCTCAGGGACCAGCCCCTGAGGCATACACAAGCCCCACAGCCAGTGACGTAAGACAGCCACAACACAGGTACAAGTACAGTAGCTCATAGCCAAGAGAGATGTGGCTAGAGTGGAGAGAGATGAGGCTCGAGGCTGGTGTGTGATAGCTATAGTAGAGCGTGATGAGGCCTAAGCCCACATTGTGACATTACTATCAGGGTGAGGATCAGGCTCGGGCCTAGGCTGGCCCAGGAGATGACAGAGGTGCATGGTAGAGCCAGATCTGAGAGACAGCAGCATAAGGGGCTCAGATATTGAGCCTCCTACATCAGTCCCACTCACAAGTGCGCATGGTTGTGGCACAGAGAGATCACGTGTATGCTCGTTCATAGGCATTATTAACACAGAGAGACCAGGCCTGCACTGAGTTGCAGGTGATGATTGTAGAGAGGGATCGAGAGGCCACTGCTGCTAGATAGGCTGAGGCTAACCTGAGCTGAGTTATAGGTGAGAGAGATACTTCCCTTCAGGCAGTGCTCACCTCCGGTGATGTGGATTTTATTTGTGATGCCACCAGGCTTGGTGGTGAGGCCCTTTTTTATAGGACAACATATTACAGAGTGGTGCCACCAGAGCAGTGAGTGGAACTGCCACAACTATCAGGGTCAAGTGCATCAAGCTCTCGATTACGGAGGTCAGGCTATTCCACCAAATCCGTTATGACAGCCTCTACTAGAGCAGCCGACGAGACCAGTGCCATCCTAGCCTCCAGAGTTCCGGCGTCCAAAGGACAGATCTGGGAGCCTTGGTGAGGGTGAGAGCTATGGTTGATAGCCACATTTTTTTTATACAGATTCTTTTGTATGTATGCCTCTTATGAAGGTTGATTTTTGATGTACAATGATGTTATACATGTATTTTTGCTGATGCCTCGTGATGAAGGCTTGATTCTTTCAGATACATGCCCCTTTTTGATGGCATTATGTATTGCTGATGTATTATATTGAGTACCCATTTGGACATTGTATGTATGTACACAGATATTTTTGATGTATCATCTCTATATGCCTCAGCTGAAGGCATTTTGATATAGAGCATAGATTTAGATCCATTTCTGACATAGATGTATATTTGACACACATGTATATATATGATGATTACTTTGTTCTGGCACAGGCATACACATGGTTAGGAGATGATGTATATCTTTGTTTTTGATACATGCATATAGATTTTTTTTTGCTTTGTCTTCAAACTCATGGGGAACTAATTGATGACAAGACATGAATCGTATGTAGTATCTTGAGTGGGCATGCAACCTGCATTGGATTTGATGCATGTTATTTCCTTGATTCAAAACTTATGGATGTTGTTATGATGTTATCAGATTCCACATTTGTGGCATGTGCATTATCCTGATGTGTGATGGCTATATACATGTGCTTGTTTAGAATGTTAGATGATAGATCCGTAGCTGATATCAAATATATTTCTCATGTGTTGTTCTGTTGATGTATATGGATGGGATGATATGATGATATTGGTGCGGGGGGGATAGATTGTTGATCATGTGCAACCCCTCTTGCCCTCACTTGACGATACAATATGAGATGATTAGCTTAGCATACATGCATGATATAAAACTTCGCATTTTGTTTATAACAAAAAACACCAGGAATTAATGCAATATACCATAATTCACCATGCTGTTATTAATAAGTAATCAAACACAACCAAATGCTTAAGATTGAAGAACATAATCAATTAACACATTACATCATGAACTCCCAATATTTACTAGCATGGTTATGAATGATGTATGTCACCGTAATATGGTTTTTGCAAGCTTTAAACTCATGGGGAAGAACAAATCTTGGATTTGATGCATGTTATCTAAGCATCACTTATGAATGTTGTTATGATGAATCCTAACATTTTGCAGTATGCCCAAGCAAAAAACAACATTTGTTTAAAATGTTAGATGATAATGATATCAAATGTATTTCTCAATTTTTTTGTTAATGTATATGGATGGGATGATAATGATACTAGGGGGGATAGATTTTTTAAGCAAAAATAAAAGCAATTGGAAACATAGACAATGCAAGGAACATGCATGATGTTTGTGTACGAGATATGTTTTTAACAAAACAAAGCACATATAATAAACACAACCAAATGCTAAAAAGAACACTAATGAATTAATGCACATACACCATGATTCACTATGTTTTATTAACAAGTGACAACAAACTAAATTCACAGCAAGAATAAATCTAATCTAAGCAAGAAAAGATAAATCCTAAAAAAGTAACCAAGCAACAAACAACTTAAAAGCAAGCATGCACAAAACACTATACAAGTAACAAGTTTTTGCAAGGAAACAAGACAATGCAAGTAAATGTTTTTGTAAGATATGTTTTCTATGTGTTTAGGTTTTTGTGAAACGATTTTCTATTGTTTAGGTTTTTTCGTGAAACAATTTTCTATTGTTGAGGTTTTTTCGAGAAACAATTTTCTATTGTTTAGGTTTTTGTGAAATGATTTTCTATTGTTTTTATGTTTTCTAATGGTTTTCCAAAGCTATGTGTAGGTAACCAAGAAAGCATGGATGCCCCCAGCGTTAGATGGGGAATATACAAGGGTAGAAGCCACACATTTATGAACATGAAGGTGGAAGTCATTAAGTTGCCCCCCTAGTGTAAGATGGGAAATAACGAAAGATCATGCCCCTCAAAGATGAATAGAAGAAGGCAAAGCCGGATCAAGGCTGGACATGATGGTGTGCACAAGGAATCTCGAAGGCAGAATAGGGTCTAGGCCAAAGACAACTACCCTCCTAATACATAATGCTTGTGAACAACGAATCCTCCTGAGGTGCTGGAAACTGGTTTTCACCCAAGGACTTGTCCAAAGTGCCACAATTGCATGGTTTTCACTAGTGGATGACCTGTTTTCTTTTTTTTCTTGATTTTCTTGATTTTTTTGTATTTTTTGATTTTTAACTTCCTTGCACCATGTTCAAGCATAGAACTGCTTAAGATGCATGGCATTCATGGGCTCTTGGAGCTCATCACCATTGGGGTGAGCCAGTTTGTATGCCCCTGTGCCGTACTTGGCAACTATGACATAGGGTCCTAACCAATGTGGTTCAAACTTCCCTTTCTTCTCTCGCTCTGCTCTGGTGTTGAATTGGTTCTCCTTCATGACTAAATCACCAACCTCAAACTGACGAGGGATGATTCTCTTGTTGTAGTTTCTGGAGACTCTGTGTTGATACACTTTCAGGTGATTAAGAGTGTGAATGTGTCTCTCATCCAGGAGCTCTAACTCAGCCAGTCTTGCCACTCGATAATCTTCATCCTTATCCAGATAGTCCCGAAGAGATATTCTCAGGGATGGAAATTTCAATCTCTAAAGGGATGATAGATTCTTTCCCGAACACTAGGGAATATGGTGTCGCACCTGTAGGAGTGTGAATGGATGTTCGGTAAGCAAAAAGGGCTGGATGGATTTGTAGGTGCCAGTTATCGACCTAGTTTTGCTAACCATCTTCTCCATTATCCTTACCAAAGTCTTGTTTGTTGCCTCAGCTTATCCATTACCCTGAGGGTAATATGGTGTGGACCATTTTAATCTGATTTGGAATCGTTGGCAAAGACCTTTCACAACGTTTTGTTCTTAAATGACTTCCCATTATCTGTAACAATGGCTGCGGGAATACCATATCAGAAAATAATGTGATTCATGATGAATTTAGAAATCTGTGCTCCTGTGACATAGGTTAAAGGGACAGCCTCCACCCATTTTGTAAAATATTCTGTGGCTGTGATGATATGTGTATGACCATTAGATGAGGTAGGAGTAAGTTTTCCTATTAGATCAAGTCCCCACTTGGAGAATGGCCATGGGGTAGTGATAGGTTGCAATGGTTGCGACGGAGCATGGATGAAATTTCCATACTTTTGGCAAAGCACACATTTTCTAACATAATTGCAACAATCAGTTTCCATGGTAGGCCAATAGTAACCTACTCTCAATAGTTTCTTAGCCAAGACCATTCCATTTGTATGTGCTCTGCATACCCCTTCGTGCACTTCTTTGATTTCCTGGATTGACTCTGTCACATCCAGACAACGTAACAGATTCCCATCATAGCCATGATGATAAAGTGTACCTCCTAAAAGGGTGTAATGGGCTATCTAGAGAATCAGGCTTTGCTTTTCAGAATGGGAGATATCGGGAGGGAATGTGTTGTCCTTAAGATAGGTGAAAATGGGTTCGTACCATGGGGAATGGGGACCAACAACCTCACAAGCCAGGAAAGATTCTGGCATGTCATATATGGGATGGCATATATTTTCTACAAAGAATGGCATATCATTATTCCTTGGCAGAATATGAAGCATAGATCCCACCATTTCCATGGCATCCACTGATCTGTTCTGCGCTCTTGGGATTTGCTCAAAGGTAATGCACACAAAATACTCCTTTAGAGTTTCCACTAACTTTTTGTAAGGTATGAGCTTGTCATCCTTAACCTTATATTCATCATTAACCTATTTGATGATTAACTATGAATCACCTACAACCTTAACATGATGAACATTCCACTTGATGGCTAGCTTCATCCCTGTAATGAGTGCTTCATATTCTGTAATGTTGTTCATGCAAGGGAAGGCCAGGTGGAAAGCCTGCGGTATAGGATCACCCGAAGGAGTAATAAGGACCACTCCTGCACCTGAACCATGAAACTTAAATGATCCATCAAAATGTATCTGCCACACGATAGATTCTTCAATGTAGAGCAAATGAGGCATCTGGCAGATCCAGACTCAAAGGTTCTGTGCTTTGCAAGGGTGCTTCTACTAGCTGGTCTACAAGTACTTGTCCTTTAACTTATTTTTGATGGATAAATTCTATGTCAAACTCACTGAGTAGAATGATCCAATTATCCATTCTTCCCATGAGGGCAGGTTTGGACAACAAATACTTGAGTGGGTCGACCTTGGATATGAGCTTAGTCTTAGTATTCAGCAAGTAATGGCAAAGTTTTTGAAAGGTAAAAACAACGGCCAGGCAAGCCTTTTTAATCTGAGGATAGTTGAGCTCATAGGTGATGAGGGTGTGACTCAGATAGTACACCACTTTCTCCTTATGGCTAAGGTTGTATTGGGTGAGCAGTGCACCAATAGAATATTGTGTAGCAGAAATATAGAGCAAAAGTGGTTCTCCTGGAGTGGGAGGCATGAGGACAGGTGGATTAGCTAGGTATTGTTTAAGCAAAGCAAAGGCTTGCTATTGTTCAGGTCCCTAGAAGAAAGTGATGTCCTTTTTAAGAAAATGGGTGAATGAGTGACATTTATCTGCAAGATGGGAGATGAAGCGGTGAATGGCTTGAATTTTCCCTATGCAAGCTACGCAGTTGCTTGATATTCTCAGGTGGAGGCATTTCAGTGATAGTAGACACTTTAGCAGGGTCTACCTCAATACCTCATCTTGACACAATGAAGCCCAATAGTTTCCCAGATATCACACCGAAGACACACTTCTTTGGATTTAGCCTGACTTTGTATTCATGCAGGCGTTCAAAGATATGCCACAAAATGACTAGGATGATCCTCTCTTGTTTTGGACTTTCCCAGGATGTCATCTACGTAGTCTTCCATGATGTCATGAATCATATCATGAAAAATAACTGTCATGGCCCACTGATAAGTTGCTCCTGCATTCTTAAGGCCAAATGGCATCACCTGATAGCAGAAGGTACCCCAAGGAGTTGTAAAAGCTATTTTGTGTTGGTCCTCCTCGGTGATCTTAATTTGATTATAACCCAAAAAGCCATCCATGAGCGATAGCATTTCGTACCCTGTTGTTGAGTCAACAATCATATCAATGTTGGGCAATGGAAAATCATATTTAGGGTAAATATTTATTGATGTCCCTAAAATCCATGTAGATTCAGATACTGATAGGTTTCTTCTGGACAGGAACAATGTTCGATATCCATTCAGAATAATCAATTGGTCTGATGAATCCTACTGCAAGCAATCTTTCCAACTCTTCCTTAACCAACAAGGCCACTCTTGGGTGCATCTTTCAGAGATTTTGTTGATAGGCTTAGCGTCTGCATGCACAACCAGGTTATGCATGACCAAAGTTGGATCTAAGCTAGGTATGTCTTTGTAAGACCATGCGAACACATCAATAAACTCTCACAGCAGCATAGTGAACGTATTTTTCTCTCTAGCCAAGAGTGATGCTCCCAATTTTACTATCTTGGGATCTTCTTCGGTACCAATATTGACATCAATGGTTTCTTCGACTAACATTTTTGATAAATCCTCCATACACGTAGGATCAGGAGGTAGGTTGAGATCTTCATCCAAGGATGTCTCCACGAGATTTTCATCCTTGGCATGGTCACTTTGTTTGTCCTTTGATTTTCTTATTTTTTTGTCAGCCAGTGCCTCAAAGAGGTTTTCACTGTGTGACTTGGACTTTGATTTTTGCTGAGGCTTTTCTTTAGAACTTTTTCCCTCACTTTTCTTTAAATTTTGCTGACCACGAAGTTTAGCCTCCTCACCGAAGTAGGTGCAAGTGTCTAAGTCGATAAAGAAACCTTTCTTGTGATCTCCAATGGGGATTGTATCCCTTATGCCCATGAACTCTACAATAGCCTCATCATTCTCGAATAAATCTAGTGGCACGTGACGTTGTTGGTCCCATTCAACAAGGGAAGGGTATACAAGGTCAAGGGTTGGTTCTATGGGGGTTAAGGTTAGGACAATGTTGTTCATGAAAAGGTTCGTGGAGGCTAGATCCTCATATTGGCTACAATGGGAATCTGTATCGCTGTCTAGATAATCGGAGCTATCCTCATGCTCAGAACAAGTCATATCTTGATCGTTGGGGTGCGCTCCATAAGGATGAATCCCAATGCCGTATCTTTCTGTTTTGAAATGTGGAAGAGGGACTGGTTCTCTTTTTCCTTGTTCATTCCTCCCACATCCTAGGCCTTTGTAGCCCATGGAGTACATCATTCTGCTAGATTTTTCATATTCCAGGGTTCAATAACAGGATGGCTGAGTGTCCTTAGGGACCCAAGTAGTAGGTGGATCAAGTAATTTCTCCTCAGCTAACAAGCCTCCAGGTAGGAATGACCTAATAGTGTGTTCCTCTCTAGGTCTCCTGAAGTGGTAGTTGGGTCGACCTCTAGTCTTGGGTGACAAAGATAGATCTGACACCAAGAGCACTTGTTGTACATTATACTCCCCACACCATATTCTAGGATTTTCATCTCCCATGAATCAAATGGAGATGTTGAAGTAGAAACCCCATGAGTGCAAGAACTAAGAGAATCCGAATCTACTTGGGATTCCATGGCCTCAAACTAAAGAGGTACAGCTATATCTGTGGAGGGACATGCATATGTACCCTTTCGTGTAAAGCTATTGAGAACTCTACAATGAGCAAAGGGCTCTGAATCTCTTGGTATTGTAACTGCATGTCCCTCATGCTTCAAATTGATGCATTGATGAAACATTGATGGCACAGCCTGCATGGCATGAATCCATGGTTGGCCTAGAAGCATATTATATGGAATTTCCAAGTCTAGGACGTGAAACTTTGTCTTGATGACAAGTGGGGCCCACCTCCATGGGTAGCGTGATGGTGCCTGCTGACTCTCTTTCCACGTTGTCATATGCGGTGATAGTGATAATATGGGACTCAAGATCTTCCTCCGTATGTCCCAATTGTTTGACCAACTTAAGCGTGTAGATGTTCAACCCAAAATCATTATCCACAAGCACCCATTTGATTTTCCTGTAAGTGACAACTACCTCAATGTATAAGGGAAGATTATGTGTAGGATTCTCGGTAGGGATTTCCCTATGGTTGAAAGTGAGATGCTCACTTGGTGCAATGTTTACCACCACAGCTTGAAGGTGTGCAGGATCGAATTCTAAAGGCACTCCCGACCCCTGAAGAGTTTGGTACAGAATGTCCTTATGCACATTGGATATCTTGAGAAGATCTAAGATCGAAATATTAGCAGATGTCTTCTCAAGTTGTTCTAAAAGGTTATATTTACCGGTTTGTGGGGTCAATGGAGAGGGTTCTAGAATCACAAGGTGGGCATGCCTTGTTACCATAGCGCAGTCCTTTCCCTTGATCTGGATAGTATTGACATTGTCAGCAGGAGAGTGAATACATTTGATAAGTGAATCATAATGATTGTTATCTCTTTTGGTATATAAGTAATTCATGGCTTTATAGGTTTGGGATGACTCTCCCCGATCTGGCTTTGTCTTTTCCGACTTATCATGCTTGGGGAATGGTTCTTTATATATCCCCATTTTCTCATTAGGTGTTTTGTTTTGCCAGGGTTATCCACCTCTATCTCCCCGTTGTCAATGAGGTCCTGAATATAGTGGCGAAGTTGCAGACATTTGTTTGTCTTATGTACCTTTAACGCGATGCATTTCGTAATATTCATGCTCCTTTATACCATGAAGGTTTCAGAGCATTGTCGTCAAATGGTTGTGTTGTAGGATAGGTCATCATGTGGGCTGCATCCAACTGTTTTAGTATGACTGACAATGGTTCATTGAGAGAGGTGAATGTTCTTCACTTTGGTGGTGGTTGAATTGGGCCCTTGGTTAGTTTAAAAGGTTGACCAGTTTGGACCATTTGAACACGTTTGGAATCAGTGATTCCATCTCCCACCACATTTTTGTTTTTGTTAAATATCTTTGGCTTTTCCGTGGGTTTGACACTTTGGTTATCTTTAGATTGGGTTTTGAGGGTGCCTTTGGCAATGAGAGCCTTTTCTATCTGAATCCCTTTCTCAATAACCTCCTCAAAATTACAGACACAATGCATTTGGAGGTGGAAAGCTATATCTAGGTTGAGATTGGGAACGAAAATACTGACCAGCTACTTTTCAGGGAAAGCGCAAGGGAAGCGACTAGCTATCCCTCTCCACCATTGGAGGAAGCTGGCGAAGGTCTCATTTGGGCATTACTTGGCTCCACACAAGTCTACCATGGTGACGTCACTCTCTATGTTATATGAGAAGTGACGCACGAATCTTTCTGCCAATTCTGGCTAGGTGAAAATTGATCCTCATGGTAAGCGTGTAAACCATTCCAATGCTTGACCTCCGAGACTCTTGGGAAAAAGTCTGATAAGGTAGTTGTCACTATAAGACACCTCTTGACATGCCATGTAGAAATCTTTAACATGATCCCTTGGGTCTCCTTTTCCTTTGTATTTGTTGAACTTTGGCATATCAAATTTCTTTGGAAAGGGTTGAAGGGTCATTGTCTTGTCAAAAGGATAGGGGCATAGTTCTTCGTATTGATATTTCCTGATGCTCCCTATATTGCTCTCTTGTAAGCTTGCAAGTGTCACTTTCATGGACTGCACTTCTTGTACAGCAATTGTTCTTTAGTGGGAGAAGCAGGGATGTGAACATGATGATACCCTGTGTCTTCTTCTCCTTGGTTTTCCCGATGGAGTTCATTGATCTTAACCTTTGGCCTCAACTTTTGAACGTTCTTGTTTGTGTCTTTCTGTACATGGGAAGTAAGCAAAGCTAGTTGTCGGCTTAGGTTACTGATTTGTTGTTGGATTGTGGCTTGGTTTGTAGCCTCTTCTTCTAAAGGTTCCTCCTCTTCGTACTGTGGAGGTTCTTCACCCGTCTCATGTTCTATCTTGTTTCTTCGTGGCACTTTGATAAAGGGTATTCTATGCCCTACCACTTTATCATTTTCTACGTAAGAAGTGGAAGCATGTCCGCCCGTTAAAATATCTTCCATATTGATAAGGGGACGTTCTTCCTCAGTAGTGTCATTTGTAGGTAGTATTGGTTCATTCTCGGTGGGCAATTTGGCCCCTAATTCCATGACCCATGCCAACACTCTATCTTTGTTTTTGAGAAGAAACTCGTCTAGTAGAGTGGGGTCAAAATCAAAGTCTACATGTGGTGATTCTAACTCATTTCCACTATGATCGACCATCTCTTCTATTTCCTTTTCTGCAGAAAACAGTGGTCCTAGGTCATGTCCAATGAAGGGGTTTGACCCTTGTCTGTTAGAGGTTTCCCAAGCTTGTGCTTGTTGTTCCTCGTATGTTTGTTTCTTTAACCCTAGACGTGTTTTAGGAGCCATGTTTTCGTGATAGTTTCACTAGGGTAAGTTGTAAATGTGTTAAAACTTAGTGATCACCCCTAAGTGAAATGCAAATGTACTTGTTAAGAGTATGAATAAATCAACAATGTGAGAATACCAATGTGATAGAGTGATAAATCACCCGTGATACAAGCATTTGGTATTAAAACCTGTTTAAATGAAGTACCTCCTAGACTATGTTTCAAAGAGTAGTTTGCGTCGCAAGATGTTTAACAAGATGTTTTCACTTATGCCAAGTTCAAGGAAATGAACAAAACGTAAGTAAATACAAGAAGTCAATGCGACCTCCCAATCAAGATATATGATGAGTGAGCTCAAACTCGATTAAGACCTATATCTCAAAAAGTGCCAATTACAATTCATGAATGACACAACAATATCACCAAGATATGTTAACCCACTTTGCGAGAAAGTGAAGTATTGATATCAAGGTGTTATTGATATAACACGCACAAATGGTAACACCTAGCACTCTTTGAAATCGAGGTAATAATAGAACCGAACTAAAAATCTCAAAGTATAGCTAGGAATAGTTAAAAATGTGTGCAACGTAACCTACAATATAGGTATTTATGTCGAGTTTACAAGAAACAAGACGTAAATATCGAAATTGTAGTGATACGATACAAACAAGCTAACTCTTCTAAGGAAGTCCGCGGTGATGAACCACACCTAACTACAATGATGATCTTGACATGGGTATCAAGATCACAATGGCTACCAATGACGTGAATATGCCTCCACACACTTTAGACATTTAACTTACCCAGCTGCAAACATGGATGGGCGTAAACGGACATAAAAGTGACAGAAACAGTCAATTGGTAACACAAAGGTAATCACACTTCTTCTGATCAACAAAGTGTCAAAAGAATGTGAAGGAAGTAAATAAAAAAAAGGATGAAAAATGCTGGCCTCACTTCGGCAGAGTTTCACCTCGCCCTAAGGCAAGTAAAAACTAGGCGAAAGTAACACGTCACACGTTTCTCAATGAAAATATGGTTCACAACTCAACACTATTTTAGAATGGTCAAAGTGGGCTCCTGGCCAAAGTATATCTTCCTAGGTGGTTCTCTCGTCCTAGGTGCTACAAAGATTATCCACGAGCGGGACGATTTACCCAAAAAGTCACAATGACTAGTTTGGGAGTATCTCGACTTTGCCCCCTTCAAGCACAGTGGGCAATAAATGCATCCAAATGTGTACTTAAAAGGGTCACGTAGGGACAACTTGTAACTCTATCTCACAAAGGATTTACTAGTCAGATAGGTAGTGCGGAGCACTTCCCATTTCGTCCACAAGGTTCCCTCTTGCGTGGACTACTTTGGGGTTCCTGGAACCACCCCCATTGTTGTAGCTTAAGGCGTTATGCCAAAGGGGTTATGTTCCAGTTGAGTGGAGAGGGACGTACCCTTTTCTGAAACCTGCAATACAATGTTTTGAATATGTTGTTCTTTTTATCTTTTTTAATTAGATGTGGTTTTCTCGAACACCATTTGGCAACCTGTATAACAACTGTATTAGTAGTTTTCTAACTTTTGTTTCGATTCCTTCATTCTTTGACAAGTGTTTTGGTCCTATATGATGATGTTTAGTAGTTTTTCCATCAAAAGAGAAGGCATCATTTCTGATTCTCTAGATCATCCAAGGACGCAAGAGAAGAGCATACGTGATTGTCTTCTAAAATAAAAAAGATATCAAATGGAAAAACACTTCAATTCAACTATGCCAATTTAACCAATTCCAAATCAAATACCCTTAACAATCTCAAAGCGTCAAAAGGCCTTAAGAATCATTTCTGATTCCCAAGATCACCCCAAGGGACACGAGGGAAGAGCATACGTGATCTTAATCCTATAAGTAAACAATGCAAAATATTACCTAATCAAATACAAACATGTAAAAATAGCCTGCAAAGACAAATATATGATTAGATAAACCTGCAAGAATGTTAGCACATCAACACTTTAATTTCAAAAAACACAAAAGGATGCATGTGCCCCTTTTTCAGTGCCTGTGCGCGGGTTAGGGCGTATGCGCCACCAAAGGTTGTTTTTCAGTACACAGTGTGCCTGTGCCACCCGAGAGATGTGTGCACCACGAAAACAAGTGCTTGCACCCCTAAAATTGTACCTGCGCCACTCTGTGGAATTTTTAGATCTATTAAATGCCTGCGCCACCCGAGAGGTGTGTGCGCCACGAAAACAACATATGCGCTACTCTGAAAAAAGATAGACAGAATAACCATATTACCAGAAAAATATACCTACGCCACTAAAACCGCATGTGCCCCTGGTTAGGGCATGTGTGCCGATCTGACAGGTTTCAGAATGTAGTGAAGGTACAGTACGAAATGACGTGTGCACCCAGGTTAGTGCACCTACGCGCTGGTTAGTGTATGTGCGCCAGGGTTAGTGCGCATGTGCCAGGGGTCGGCAGACAGAATGACAGATTTGAACAGCATGCCTGTGCCACCAGAGAGATGTGTGCACCCCGAAAACTATGCCTGCGCCATGAAAATCATGCCTGTGCTCCTAAAATCATGCCTGCGCCAGACCTGCAACAAAAATATGGCAGAAAACACAAGAAAACTCACAATATCTCAATTTTTTGACAAGTTAGCTTAAAAATGGCAATAACCCATTAAAATTAAGGCTATGAACATGAAGTTACACATATCAAATGAGCAAAAATTCTAAGAAAATGGACATTAATTACTACATGTGCATATCAAAAATTAACCAAAACAATGAAACTTAAGCTAAAATGCCATGGGACTAAGTGTCCCACCGGGCGTGCCAAATGTGTACACTTATTCTTTTCCTAGGTTAGATTGAAAGCAAGAAACTACCACCTAAAATAGTTCCCTAACCTAGCTAGAAACAAGAAGAAAGTACCATCAAGATGAAGAAATGAACAAGGCCTACATTAGCATCATAACTTTGAAATAATGAAATCAAGCATAATGCAAATCAAGAACTCTATTCTTCTAATTGCCTAATTAAATTAAGTGGACCTATGTAGTCCAATGGCAATCAACAATATTGCTTGCTTTGATCCTTCATGGATGCTTGGGTGTGAGGCCTAGCTCTTCAAGATGGATGATGGAGGGGCTTGAGAATGGCAAAAGGCTTTTAGTGCAAGACTATGTGCTTTCCTTTGCTTTCTCAAGGGAATTAGGTGTAGGTATAAAGGTAGGAGGAGGGCTCTTTATATAGCCCAAAGGATAAAGGATTCAACACATCCTCATGAATGTGGGATAAAGGTAAAACATGATTAGGAATGGATAAGGTTGCTTTATTAAAGGTAACCTTACTTTAGAAGGGTTTAATTTATGCTTAGCAAGTCATGGGAGTTGGGGGTGCCTTAATTAATCAAATGTGATTAACTAATAGGTAGATGTAAGCTTTTAGAAGCCAATTAGAGGAATATTAGTATGATTTAGGACTATTAGAAGGAGATTAAATCAATTAAATATTGATTTACTAGTTAAATGAAGGGGAAGACTAATTAATTAATAATAATTAATTAATCTAGATAGAAGAGGTGATTAATTAACGGAAGGTCATTAATTAGGTATGTTAGCTGGATAGGCGACTTAATCAATTAGCGTATTGTAATTAATTAACGACAACAAGAGGAAATATGAGTGCTTTTGACGATATGTCGTCTATTTGCGAGAAAGGGGATAATTAGTGCAATTTAAGTATTTAAATTGCTTAGGCGTAATTATAGGTAAAATTTCAAAAAATCGTAACTTCTCCAATAAGCAAGATAAAATTACGAAATTTTGGAAATTACATATACTAATATGGAGAATGAAACCCCAACCTTCAGATCTGAAAATGGCAACCCAGAAACCCTCCAAAAATTGCTGCAAACTTCCAAATTACGTCGCCCCCTTGGAAAATGATCAAAACCCTCTGAAAAATCTGCTAGGAATGATGCCAAAACCTGTTTTTTATCGCTGCCGTAAATCTAATCTGAAAACCCTTTATTTTTCTCCACCAAATATCTCCAAAACCCTCAAAACCCTTCCTCTGAAAATCTAAAAATACCTCTGCAAAACAACCCTGAAAACAACTCCAAATGACAAACTATGATGGATCTTTCACCACCGAAGAATGCCCTGCTAGCTAAGGATGGATCTCTCACTACCGAAGCTAGGGTCCCTGTGGGATCTTTTCTCCACAAGCTAGAATATTTGCAAACAACAGTTGCACATAGAGAAAATATAAGTGTATGCAAGAATGACCTCTATCACTTTTTCCTCCCAACCTCCTTATATATTTTTCCCCAAGGCAAAAGAGCCCCAAAATAGCCCAAGTCGCATTTTTCCAAGTTAGGAAGGGCCATGTAAAACTAAAAGTAACTTAAGTTACTTTTCAACTTTTTTATAGAATCGCCATGGTACCATAAGTGACCCCCAACGACAGAAATTAAATACATTAAGTGTCATGTGGCCCCTTCCTAATGACAAAACATAATAGTCTAGTCCCTCCAAAACACTTTACACTCATGTCAACAAAAAATTATAACAAAATGGAGTATATATTCATACCCAATAACTCCCAACAGTCCATAGCCCCTTGGGTATGACCAAGGCTTGGACTCGAATTGGCTCTTAGGCTCTTAGGCAAAGGAAAGGGGACATTACAGATTATCAAGAAACATTAGCTCAATGACCCAACTACTAATTATCTGAAGTAAATGCTTGACGTAGATAGAAATGTCGCTTATAACTCAATTTTGCACTAGTGGTCATGAGATCTTACTTACATCAATCACTTATTATGAACTGTACATTATATACAAATGAATTACCAGATGTGAGCTCCACTTCTAAGAAGACTAGTCGGCGGTTGATCAATTGTACAAAATGCTCACCAAATTTAATTCAATCAACTGCCTAAAGTAGATGTATCCCGTAGGCCTTAGCTTAAAATAACACCATAATTTTCACTTCGAAGAAGCACGATTTGCACCACACCCCCATACTATTGATTGGGTGGAGTGACACAACAAATATGTTCATGAGTCTTTTTCCTTGAAGCCTACTGTTCAATTTCATCGGACAAGTACGACACTCCACAAAAGCATCCAGAGATCACTTCTTACGAAAAGCAGACTATTCTATCTGAGGCTGAAAAAATCGTTGTGAAGATACTAAATAAGAAAACTCTCAAGATGGTGATGCGGCCTTATGTCATGTCAACTAAGACGCATGAGGGTAAACTGCAATTAAGAAGCAAAACGCTTCATGTGGCCTTCCAATGTAGACTCAGTGCGACTATCAAAATGATCCACCCAAGCACAATTACAAACCCACCAAGCTGATACCAAGAAACTCCAGAACGTTGTATTCTCTACAGAGATGTTATCAATAACACGAGAATTGCTCTGTACTGTTCAACTACCACAAAAAACTTTCTCAACCGGATCAAACAACATCAATTCCTTTGCATTAGGGGAGCACCATGAGCGGACTACTCATGAAGTTGGATAGTTCGGAGGAGCTCGCGCTCTAGGAATAGTTTCTACCTCGTGGCCTCTTGAATGGCCTTACAATTTTGCCGTGCACAAATGACTCAATATGATTCATCATCCCAAATGAATATGCATGATCTAACACCTAATATGCCATCATCCACTTATGACTGGTACCTAACACCTAATTCCTACTTTCTTGAAATGCATCCAAGAAAACTTCTATGAAGGTGTTGTCCAGGTTGATTCCCTAACAATATCAGGACTCTCGTGCATGAAGTGATAGGTGCAATTGAATTGATATGTCACTAAATATCCTCCCGATAGAGGTCGGCAAACAATTTTTAAAGATAGTTGCTTTATCATCAGGATGTGCCCCATTGAAAGGACTTTGCACAACAAAAAATCAATTTCCATGGTTATAATTCTAGCTAAAATAAGATGGATGGGAGCTAACAATACCTTGAATCAAAGGAGTTGTCTATTTTTTTTACATCCTCTGTTAGGAAATAACCCATAGAACAAAGCCACTGCAAAAACTGTGAAAGGCTAGAGGTATGTTTCTCAAAGGACGTGTCATGTCAAATGGAATGCAGGCTGAATGTAATGAAGTGGGGTGAGCTTTTGAATGTGCAAGCCTATCATGCATAGGCACAAATGCAATAAATGTCCAGCAACCATATCAAGAGCCATCAAAAGCAGGAGCATGTCTCAAATACTAACAAAACAAGTGTCACCAAGCTGGACTATGTGCTTGGGGAATGTAAATCCAATGCTATTAATCTGATGTTATAGGCTAGCAAATTTCTTCTATAGGGAGTGAATAAGGGCATCCTTGTCTGGAAATGAAAGAGAAGAAAAAGCCCTCATTTTTACATTTAGATCTTCTTGTTCTCTTCTACAAATTTGATCATATCTTTTTGAATGTGCACAAATGATCTTGAAACCCTATTTCATTGATACATCCGAACTGTAAAGGAAGGAGGTATCCAAAGGGTTTAGGAATTTTCATCTGTCAGATTAGGCACAATGGAGTGACGAGAAAGAGTTTATATGAGGGAGTTTGACCACTTCTCATACCAAACCTCGCCATCCAGTCTTCTACAAACGAGATCGGAAAGTAAGTGCCTCAAGTAGAAAAGTGTCCAGCACAAAAACTAAACAAGCGACCGAGAAGTGGGGATTTGGGGGTGTCAAACCCACTACTTAACAGGGTCGAAGCCCAAAGCCCCCAAAATCATCAATGATTCATGAGGGCAGAATTCTGGAGCTAATGCATGGACAACTTTCCAAATGGCCAAGAACAATTGTCCTTTGACTGGAAATGGACATTTCAAACGACTCCCCTATTTGAATCTACTTGACATAATAGCAACGTGCACTCCATCTAGCATGAAAATTATATGCCCCCCTATAAAAAATATAATCCTTTCAGATGTTCTTCAATGTCAGAAAAATGATCCTCCCAAATAAACGGGGCCTTCTCACTCTACAAGTAGAATTTGCACTACACCCATCTCACATAATAAAGAGGACCCCCCAAGACTTGCCAACACTAGACCTGGCAAAGAAATGAGAATCTTAGACAAAGTTAAATTGTACATTGAACTCTACACAATAACATTTAAATGTTATGGGGATAACATATATTTAAGTTTTCAAGGATTAAATAGAGATTAAACAAAACACTTTTGGAAAGATGGCCATCCATCAGAGGTTCCCCGTCAATGGACCAACACGGATATCCTGAATGTAGGATGTGGCATGCATACAACAAGTTGTGAATCCAGTAAGCTCGTGAAAGAGCTCAGAGAAGGTCGTGAGTAGGATGCCACATGCTCAAAGAGGAGGAGACGGCAGGAGGTAAAATCCACGTCCCATCTAAAAATGGATCAATGAGTATGACCAAATAAGCACTCAGGGTAAAGCAGGAGCACAGCAGTTTGTGTACCGAGGTCAGCAACACTTGGGAAGTAATTTACATATAAACACCAAGGCATTCAACTTTAATCATAAGCTTTGGGATCAATGCCAATGCCACTCGCACCTTTCAAGTTAAACAATGCTCATTAGCAGTAATAAGCGACGAACTCGAGGCAGGCGTGCAGTAAAGGAGACGTGTGATAAACTACTCTGTCGACTGGCGATGCATAGAGGCTGATTGTCAACTGCCAGAAGAAGCTCACAAGGACTTTAAGGCTATTAACAATGCACTGGGCTACCAACGCCAAGTGTAAGTTGATTGGAAGCCATGATGTATGGAGAGTTCAACGCTACAATTATTTATAGGTATGCCCATGCCAATGCTGGAAAAACCATGAGTTGGATGGTACTTCTAAGTAGATTATTTCCCGGCGAGCTTGTCAGAGCCACTTGGAATGAACTGAGGATGCCAGATTTTTTGCTTAGACATGAACTAAAATGAAAATGAAGAGCAGAGTCACTTGGATTACAGAAGGAACCTCAAAATACAGCTTCTTTCCATCGTTACAATGCGCTTGCACGGAGGGAAAAAAACACGCATATCTGAATATCAAAGTACAGCACCGGGATGAAATCCATGGAGTTCACTATTGTCATAAAACAAATCGTATCTCACTTTGAATGTCACATACACTTGATCTGGCTCTTAGAGAAACCCCAAAAGTGATATCTATCAAAATAGAACTCTGTCAACGATGTGAGCAGGTCCTAAGGGAATGACAAAGAGGTCAGCCAATAACTCATGAGCAGCCCATAGGTTGTGGGTGCTCTCTGTGAGAGACCAGTGCCACAGCATGTTCAACTATGAAAGGCAGCAGATCTGGATGCAAAAGGCCTGGACGAAAAAAATATTAATCACTGGGATTTCAGTCGCAACAGGGCGGCTACTATGTGGGTGCCTTAGGAATTGGCACATCGTAGGTAAATTATACACCGTTCATTTCTGGCAAAAACTCCATCGTAAATACACCATTGTTGTGCAAAGACATGGCCAGCATGTTGAGTAGTAGCCTGTAGGCCATCTCTCTTTGTAATTACATAAAAAACAGCACTATTTCAGCAGATTATAACTGTTATGATCAAACCCATTTGACATGAACCTAAAATCCTGTGGGAAAATCTTTTGGCGATAGCTGAAATATGCAAAATATTATTGGCACTTTGATTAAAGTGTGCCCTAGAAACCATCAGGACTAAAGTTAGACTAACCTTTTCAAAATTGATATCTTAGATTTTTAAAGGCGTTTCAATTGGCTCTAAAATTCTGGCACGTGCTAGCTGGTCTGTATTTTTGCAACCTTTCATTCATCTAGGTATGAGGACTGCCATTTCAAACACTCTGCAACTGTTGTAAATGATTCAATGGTTCTTCCTCGACCTTCTACAAAACTTCCCACAATTGGTTGAAACCTCAAAATTTCTATGCTTTACCTAAAACTTAATGGTGGTAAGATTTGGTGCCCTAACTTTTGCCGATTAAATAGATATAACAATATTCAAATAAGATCAGGTGTATAAGAAATGCCAGCAAGGGTGATACGATATGAACCTTGTGATTGACTTCACTTGTATCTGCATGTCTGTGACGATTTTGAAACTTGAACTTATGTTGAAAGACAAATGCATTCGAAAATACTGTGTTAGCTTTGTGTACTGATCCTCCTCAAGTGACAGATCTCAGGGACAAAAGCACCCAGAAGGGGACAGGGCTGCGCAACATTAGAGTATGTTCTAGAGCACTGAGTAACTATGAAATATTATTGGACATCTAGTTCTTTCTATGTTGAACTTAGAATGCTCGCGTTATTCATTGTGTGTCGCATCATATTTGTTGTGTCACAACTGTAACCTACAAAATAAACTATAGATACTTGCACAGTACTCAAGCACACATTTGATGAATAAAATAATACATATGTTTGAGTCAAATTAACCTCGGTGGTCACTCCAATGTGATTGTCACCGAGTGTTACACTACATTTCAGACTCTATGTAGTTCTTGTGTGTGTGATTGAAATAGTGTCCCTTGAGCTAAGATGCCCTAGTGTCATTCACATAAAGAGATAACGGGCTACAATTACTTTGTCCCAAATGTAAATGTGTGGTATGGAATTCAAAATAAACCATCATATGTAGTGAAGTATACAATCCTTGAATGTAGTAGATAGAAAATATTGGCTACTTGTAGATGTATGTGTCTCTTGAATGCTTTCCCCCTTCATGAGGTTAAATAAGACATGTATATATACGATTCCCTTGCTTATAGTTTCGTCATTAACAAGTGAAAAGGACAATCATGAGTGATAAAAGAAAGCAAGAAAGAAGTAACATTCAAAAGATAAGAAAAAGTGGTAAAGAAGACAGACAACCAGAGGGGATAGTAGCGCCTGAGCACTCTTGTCCCTAATGGAAGGTCATGTGCAGGGTGCTCAAAAGGTTAGATAATGAAATCAAAGTTGAGTAAGATGTCAGCTAGTGTGCAAAATTGTAAGTTGTCAATTAGAAACATCAAATAATAAAAATGAAAAGGATAAAAGCAATGTCAAAGCAAAGTGAAGAGGTGTTAATGAGTATTATCTCTTGCTTAGGAATCATGCATATAAATGAAGTATTTAGAGGTTATATGTACATAATAAGTGTGTGATTTAGTGACTACATTTTCCCTCACTTTATGTTGGTCAATAAGGATTTAGTAGCATAAATTAGAACTGAAAAGTGTACCTTCAAGAGTTAAATGGAGATTGTGCCTAGTAGCGTGCCAAATGAGTGTTGTAGCATGCCAAATGGAATAATGTAAGGCGTATATCATGAAATCCTAAGGAGAGGGAACGGATAAGGATCCTAGGGGTGAACTTTACATGCATGGGTTGATAATGATGCGTGCATGTAGTTCCTTGGAATTTCATCTTTGTCGTGAGCATACTCGAGACTTGCTTCATAGTTGTTTGTGTGCTTTTCCTTCATTGGGATAGGATAGAACCTGCAAAAGAAAAAAAGTGTAGTCAATGCTCTAGGTAAATCCAATTTGACCTTTAACTTGGAAAAAATGGAAAAATGGAAATGTGTATTGGACAAGCTAAACCAAGGGGTTGGAGTACAATTGGAGTGTTGAAAGATAAAGGAATAGAAATTTATTTTCAGTTTGTAGACCCAATGCTTACGAGATGATTGGAAGAATATGAAGTATTTGGGTGTCATGTCTATAAACTATGGATTTGAGTGTCTGACACTAAACTTCAAGATTTAGGCATCACGTCGCCACTAAGGGAAAGTATATTAGGAGAGGGTTTATTTTTCCCTCAACCCTATTAACGTTTCCCTATGGATAAGTGCCACTACATGATGATCACAAACCCAATTTGTAACTTTCTTCGCAATGACATGAAGGCAAATACGCAATATCATATTTCCTACATATGCCATAACTTTCATTCCTTTATTTTGTTCCTTCTTTGGTTCCTTGAATAGTAGTTAGTTCCTGTTAGTGATTGATTGCAATCTAAAACTAGCTATGTAACTACTGAAACTGGAGAAAGCCGTGATTGTGTAACTGTTAAAATTACTATATAACTATGTTTCCCCTAGGACATGAGTGCCCATGTGGCAACACTAGCGCCCATGCATTTGTCTATGTTCTAGGTGCTTATGTCCTGCATGCTAATTGTTTTGTCTAAGGTTGTTTCTAGCCCTGTTTTTGAACTGATTTCCATTATGTTTATGGTGTCTGTGTTTCTATAATTGTGTTTTGTGACTATTAGGAGGGTGAAAATGGTTCACTCAATGTTTTTCCTGACTTGTTTAGGGTGTGTGAGATGAAAAAATGTGAATGAATCCCAAATGAGGAAGACTAAAACTGATGTGCACATCTGATATAGGAATCATGGAAGGGAAGAGGGGTTACCTATGGTAGTTACCATGACACAAGCAAAATAAGGGGAAAATGCTAGCATACAAGTGTTAGTGACAAATAAGAAATGCAAACTGGAAATAAAAACTAGTAAAGGCATATAGGAAACTAACAATTAAGGACACAACGAGTAGCGGGTTGCATACATGAGACACCACTTAGGATTTCACAAGACAATCAGATCCATCAAATCTTGTCCAAACAAGGAAATCAAACAAACATGGGGCATAGCTCACAAATAATGACAAACGAGGTACAAGTAAATCATGATAATACTGATTGGAAGGAGTCCTACAAGGAAAATTCTACACATGAAGCACCCATTAGCATGTTAGGGAAGATAAATAGTACACAACAATGTGATATCTGAATATAGGAAATAAAATGTGAAATATAAAAAATGATAGAACCTAATAGTAAGCGTGAGAAATGTGGAGGCCCTCATGGGCTTCAAGTAAGACCTGGTAATGGATATGGTTCAAGCATCATACATCGTGTAACAACTTGTAAGTGACCTTCATTCACTTCAATATACCATGTGAACACACATGTGTGTACAAAAATGATAAATCATACTATGAACCGTAGTAACATGATAAGCAAAGGTAGAACATATAATAGTACAAGTGAGGAAGAATGCATCCAATCAAGATCTAGGCTATTGTTTTTGGATTTTTGATTGCAAATATGTGAAATAAAACCATCTAAGAGAGAGGAATAAGGATGCCTCCAGTGTGGTGTGTGCAAATTGAGGTCTATATGAAGAAACCCTCAATATTCAAGTTGAACCATGAACAAGAGTGCATCATCAGGTGGTGTGGGGAATTAGGATGCTCCCAAGTGTGAATGCTAAAAGGATCTATGTGAGATAATAAAAAATACCATCTAAACCTAGAATAAAGCCAAAGCAGTCTAGTTGAGATGCATGATATGCAAAACATTTGGGTTTTCCATTGGAAAATTCTGAGATACGAAGATCATACATGCCCATAGCATATTCTTCATAGGTGAATGGTGTACCGAGGCACTTGAGTGCATTCCATCATGTCACATTAGAAGTGTAATTAGATAATGAATCATTGCGAATAGTAATAGATTTGGAAGTAACTGGAAAAGTGAGAAGAGCGTTACGTCAATCAATAGTACCACCAAGGTAACATAGCCAAAAATTTCCAAGAGTAAGGGAATAAAGACAAGGGTCAAGTGTAACCCAAACTTTTGTGGAAGACACGTGGACCCAAAGCTATAAAGAGGAAGATATATAGCTTTGATATTGAAAGTGAGGTACAAGCAAGGGGATGATATCAATAGGAGTAAAGCCCAATTGAGTGAGCCATCATATGTGAAAACATTTTCAGTGCAAGTAGGATCATAAGGGACATGTTGCCAATACTTGTGATCAATGTATAATGTGCAAGTAAAGTAATCAAAATGAGGAAATGACATAGGATATGAGATAACAATAATATTTTGGCTAGGAGTACTAGATGGGGAAGGAACCACATGGAGGAAATAGGTTCTAGAGAATACATGTTATATTATAATAAGGGATCATGGCAGTAGTGGTGGGTTGGGTGGGGAGAGATTTGACTTAATAGTCACTAGGACTAGTAGCCATATAGCGAGTATGAAAGAGAGACTCATAAAAATCAATAGGAGTGAAATCTAAAGCATCTAAGGTATAATAAATGAGCTCGATAGTATCAAAAACATCATCAACATAATCATTAATTTCTACATGGAAGTATTGTTCATACTTTTTGAGGAGCTTGGCACTGTATAGGGAAGGGGAACGTGAGGATGTGGTAGAAGATATAAGATAGGTATAGGGAGACTGAATAGAAGGAGTGATAAGAGGTGTAGGAATGGGAGTAAAATGACCAGACTTCCCAACATCACATATATTAAGATGATGTGAGGGAATATATTTAGTTGGGGGAATGACTTATAGGTGGCAGAGTCTATACGACAACTTTCTCCACTTGAATGGTTCAAGATTAGCAGCAATAGTACGCTCATACCCATCAGAGATAAATTTAACACAACAACGGCCAATAGAAGGAATGACTTACATAGCATGGATCCAAGGTTGACCAAGTATCAAATTGTATTGTAATTTGACATCCATGACATAAAAGAGGGTGCGAAGAGTGCAAAGTCCTACTTGCAACTCTAAGGTGATAGTAACAATGCATACATGATTAGTAGTATTGTAGCCACGAACATTACAATAATAGAATTTTTAATTATGCTACGAGGAATGTGGAGTTGGGCGAGTAGTGATAAAGGATAAATATTTAGTGTGGAGACATTATCAATAAGTACATGCTTAATGTGGAAATATTGAATGTGATCCATGATAATAAGTGGAGGAGAATCAATGGAAGAATAAAGAGTAATGTCCTCATCCAAAAATGTGATAAAATTGGTAATATGCTTGAAAGCATCCATGAGATGGGAAAAATCTATTGGAGTGCAATCACTTTATACTTAAATAGAGTGAAGGGCATATTCTAAGGTACGATGACAATTAAGATCTTGACATAATAGGTCAGAGAGAGATATTTTAGTTGGGGTGATCCTTAATTGTTCAATGATATCATAGGTTTTATATGGAGCGAGAGGTTGAGGAATTGGTGTACTAAGAGGAGGAGGAACAGAGGTATGTTTTGGAAGCACAATGAACCGGTAGGGGGGTTAATTAGTTCTTTAAACCCTTAAAACAATTTCATATTAACATACATGCACCAATAACATTTATCCATCCTTTAATGTGAGATTAACATCATGAATCAATCAACCACATAAGCAAAACCAAGAGAGAGTACACATCAACACAAGATAGAAGTGGGAAAATCTCAAGGGGAAGAAAACCCCATTGAAAAATCTACTTATATTATACAAATCAAAGAAATTTAGTGAAGCACCAACTTCACAAGGAGCACCAAACCCTAGTTTAGTAGAGCACTAACCCTACAAGAAGCACCAACCCCTAATTTAGTGAAGCACCCACTCCACAAGGAGGCTACAACCCCCTGAGATGATTAAGCACAAACTAAACAATCTAAAGATGAAAATATCTAATTTTTTTGCTACCACAACTGATAAAGATCACTAATTCAGCTTTTACACATTTCTTTAAATCTACATTCCTTCAACTTGTTATATTCTTCTTCTTCTTTGACTAAATTACCTTCATACCTTTACACACATACTCTCTAACCTTCCTTAGATTTTTTATAACATCCTTAGCTCTGAAATCCTACCTTAGAATCCCCTTCACACTTTCAAACATGTCACATTTTCCCCTCTAAGAGCACTACTTAGAATTTGAACTCAAACCCTTGTTTTATACCCTTCTCAACGCAAAATTATAAAGTAATTCAGTATCCCAAATTTATTTCAACCAATAAAACTCAAAAATATATCAACACATTCATTAAAACACTTGGAATGGATCCATGTAGGTCGAACATGCTCAAATATACTAAACAAGCTCAAAAACAGCTCAAAACCCCATCACCTAGATGACCTAAAAACCACAAACACCATAATTATGATTAGTAAAGATCAATAATTTCTCACACAAGTAAAATATGACATAAAAAAATCATCCATGGTCATTAATTAGCTTTCACCAATCAAATTCTTCATGACTCACTCAAGAAGGCTCATATCCTTCACCAAACAGTTGTTTCCAAGAACTAGTCTTCACCTTTAGGCCACAATATCACCCAATCACAAAAAAATATGATGTGTAACCACTAATTGAAATTCATTAGGACCTTTACATCACAGCCATTCTATATTAAATCTCATGAAACATCCATATGTGCAAACCATGCAACAACGTTCCTCTTCACCAAAATCAAGCTGCCCAGAAAGCATAGTTTTAGGAAGCTCAAATAGTTTTCACCCATTATGCCACTGTAAAATACCTCTAATATAATTTAACTAGGAAAAAAAATTCATCCCTTATTCACTTTTAAATGGATATTAAGCATTCATCTAATCCATATCATGACTCAATCTACCTCCATTTTTTAACAAAAACTGAGTAGTCCTATCCTGAGAAACCAAGAAACATTCTTCTTCACAATCTGACTTGAAAGACTCCATCAAATAACACTCACCAAGAGAAAAAACCATAACATCACTAGAAATATCTTATAAATCCTATTTTCTATAACATATTACAAATCCTTCAAAATCCAAGTGCAAGGTCTTTAAGAAAGACAATCTCTGCAAATTACTTCTTAAGCCTTCTAGGACTCAAGATCTAAGCCTTAATCCCAACCTGATCGATTACCTCCAAAAGACACTTAAAAACTTGACAAAAGAATTTAAAACCATGTATACATGATTTCTCAGAACTCTTAAACCTTCAAACAAGCATCAATAAATTAGAAAAATCATCTTTAACTCTATGAAACCACTTAGCAACCCTGCTAGACTCAAGCATCCTCCAGATTTAGGCTTCAAATATTAGTTCATAAATTATTCATACCATGTTAAAAAACACAAGTTTGATATATCATTAGAAATCTATCTGAACTAGGATCACAACACAACTTGAATCAAGTCCTAACTCTACTTGTAGCTCCTGCGATTCCATTTTTACCACAGGCTACTCTAAACTACCCCGAAAACTAGTCCTCATAAATAGGGCACACATTTACATTTAGAACATCAACCATAATCTGAAAATATCATGGACATCTATAAAAAAATCCTGGGATTAAAAAAATGTCAATTTATTTCACACCTTTTTTGGATAAATTTACCCTAAATTGAACTTCTTCATGAACAAGTTTTTTCAAAATATGGATTTGCACGCATATATTGACATGCAACAATATGGGAACGAAGTCCCTCATAAATGAAGGTGAGACTACCTTTATTGAAAACCAAAACTGTATTTACATTTGTACATTCAAAATTGTATGTGGGGGGTGTTTTGAAACATCAATAGAAAGAAAAGTGAATTAGGGAGATGGAATGGAATGAAGGAAAGGATTGGAAATGAATGAATGGAAGGAACATGCAAGAGTTAGGTAAAAGCAAAGCCTAATATTGCATGAAGAATAATGATGAATAACTAACACAAATAAAACGGAGTTTGAGTTAGCTAAAAATAATGAGTAAAAGGGAACACACATGAGCAAGTAAATATTAGAGATTGATCATTGTGAACAAGAACAATAGATTAATAGCATTGACAATAAGATCAAAGACAATATTTACATGAAAGATTTAAACATCTAACATCTAATGAAGATAAGAACATCAAATGCTACAAGAGATAATGAATGGGACACAAAGTTCATATTTCATTAACTCCAAAATGTCTTCACAAAAGAACAAAAAGTCTCTTTTCTGAAACAAAGCTTGCACAAAAAATTATTTTCTTCTCCTCTCTCAAAGTCACCCTTATAAATGAACCTCTAACTTCCTTTTATAACCCAAAAGTTGGTTACAAAGTAGTTTGGGTTTATCAAAACATTAAATAGGGCATCTTAAGTGACTTTTAATTTTTCAACTAACTTAAATAAGTCAACACCATTTTATGCCAATTTGAAAGTAACTTTAGGAAAAGTTCATAAATAAAAGAAATGGGTACATGTGGACCCCACTTGGATGACTTGGACACACACATCGACATCCTAGTGAACAACGCGCCACCTAGATCAAGACATTGTTTCCTTTAGATTGTGCACTTCACTCTCAAGTGTTGATTCTCCAAGGGGAAATCTTGTTAATTCTAAATCACTTATCAATAGGTCATTTTCATCCTTGTGAATCTTGCGCTTAACAATCTCCATGAATTGTTGTCCTTGAGAATCCGATACTACCAAGTCATATCCATGTACCCAAGCAAAAGAAGAACTAGAAGTGGAGGGAACAATGGGCCCAAGTCCAGGTGTGCTCATTGCACTCAAAGTTTGTACAACAACCACTTCTAACACAAATGTCTTAGTTTGGGAGGTGGGCACTTCCTTGATAGAAACTTCCTTGGCAGATAATTCCAAAAAACTCATTGATTCTAAAATTTGATCTTTAGCTCCATAGTGGGTTAATGGCACAGTCTTCTACTGCGAACACTAAGCCGAACCCTAGTGGAGATAATCCTGCTTGCGATGGAGGCAATTCTCAGAAGGTTGGAGCACCACAAGACATTTCTGCAACTAGTTATGGCTTCGTTAGGGATGGCCACCGAAAAACTAGGGATCTGGGTGGCCCATATTCTGGCTCTGGTTCCTTGGACGGCTACCTTGGCTCTCATGGCGTATTTATAAACAAGGGAGGAATGCATGAGCAAGTTGGAGGTGGATAACAACAATCGTTGTCCTCTTCCAATAATCTATTTTCTGAGATCTTTGTGGCTAAAAGACTTGCATGCGGGAGCCTCTCTAATGGTGGCCAAGGAAAAAATTTCTCTTGGATCGGTCTTGCCTTTGCCGCAAACTAGGATAAAAGTGGTGGTTACACTAACTATACCGAACCAGAGATCGTTGCAGGTAAGGGAAATGACGGGGTTGGTAAGATTCCCTTTACCACAGCTTTATCTTCTTTCAAAGATGCATTAAATAGAAAAGGTTCCCCCATGAAACCTGTAGACATTACCACATGCATTACATTTGGGGAAGAGGTCATTTCCTTTGAAAAATACTACAAGGAACACGCGTTAATCTACATATTCAGGGGACTATGGCCCAACTTTCCTACTCTTCATGATTGGATCTCCAAGCACTGGACTTTGATTATGGAAGGAAGGTTAGATTTGTATACTTGTGCTAAAGGTATTTTCATTGTGGCTTTTTCTTCAATATCGGATAGAAACACCATTACTTCTAAGCTTTGGATCTACCAATCTAAGTACTTGATCATTAAACCGTGGTTCCCATCCTTTAACCTGCTAACTAAATCATTTTCCTGCAAACCCGTATGAATCAGGCTACCCCATTTATCCTTGCAAATTATGGAGTCGTAATTGTTTGATATCTATTGGCAACAGCCTGGGAACCATAATTTATATAGATTCTCAAACTACTAATTACACCCACACTACTTATGTCGGGATCTTGGTGGAACTTGAAACCTCTAAAAACTTTCCTACAACCATTGATCTCAGAGTGCAAAGCAAAACTTAGCCACAACCTTTAGACTACGAAGGCCTACCATTTAGGTGTAGGAGATGTTTCTGTTTAGGTCACACCTCCCTTGACTGTAGGATGGAAAAGTGCCGACATGAGAGACACAAATGGTGGAAAGATGCCCTCCTAGAACACCTGGTTTTTAAAGCCAAAGGGGATCTTGATTCAAACGTAGATTCAGAAGCTGAATCCAACTCTGTTTTGAAAAACCCGCTATCTAAAACTCCTTTTATTGGCAGTAAAGAAAATGCAAATATTTATCTGAAGCTAATAATAAGGTTGTCCCAGCTGGAGCCAACGTGACTAAGGAAAATGATTTATCTAAGGCTAACATCGTTGTTGTCCCAGCCGGAGTAAATATAGATAAGGAAAATACTCCTCCTTCTATTCCAACCAAGGAGGATTCAACAGGTTGGATAATGGTTTGGAAACAAAAAAAATATATTTCTAAGAATAACACTACTCCACTTGGTTTATTTTGTTCTCTTTTGTTGTTCGGTTGTTTCCTTCTGCCTCATATTTCTTTGTCGAACAACAACCTGTTTCTCTGCTTTGGCGTTGTTGTTCCACTGCAATTTGGTCGATGTACATTAGTTGTTTTTGTGTTGATAGGTTGTTGTTTTTTTGTTCTATTCTGAGCATATTGTTTTCTATTGTTGGGATTTATTTCTTTATCCTAATTTTGATCTTTTTAGCTCTATTATAATTTTTAAATATGGCTTTTGAGCCTTCTTATACAAGGGTATAGTCCCTTTCAAAAAACTATTTACCCTTAATAAAAAAATAATCCTTCAATTGATCTTCTTTTCCTTCTTCTTTCCCTCTACTGCTTTCTTCAGGATTACTTTTCTCTTGTTTTTCTTGTTCCTTCTCCTCATTGTAATCATCACATAGATCTATAACTATTTCAACCTCAGGTATTGCTTCCAATTGCTTTGGGGAATATAAATTTTCACTCTACTAAAGGACTTCCTCCATCTTTTTGTTCTTCTTAGCCTTTCCTTTCTTCATGTATACTAGAGTTGGAGGTTCAGGTGGAGAGGGAACAAACTATTCATGTACTTTAGGAGTCACCAGAAGCATTTCCTTTTGAGGGGTGGAGGTTTTTTTGTGAGGAAGACCTAGATTTTCCTGCTCTAAACATCTTCATTTTCCTGTCAAACCAAATTTTGGTCCTCACCAAGATAGGGTTTCTAAGTTCTTTTAAATCATCCCTTTCCTTTACAAACCAATCAATGGTTTCAATTGGAGTATGTCTAATAGACCTTTCATATTCATGGGATTTTCATTCTTCATCATCATCTACAAGTCCTTCTAGTACCTTATACACATCAAAATCTTTAATTTGTTTTAGGGACAATCTTCCATAATACCTTCTTCAAGCTTGATAATCATCAGAACAATCAGCCCAGTAGTCGTCACTGTTAGCTAGATGATGGAAACCCATTATGAAATTATTGGCAATAAAGCCCTTGATATCAAAGCAAGTCCTTGGTTTAAAGTAATGAAGAGTAAGGGGAGTAATTGTTCTATCAATATTTTGAACATCTAAAGCAGTCCTGCAAGTATAGTTACCCAATGTTATATGGAACTGGATGCCTGCAATCTTCTTATCCCTGCAAGTTATGTGGAGCTTATCTAACTGTCTACAAATTTCAACCAGGGCCATTTTATCACTGCAATACATAGGGATCTTCAAAGGTGTTCCCTCAAATCCAGCCAATCGTAGGTAAGAGAATTTCCTGAATTGAGTCTAATGACTACCATAGACACCAATCAATTGCTTAGCTTCCTCTAAAAAATATTTGAGCAATGTTGCCCTCCAATATCCTGACAATATACATGGTGAAGGCATCATTCACCCTTCTGAAGTGATGATTACTGATCTTCAAAGTCAATTGTGGACAATACTCATAAATAGGGGTGCCTTCCTTATCTTCAATAGGAGAGAAACCCAACCGTTCCCTGTAAGCAACAATAATATACATCAAATATGAGGTCATATAAGAAGTCTTAGTACTTTGGACGTTGGAAAGTTGTTCGGTTAGGCTATCAAAAATTATTTCTCCCCAGTTCAGGCTTTTTTTGCCTTCATATATAATGTTGATGTACGGACACATCCAATAGTGGAACTCGTTGGTTGAGGGAATTCCCATTATTCTAGCAAGGAGGGTGATGACATCTGATATTTATTCTTTGAATTCAATCATGTACATAGTCTTTGGCAGTCTTGAAGCTCCCTTAGTTGGGTTCTTAAACCATGACTTGGTCACCCTGCTCTTATATTGTTCACTATCTTGATCGAACAGAATCTGGGCCTGAGCCTTGGTGAGAGTGTTGGAGTATTCAATCACGGGAATCTTTATGGTAGTACTAATGCAATTGGCATCTAGTCGAGCAACTACCTTCCTGTGAGGATCAACAATCTCTTTTGTTTATGAGTTGTAACATGAGCCACAAGCTAACACGATATCAACACATTGGACGAAAATTGGAAAACCTCTTGTTTGGGAAATTTCACTCTCCTTTATTAATTAAGCAATGGGAGTATGGTTTTAACAATCTAGTCGTTCCCAAAAACCATCCAAGTCCAAGTGTTGAGCATCACTGTCCCTTATCTTTGGTATGGTTGTCTCTAGGGAAGATAGATGATCGTGCCCTTTGTAGCGAATTTTCATTGTATGATAAGATTGGGAAGATTGTGCAGTGAAATTATTGATCTTCTTAACTCTATTATTGATAATCCACAACCTTTGTTGCACCTGCAAATTTTTGAAAAAGACTAGAGCAAGAACCTGGTCGCAGTTACAAACAGTAGAGAGAGAGAAAACGGAATGGATAGTAGCAAATACAATTAGTATGGTAAATACATTCAATTAATTTGGATATTTATGCATATTCCATTTTGAGTAGGTCAATGAGGTGAAATGAATGCGACAATTAATTTTTTGTGCCGACTCAAGGTAGTGGAATGCGGATATGGCGGAAAAATTGTGCACGAACGGCCCGAGGGACATCGGGACACTTGGGACACGAAAAGCCGAAAAAACCGCAGTGATAAACAACAAAAATATGGCATCTAACCACTAATTTGAATCCTTTATACCTTTATATCACATCCATTCTTGTTAGAGATCATGAAACATCCAGACATGCAAACCATGCCAACTTTCTTCTTCACCAAATTGAGCTGCCCAGAAAGTAATTTTAGGAACTCAACTGGTTTACAACCTTTCTGCCACTTTCAAGACCTTTAAATGCCTTCACTAGGAACAAAATTATTTCTTATTTACCCTCCAACTGATAGCAAACATCAATTAATCCATATCATGCCTCTTCTACCTCCATCTTCTAACAAAAACAATTTTGCCGTGAGAAATAAAAAACCTTCTTCTTCACAAACTAAGTTGGTTGACGTATTAAATCACAACATCATGAAATAAACCATACACCACTGGAAATATCTTAGAATTCTCTTTTCATAATTTCTTACATTTTCTTCCAAATCCAAGTGGAAGGCCTTCAACCAGGTCAATCTCTGAAACTACTCCTTTAGCCTTCTAGGACTCAAAAACTAAGTTTGAGCTCAACTTGTTCCATCACCTCCAAAAACACCTCTAAGCTTAACGAAAGCATGGAACACAATTATAAAAAAATTCTAGGCACTCAGAAACCTTTAAACAGTATGAATAACCTAGAATAATCATCTTACCTTATGAAGCTACTAAAGACCCTGCTAAACTAAGTATCCTTAAGATTTGACCCTCGAATAATAGGTCATAACTTATTCATACCATGTTAAAAACACAAGTTTGATATAACATCATAAATTTATCCGAACTAGGATCACAACATAACTTGAATCAAGTCCTAAGTCCACTTGTAGCTCCTACGATTCCATTTTTACCACAGGCTACTCTAAATTATCCCAAAAACTAGTCCTCATAAATAGGGCACACTTTTCCATTTAGAAACCTCAACCATAATTTGAAAATATCATGGAAAACTATAAAAACTCTTGGGATAAAACAAATGTCAATTTATTTCACACCTTTTTTAGATAACTTTGCCTTAAATTGAACTTCTTTATAAATAAGTTTTTTCAGGTGGGGCCCTGTTAGCATATGGATTTGCATGCATGTAAATGACATGTAACAGTATAAGAATGAAGTCCCTCATTAATGAAGGTGAGGCTGCCTTTATTGAAAACCAAAATTGTATTTACATCTCTACATTCAAAATCGTATGTTGGCGGGGGGGGGGGGGGGGGGGTGTTTTGGAACATCAAATAGAAATAAATGTGAATGAGGGACATGAAATATAATGAAGGAAATAAATGGAAAGGAATGAATGGAAGGAACACACAATAGTTAGGTAAAGACATAGCCTAATATTGTATAAAGATGAACAATGAATAACTAACTTAAATAAAGCGGAGTTTGAATCAGCTAAACAAGAATAAGTAAAAGGGAACACACATGAGTAAGTAGATAATTAGAGCTTGATCATTGTGAACTATCACAACATATTGATATAATTGACAATAAGATCCAAGACAATATTTGCATGCAATATTAAAAGATTAACATCTAATGAACATAAGAACATCAAATGCTGCAAGAGATAATGAATGGCACACACAGTTCATATTTCATTAACTCCAAAATGTCTTCACAAAATAACACAAAGTTTCTTTCCATGAAGTAAAACTTGCATACAAAAGTATTTTCTTCTCCTTTCTCAAAGTCACCCTTACAAATGAGTCCCTAACTTCCTTTTATAACCCAATTTTTTTTTACAAAGTAGTTAGGAGTTACATGCACATTAAATAGGGCACCTTAAGTGACTTTGAATTTTTCAACAAAGTTTATAAAAAATAACTAAAAATAGAAACCACTTAAGTTATCCAAAGTTTTCCAAAAGTGAGTTAAACAATAACATCACTTTATAAATAAAAGCAATGGGTACATGTGGAGCCCACTTAAATGAATTGGACACACACATAGACATCTTAGTCAGCAATGCGCCACCTAGATCAAGACACCTAGGATCGGTGCCTTATCCATTGGGCCAAGAGTCTGCCTATCCTGGTCATACGAGAATGAACTCATTGAATGTGCTCCGTAATCCTCCAGATACAAGAGAGTCGATCTTGTAACTTGAGAAATTCATCCATCTCTCTGTTTGAGCAACATCATGGTATGAGTAATTTTGTCTTTATTCACATTTGTATTCACAATTACACATAATTCTCCACATACTCTGAATAGCTTTCTATGGTGAATTATTCATTTATCATGAGACCGTAGTTGCTACACCACCTTGGCTTATCAGAATCCAGATCTTGATCATTCGCCATAGAGATGATCTTCGAAGAGTCAAGATTGTAATTCATTTCCTAGAGTTATGTGTTTCGTCTTTGTCATCATTGCGAAGTCTTGCCATTCTGATCTGCTCACGATCATTCAATTTGAGAACTCTCCAACTTTAAGAATGCTGGATGAAGTATCACACCCACTACTAACTGAGAATTGACAAGGACACGCTTGAATGATGTGGCCTTTTCTTGATGATCCACACAATTGCACTTGCCATTGATTTGATTTGTCGATGAATATATCTGTACAATGATTAAGTGAATATAATTGATGTAGAAAAGTTTCTCCCATTATCGATATCTGCTGATATCAATGGATCTTGACTCAAAAGATACATTTGCCAATAGCTATGACTTATACCACATAATGAGGAAGTCAGAGGTAACCCATTAGTGCCATCGAGAAGCGTCGATGCCGCGTAGACGAGACTAAGAGCTCACAAGTCGAGGTCACTTCCGCTTTGGAGCTGTTCGAATTGAATCACCATGTTTTGCAGGTTTCATAGTGCTCTGTGCTAGTGATGACCAATTTGGAACCAGTGTCGGGAAAATTATGACTCGCCTTCGGTTGATATGCGATCGCGGAACTGACTTACATTGACGTGTCCCAAGTTGGTATCAGTGATGTTCTCATACTTTGAATGGAGCGTCAAGGTGATTAGAATGCTCTGGAACTCATACCGCAACATCAATTTGTTTGAAGATGACATGATTGTGACAAAAGCGTGATTTTGGGCTATTACTTCCTTACTTCAAAACTGCACAAATTGCCTTTGATACTGCCCTGAGAAAAATAACAAATCTTGTTCTAAGAAACTCTCACTGGATGAGGGAGTCTATTAAGGTACCAAAAGTTTTTCGTGTCAAAGGGTTTTTTCCCAATCAAATTATTTAGTCAAATATTAAAGGTCAAAGTTGACTCTTATGAAACTGTTAGGAAAATGAAAGGGTAAAACTGCGAAAATTCCGTTTGGTTTTAGCCTGGGAAAAATACCAAACGTCACTTTGGGAATCTACAACTCGGTAAGAGAGCATATGAATATGGAGAGAATTCAAAGAAATCATAATTTTTTCCCGATGACCATCTGAGTTCAAAATATAGAACCTCAAAGTCAATCTCTTTGACATGCTGAAAACTGTGCGCGCAACAAAATCAAGCAAAATACATTTTATTTGGCTCCGTGAAAAATATCAAACGAGGTGCTGTGTATTTAAATTTTTGCAAAGGATTACATGAATTTTGAGAGAATTAAACTAACAAAACCTTATTTCTTGACCATCATCCAGGCCCGAAATATGGATTCTCAAGGTAGGCCTTCTGACAAGCTGAAATTGTGTGCGCAACGAAATCAAATGAACTGCTTTTTATTTGGCTTTGTGAAAAATATCAAACAAGGTGTTGTACATTTGAAAATGAGTATGAAAGCACCTCAACACGATTAAAATCACGAGCAGTGATTGGTTTTTCACGAAAATCATCCAACTTCGAAATATCATGATTAAGCTCCAAAGTTGATTACTTCGACAGATACAAACCGCTACAATATATATATATATATATATATATATATATATGTAAATATTATCCAGTCGCAATGGCTCCGTGCAGGATCAATCTTGAATTTTTTTTATTAATTTTAAATTTTGCTACTTCTTCGCGTTGCCAATAGCTCAATATTGTGAATGTGTGGCATCATTCTTTTTCTTTTGCCTGAAAATTAAAAAATAATAATTACTCTTTCTTGGTGTTGAATTCTCCTGGTTTTTCTTTGTTGGGCGACGTGGGCTGTGTTCTCTATCATGGTGTTGGTTTTTATTTTCTCCTGGCATGTAGATCTTTCTCCCTCAAAACCTGCGTGAAGACCGCTGCAATTTTTTTTTAAAACTTGGCGTGGATACTCATTTTCTTTGCTATGGGAGTTTGATTTGTCCATATGCTGTGTGGAAACTGGTTATTTTTGGATTTTCTTTGTCTCTTCTCCTTCATGTGGGACTGTTGCAATTTTTCTTTTTCTTTTTATCTTGGCAAACGTGGCAGCTTCCTTTCATTTCTCCTTCACATGAAGATTTCTCTAGTTCATGCAAATACGTGGAAACTTGTATCCTTTGCTATGGCATGAAACTTATATCTTTTTGTTGTTTGTTACCTCTCCCTCACATGCAAACTTGTAAGTTTATATCTCCTTCTTGAATGGGATTGTATATACTCTTCTAAAAAATGCGTGAACTTTTCTTTCTTTAACCATATCAATCCTCTATATTTGCATATAAATCTGCCAGTGCACGCATATGACTATTTTGCAAATGTAAAACGTGTAGAAATTGCTTCTTTCAGCTACGTGAGCCTGTAATTTTCTTTGGCACTCACTTTCTGAGTTGTCTATGAGGAATGTGCTATGAAATCTTACAAACAAAATATTTCTTCGGAAACGTTTGGGGAAATAAGAAGAAATTGGAAATAAAATATCTTCGAAGCTTCTTCACATGATTTTTTCCAATAGTCTTTCACGGAGAAATGGTTATGAGAATTTAATAAACTTCCTCGTAACTAATTCTTTCTTCCCGTTGAAATGACCAACTTCCCTTTCTTTGGGTAGTGGGCATTAATTGTCAAGGAAAGATGGAAAAAAACTTAATCATTCACCCGTGGCAAAGACAAAGCAAGCTGGCAATTCCAATCTTATTTCCACATGTGGGAGATTGAGATATTTTATGCTAGTTTGCCATCCGATTGGGTTGGCAGTCAGCAGGAGAAATTCCACAAGCGGGGAAAACATAAGATTTTTCCAGGGAAGGGAAACTCGGGAGCGGAAAGCCAATCTGGCATTCCCGGCAATTGGAGGCAGAATTTTTAATTTCCCCTAGAAATAATAATAAAAAAAGTTGTCGATTGATTTGTAATAAATATTAAATCAATATTTATTTAATTAAAAACCCCAAAAATTAATAAAATTAATTTTATTAAATAAAAGGGTAATAAATTAATTAAATATTAATTAATAAATTATTTATGCGATTTGCAACCTAGTAGGAGGAGTTCTCACCCGAAATGGATGAAACGAAGACCAAAATGATCAGAAGAATAAAACGATTACGATGAGGGTGATAAATCATGTGAAGGAACACTTTGGAATTTCTAAAAAAAAATTATGCTCATTGATTTTGCGAAGTCAAAATTAGCTGATAACAAGCCAACCTACTATCACAAGCACTATCTTACCTTTCTGAAAATTTGGAGTAATCCTCTACAACCTACAATCATCACTTTTTTAAAACCAATCAAGAAAGGCTTAGTATACTCCATTTCTCCAAGTCACTTTTAGTTAGGGTTTAGCTAGGGTTTCAAATAACTTATCTTCTCAAACAAAATTTATAAAAATGTGACGATTAAACCACCTCATTATTTTTGTAAAATATTCATAACTAACCTAAAAATATATACCAAATATATCAGGTCCCTGTGTAAAGTACACATCCCACAATGAGCATCAGAAGGTCAACTTTTTACCTCAAATCTTCACTCTAGAAAACCCAGTTTTACAAAAACTTGCATATCTTGCAATTCCTTCTTCGAAATGACCTAAAATTTGTCATGAAGCATCATAACAACATCCTCTCACTATAAATACTCACCATATAGCCTGACTAGGTTTGAAACTCTTTATCCATTAAGAATTACCTATGTTATCTTGCATGTTCTTCACCTGTTTACTTCCCAAGGACCTCATACATGCACTAAGCCTCTGATAAGTAACTTGAAACTCATCACACACCTCATATACACTACCACCATGATGTTACCATACTTGGTTAGGAATAATCATCTCCAAAACCCATACCTCCATACCATTATGCATGCTTTAGGACTAAGAATAGGCCTAGAATGACCTGACTCAACACATACATCCCATAAACTAACAATGTTGACTCAATGCAGACTTTTAGGCACTCTTGACACATCATACCAACTTTGTTTGTTCTCATGAAAACCTTCAACTCACTTGGGATAACTCATACAGTGAATAAGTAAAAACCATGTCAAGACAACATGACAACTCACCAAATCTTGTCACTACCAATCAACCTTCATACTTGACATCTGACTAACAACTCATGGATAATCACATGACCTCATGAAACCCTTTACAATCAATGGACTTGGCATCAATAGCAACACTAACACACAATGTCCAACAATAGGAAGAGGCAAAGGAGCCTTGTTGCAATGGGTGGTGACAACATTGACAGGGAGAATGGCAGAGGTGACGAGCATCGTTGATACTCGCAATTTAGTTATCTTATGTTTTTTAGTCTAGGGCATTGTCCACGGCTATTTGCAATAAAGGGAATAGTTGGAATTATTCTCAATACTTATTTAATAACGAAATTAACTAAATATTATACTAAATGCAATCAAAAAATGAAATGGATCGAAAACAAAAGATTATTCAAATGTATAATTAAAAGTATCGAAAATAATGCAATGGTGATAATTCAAATTATTGTGAAATAATAGAAAGGAAGTGAACAATAAATTATCCTGTCACATTGGGGTGGAATGGATCTTTCTCCTTCCCTTTGATCTCATTCAACGTTGCAAGTCACATAAGTAAAGTTTTCCCCTGAATCCACACTTTATTGAAAGAGATTTTCTTACAGTGATTAATCGAATAAAACTAACTGAACTCTCTAATTCTAATACCTTTTGTCTTTTATATCAGAGTAGTCCTAGTCTCTCTGAAGGAGGATTAGTTATTTTAAATTAATTTCAAGTACTTAATAAGAAGATACCTATAACAAGTTTGATTGTTTTAGAAGGTACAATCATGGAAGGATTAATCTATGTTGTGTTTGTATTGAATTCATCCTTTTAACTATAGATGAGGCTTGTAATTGAATTTTTGAGACAGTCAATCAACTCTAGAATATATTGCAGATCCTAAATTGATTCCTTATAATCATGATGATTATAAATCCATAAGTGTTTTTTTGCATCGCATCTTAAAGCAATTGGAGTTAAGTTGGGATTGCATAGACATCATAATATGCATGAAGGTTGAGGTAGTATTACAAATTTTATACTTATATCATTATGTTAACTAATGTGTCAACTACATCAACTCGTAATTCAGCCATCTGAGTCGTTGGTCTCTTTTCCGTGAGTTCCTTATTTCAAGTGAGTTTGAATTAGTGATCTAGACAAGTCTTATGCTTCATGACAAGTCTTGTGCTAATGCAAAGGCCAGTCTTGTGCTATAAGGCAAGTCATATGCTAGTGCATAAGCAAGTCATGTGCTAGTCTGCAATTAACTCATGTGATGACTCAAGATATACTTTTCCAAATACATTGTTAATACTTATGAAGGTTCATTTAAGCCATATTTGAAGAAGTAATAACGATATGAAAACAACAAGAATATGCACAACATTTCCTTCCAAAACATAGTAAAGTATTAATTATAAAATGTTAATATTATACATAATGCAAAATGATATCAAGGAAACACAGGGTTTCACATGGGATAAACCTTGGCAAAACAGGGATTCATCACGCCCCCACACTTAATATCTAGGAGGTCCTCCTGCTACTTATTCAATCTTTCAAATATCCTTGAACAATTTTATTCGTTGGCAAAGGTTTGCTAAGTCTCATCCAATTTAGTGTTAAAAAAACTAAAGAACTTTATGACTGAATTCCTCTGGAAGTTGTATAACTACCTTCCGGTTGATCATCTATGGAATTCCAACGTGGTATTAGGGCTATGACTAAGGGAGACCTATACCTCATTCTAATTCACTTCTCTTGAATTTCTAGAATGATTTTACAGAGATCCTTGGCCCTTTTCAATGACCAACGGAGGATAGTGGGTGAAATCACCTCCTTCTTCTTATAGTTCTTTACAAGTAGTTCATACCTCAACTGAAAGGTAAGGAAATTAACATTAAACATTGGGAGTACCTGCTCCATAAAATCCTTTACACAAGTTCTCAGAATTTCCTTATACCTATCTACCAACTGTAAACAATATATCTAAGACCAAAATCTTGTGAAAAACTAGATGGGGGTAAGAAGATCATGCCTCATTACGAGGCCTATATTATATTCTTCTCGGACATATGCTCCTCTTTGCTCCTTCCATTCAGACCAGTGCCTCAAAGTAGAGATGAATGCCCTCAGTTGTACCTCTCCCACATATAAATTTATTGAAATCTCAATCTACTCATGGAGAAGGAAATTATGAACAAAAATTCACATAGTAGATTCTTAGCAACATCATTTCCTGTTGTGTATGTACCAACAAACTACTTATCATCATCAAATTCTATATCTTGCATAGAAAAACTCTAGAAATCTACCACTTTAGGCATTGCTCCTTAAAAAATGGTGTATATAATTTAGAAGGAACCTTGCATGAGAGGGCCTAATCATACAACTGAAAACCATTTAGCACATTGTCTCAAAGTAATTTGTTTTCTTCCGTTAAAGCCTTATTTTCATCATCAACTCCCTTGAGCCTATAACACTTGTGCATCCATTCAACCATTCCTCTCAAGACAATAGTTTGAGGAAACATGAAATCTTTCTAAGTTATTTGTTCTTTGGTGGCGACATGTTTTGTTTCCTTTCTATTCTCTTGTAAAATTGCAAGGGATGCATTGAGTTCATATGTCTTAGTTTGAAGGGAATGACTCTATTGTTATTTTTCCTCCAAAGCATGTTGAAGTTGAAGAGTGGCCTCTTCTTGTTGTTCTATGATCTGGTGGAGTTGTTGAATTTTCTAGTCTTTTACAGACTCCACCCGAGAGAGACTGGACTCTTTAGCTTTAAGGAGGAGATGTAGGTGTGTAATTTTCTCTTGGTCTTGTTGGAGTTCAAACTAAATTTTGGAAAGATATAATACTTGTGGTAGAATTTTATCAAAATCTAGATGAGAACTAGGTTATCCTTCCATCATGGGTGTTTTACCTTTGTCTAGGACAAGAGAGTGAGTGGCAGTGGTTGGGTTTGATCAACTTCTTTTTCAGAAACTGGAACAGAGGGTGACACACAGTGAAGTAAAGACATAGGTGGTGTCTAGAATGGGGTTTTTATAATAATTGTTGCCTCTTGTTCTTCTTGAGAAGGAACAATTTCTACTTGGGGTTCATTGAGGGTCTAAGCATGCCTAAATGTCCTAGGAAATTTCTTAGGTCGTTTTGAAGTGGAAGGCTCTAGCTTTAGAACCAATTTAGACTCTAGGGCATACCTTTTCTGGAATTTCATCCACTTCTTAAGGTCGAGCCTTTTCTTAACAAAATGATGTTTGTAAATCAAATGTATTAGGCCCTGGAATTTCAAGTAAGAGGTACCCCAATCGAATTTTTCCTTGGCAGAGGAGATAGAATCAAACAATAACTGAGGTAAATTTATTTTGTTATGGGTTTTGACTTGGCCATGGCGAAGGTGGATAAGAATTCTCAAAATAAGGCCCAAAACAATCTCGTATTGACCATCATAGGTGAAATATTTGATTATCCACTTAGCGACTTTGGCCCAAGGCTCAGGGAGAGTACTTCTTTTTATACCTCTAGTCTTTCCCTTATCATCCATAATTAGTTCTAATTTTTCCTTTTTCCCCATATAAAATCTTTTAATAATTTCATAATACATTGCCATATAATTAACTGATTGACCCTCTTCTGGTATTCCTGAAATATGGATAATTCCAGTGGGACTGAATGGAATTTTCTTACCTCTTAAAGTAGCATATCACTACTCCATGTTCTTGGCAAACTCCTTTGTCATTTTTATGTTAAAATATTCATATGCAAGCATGAAATCAACTCATCCTAACTTTTCAAAGATTGATACTGATCTTGCATCAACTAATAGTTCAGTTGAATTTGTTGGTTCATGCCTAAATCTGAACCCCATGACTAGTGTGTTACGCAGAGCAAGTAATTGCACACAATTGGAAAATAACATAACATAAGACTAGAGATACAATATTATGGAGATGGAATTAAGCATATGAATGGAGTGGGTAGCAACACAGGAATGAAAATTGTGAAAAATACAGGGGAGACAAAACAATTATATATAGAGCAACACAAATTGAGAAATTTTTAACAAATCCCAAGGTAACAGCGATTAAAGGATGGACTAATTGGGTGCGTGTGGGTGATTAATTTGGATATGGATGGAGGATTTTTTGGGATATATGATGTGTGGGAAGACATTGGGTATGAGGGAGGTTATCAATTCGCACAGCTATAATAATGAGCATTCCATAAATTAAACTTTACAACATTTAAGAAGGGAATAATTGCGCATACCTGATTAATTTCACTTGTCACATCATTGTCCATCATTTAAATTTTATTTTGATCATCCCTCCGCATATTGTTCTTTATTTATTATTTGCATGATTCAGGGGTGGTAACTGCCATTGCTGGTTTTTGACCCCCTGCACTTTTTTTTCTTTTTCTTTTTAATTTTATCCTTTTTTTTAAAGGCAGTGGCCACCATTGTTGGTTTTCAGCCAAAACCTAAAAGGATGATGGCCGCCATTTCTAGTTTTCAACCATATCCTCTTTATTCTTATTAATAAATAACTCATTTTTGAGTTGAGTTAGACAAAGAAACTTTGTCCAAACAATTCAGAGTTGAATTTTCTTGAAGCATTTTCTAAAATTCTTCTCTGGATGTTGATTTTTGGTACAACCTCAACCTGTGTCCATTAACCAACATCACTTTCTTCTCACTATCAATCGGAATTAACTTAATTGTCTCATTGTTGAATACTTATTCAATTTGGTATGGGTCCATCCATCTTGTCTGCAGATTTTCCTTGAAAATCCTTGTCTTTTGAATCAAATAATAGAGCCCAATCTCCTTTTTGGAATTTCCTTGGCTTAATGTGTTTGTCATGCCACACCTACCTTTGATGTTGGATGATTTCAATCTGATGCAATTCTTATAGTCTCATCTCATCCAGCTCATTTAGTTGAAGAATTCTTGTTTGTCGTGTTTCTGAAAAATTAATCACCACTTTAGCAATTGTTCTCAAGGTTTGAATCTTAAACTCTATGGAAACAATGGGATTTTTCTCATAAACCAACTCATAAGGAGTAAATCATGTGGTTGATTTCCAAGTAGTGTTATAGGCCCACACTTTTTTAAACCTAGTTTTTCCTTGAGATATCCACTATTTTTGTTAGGAAATTCTCCAACTCCTTGTTAGTAACCTTCACTTGACTATTGGACTGTGGATGGTATAATGATGACTTCTTGTGCTTCAGTTGGTATGTTGCCACAAAGGAACTGATTACACCTGACATAAACTATGGTCCTTGATCCGAGATAATGGATCTTGGTGCTCCAAATATCTGAAATATGTGTTTGTATAGGAAATCTACAACCTTTCCATCTCTTGCATATTGGAGAGCTTGCACCTCAGCCCATTTGGTAACATAATTTATACAAAATAAAATATACTCCTTCCCTTGAGAAGTTAGATCTATTGGTCCAATGAAATATAACCCCCGATTCTCAAATGGTTCCAAAACAACTTGAGGTTAGAGTGGCATAATAGATGTAAATGTATGGTTTTCCCTTCTTTTGCATTGATCACACCTCCACACATACTTCTTGACATCTCTAAACAAGGAAGGCCAATAGTAACCACCTCCTAATACTTTGTGAATGGTTCTTTAAACTAAATAATTTCCTCGTGATGGCTCATCATGACATGCCCTAAGTATGTCAAATATTTCATCATCAGCTACTCACGTGCGTAAAACATGGTCAAGTCCACATTTAAAACAAATCCATTTAACCATTTATACATCACACTTTGTTTAATCAATTGTTTTCTTTGTTTTTGTCTGAAAAAGGTTGGTAACTTATTTGTATCTAAGTAGTTAGCCATATCTACAAAAACCAAGGAGAGATAGTAGAAATTGCAAATAGACATTCATCTAGAAAATCATCATTAACTTCTTCTTCTTCTTCTCTTGAATTTATCAACCTTGAAATAAAATCAGCTACCACATTTGATTTCACTGGCTTATCAATGATTTTAATATTAAATTCATGTAGTAACAAAAACCATCTTACAATCCTACCATGTACTAAAGGTTTATTCATTAGATAATAGTAGAGTGGTCAGTGTGAACAATCACTTCATATCCTATGATATAATAGCAAAACTTGTTTAGTGCATATACAACTGCAAGAAATTCCTTCTATGTGGTGGTGTAATTCCTTTCGATAGAGGAGAGGTTTTTACTGATATAATAAATAGCATGCATGGATTCTCCTTCTTTTTGTTGTCCAAGAACAACCCCTACTGCTTCATTGGAAGCATCTATCTGTATATGGAAGGGAAGCTTCCAATTTTGACCTCTTGATATTGGTGTATTTATCAATATATCTTTGATAATATCAAAATATTGTTGGCATTCCTTTGTCCATTCAAATTCAGATTCTTTAGTTAGAAGAGAAAACAATGGAGGAGTTATCTTACTAAAGTCTGAAATAAACCTTCTATAGTAGCCAACATGAACAAGGAAACTTCTTACCTTTGGTTTGTGGGAGATGGGAGCTTTACAATGATACTGACCTTGTCATGGTCTACCTAGATTCCTTCACCTGAAATATGATGGCCTAAAACTATCCCTTTCTCCATCATAAATAAATGTTTTTCATTGTTTAAGGATAATTGATGATTTTCACGCCTAGAAAGGACATTGTCTAGATTGTCAATTGCCTCTTGGAATTTTGTTCCATAAACAATGAAGTCATGTATGTAAATATTTACACAATCATGGGTGAGATCAGAAAATATTAACATGGCTTTTTAAAATGTGGTAGGAGCGTTACATAAACCAAAAGGTAACACCTTGTAAGAAAATTTTCCCCATGGGGAGGTAAAAGTGGTTTTATCTTGATCCTCAAGTTCTAATGTTATTTGATTGTACCCACTGAACCCATCGAGGAATGAAAAATACCTTTTTCCAGATAAATTATTTAAGACTTGATCAATTAAAGGTAGTGGGAAATAATCTCTATGATTTGCCTTATTTAACTCCCTATAATCCACACAAGCCCTTCATTTCCTATTATTTTTAGGAACTATAACTAATGGAGAAAACCACTGGCTATCTGAGATTGGATAAATGAATCATACCCTAAGAATTTTTTTAATTTTAGTTTTTACAATATCTCTTAAGGTAAGGTTTATCCTTCTTTGTGGTTATCTGACTAGTCTGGAATCAGTTGTGTAAATGTGGTGTGTACAAATACTAGGGTAAATACCCTTCATGTCACTATATTCCCAAGCAAAGGCTTGGAGATGAGAGTATAAGAGTTTAAACAGGGTATTCTCTTCCTAACTAGTCGGCCAACTATTGACTGATAATGTTTTCCCTGGGAAAATAAATAGTTGTTTGATATCTGGGTGAAGAGAATTTACAATTGGGTACTCTCTCAATAATGCATTCAACGGGCACCTGTGGGGAAGTAATATGTGAACAACAGTGATGTTTTGAAATATAGATTTGGTCAAATCTATATTTCGTGAAAAAGGGCAAATGATAAGTTGGATGTTTTCATCCATAACGTCATCTCTTGTTTCCATTAGTTGTAGCACAGGACTAGAAATAAACCCAATGCAGGAGTCTTGCTCGGGTGCAATACTTATGCTTTTTTTAGCACAAGACTCATGGTCACCATCCTAAATTTGATCTTGGTGTTCTTGAATTATGACCATGGCTAGAGAAGAGATGACGCCCTCTAATTCATCTGAATTTTCCTTCCACTATTGTTTATATTTTGTAGCAAAAGGTTTTACGGCAGGGTAAATTGATAACTTTTTGGAATCATGTCCATTTGTAATCACCATATTTCCTATTCTGCAATCAATGAGGGTGGTGGAAGTGGCTAACCAAGGATGTCTTAGGATTAAAAGGTATCTAATCTTCCTATTATTCATTTTTGTGATCATGAAGTTTGTCAAATAATCTCATGATTCAATGGTGATGGTGACATATTTTATAATCCCTTTTGGATTGTTTACAAATGTTGACACAAAATCACACATTTTGGGTAATTATCTAGTCCTTATTGCATACTACTATTCATATGATTCATATGTAAGAAAAGTAATAATCAACCCATGTCTTTAGCCATCTTCTTTTCCTTTCTGTTGCTACTTCTGATATTTCACTCTTTCTTACTCAATCTATATTTTCATATCTCAGCATTTCTCATCTTGTACATTACCGCCTAGCTAGGACAATAGCGCTAGGTACTCTCATTCCCTTTGGGCACCCTTGACCTCTTTGTATATTACTCACATTTTTGGATCATTTCTAGCCATTTGAGCATCTTATCTTTTTGGTAGTCGGGATTTTCGGGATTAATTATGAAATTCAAGTAAGGGAAACATATAAATATAAATTTATTTGATCATAATAAGGGACCAAACACTAAGCATTAACTATCACCACCTAAGGTTGTATCCAAAGGCTATCAAAGAGCATTAAAACATCCAGTCTAGAATCCATTCAAGGGCAAGACACTGCATTATTTTGCATAAACTTCATAGGAGGATATTTTATTCTATTGCACACACGCATCTACTATATTTTCTTACATCTAGCTACTTTCTCGCTATCAAGTGCGACACGCACAAGAGCCACATAGGGAACGAATCTGCACACACATAGAACTACATCGAGTATGAAATGTAGTGTAGTGATCAGTCATAAGATCACCATTGTGATAGATGAGGATAGTTCGACCCCTCATTTTGCATCTTTCTTTTTTGGGATTTGATGTTTATTTAAGGGTTTTATAGGTTTATACTTCATTGCAGGTTTTAAGTGAGCTCGACGATCATTGTGTGATTTCATAGAGACCAAAAGCAAAGGACAACGAATAACTTACGACCTTGAGAAGATGATTTTGTTGAGTATGGAGCTAAATTACTCATAGTTTAGCATGCAAATAGAACTTGCTAGAAGTTGACAATAGCCAACATCGGTTAGAGTGTGACCGGCATCGGTTAGGGTAAGTTGGAACTGGCGACGGTTGAGCAGAACCAGCATCGGTTACCTGTGCGATGAGTTTTAATTAACTCTCGGGATTTATTTCTATTTTTAGCTTTGAAATAGATTTAATGAATGTAATTGCATGGCTAAGTGCCCTAAAGTCTTAAATGACTATAAAGCTAGTGTTTAGAATGAGAGGATTGATCATAATTACAAGATAATTATGTGAGAGAGAATTCTTTGTGAAGAATCAAAAAGCTTGAAGGAAGAAAGTAATGAACATGTGAGAAGTGTAGAAGATTGTAAATCTTCATTGTATATCTTGTCAAAGCTTTGGATAATAGATTGGCTTGTTTCTTGGTGGACTTAGCCCACACTAGGTGAACCACGTTAAATCTAGTGTTGATTTATGTCTCTTGTTTTGTATAATTCTTCTGGTAGAATATCTGCTTTTATTTGCATGTATGCTTAGATCTGATATATTGTCTGTAACCAATGTGCTAACTCCAACAACTGGTATTAGAGCTTTGTTTGAGGGTTTTGTGTGTTGACAGATTTACTCACAGAGGCTTTTCTGATTGAGTGGGAGCTGCAACAATGACATAAGTTAATAAATACAAGGTAGAGAAGTTTGACGGCCGAAATTATCAATTATGGAAGATGTGGATTGAGGATTATTTGTATCAGAGAGATTTGTACTTGCCGTTGGATGAGAAGTCTAGACCTACGAAGATGACTGATGAAGAATGGAAGATTCTTGATAGAAAGGCTTTGGGATCTATAAGATTGAGCTTGACAGCATTCGTGGCTTCCAATATTACAAAAGTGGCTTCTACGGGACTTAATGAAATCTCTTGCTAATTTATATGAAAAACCTAGTGCTTCAAATAAAGTTTATTTGATGAAGAAACTTTTTAGTTCTAAGATGCATGAAGGTGAATTTACCTCTAGTCATTTGAATGATTTCCGATCTATTGTAAATCAGTTAAAATCGGTTTCAATACCGTTTGATGATGAAGTAAAAGAACTTTTATTCTTATGTTCTTTGCCTGATAGTTGGGACAACTTGGTAATGGCTGTTAGTAATACAACATCTGCTAATAATATTTTGAAGTTTGATGATGTGGTTAGTATAATCTTGAATGAAGAAATTTGCAGGAAAAGTACAGAGGAAATATCATCTAGAAATGCTTTAAATGTAGAAAGCAGGGTCAGGCAGATAAGAGTAAGAGTAATGGGAAATCAAATTCAAGGGATAGCAGATCTAAATCCAGAAGTAAGGGAATTACTTGTTGGAAATGTGGAAAGAAAGGACATGTAAAGAAATATTGTTGGTCAAAGAATAAAGAGAACCAACAACCAGACAAAGGTAAAGAGGTGAATCTTGTTGCATCAAAGGTAATGCAAGATACTCTTATTCTTTCTTTAGATAGTAAAATTGAATCATTGGTTTTAGATTCAAGAGCTTCTTTCCATGTAACCCCTAATAATAGTTATTTCAGAAATTATGTCTAGGCAATTTTGGGCATGTCTATTTGGGTGACGATGAACCTTGCAATATTACTGGTAAAGGGGAAGTTCATCTAAAATTTCAGAATGGAAATACATGGGTATTAAAAGATGTGACACATTTTCCAAGCCTCGGGAGGAATCTTATTTCTACAGGGCAACTAGGTGATTCTGATTGCATGGTTACTTTTATAGGAGACTCTTGGAAAGTCACCAAGGGTGCTTTTGTTGTGGCAAGAGGTAAGAAGGTAAGAACGTTATATTTATCTACATGTATTACTGATTCATTTTCTACATTATCTACTTCAGATTCAGATGCATGCATGTGGCATAATCGGTTGGGTCATATGAGTCAAAAAGAAATGCAGACCTTAAAGGCTAAGGGTAAGTTATCATATTTGAAAGATTTAGATCTTGATTTTTGTGAGAATTGTAGCTTTGGAAAGCAAAAGAGAGTGAGATTTCTCAAAGTTGGGACAGCTAAGGAGTAGAAATTGGAGCTTGTACACTTAGATGTGTGGGGATCAGCTCAGGTAGATTCTCATGGAGGATTCCAATATTATGTTACTTTTATTAATGATGTTACAAGAAAGGTATGGGTTTATTGTATTAAACATAAATTTGATTTTTTTGAGACTTTTTAAAAGATAGAAAGCCCTTGTTGAGAGTGAATCAAATTCTAAGTTAAAGTGCCTTAGATCTGACAATGGTGGTGAATACTGTAGCAAGGATTTCAATAATTATTGTTCAGTGAATGGGATACGTAGAGAAATAATGGTTCCAAGAACACCATAGGAGAATGGTGTTGCAGAAAGAATGAACAAGACAATCATGGAACGTGCTAGAAGTATGAGGATACATTCTGGATTGCCCTTGCAATTTTTGGCAGAAGTAGTTGATACAGTGTTTTATTTGATTAACCGTGGCCCTTCAAGTTCACTAGATGGAGGAATACCAGAGGAATATTGGACTGGAAAAGAGGTATATCTTTCTTTTCTTAAATTTTTTGGTTCAGAAGCTTTTGTGCATGTTGATAGGGAAAATAGGAAAAAGTTGGATGCAAAATCCAAGAGGTGCACTTTCATTAGTTATGGATCTGGTGATTTCAGTTTCCATTTTTGGGATTTAGAGAATTCTTAAATTCTTAGGAGTTTTGATGTTGAATGGAATGAAAAGAGAATGTACAGGGATCAAATTTTGGTACCCAAAGATGAGAAAATTGATAACTTTATTGATGAAAATGAACTCTTGGGTTTTAAAGAAACACCTATAGAAATACACAATAACCATGGTCGGTTAGTCCTTGATTGACATCGGTCAGATGAACTACCGATGGTTATAGAGGATCCAAACCGGCATCGGTTATCATAACCGACATCGGTTAGAGGTGACCGGTGTCGATCACTGTCAGAAGTTAATACTAATGTCTAGGAGGCCCAGATTGAGTCTCTGGTACTCCCAAACTCTTGTGAGAAGGTCACAAAGGGTAAGTAAACTTCTAGAAATATTTACACATTCTCTATTTTATTTATTATTGAATGATAGTGGTGAACTAGAAAGCTTTGAAGAAGCAATGCAGGATACGACTCACGTTCAGTGGGAGCATGACATGGATGAGGAGATGGACTCCTTAGAATAGAACCAAACTTGGGATTTGGTTAAGTTGCCAGTAGGTAAGAGAAAATTGTAGAACAAGTGGGTTTACAGGATTAAGGAAGAAGAGGGTGGACAGAAAATGTACAAGGAAAGACTTGTAGTAAAGGGATTTGCACAGAAAGTAGATATTGACTTTGGTGAAATATTTTCTCTTGTTGTTAAGATGACTTCTATTCGTAATGTATTGAGTTTAGTTGCAATAGAAGATTTGTATTTAGAGAAAGTAGATGTGAAGATGAATTTCCTTCATGGTATTTGGATGAAGAGATTTATATGTAGCAACAACTTGGGTATGAAGTCAAGGGTAAGGAGAAATTAGTGTGCAAGTTGAAAAAGAGCCTATACGGGCTTAAGCAAGCTCCAAGGCAATGGTGCAAAAGGTTTGATAGTTTTATGCATGAGCATGGTTACTTGAGATGTGAATTTGATCATTGTGTTTATTTCAAGAAGCTTGAAAATGGGAGCTATATTATTTTGTTAATTTATGTGGATGATATGCTTATTACATGATCTAGTATGCAGGACATTGGTGAGTTTAAGAGAAATCTAGCTCACACATTTTCTATGAAGGATTGAGGAGCCGCAAAAAGAATCCTCGGCATGCAAATACATAGAGACAGGAAAACTAAGAAGGTGTATTTGTCTCAGGAGGATTATATCTATAAGGTGTTAGAAAGGTTCAACATGTAGAATACAAAACATGTTAGCACACCTATGGCTAGACACTTCAAATTGAGTAAAGATCAGTGTTCTTCATCACATGAGGAGGTCAAATACTTGACACGAGTGCCATATGCTTTAGCAGTTGGAATTATCATGTACGCCATGGTTTGTACCAGACCAGACATTGCACATGTAGTGGGAGTTGTGAGTATATATATGGCTAATCTAGGTAAAGAGCATTGGAAAGCAGTCCAATGGATACTAAGGTATTTGAAAGGGACATCTAACATGTAATTATGCTATGAAGGTTCAGATATTTCATTACGAGGCTATGTTGATTCAGATATGGCTGGAGATCTGGATGGTAGGAGGAACACTACTGGATATATTTTCATAGTAGGTGGAACAACCGTTAGCTATATTTCTAGATTGTAGAAGGTTGTGGCTTTGTCTACTACAGAGGCAGAGTATGTTGTAGCTACAAAGGCTAGCAAGGAGATGATATGGATGAGTAGGTTGATGAAAGAGTTGGGAAAGGAGCAAGGTGATTGTAAACTATTTAGTGACAGTCAGAGTGTAATTCATTTGGCAAAGAACTCAGTGTTTCATTCAAGAATGAAACACATTCAGTTGAGGTATCACTTCATATGGCTAGTATTGGAGGATGGACAATTGAATCTGGAAAATATTCATTCGAGCAATAACCCTGTGGATATACTAATGAAGCCATTAGGAAAGGAGAAGTTGGAGCTACATTCCACTTCTATTGGTCTTCGAGTTTGAGACTTGAAGAGGAAGAATGAAAGCCAAGAAAGGATCCAAGAATGACAATGTATAGGTATGGTGTAGTAATTAAACTCCAAGTGAGCTTTTTGAGTTATGAAGCTTAATTACTTCATTTTAACATGCAATTGGAACTTGTTGGAAAAATACAGTAACCGACATTGGTTAAGGGAAGACTGGCATCGGTCAGGGCAGTCCGGCATCGGTCAAGGGCAAGTAGGAACGACGAAGGTTAGGCAGAACCGACGTCGATTACCTGTGCAACGAAGTTTTAATTAACTCTCAGGAATTATATCTATTTTTAGCATTAAAATAGATTTATTAATTGTAATTACATGGCTAAGTTCCCTAAGTCTATAAACGATTATATAAGCATAAAATATAGGGTTTAGAAGTAAGTGTATGATCATAATTACAAGATAATTATGCGTGAGAAAATTCTTGGTGAAGAAGAAAAAGCTTGTTGGAAAGAAAGTACTGAACATCTAAGAGGTGTGGAAGATTGTAAATCTTCATTGTATATCTTGTCAAAGCTTTGGATAATAGATTGGCTTGTTTCTTTGTGGACGTAGCCCACACTGGGTGAACCACATTAAATCTGGTGTTGATTTATGTCTCTTGTTTTGTATATTTTCTTCTGGTAGAATATCCACTTTTATTTTCATGTATTCTTATATCTAATATATTATCTGTACAACTGGTGTGCTAACCCCAACATGATCTAAACTCAACTCATGTCCTATGTAATTCCTTGAAAAGATAGGTCTCTCTGCTACTAATGTTAGTCCATCTTATCTTCCCCTTTGTGCATATGATGGTTCTATTCATCCATGCATTGGTCACATTACTCTACCTATCACTATAGGGCCAAAAACCCTTAACACTATGTTCTTTTTCATTGATTTGTTGGTTTCCTACAACTATTTACTTGGTAGACCATGTCTCCATCCCATGCAAGACGTTGCATTTACAGTACATCATTATGTCAAATTCATACATGAAGGCATCGAGTATACTATTTTTTATGACCGTCACCCTTACAAATATTGTGACAGTGATCCTCATACCACAATTCCTACTCCACAGACTAATACTATTAATGATCCTCAACCTATGGATGAACTGCCTCATTTGCCACCGCTCAAAAGTGTTGTTTGCATGGTAGATCGGTGTTTCATTTATGCCATCATTCCCACATGATACTAATACTCCTATGATTATTTATCATGGGCCTATCCAGTCTATGGACGTCGATACATCCCCTACACCTTTGTATGAGCCACATTCATTAGCACACCCACCATTTACATGCACATTTTCATGAATAATTATTATTGGGAGCACATTCATTTGATCCTACTTGCGATGTTAATATATGTTCACATAAAGGATTGGATCGACTAGGATTCACTTTCAAGGATCTTTATCCTCCCACTCATCATCCTCATTTATATTATGGATTCATCACTATCACTACTGCTTATGATCTGTGTGTCTTTCATCTCACTGTTTACCTTGCTCATTTTCCTCACTCTTCTCCAATCACATTGGGGAAATCATGGCTAGCTTACATTGGGGGTACATTAGATCCTGATCATAATGATATCTCCTTTCCTATGCTATTTGGTCGTGTATTCATTTGAAACAATTCTTTCCTTGGCTATTCACAAAACCTTACTCACTGGTATGCACATGGTTGTCAATTGCTTCCATTATCTAATGAGGAATATGCTATGGGAATTGCATAATTTATGCCTCACTAGCTCTTTACATGACCAACCTGACACTATTGCTTATCAAGTTTCAGATGCAACACCTTTTGACTTCGATCCTAACAATGATGATATTTTAGATGACATCACTTGATCATTCCTATCCTACACATACTTGGGGGCTTTACACTTATTTGTTCCCCCTTCCTAGCCACACATCTTATAATTTTGCATAAACATCATCACACGTGCTAACATTGACATGACTCAATGACACACTTTTGTGCTTTAGTTCACACTTGACTGTTAAGGGCGTCCTTTACACATGAACCTCACACACTACATTGTAGACACTACACATCACACATCTTCATACCTATTACGCTTTTATCATACACACCATCTTACATCCTACATATTACACCCTACATCCACTATAAATCATTCATATTTTGCGCTTTCTACATCTATACATCATACACGTTTTACACATTACACTGCCTTATACATGACTTCAAACTCCCATGCTTATATCATCTACGCATCTTGCATTACATACTACACATTATACATTACACATTGCACGATTTACATGTCACATGACATTTTCTCATCACTACATTTATTACACATATCACACATCCTACTTATCTACTTATACGCACTGCACGCTCACTACCCTATGATGTAATCTCGTCTCACAGTCCATACTGAACTATTGAGGTATACATCACAAATCCTCATCAAATGTACCTCATCATATTTAAGAATTCATCATTCAATCCTTCTCTCATGGGACATTCCTAGATTAGTGATATACGTCGTAGGCTAAATCATCACTTATTCTCCTCATCTTATAGTGATATACGCTTTAGGCTAAATCTTCACTCCCTTTATCATCTCGTAGTGATATAGGCCATAGGCTAAATCATAACTTCTTCTACTTATCTTGTAGTGATATACTGCCGTAGGCTAAATCATCACTTCTTCTACTCATCTTGTAGTGATATACGCTTTAGGATAAATCATAACTCCCTCTATCATCTCGTAGTGATATAATCCGTAGGCCAAATCATCACTCCTACCATCTTGTTGTGATATACACTAAATCATCATGCATTCTCATACTTCATGTCTCTTTATGGCATTTCATCACTACACATTCACCACACCATGCTACACATATAGTTCAACCATTTCCCGATGACGCACTCTCATTTATGGTTCATTCTTGATTGTTGAGGGGGCATAAATAAATGAACCTCATTGCATACAACTCCATTCACACTCAGGGGGCACACGACTCCTATGATCCATTTTGTATTCCGTTCCGCCTAATCCACTACATCTTGGATATCTTGGTTGCATGTACTCTTGCTTACATTTACTTGTTCATGTTCATCTTATTACACATGCTAGATAAACATCTTGTATGTCATTATCTTTATCATACATACACGCACGTTCACTTACTTTCTAGTTCTGATCATAGATTCTACAGACATATACACGTAACATGGATTCTTGGCACAATACCTCATTACAGTCCCATAATGGCTCCTGAGGGCATCCACTTATGTACACTACAAGTGATATTGTTTCATTTTGTACTTAGCACTTTACATTATCAGATTATACATGCTTTGACATATATTTTATCTTTCTAACATGCTAATGGGTGATTCATGTGCAGAATTTGTTTTGCAGGATTATTCGCGGTCATGGTTATATGTTATATTGCTTGTACTTCCTTGTCATTGTTTGATATTGTATACAAGGGATTTTCCCTTTGTATTGTGTGTGCACTTGTTTTTTTACAGCCACTACAACCTTGAGTGTCTTGCCACATCATGAGTGGTGTCCCATGTTTGCAACCCTTTTTTCATGGTCTACATTGTCTTCTTGTGTGTTCTAGTTTACACATTGTTTGTTTCACTTACACTTTGACTGTTATTACATGCATACATGTCTTTTGTATTGTACTAACACTTTATCCCAATCACTTGTGTTTGCATGTACCTTGTTTCTACCAAGCACATCCCTCCCCCCTATAGGGCATAGATTTCAGCACAGCGGATCCCTCTTTTGGGCTGCATCCTCCTTCAATGATTACGTCACATGCGCCCCAAAAAGAAGGGGGTATCATTTGGGTGAATCAGTCACCCCAACAACCTATACAGTCACAGTATACACACTATATCAAACCAATACACATACAACATCAGTTTTGACATGTCTCAGAATCAGATTTGGGTCCTTTAGTACAATGATGCCTTTCACTAGAGTGCCCTATAACCATAGAGTTCCCTATGTTACACAATGACATGACCCTTCTTGGTTCACATATGACCAGGGGAAGTTATCTACATGGTAGTTTTCCTTAAGTTTAGCATTTCTACAACACTTCACATCTATAATGGTTTTTACCAAGGCAGTAGTTTAAGGTTCAACATATCACTAGACATTCCTTTTACACTACTTTCGCATTGGCATCGAATTGTTCAAAATGGATCAGATTTATATACACATCTCATCTACAATGGTGTTATACATTAACAAAGCAGTTAATGGTTGGAGGATAAATCAGATAGCTTTCCTCCCTACACTTCTTTAGCAAGTGGTGTGAGATCACCCAAAAAACTCACACTTCATTTTTACAAAATCCTTTCTACACTCTTTCCTCATCACGTGATGAGGTGCACATGTTCCTTTTTCACACTTTCAACATTGTTTTACATACTTTACATAGACACTTTACTTTATGTACTTTTATACATATACATGCGTATTTGACTACTTGATCATCTTCTTCTCTTTTTCAGGTCCATCCATATGGGAAGTAAGTAGTCAACCTTATTCAACATCATCATCCAACATTTCACACACATCAATTGATTGACATCGACATCACACACATTCCATGACATCTATAACATGCGTTCCACCCTAGGTTCATCATTCATCACCTTTTTGCACTTTTTCATCTTTAGTTTCCACGCTCCATCTTATTTATCACTCCACACTTTATATAGTCCCTTGACACACTTTATACATTAATCTACATGGTTATCAGGTACACATCTCTATCTACTTTATGTTATAAGCATTCTTCTCAACAACATAAAGTGGGGGTAAATGTAGACACAAAATCATGCACTTTGGGTAATTATCTAGTCTTGATTACATACTACTATTCATATAATTATTAAGTAAGAAAAGTAATAATTAACCCATGTCTTTGGCCATCTTATATTTATTTCTATGCTTCTACTTTCAGTATTGCACTCTTACTTGGTCATAGTCTATCTTTTCATACCTTTTGGCATTTTTCATCTTAGACATAAAGTGCCCAGCCAAGACAGTAATGTACCAGGTGCTCCCTATCCCCTCTTGGCACCCCTGTCCTCTTTACACTTTGGTCACACTCTTTTGGGTCATTTCTAGTCGTTTGAGCATCTTATCTTTTTGGTAGTTAGATTTTTTGGGGTTAATTATGAAATTCAAGACAAGGGAATCATATAAATATAAAATTATGTGATCATAATAAAGGACCAAACACTAAGCATTAGCTATCACCACTTAAGGTTGCATCCAAAGGCTATCAAAGAGCATCAAAGCATCCATTCTAGCATCCATCACAAGGGACAAAGGACTGCATTATTCTACATCACACTTCATAGGAGGGGAGTGTATTCTATTCCACACACACATTTATTATATTTGCTTTACATCTAGCTATTTGCTTGCTATCCAAGTGTGACATGCATAAGAACCACCTAGGGCACGATTCCGTACACACACATATAACTACATTGGGTCTAGGATGTAGTGCAACACTCATTCATAAGATCACCCTTATGATAATCTAAGGATAGTTTGACCCCTCATTTTACATCTTTCTTTTTTTAGGATTTGATGTCTATTTGAGGGTTTTGTAGATGAATACTTTATTGTATGTTTTCCAACAAGCTCGACGATTATTGTGTGACCTCATAGTAGACTAAAAGTGAAGGACAATTTGCATACATCCTTCCAACCCAGAAAAATTTAGATCCTAAGGACCTACCAGGACACCTAGTGCTCAGAATGGGTCGGTAGCGGCCGTGCAGTGCACTCCTGCACCTTCCATGGGTGCTGGTGATCCAGCTTGCATCCAATAGTTGCTGCAATTTTCTTGAGCATGGTCTGTGTGACAGCTCTTTACCTTCCTGTTTCATCAATTTTCCACACTTCAGTACACCTCTACATATCCTTGTAATGTGAATCAACTAAGTATCTCTATTCCAATATATTGCACCTAGGGTTTCACATTTCATTGCTTAGTTTGCTCGGGTTAAATTTATGTACTTAATTGTTATTTATTTACTGCTAAAATAATAATTAGATTAGGCATATATTTTTTTATATTTTTCTTAATAAACATACAGATCTACCATTTGTAAAACTCTGAAGGTTGACTATGGTTCAGGAAGATACATTGTAGACAAGGTATCAATGGTCATCGCATTGATAACAACCCCTAGTTCAATTAAGATGTTTGGGATCTAAACATATTCTATGCAAACTATAACAGTACGACTCCCAGGGTATCCATATTTAGGAAGGGTCATATTCCCTTCCAGTATACTAGCAATATTTCCATCAACATGGATGGTTTTAGGATGATTATTTCGTCTTCCTAGAGTTTTAAAGCAGGGCTCTTTAATGGTTTTGTTTAATTCAGGAATTTCCTTAAGAGGTTGTAACAGGGGAATCCAAATACTTAATTTCTTCAGTCCTTGAATTAACTCTGACTCTGGTTGGTCAGGAATTACAGTGTTGTGTTTTTTCAAGAGTCTGGATGGAAAGGAATACTAGCGTTTAGTTTGGTTATTTCTTTAACAACAAGACTGGGCTATGTCTCTTCTGGTTTTTCATTATCTTTAGGTATTTCTTCTATATTATGAGATGAAGGTTTTAAGGTAACATTCCCTAAACACAACAAGATGGGTTTTGATCTGATTCTGCAGTATAAACTGGGCTACCTTGTCTTACATTTTTGGGGTTTACCACAGTCTAAGTTAGAATTTATGGTTGGGTGGGTTGTTCAGATGGGGTAGCATTTGTAGGCCCAGTAAACAAAGCTTAATGGCCTTGGAGTCTTCTTTGGTTGTAATATGGTTGCCCTGATCCTTGAGGTACATTCCATTGTTGTTGGAATTGAGGATTAAATTGTTGAAATAGTGGAATGTTTGGGTGTGGAGTCCAGGGTTGCTAATAATAACTTGGTAGTGCATTCCATTGAGCGATCCATTCCTATGGGAGTTGTTGAGCCCGAGACTGAGGGTATGGCCATGGTGCACTCCATTTTTTTGGACCCATTGCATTTTTGGTGTGTATGATTGATTTCAATTTGATTGAAAATTACCTTCATGCCTCTGAGCCATATACTTTAACTCAGCTTCATCTTGTGTATTTTATTTTAGATGCTTCTTCAACAAGGGAAGTAATCCACATTGCTTTGTGGCATGCTTTAGATCACAGGCAAGGAAAATGTTTGTCTTTTCTAAGGGGTAGTCATTAATCCCATGTTTTTCCCTACATCTTGGATAGTAGATGAACAAAGGTTTTATATTTGTGGTTTTCTCCCTATTCATAATTGTGTTAAGTTAAACTAAGAGGTTTGTTCTCAAATTTTCAATTTCTTCCCTTAGTTTGGATATATCGTCATTAGCCATTTTGCCTTTCTGTTTACGAAGGTTAGGGTGAGTTTGGGAGTAATTCCTATAGAGTTCAATGATGTCTATAAATTCTAATTTCTTCATGTCTCCTTTTCCCATAAGATTGAAGGTTTCATGTGTGTCTTCATTTAATCCCTTTAGGAATAAAGTTTTAAGCAGATTAATATCCATACCAGTACTAATAGCAGGAGAGAAAATAATGATTATTCAATGTGTGTGTAAAACAGTGGACAAGCAGAATATAAAGCCATCAGAACGGCTTACAGCAAGGTAGGACGAAAATTGTAATTGTCTGTAACCGTCCATGTATAAACAGGATGTGTTAAATTAATGCTAGCATTGCCCCCCTTAATAAATGGTTTCTACATATGTACCCCCTAAAAAAATCAAACTTCACCTTGCCGAGAGGCTTGGTGAGAATATTTGCAACCTGAAAATCAGTAGGGTAGTACTGGAGCTAAATTTGGTGGTTCAAGACCTGTTCACGAATGTAGTGACATTCGACCTCAATATGATTTGTTCATTCATGAAAAATAGGATTCTTCACAAGCTTCAACACACCTTGATTGTCGCAATGAATGATGGGAGGTTTCTCTTCAGGAATCCCTATATCTCGCAAGAATGCAACGTAACCAAATTACTTCGCACACATAGCTCCTCGTGCGGCGCGGTATTTAGACCTCAGTGGATGAGAGAGAAACAATAGTTTGCTTCTTGCTAATCCATGAGATAGGTCCAGATCTGAGATGAAAAACATACCCTGAAGTGGATTTCCTGTCATCAACGGATCCTGCATAGTCTGAGTCTATATATCCCTATAAGAAGAACTGAGTGTTCTTCTGATACTCCAGACCAAAGTCAACTGTACCTCAGACGTATCTCAACACATGCTTTGTTGCTATCCAATGACATTTCTTCGGCTCCTGCATAAATCTAGTGAGATAGCTCACTGCAAAGCAAAGATCTGGCCTGGTATAAGTCAAGTAAATGAGACTCCCCACAAGCTTCCTGTAGTGAGTGCCATCTACCTGTGGTGAATCCTGGAATCTAGATAATTGCAAACCTTTTTCCATAGGTGTGGAAATTGGTTTACAATCTAACATTCCATACTTCTCCAGGAGTGTCTTGGCATATTTCATCTGGGAGATGAAGATATGATTCTTCTTCTACCATATCTCTAAGCCAAGACAGTAGTGAAGTAGCCCCAAATTGGTCATGTCAAAGGATTTCTTTAGATCATTCTTTACATCATCCACAAGATTGTCATAACTTCCTGTGATCAAAAGATCATCTACGTACAAAAACTAGAAGAACAATCTTTGTTCCTACCTTCTTGATATACAAATTTCTATCTGAGGGGCTACGAGTGAATCCATGTTGTAATAGGTGATCATCAATTTTTATATACCATGCCCTAGGTGCTTGTTTGAGTCCATAAAGTGACTTTATCAGATGACATACCTTGTGTGGTTGATGCTCATCTACAAACCCTTCAGGTTGGGCCATGTATACTTCTTCTTTGAGATCACCGTTCAGAAAAGCACTCTTGACATCCATCTACTGAAGTTTCCATCCATTTTGTGCTACCAGTGCATAGACAACTCTGATGGTTTTGATCTTCGAAGTGGGTGCAAAGGTCTCGTCATAGTCAATTCCTTCTTGCTGAGCATAACCCTTTGCAACAAGTCGTGCTTTGTGTTTGTCGATTGAACCATCTACCTTATATTTTGTTTTGAAAATCCATTTGCAGCTAATGGATTTCTTACCTGGAGGCAGATCGACAAGTTCCCACATTCGATTCAGAAGTAGGGAATCATATTCAGCATTCATAGCCTATTTCCACTGTGGTTGGTCTAATGCCTCATGAACAGTGTCAGGTTCGGTGCTATCAACAACTGAACTCATGAGTGAAAAATTTACCTCATGTCTAGCTTGACTTCATGTTCTGACTCCCATAGAAGTCCCTAGAAGTGAGTTCAGGTGTGCATCCCCAATATTATTCTGGACCCATTTCAGACGTTGGTGTTGCTACTGCTGATGTGAAGATGTGTTTTCCAGTGTGCCTAGATCAACGAATAAGTCTCCACTCAGCTCTTCTTCTCTCTGAGAAGAATCATCTTGCCCATCATTTGGATGTGTGAGCAATCTATGTGACGAGGTCGGTACTGGATCTCCATTGTGTGGCAAGGAGTCAAAGGATGACTCATCACACACCACATCTCGACTCTCATAGATTTTCTTCATCTCAGGATCCATGAGACGATATGCCTTTGAGGTAGTACTATACCCCAAGAAAAGACATGGCAGTGTCTTTGGATCGATCTTCTTCCTTTTCTTATCTGGAACATGCATATATGCAGTACAACCAAAAACTCTCAAATGATAGATAGAAGGTTTACAACCAGTCCATACCTCTTCTAGTGTCCTATTCTGCAAGATCTTCATGGGTGCCCGGTTGAGTAGATACACTACTGTCTGGACTGCTTCTTCCCAAAACTGATCCTCCAACTTGGCGGTGGAGAGCATACAATGAGCCATCTCCATGACAGTCCTGTTGTGTCACTCGGAAATCCCATTCTTTTGGGGCATGTAGGGTGCAGTCAAATGTTTTTGAATGCCATGTTGCTTCAGGTATGCTAAGAACTTCTTCGATAAAAATTCCCCCCCTCGATCTGAGCGGAGGAGAAGGAGAGGCTTCCCAGACTTCCTGGTGGCTTGCTGGTAAAAGGTTTGGAAATTTTCAAATGCCTCACTCTTCTTTTGGAGGAAATATACCCACATTTTCCATGAGTAATCATCAATGATGAGCTGGAAGTATTCAAAACCTTGGAAGCTAGCTGGAAAGGGTCTGCATAGATCGGTGTGTACAACCTGAAGATGCTCCGTAGAATGATAAGAGGTCTATTTGAACGGACCTCTGTGTTGTTTGGCCCACAAGACATCCCGAGCAAACAGGTAAGGAATGGGAGAGTGGAGGAAGCCCTCTTACCATTTCCTTGGCACTGAGCTGATGCAGAGCCCCGACAGAAAGATGACCATATCGGAAAGTGCCATAGTGCAGTGGACTCCATCGTTGAAGTAGAGAGAGCAATGTTAGATGAAGTGACCGCATCCAGTGAAAATAGATGGCCCTTCATAAATGCTCGAGTAATAACTGAGTCTCCCTGGGAAATGATGCAGGACTTGACCCCTTTCTAAACAAAGAATTCGACCCACATTCGATGATTAAGAAGCTGACTCACAGACAAGAGATTTGAGGTCAAACCTGGAACATATAGAACCTTCGTGAGTGTACATCTTCGTGTCCGAAGAGGAATGATGACATCACCAATCCCCCGCTGTAATATACTCCTGATTATCTACAATGGTGATCCAATCTCCAGTGGGCTAGTCACTCAGGGTATGGAACAACTTCTTATTTCCAGTCATGTGTTTGGCTGGCACCTCAAATCAATCAACCAGACACTTTCTGATGGCTGCGAAGTCTGCGAGACTAGGACAATGTCTGGATGAGTTGCGTCTAGAACCTCTTCATCGAAGGAGGCATCCTGCTGAGTAGCAATATGACCCTTCTACCTCTGATTACGAGCACGCCATTGGAGATTTCTTGGAATATCCTTTGGCCAAAAGTTCTCTCTTCACCAGAGTTACTCATGCTTGCGACCGTTGTAATAACAGTTTCACAGTCATGTGCGTATTCGTGGAGCAAATGTGGCACCATCGATCTGCCTTGTTGTTTTGCTACTTTTGGGGTGGCTGCTGGTGGTGGCCATTGAGAAGGTTGCTGCTGTGGATGATGCTTCTTGATTCTGGGGGGCTGACTACCCTTTGTGAGGCTTGTTGCTATGCTTTTGCCTCGTGATGAGATCCTTGTCTTCAAAGGCTTCTTGAACATTCTGAATGGCTTCTTCCTGCTAGAGATAATTCACCAGTTTGAAAAACTCACCTCCTGTTGAGTGATGGTCAACGTGGTGATCAGTGTCTGAAATCGGGAAGGAAGAGCTCGCCAAGGTGAGCGGGACTAGCAACTTGTCATCCACTGGTTCACTGAGAGTAGAAAGTTTTACGCGTAACTCAGCCACAACGCCGCAAGAAGGCTTCGACTGATTCACCATCATGCATACTCATCGTGTGAAGCTTTATCTGAAGATGCAACATTGTTCGTCAGATTCTTGGCTTCATAGATGGTACACAATGTGGCCCATGCCGTAGAGGAAGTGGTTGCTTCCCGAATGTGAGGTTGAACCTCATCAAAAAGGCTCAGAGTGATAAGCATTAATGCTTTTGCATCGACCTTTTCATACTTAGCCAATAGATCAGCGTCTGTGGGAGGGGCGTTCGTGCCAGAAATGATCCCCAAAGATCTTCAAACTGAAGAATCATCCGCATCTTGGTTTTCCATGCTGCTAAATTTGGCCCTTTTAGCAACTGGGCATCCGAAAACAAAATGTGAGGTGCAGACATTTCCAAAAACTCAAAATTGTATTTTATTTATTGATTGTTCAAAAATGGTTACAAATGCTTACTGAAGGAACCTATCACGAAGATGGGCTCTATAAGCTCGTGCAGTGAGATGCGGAATGCTCCTATGGGGTGTTCTACTTCACGTTCATCATCTGCATCATATCCGCGCTCCAATTCTTCACGGATTCAGCGTGCTTGACAACACACGTCGAACCAGAAATAGTCGAACAATCCTTGACACACCAATTCATCAAATAATATAGTTGCTGGTATTCAGTAATTTATTGAGCAAGGAAAAATAGATGTTCGGTGATTGTCCTCTTGGGCTCTCAGAGGTGACCCAGCAGAAGGGTTGCTCATAACACTCTTGGAATTGGAAATGTGCGACATGTACGTGGCCTCTTGGTTACTCTAGATTAGCCTCTCTCATCACATCTCTTCACGCATAGGAAGGGTTTCACACGGTCTCTAGCCTCCTTGTACAACAATGTCGCAAGCAGTTCGGGTTGCTCACAGTTCGGACTGTGGCTCCTTGGCCTGCTTCACTGCCCACACGGTCTTTTTGGCTCCTCATGTTGGGTAGACTAGTGGAAGAAATAATGGCCATGTCTAGCACAACAGACACTAATGGAACTAATGAAAGGCACAACTATCAGCAGGTCATTAGAAGTTGAATTTCCATGCAGGCTGATGCTCTTTCCACAGAATCTTCTCCTCACAACTCCACCTCCTCTAGAATATTACACACACATAGAACGTTTTTCCTGCACCCTCCACTATGCACAGGAGTCACATAATTACATGTCTCCATGGATGCATAGGTATACGTTCAAGTCACAGGGTCAAATCCAACCATCACTGGCAGCCACGAGCAATGCACCTGGAAATTTCAAGACTTCCACGCTAGGCCAGAGACACGTTACTGTCTTGGGTAACTGCCAAAATGTGTCACTTCTTTTAGGAAAATGTATTCTGCCAAACTCCAAGCCAGAGGAATAGGGGAGAGCTCTAATACCAATGATAGGCGGGAGATCAAAATAAGGATTATTCAATGTGTGTGTAAAACAAAAGAGCAGAGCCATATAAAAGTTGCGGGAGGAAGGAGGACAATTGTAACTGTCTGAAACTATCCATCAATATTAATGAATTAAACTAATGCTAACAAGTACCACACCTCCCTTGAAAGAAGAGGAGCCGATCAAGATAATCTTCCACACTCTCATCCTCCTTTTTTTGAATTCTAAAAATTTCTTCATTCCTATCCCATAATCTATAGTAGTCTTGGTATTTATCCAAGAAAATTGTTTCCATCTCCTACCAACTATGGATGGATTTTGATAATATATTTACATATAATAAATGAATTATTTGCATAATATAACACAACACAAGAGATATGGGGGGCCAAGATGCCCAAATATTCAATATATGCATAATAATACCTTTAAGGTAGGGCAACACCATATAATGCTCCTTAAGGAGGGAGTAACTCTATAATCTCCCAAGATGGGAATCCACTTTGAGGGGGGTACCTCCAATAAACCTTTACCAAGTAGAAAACTCAACTCATACATCCATGAAATCCTCATAATGATATTTGCATCCCTTATATAGACATACATTACTCTTGATGGATGGGTAATACCTAATCCCAATGTAGGTCAACTCATTTCCCAATATAATTGATTCCTATGTGAACCCATATAACTAAGGGGATGTGTGCGACATGTTGGCATCTCCATCAACCCATATACATTATAATATCATATCCCATGTGAACCCATATATTATAAACATATAACTAACTAAGGGGATGTGTGTCACATGTTGACACCTCCATCAACCCATATACATTATAATATCATATCCCAAGGTACATAGCATTGCCTCCCTCCTTGACATATTTCGTCCTTGAAACATAAGAAGAAGCCATATAATGAGTGTGCTTTAAATTATTACACACTTGTCGCCATGCTCGATCATCCAACCACCCATATGAGATCCTAATGGGTGATGTTGCTCCAAACCTGATTCCATATTCCATTGGACTCATTTGATTCCATCCTTTTCTATATGTGTTCCTCCTCAATATCCATGCATATCCATAATAATTATTCCTGTGATTCCATGTCATATAATTGTAGTTCCATTGATTCCTTGTATATCCTCGATTATTTCTCCTCTAATTACCTGTATATCTATATAGATTTCTGCCCTCTCGTGTCTTAACATGACCCCATGATTTTTTCCTCTCATGATGATGTGGGTGTCTACATGGTGCAACCTTAGTATCCTCGACCTTATCAACCTTTTCTTTAACTTTATTTTTCTCTTCCACCTTGTTTGCTATTTCTTTTTTCTCTTGAGTAGATGAATCATTTTTATCTTTTTCATATTTTTCTCCAGCCTCTCCTTTTGAATAATCCTTATTCTCTTCTTCACCATCTTCAACTTCATCTTCATGAACCTTATTTATGTAAATTTTTTTCCTGCTAATTGTGATATTTTGCAATGTAAGTTTCTTTCCCTTTTACCACAATTTCATGAATTTCTTTTACACATTAAGAATGATTGTTCCCAATGTCTCTAACCACGTTTATCCAAGAACAATATCCATACCATCCATATCTAAAGCATTAAAATATGAATGTAAAACATATTTATCCATATAGAGCTTTAAATCTTCAAAAAATTGAATATGTTTACCATCCGCTTGAGCTTCCTTAATATGCTTTGTTTGCACATGTAGATTTTGAGCTACATCCTTATTGACGAAGTTATATTTATTGTTAGGGTTTATGGAAACAATTACCTTTTTTCTTTGAATGCTCCCTTTAAACTGAAAAATTGAAGCTTCCTTCCTTAGATATGCTCTATTTGAACTTGCACCTTGTTATGTTGTTTCTCCTTATAAATCATGTGTATCAACTTCATCATCAACATTTTCTTCTTCTTCTTCTTTTTCTTCTTCTTTTTCTTCTTTTATTGTTGTTGTTGCTTCTGCATCTTCTTCTTTAACAAAATAATGTTTCTTTTTTTTCCCATCTAGCTAAGAAAGTATCTTCCATTTCCTCCCAATCCCAATCCAATAGATCTATATCCAAATAAGAATACCAATGTTGTGCTTTCCCACCAAGATGAAGATAAAACCTAACCTGTACTAAACATTTTTCAAAATACATTTTATTAAATTATATCCACCATTTTTTTGCATCAATTTCCCCATTTCCATAGAAAATTGGTATATCCACGATGCACAAAAATTAGGTTTTCACAAACTTACTCCTTTGACCAATATTTGACTTGATGATATCGTCTCTAATTCAGCCTCCAATCTGAAACCACAAAGAAGTAACCCCTAGTAAAATTGTGAGAGCTTTCCAAATATGTAAAAAATCAAAGAAAGATGGAAAATTGCAACATGTAGGTTGATTTTATGTAAAACTAAAAACTCTCAATATCTTATTCAAACCATATCCAAAAATCTTGAAATTTTTACCATAGCTTTTTGAAGGGGATTGCTATGTACATTGGGATATGATATTATAATGTATATGGATTAATGGAGATGTTGACATGTGGCACACATCCCCTTAGATATTATATGTTTATAATATATGTGTTCACATGAGATATGATATTATAATGTATATGGGTTGATGGAGATGTCGACATGTGGCACACATCCCCTTAGTTAGTTATATGGGTTCACATAAGAATTTGTTATATTGGGAAATGAGTCGGCCTACATGGGGATTAGGTGTTACCCATCCATCAAGAGTAATGTATGTCTATATAAGGGATGTGAGTATCATTATGAGGATGGCATGGATGTATGACTCGAGTCTTCTACTTGGTAGAGATATATTGTGGAATTACTCATTCCTTGAGGAACATTGTAATATCATTTTGAATATAATACCTTAATGGTATTATTCTTAATATATTAAATATTTGGGCATCTTGGCCCTCCCATATCTCTTGTGTTGTATTAGGGTAAGTGCACCAAGTTTGGGGGCCAAAAGTGGACAAAATCTCGAAAATGAGTGAAATGTGACCGCGTTTTGCAATAACGCGATCATGTTATGTTTTCCTAGGCTTGAGAATTCACGAACCTATAACGTGTACACGTTTCTATGAACAAAAAATGCATACGTGTTTTGCTCTATATGAAGTTGGTAGGGGCTGGAAGGAGTCATATTTAGTAAAATAAATGTTAAGTATAAGAAATAATAAAAGTTCTTGTACTTTAAATTTATTTTACTAAATATAAGAAATTAGGGTCACTCTGCACCTGATGGAAGTGGTCCTATAGTTCTTACAGTGATAATCTAGAAGACGGCTTTTCAAAGTCTAATTTGGTCAATACTTATTCATTCTTCATAATTTCAGCAATGACCTAAAACTTTCAAGCCATATATATTGTATTTGGTTTTTGTTTTGTGAAAACATATAGTTGTTTTATAGGTTTCTTGACCTTCTGGATTGGATTTTGGCCCTACCATTGCTTGAATTGGTACTAATTTTGAAATTTGGTCCATAATTCACTTTAGCGACCACGAATCAGCTCTATGATGCTTGTTTACTTCTTACTAAAATGAGATATTTACTAAAATGATGTTTAGGGTTTAGGGTTTAGTGTTTAGAATTTAAGGTTTAGGTTTTAGGGTTAAATATTTAGGGTTTGGGTTTAGGGCTCAAGTGTTGGGGTTAGCACACCGGTTGTATAGAAAATATATCATATCTAAGCATACATGCAAATAAAAACAAATATTCTACTAGAAGAAATATACAAAACAAGAGACATAAATCAACACCAAATTTAACATGGTTCACCTTGTGTGGGCTACCTCCACCCTAGAAACAAGCCAATCTATTATCCAAATCTTTGACAAGATATACAATAAAGATTTACAATCTTCCACACCTCTCAAATGTACATTACTTGTCTTTCCCTCAAGATTTAGCTTCATCACAAAGAATTATCTCTCTCACCAAATATTATCACAATAATAATCAACTTTTGCAAGTTATTCTTCAATCATTACTTACTTATAACCCTAGCTTTTATGATTATATAGGTCATTTTTAGACTTAGGGCACTTAGCCATGCAATTACAACCAATAGGTATACTTTAATACTAAAAAATATATCTGATTCCTCATGAGTTTAATTAAAACATCCTTGCATAGGTAATCGATGCTAGTTAGACCTAACCATTGTCGGTTCCTCCCTTGCTTGACCAATGCCAATCCTGGGTGACCGATGCCGGTCTCCCCCCAACCGATGATCGATTATTGTATTATCTAGCAATTTCATATTGCATGCGTAAATAGAAGTAATTAAGCTCCAAAACTCAATAATATATTACTTGGATATTAATTACTACACTATACCTATACAATGTCATTCTTAGATCCTTCCTTAGCTCTTGTTTCTTCCTCTTAAACTCTCAAACTCGAATACCAACAAAATTGGTGTGTAAATCCAACTTCTCCTTTGCTAATGGCTTTGTTAGCATATCCTGCAGGGTTCTTGCTCTGTATGAATCTTTTCCAGATTCAATTACCCATCCTCTAATACCGGTTGTATAAAGTGATACCTCAACTAAATGTGTTTTGTTCTTCAATTAAAATGTTGAGTTTTTTGCTAAATGTATTACACTCTAGCCTGTCACTGAACAATTTACAATTACCTTGCTCCTTTCTCAACTCTTTCTATGAACCTACTCATCCCATATCATCTCCTTGCTAGCCTCTGTAGCTACAACATACTCTTCCTCTATAGTAGAAAAATTCACAACCTTCTGCAATATTGAAATCTAGCCAACTGTCGTTCCACCAACTGTGAAAATATATCCAGTAGTGCTCCTCCTACCATCCAGATCTCCAACCATATCTGAATCAACATAGCCACGTAATGAAATATCCAAACCTCCATAGCATAACTCCATGCTAGATGTCCCTTTCAAATACCTGAGTATCCATTGGAATGCTTTCTAATGATCTTTACCTGGATTGGCCATATATATACTCATAACTCCCACTTCTTGTGTAACTTTCTGGTTTGGTACAAACCATATCATACATGATACTTCTAACTACTGAAGCATATAGCACTTGTGTCATTTATTTGACCTCCTCATGTGATTAAGGAAACTGATATTTGATCAATTTTAAGTGTCTAACCAAAGGTGTACAAATAAGTTTTACATTTTGCATGTTGAACCTTTCTAACACTTTGTAGATATAATCCTGCTAAGACAAATACAATTTCTTGTTTTTTTTTGTCTCTATGTCTTTGCATGCTAAGGATTCTTTTTGCAGATCCTACATCCTTCGTAGAAAATGTGTGAGCTACCTTTCTCTTAATCTCACCAATGTCCTGCATACTAGATCCTACAATAAGCATATCATCCACATACGGTAACAAAATAATATAGCTACCATTTTTAGGCTTCTTGAAATAAACAAAATAGTCATATTCACATCTCAAGTAACTATGCTCTTGTATAAAACTATCAAACCTCACGTACCATTACCTTGGAGCTTTCTTGAGCCCATATATGCTCTTTTTTAACCTGCACACTAATTTCTCCTTACCATTGACTTTATACCCAAGCGGCTGCTGCATATAAATATCTTCATCCAAATCACCATGAAGGAAATGTCATCTTCACATCTAATTGCTCTAAATGCAAATCTTCTAATGGCAACTAAACTCAATATAGTATGAATAGAAGTCATCTTAACAACATAGGAAAGAAATATTTCACTAAATTCAATACCTACTTTTCTGTGTAAATCCCTTTACTATAAGTCTATGCATTGTACCTTTTCTATCCACCCTCTTCTTCCTTAATCATATAAACCCACTTGTTCTGCAATGTTATTTTATCTGCTCGGAAATTTAACCAAATCCCATGTCTGGTTTTGTTTCTAAAGAGTCCATCTCCTCATCTATGCCATGCTCTTATTAGAACATGAGTCTTATCCTACATTTCTTATTCAAAAATCTCTCTGGTTCACCATTATCAGTTAATAATAAATAAAATATACAAGGTGTAAATATTTTTGGAAGTTTACTGTACACTTTGTGACCTTCTCATAGGAATTTGGGGTACCAGAGGCTCAATCTAGACCTCTTGAACATTCCTATCCGAATCTGATCAGTGACTGACATCAATCACCTATAACCGACATTGGTTCTGCTAACCGATGCTGGGTTGGATCTCTCTTGTAATTGATACCGACTCTGGTTCATCTAATCAGTGCCGGTCAGGGGTCAAGCGACACCAGCTACTGTGTAGCCCTGTCGAGTAATTACTTTTAAATTTGAGAGTTCATTTTCATTCACAAAATTCTCAACTGGTATGTCCTTGGGTACTAAAATCTGATCCATGTACATTCTCTTTTCATTCCATTCAACATCACAACTCCTGATAATTTTATAGTTCTCTAAATCCCAAAAATGGAAATCTGAAATCACCAGATCCATAACCAATGAAAGTGCACCTCTTGGATTTTGCATCCAACTTCTTTCCTATTTTTCCTTATCAACATGCACAAAAGCTTACGAACAAAAAAATTTAAGAAAAGAAAGATCTACCTCTTTTCTGGTCCAAGCTTCTTATGGTATTCCTCCATCTAGTGAACTTGAAGGCCCGTGGTTAATCAAATAAAACGATGTACCAACTACTTCTACCCAAAATATGCAAGGGCAATCCAGAATGTATCCTCATACTTCTAAGCATGTTCCATGATTATCCTATTCATTCTTTCTAAAACACCATTCTCATGTGGTGTTCTTGGAACCATTCTTTCTCTATGTATCCCATTCACTAAATAATAATCATTGAAATCCTTGCTACAGTATTCACCACCTTTGTTAGATCTAAGGCACTTTAACTTAGAATTTGATTCATTTTCAACAAGGGATTTCCATCTTTTCAAAGTCTCAAAAACATCAGATTTACATTTAATACAATAAACCCATGCCTTTCATGTAGCATCATCAATGAAAATAACATAATAATGGGATCCTCGATGAGAAGCCACATGAGCTAGTCCCCAAACATTTGAGTGTACAAGCTCTAATTTTATGCTCCTTCTTAGTTACCCCAACTTTGAGAAATATCACTCTCTTTTTCTTTTCCAAAGATACAATTCTCACATAAATCAAGATCTAAATCTTTCAAATCTGATAACTTACCCTTAGCCTTTAAGATCTCCATTCCTTTTTGACTCATATGACCCAACCGGTTATGTCACATGCATGCATCTAAATCTGAAGTAGATAATGCACAAAAGGAACCAATAATACGGGTAGATAAATGTAACACTCCTACCTTCTTACCTCTTGTCCACAAAAAAAGAACCCTTGGTAACTTTCCAAGAGTCTCCTGTAAAAGTAACCATGTAACTAGATTCACCTAGTTTCCCCTGTAGAAATAAGATTCCTCCTGAGAGCTTGGCACATACCTCACATCTTTCAATACCCATGTATTTCCATTCTGTAATTTTAGATGAACTTCCCCTTTACCAGTAATACTGCAAGGTTCATCATCACCCAAATAAATATGCCCAAAATTTCCCTGGACATAATTTCTAAAATAACCCTTATTAGGGGTTGCATGGAAAGAAGCTTCTGAATCTAAAACCCATGATTCAATTATATTATCTAAAGAAAGAATAATAGCATCTTACATTACCTCTGTATGCCAGCAAGATTTTCTTCTTTACCTTTATATGGGTATTGGTTCTCTCTGTCCTTTGACCAACAATCTTTCTTTGCAGTGTCCTTTCTTTCCACATTTCCAACAAGTAATTCACATTACTTCTAGATTTAGATCTATTATCCCTTCACTTTGATTTCCCATTACTCTTACTCTTGGATCTCTTCTTTTGCCTTGCCCCTAATTTCTACATTCAAATTATTTCCAGATGGTGATTCCTCTGTACTCTTCCTGTGAATTTATTCATTCAAGATTATACTAACCACATCATCAAACTTAAAAATATTATTATCAGATGTTGTATTACTAAACAACCATTACAAAGTTATCCCAACTATCAGGTAAAGAACATAAAAATAAAAGTTCTTTTACTTCATCATCAAATGGTATAGCAACTTATTTTAACTCTGATTTACAATAGATCAGAAACCATTCAAATGACTAGATACAGATCCACCTTCATACATCTTAAAATTAAATATTTTCTTCATCAAATAAAATTTATTTGAAGCACTAGGTTTTTCATATAAATTAGCAAGAGATTTCATTAAGTCTACCGTAGAAGTCCACTTTTGTAATATTGGAAGCCACAGATGTTGTCAGGCTCAATCTTATAGATCCTAAAGCCTTTCTGTTAAGAATATTCCATTCTTCATCAGTCATCTTCATAGGTCTAGACTGCTCATCTAATGGTAAATAAAAATCTCTTTAATACAGATAATCCTCAATCTACATCTTCTATAATGGATAATTTTAGGCCATCAAATTTCTCTACCTTGTATTTTTTTTCTTCTACCATTGTTGTAGCTTCCACTCAATTAGAAAAACCCTCTGTGAGTAAATCTGTCAACGCATAAAACCCTCAAACAAATCTCTGATACTAGTTGTTGGGATTAGCACATCTGGTTATATAGACAATATATCATATCTAAGCATACATGCAAAGAAAAGAGGATATTCTACTAGAAGAAATATAAAAAACAAGATACATAAATCAACACCAAATTTAACGTGGTTCACCCAGTGTGGGCTATGTCCACCCTGAAATAGGCAAATCTATTATCTAAAGCTTTGACAAGATATACAATAAAGATTTACAATATTCCACACCTCTTAGATGTACAGTACTTTATTTCTCTCAAGCTTTTCGCTCCTTCACCAAGAATTCTCTCTCTCACCAACTATTCTCATAATAATAATCAACCTTTTGCAAGTTCTTGTTAATCATTCCTTACTTCTAAACCCTAGCTTTTATGCTTATATAGTCATTTTTAGACTTAGGCCACTTAGCCATGTGATTCCAGTCAATAGATATACTTTAATGCTAAAAATGTATCTAATTCCTGAGATTTAATTAAAACACTCCTCGCACAAGTAATCGACGCCCGGCTATATCTAGCCGATGCCAGTTCCTCCCTTACCTGATCGATGTTGGTCATGGGGTGACCAATGTCGATTCCCCCCATAACTGATGATCAGCTACTGTATTTTCCATCAAGTTTCATATTACATGCTAAACATAAGTAATTGAGCTCCACAACTCAACATCACCTTAGTGACCACGAATTAACTCTATAATGTTTGACTATTTCTTACTAAAATGATGTTCATGGTTTATGGTTTAGTGATTTAGTGTTTAGGGTTTAGGGTTTATGTTTTTTGGTCTCATGGATTTGGTGTTTAGGGTTTATGGTTTAGGGTTAAGGGCTCAATAGCTCAGGTTTGGGTTTTAGGATTTAGGGTTGATGGTTTAGGGCTCAGGGTTCAGGGAATAGGGTTTAGGGCTTAGGGATTAGGTTTTAGGATTGAGGGTTTAGCAGTTTATGGTTTAGGATTTAGTGTTTGGGGTTTAGGGCTCATGTTTTTTTTGGCTCATGGTTTAGAATTTAGGGTTTATGGTTTCAGGGTTTAGAGCTCATGGTTCATGGTTTCATAGGGTTTATGGTTTAGGTCTCAGGGTTTAATGTTTAAAATTTAAGGCTCAGGGATTGAATGTGTCTAGGGGTTGAGGTTTTATGGTTTTAGGGCTTAGGGTTTAGGGTTTATGATTTAGGGTTTTGGGTTTTGGGTGTTTAGGGCTCAATGCTCAGGGTTCAGGGTTTAGGGTTTAGTGTTTAGAATTGAACGTTTAGGGTTTAGGGTTTAGGGATGATGTGTTTAGGGTTTAGGGTTTAGGGCTCAGGGCTCAGGCTTGAGGGTTTGAGGGTTTAGGGCTTAGGGTTTAGGGTTCATGATTTATTATGTCATGGTTCAGAGTTTAGGGTTTTTCAGGTCATGGTTTAGGGATCAAGGCTTAAGGGTTCAGAGCTCATGGTTCAGGGTTCAGGGTTCAGGGCTCATGGTTTAAGACTCAGGGTTTAGGGTTTAGGATTTAGGGTGTTAGGGTTTCGGGCTCAAGGTTCAAAGTTTAGGTTGTCATAGGATTTAGGGGTTATGGTTTCGAGCTTAGGGTTCATGGTTTAAGGTTTCATAGGGTTTAAGGTTTAGGGTTTAATGTTTTAGGTTTTAGGGTTTAAGGTTTAAGGTTTGGGTTTTAGGGCTCAGTATTTATGGTTTGGGTGTTTAGGGCTTAAGGTTTAGGTTTTAGGGCTCGGGGATGAGGGTAAAGAAATATTACCCAATACAGCTATCTTCTTTTTCCCATTGCATGGGAAATATTTCACTCGTTGTAATGTTATGTGTCTTACCCATTCTTATTAGTAATTGAAAAAGAGATATTAAACTAAAAAGGGTTCATCAACTTTATAGGTAAAACATTCAAAGAGATTCATCACAATTTGATGTCTTTCATCTGTTGATATTTTAAAGTAGGGAAATTATCAGATTCCTGAATGTCTAATCCTTCCAAAGACCCTAATATTCCTCAATCCTTGGATGTATAGGGAGACATTGTTACTTGGCTTCCATTTATAATGATAGAGATATTTGTAAATTCATGTTACGACCCTCTAAATCTATATGAATTTCAAGTTTGCTTAGAAATCACATCACACCCTTCACTAGGATTGATGACTACCCCTATCTTTTTTATTCAGGAGCTTTTGAAAACATCAATAGGTTTATGATATAAGGAATTATCAATGAATGGAATGTCACTAAGTCGTAGGCCATGTGACTCCCATTTAGAACTAAACAAGAAATATTTACTAGATGATTGATAACCCCTTTGTGTTCTTAGCCATTCCCCTGTTTCTTATGCTTATTTTGAACACTTCAGGAAGTTCTATCAAATTTACTATCCATTCTAATAGAATACTTGAACTTTCTCTTTCTCTCAGAGGAGAGGATACTGTAGGAAATTCAATTATGATCCTACACCTCCACATTGGTATATTCTCTATGTTTATTTTGTTTCCTTTAAGATTAATTTTTGTGTTGTGATGGGTATTTTTTCCATCTTCCAATGGTTCATCCTAGCTTGCATAGTACCATACATGGAAATATGTGAAATGTGAAATTTGTTTCAGAGTGTGAATAAATTTACATTCAAGAGCACAAGTATATGTGGGGAGAATTTTTTTTGGAAGAGATGTGTAATAGATGCATTACAAGGCACAAGGTAGATGTCATATCCCTTTAGTTACTTGTCCCACCTCTCATAAACAAGGTAGTTCTATAAGCAGACTCAGTGATGGTTCTAGGCACGAAACTAGGAAATATTGATGAAACATGGCTCGGGGTTTAGGGTTTAGGGTTTAAGGCTCATGGTTTAGGGTTATGGTTTAAGGATTTAGGGTTTAGGATTTAGGTTTCAAGTGTTTATGGTTTAGGGTTTATGGATCGAAGTTAAGGATTTCGGGTTGAAGGTTTTAGGGTTTAGGGTTTAGTGTTAAGGATTTAGTGTTTAGGGATTAGGGTTTATGGATTGCGGTTTAGGTTTTATGGTTTATGAGTTCAAGGATTTAATGTTTATGGATTCAGGGTTTAGGGTTTATGGATTTAACGTTTAGGGCATAAGGGGTTGAGGGTTTAGGGTTTAGGGCTTAGGGTATATGGTCTAGGGTTTAGGGTTTAGATTTTAGGGCTTAGGGATAAGGGTGTAGGGTTCAAGGCTTAAGGTTTAGGTTTAGGGTATAGGATTCAGTGTTTAAGGTTTAGGGTTTAGGGGTCAGGGTTCAGGGTTTAGGATTTAGTTTTTACGGTTCAGGGTTTATGGTTTAGCATCTAGGGCTCATGGTTCATGGTTTATGGTTTAGGGTTTAGGGCTCAAGGTTTAGGGCTTAAGGCTCAGGGTTTAGGGCACACGGGTAAGGGTTGAATCTTTACGATTTACATTTTAGGGTTTAGGGTTTAGGTTTTAGGGTCTAGGGATCATGGTTCAAGGTTCAAGGTTTAGGGTCTAGGGCTCAAGGTTTACAGTTTATGGTTTAGGTTTATGACCTAGGGTTTAGGGTTTCAATTGTAGAAGTTAAACGCTAAAAGCTTTAGGCTTAATGCTGAAATCCTAAAAATTACATATGTACTGACTAGATTATACTATAAAAAACTATCTCCTATACCGTGACTCATGGAGTTGTGAGACTAATTCCATAAGGTGCAGAGTGACCCTACTTTCTTATATTTACATAAATAAATTTAAACATTTATACTTAAATATAAATGAAAAACTTATACTTAAACATTTATTTTTGTAAATAGACACATGCCAAAAACATATATAATGTTTATACTATACAGAACATATACGTGTTATAATGCATACTCATTTTGTGTTTTCTCTTTTTTCAAGCCATGCCTCGAGGCTTGGGATTCGGTTTGGATCCCCAAGTCCGAGGCATGGACCTGCATAAACACAACAAACAACGTATTTTTGCAAGAAAATGTAAAAAATGTCACTTCCTCCATGATAAATCAAAATAAAACAATTGATTCATTTTTAAAAAGTTATACCACGATGTAGAGCAGAGTTTATTCTTTCTAAAAATACAAATTTTCAATTTTTTTGACTACTATAAGGTTTTCATGTTATTTATTTTCTAACTATACCTTTTTATAGCTATTTTTTGAAGTTTAAATATGTCTATCTTTCATAGTGTATCTTTTTTTTGGGTTCATCGAAATTGAAAACAAATTATACTAGCACCAAAGTAGGTCTAATTCTATACATATTCAAAAATAATAATCTAATTTTCGTTATTTTTTTAGGTAGTTAGGGGGGGCACGGTTGGAGCTCCGTTATTTTTCAAAACATAAAATTTATGTACTAGAAAAATCATAAATAATACAATACTCGCTAATAAAATATTTAAAAAAATTCTAACACAAACTAGATGCTCCTAGATATCTTTCTACCAAAGGGTTTTCAAAAATACTAAATGGTGCTTCAAAAAATGGTGGCGGGGGCACGAAAGTCACTCTATTATGTTTTTAATCAAAAACATGAGCACATGTTAGTATTTTAGTTATTTTACCAACTTAAACTTATCCATTTTCAATAAAATTTAATAGCTTAGAAACTAGACTCAACATGCTAAGATTCATGTTTATACAACATCTTCCAATTTTGAGTGTAACTCTTTCAAAAAACTCGTACAAGTTGAAGTTTTTTATTTTTCAAAAAAATACGTGCACTAAAGACCCCCTTTTTGCCCCCCAACTTGGTGCACTTGCCCATTATCTTATGCAAATTATTCATTTTCTATATACAAATATCTTATCAATATGCATATAGAAATGAATAATTTGCATAAGATAATACAACACGAGATATGTGAGGGCTAAGATGCCCAAATATTCATTATATTAAGAATAATACCCTTAAGGTATTATATTCATAATGATATTACAATGTTCCTGAAGGAAGGAGTAACTCCACAATATATCTCTACCAAGTAGAAGACTCAACTCATACATCCATGACATCCTCATAATGATACTCACATCCCTTATATAGACATACATTACTCTTGATGGATGGGTAACACCTAATCCCCATGTATGTTGACTCATTACCCAATATAACAATTATTATGTGAACCCATATAACTAACTAAGGGGATGAGTGCCACATGTGGCATCTCCATCAACCCATATACATTGTAATATCATATCCCCATGTACATAACATGGATTTGCAATGCTGGTAAAAAATTAGAAAATTAATTCCAACAAATGTAGCCTGTGAAGCAAATTATTGGAAAAGCATAAAACTGTAATAACTCTCACAAATTCGATCCAAAAAATTAAGAGATTTTAGGAGTATCACCTAGAAATATAATCATATCGACCCAAAGAAAATTAGGCCTAATTCGTCCTTATTAGAAGATATAGCCGAAACCTTAAAATTAGGGTTTCAACCCTAAAATATACATATCTTTCGCAAAACAACTCCAAACAAATTGAAATTTGGAGGGATTTTTCCGTGAATAATGTATCCACTCCCCAAAAAAAATCTCAAAAAAAAAATCCAAGTCAATCTCTAGATATAGTTTGAATCACCAACATTAGGGTTTCATCCCCCAAATTGCCCAGGTTGAAGCTTTGATACCAAATGATAAGATATTTGCATATAATAAATGAATAATTTGCAGAACATAACACAACACAAGATATATGAGGGGCCAAGATTCCCAAATAATCATTACATGCATAATAATACCCTTAAGGTAGGGCAACACCATACAGTGCTCCTTAAAGAAGGGTAACTCCACAATCTCCCAAGATGGGAATCCACTTCGAGGGGGACACCTCCAATAAAAGTTTACCAAGTAGAAGGTCCAACTCATACATATATGACATCCTCATAATAATACTCACATCCCTTATATAGACATATATTACTCTTGATGGATGGGTAGCACCTAATCCCAATGTAGGCCAACTCATTACCCAATATAACTAATTCCTATGTGAACCCATATAACTAACTAAGGGGATGTGTGCCACATGTTGGCATCTCCATCAACCCATATATATTATAATATCATATCCCATGTGAACCCATATATTATAAACATATAACTAACTAGGGGGATGTGTGCCACATGTTGACATCTCCATCAACCCATATACATTATAATATCATATCCCAAGGTAAATAACAGAGTTAGGGTTTAGGCCCATGAACCATCTCATAATCGTGTCTTTTATAGTTGAGGGAAATAATTTGATCTTATGGGTATCAGAAGTATAATGATAGGTTTGGCACAAGAATGTGAACTCAAAAACAAACTGGTTAGGATCTTTTGAGACTAATCCCCGGAAGGTTGGTAAAATTGAAGGGGATATGTGTTTCATATGGGCTTGATCATTAGGATTCAGTTGTATGGGATAGGTAAACATTCTTCCAAGTGTAGGGTTTCCATTTTCTACACCATTGGGGTTATCTACTTTATTATCCATCCTTTCTTGGTCAGTAAGTTGTTCCACATGCTGTATTTGAGAGGGTTTTTGAAAAATTACTCTAATAAATCTACCTCTACGTGTCTAGGTCTAAACATAAAATCCTATCATACTGAGGATAGCTCCCTAACTACCAACACTTAATTTGATTGTTTGTGTTCCACATACTTCAAATCAAAAAATATTCTTGTTGTCACTACAAGGTCTTCTTACTTCAAAAGAAAGAGTTATGGAAATTAAATTTCTAAATGGAAACTTATCAGGGAATCAAACAACACTTCTAGTTAGCACCTTAACATTTGATAACACCTTGAGACTTACCTAGCAATGGTACCAAAAAGTGGTGAGTGTAGTTGATAATCACACTTTAGTTATGTTATGTTTGTCAGCCCAGGGCGGTGTCCATGGCTATTTGCAATAAAGGGAACAATTTGAATTGTTCTCAGCACTTATTTAACAATGAAATTAAATGAATACTATAGTAAATGCAATCAGAAAATGAAGTGGATTGAAAAAAAAGATTACTCAAATGCAGAATTAAAAAGTATTGAAAATAATGCAATGTTGATAATTCAAATTAGTGAAAAATAACAGAAAGGAAGTGAACAATAAATTATCCCTTTACGTTGGAGAGGAGTGGCCCTCGCTCCTTCCCTTCGATCTGGTTCAACATCGCAGGTCACACAAGTAAAGTTTTCCCATGAATCTGCACTTTATTAAAAGAGATTTTCTTTATAGTTATTAATCAAATTGAACTAACTGAAGTCTCTAATTCTAATACCTTTGGTCTTTTATATCAGAGTAGTCTTAGTCTCTTTAAAGGAGGACTAGTTATTTGAAATTAATAACTACTTAATTGAAAGATACTTATAATAATATTGATTTTTTTAGAAGTTACAATCATGGAAGGATTAATCTATGTCATGTTTGGATTGAATCCATCATGTTAACTACAAATGAGGCCCGTAATTGAATTTTTTATACAATCAATTAGTGCCAGAAGATATCGCAAATCCTGAGTTGATTCCTTATAATCATGATGATTATAATTCCATAAGTGTTTGTCTACATCACGTCTTCAAGCAACTGGAGTTGAGTTGGGATTGCATAGACCTCATGATCTACATGAAGGTTGAGGTAGTAGTGCATGTTTCATAATTATATCATTGTGTTAATTGATGTGTCAGCTACATCAACTCATCATTCAACCATTTGAGTTATTTGTCTCATTTGCGTGAGTTCTTTATTTCAAGCAAGTTTGAATTAATGATCTAAACAAGTCCTACACTCGATGACGAGTCATGCGCTAATGCAAAGGTGATTCCTACGCTAGTGCATAAGCGAGTCCCGTGCTAGTCTAAAGTTAACTCATGTGATGACTAAAGCTAGACTTTTCCTAATACATTGTTAAGACTCACGAAGGTTCATTCAAGCCATATTTGAAGAAGCAATAACAAGATGAAAAGAACAAGAATATGCACAACATTTCCTTCCAAAACATAGTAAAGTATTGATTATAAAATTTCAACATTATACATAGTGCAAAGACATGAAGGTAACACAGGGTTTCACAAGGGATAAAACATGGTAAAACAGGGGTTCATCAAGAGGCATTTTTGTAACAAGTTGGATGTTGTATAGTAACAGAAATGTATTCAAACATGATGATGTTTGGGGAATAAATGGGGGTAGGGGTGAAATTAGAAGAATTAACCATGATATTAGAAGAAGAAAAAAAGGGAAATGGATTCGGGGCATGGACATAGTGTCGGGGTTCACTAAATGAGTTAATAAATTTTAAATCTAAGATAAGGACACCGTCGATTGAATAGATATAACAATATTCAAGAAATATCATGTAAAGGAAATTCAAGCAAGGGTGATAGTTAGGGTTTGGAGAATGACTTAGCTCGCCACCGCATGTTTGGACTGATAAACAGGTTCAAAAGGAAGATTATGGATAATATTATCTCTATGTCTAATTATGGAAAGTGACGATCTTAGGGATAGAAGCACTTGGAAGGGGATAAGGTTGCCTAGGTGTTAGAGTCTATTATGGGTGCTGGTGTCTATGGAATAACTTGAAATATGGTTCTTTTTGTGTCACTTAGTGTCACTCATTATTTGTTGTGTGTTACATCAGATTTGTTGTGTTGCACCTGTAACTTACAATATAAACTCTATATAACTACACAATACTCAAGCACACATTATATGAATAAAATAATACATATGATTGAGTCAGACTAATCTTAGTGGTCACCCCAATGTGATTATCATCAAGCACTACACTACATTTTAGACTCTATGTAGTTCTTATGTGTGTGTGATTGAAATAGTGTCCCTTGAGCTAGGATTCCCTAGTGCTACTTGCATAAAGAGATATCGAACTACAACTACTTTGTCCCAAATGTAAAATGTGTGGTATGAAATTCAGAATAAACCCTCCTATGCAGTCCAAAATGTAATCCTTAATGTAGTAGATAACAAATATTAGCTCCTTGTAAATGTATGTGTCTTTTGAATGCTTTCCCCTTAATGAGGTTAAATAAGACGTGTGTGTGTGTCATTACCTTGCTTAAGTTTCATCATTAACAAGTGAAATTCCGACTATAATTGATAAAAAAAAGTAAGAAAGAAGTAACATTTGAAAGATTAGAAAAAAAGGTAAAGAGAACACATGTGCCCAAAGGGGATAGTAGCGGTCTGGCGCTCCTTTACCTAATAAACAATCATGTACAATGTGCTCAAAAGGTTAGATAATGAAATTAGATTTGAGTAAGATATTGACTAGTATGCAAAATTGTAAGTTGTCAAGTAGAGACAACAAGAAATAAAGATGAAAAGGATAAAAGCAATGTCAAAGCAAAGTAAAAAGGTGTTAATGAGTATTTATCTTGCTTAGGAATCATGCTTATAAATGAGTATTTAGAGGTTAGATGTACATAGTAAGCGTGTGATTTAGTGCATGTAGCCGTCCACTATTACCTCTTCTTTTCCTAGTCATTGCAAAAGCTCTTAGCTGACACATCTCTCATGAATGTGCTATAGGTAACATCTTGGGTGTTAAGTTTACTTTTAACACACACCTTTCTCATATCCTCTTTGTTGATGACATTCTCATATTTGAGAATGACACAATTTAAGATGGTAAACATCTGGACAAATTTCTAAAGCTCTTCAATATATAAGAATATGCCATTTACTTTTACCATGTTGTCGTTGTTACTAAAAACCTCATTCATATCTTGTTTCCCTTCTCCACTCCTCCACTTGATGCTCAAGTATCAAATATTCGGGTTTATTCTTGAAGACAATTGATTAAAGATGCAACGAGTGGAATTGGATTGTTGTTAAAATTAAAAGGCGTATCACATTGTGGTGCCACTACTGGATTTCTATGGTTGATAGATTGGTTCTGATAAAACATGCACTGGAGCCTATCCCCGTTTATTGGCTCTCACTTGCCTTTTGTCCTAGGAATATTCTAAACAATATTAGAAAACTTTACCTTCTTTTTCTATGGTCGGGAAACAAGAAGAACATGAGTATTCTGCTTGTCGAACGGAGCATTATTGCTCAGTCAAATTTAGATGGTGATCAGGGTATAAATGACTTATTTAGTTTTCTAAAGCACTTGTGAAAGGGGCATGCAATATTCTCACTAAGTTGGGTTTATGTTAGAAAATTATACACAAAAATTACATCCATCCACTCACTATCTTGGATTGGATATGTATGCAACCTCAAAGTCACATTGACACATTTATTTTCTAGAAAGCACTTATTCAAAGCTTTGTCATCATTAGGAACTTGGTGGCTTGGAACCCAGGAGATGGGACATATATCCACATTGGAAGGGTTGTTTTTTTCAATATTCTAAATGAATATAGATTCTTGGATGAAATGAAAGCTTATTTACAAAAAAATATCTTCACACTTGATGCATTTGATAATACCCAGATGAATAGGTGGGCTTCAAGATGGAAAACGACTGAGCTTTGTTGGATGCATGGATCAGGAAGCTATCGTGTGGAATAGATATATAACCAATCTCATCACAAATGAAATCTACCTCACGGAGTGGGAGGACGAATTGTGTTGGGCCTATAATTCATATGGTGGAGACTATAAGATAAATTTGGGTTATGTTGTGCTTCAAACACAACACGAGGTTGAGAATGTCCCTTGGTAGTGGAAGGGATTGTGGAAGATTTACATCTCTCCCAAAACAAAATTAAATTTTTGGCTCACTTTGTAAAACATAATCTTAACTTGGGACAACCTCTTATGTAGAGGATGGAATGGCCTAGGCCTTTGTTTTCTTTACTAGGATAGCTCTGGAACCTTGGATCATCATTTTGTTCACTGCCCATTCACATGAGTGGTTCGGGATGCAACTATTTCTCAAGGAAATAGTCCTAAGTGGGAATGCGATTCATTGATGGATTCTTATAATAAATGAAATGGACACAAAGGCATCTCTAAAGACCTAAAAAACATTCCATTATAAAAATTTTGGGGCATCTTGAGTGCTAGAAATGAGGTGATTTTCAAGAACAAAATGCCTTTTATTATTACCAAGGTGTACAAATACAAACATTACTCGATGTCATTGAGACCTCCCACCAATAAGGCTCAACGCACACCTACTACTTTTCTAGTTAACACTATTGTGCCATATTGTTTTTATGATGGGGCCTCTCGTAGAAATCCAGGTCAAAGTGGGGCTAGAGACATCATTCACTTCAAGAACAACACTACCACTTTAAGGCAAGGTATTGAGTGACATATAAACAACTTAGCTGAATTACAATCCACTACAATTGCTCTCTCCATTGTCATTAAATGTGAGTTCACCTCCTTGATGGTGTGCTTAGACTCCAAAATGGTTTGCAACTAGATGAACGACATGGCATGATTCAATAACATTACTCTCTGACACTTCATTAACAAAGCAACTGAACTGACTACACATTCCCACCCCTTTCCTTGAGTCACATTTATAGGGAACACAATTCCATCGGTAATAACTTGGCCAAAGATGCTTGCAACCTCTACGAAGGTAAGATACTCATTCATGAAAAAAAGGTTGACAAAACTATCTCCACGTGAGAGATATCCCTCAATTAAATGTTGGAAATAGATTCTATTTTTGGAGTCAGGATTGTTTCGTATACATTTTTATTGTATCAATTTCTTTGTTTTCTAGGTTGAGGCTTTCTGCTTCCTTGATTTTTGCTCTTTTTTTATGGGTCTATGCCTACCTAAACATGTTTACTCTTTCGATCCTACTTGGCTTTGTTATCTCTATGCCTCTTTTGGTATATTACTAGTTGTATTTTTACATCTATCGTAAAATAAGGAATACTAGTACTTTTCTTTTTGAATATAAATATATATATATATATATATATATATATATATATATATATATATATATATATATATATAAAGCTTAAAAAATATATTATACAATAAATCATATATAATTAATTATTGAAAAATAGAGTAGTAAAGAGAAATGTTTACTTAAGATTTTTTATATGAGTAGTAAAGATTCTCTGCCTCCCCCTACAACATAGTCAGATTAGTGGTAGTGAAATTCATCACATTAGAGGGAGTTTCTCGGTCATGCCCAAATACCACTTAGTCTTTCTTAATCACTTCTATAGGAAATGCTCTGTGAGTTTCCCATTTTTCTTACTGCATTCTCTTGAGTATTATGTGAATTTGGTAAAATGGGGCAAGCGTGTCTTCCCCTTGCATCATGTGGTTATATTCATGCCATACAAGTATTTTGATTATTTTGTCCTCCATCCCCAACCTGTTACCCTTTTCCCTCCCATCAATCCCTCTGCCCCCACTCCTCTTCCGCTCCCTCCACCTCCGCCCCCCACCCCTACTCTCCCTACCTCGTACCCTCCCCCCCCGATCCCTCCCACCCCATCCCTATTCTACCATCCACCTTTGTCCCTCCACCCTGTCCTCCTAATTTTGACCCCTTCCCTGGTAAGAAATCCAAAGTTCTTTTTACTGGCAGGTCCCTCAGGAGCAATCCTAAATTCTCACATACTGCCTAGGTCTCTACCCATCCAATTATTGGAGAAGGTGAGGCCATTCTTGGGCTCTTCTCTATCGGCAAGAATGGACCTAAATCCTCTAATGTAGTTGCCACGGAGACAACTAGTGATTCAGATATCCAGTTGGACAAAATCAAAAGGCTCAAGGGTAAAATTAATACATGCAGGCTTGAAAGTGTATATGGAACGGTTGACAGAAAACTAGTGATTGATCTCAACAACCGTGTCAACAAAATTGAAAAATAAGTGGAAAATATCAAGGCCAAACAACATGACATCCTCAACATGTAAAAGAGTACCATGGATTTCCTTTCACTTTTCATTTCTCAATTTGATGTCCAAAAAGGAAGAGATAAAACCAAAAAAAGATACAAGTTTCATTGATATCAAAAAGGGGCTTGATGATGTTAAGAAGAGATACCATAAACTCGTGAAATAATCTTGCACCCCCTTCTTTATTTTGGGAAACAACCTTTTGTATCTCTGCTACGAAGTTGATGACATTGTGATGATCTTTTGCTAATGTTTTTATGACTTCTTGCTATTCTTTGGCTTTTTGTTGACTAATTATCTCTTGATTCTTGTTTTGGTTTCACTGTACTATATTGAATACTTGGGAAATGGATTTTTTGTAACTAGGTAGAGTCCTAGCCAAGAAAACCTTTATCCTTAATTAAAAAAGAGACATGTTTAGTTTATCTTGTTCCTCGAAGTCATTAGACGACAGTTGTTAAAATACGATAGCACAAATCAAAGATTTTCCTTAACATAAATCCTAAAAAACTTGTAGTGAATAAAGTCAAAGTGTTTGGATTATATACTTGTCATTATTGGCATGTGCATACCATACTCTTTGACATTCTTACAAAGCACTCAAAATTGAAATATTCTTTGATAAGTATGTTCACTTTATTTTTCTTATGAAAACCTTGCTCAAAATTATGCGTCTTTGTTTGGATCACCAATGAATCGATCTTCTTCCTTATTACTTTAATTAGATTGTCGAATGCGAAATGGTAAGAAAAATAATGTATTTTGGAGTCTTCCTTCTTCCATGGAATAACTAAGTTATATTGATATTTGAGACCCATCAATGTTTATTAAGATTTTATTAATGCAGAAGGTGACCTTAAAACATAGAAAAATTGAAGAAGAAGAAGAAGAAGAACTTTTAACGTCCACGAGGCTACTAAAAGCAACCTATGGGACAAAAAATCTTGCTAAAGATCTTTCTGGCATTCTAATCTCCTATTAGCGAGTTTGATAACCGGCTCCCCTATTTTTTCAACCATATTGTCACTGAAAATATCATGTACAGATGCAACAACCACCATCCTAGCAAATTGGGCCCTAATGTCATTGTAAGCATTACACTCCAACATGAAATGTTTCTCTGACTCCACTGCACTATACGTGCATAAGACACAAACTCTCTCTTCCCATACCTCTTTAGGTCTTTTTCATCTGCCTGTTTCACACCAAAGACAATGTGAATTAGTCCTTGATTGAGCTGTGAAGATCTTTGCTTTCCATGATATATTAGCCCCTATAAAAGCCTTTTGTTGATGATCACATGTAGAGTAAAATTCCTCCAGATAGTATCTTTTTTTTCCTTAACGACTTTCCCTACATAATTGGAGGAATTTATCTATAACAAAAGTTTTTATCTCTTAGCTATTTTTAGGACATGTATTCAAGTAAATGTTCCATTTTTAAAGCCACTTGTTTAATTTTGATTCACCCACGACTTCTTTATTTTCTCCAAAAACTCGTTGAGGACTACCTTACGTCATCTACTTCCATCCATTTGCTCGACCCCTTTTAAATATGTTATGAGACGAAGCATAACAATAACTTTTAAAGGTACAACACCCATTTTAAACTAAAAGAATCTCATATGGGACTGAGATCTTTAATTTGAACTTGTTAGTAATCATGTTTTTTGAATCCTCTTAAATTGTTTCCACATTAAGTTTGAAATGTTGCTAGCCCAAACCTCACATTCGTAAAACACCACTCGAGTTACTAAAAAACCCAAACAAAGGTTGCATAGTTTTCCAATCCCATAATTCCGCCTCTCTGCATTTGTTTTGGAAAGCATAAAATGCTCTCCACCCCCTCAAGCTCTCTTTTTGCTATAAACCTCCCAACCAAACTTGTTATTAAAGTCAAACCCAAGATATTTATACTCTGTTACGTCCTCTAAAATGCTTCCATCGAAATAGAAATCATACTGGGTTCTTTTCTTTCTATTGGAGAAGTTCATGAACTTGGTCTTATTGATGTTGACTTGCATCCCCACTTCTTTGCAAAAGTGCTCAAGCACACATAAATGATTTTGTGGTCATTGAGTGGACCTAACAATCAAGATAAGGCCATCAACATAAAGGACAAGTCTTACATCACACTCTCCTAGTCGAACACCATCTTCACTCTGCAAATTTAGCCATTCATCAAGTTTGTTGATATATAGGCCAAATAAAGTAGGTGGTAATGGGCATCATTGTTTAACCCCAACATCACTCTTGAAAATTTCTGAGATACTAGTTTGAATTCTAATTTTGACTAGCACCTTTTCGTAAAGCCTATGAATAGGCACTTTGTGATGCATTGTGATACCAAACTCCTTCATTCTATCCCATAACTTGTTCCTAGGAACTGTGTCGAAAGCCTTCTCGAAGTCAACAAAATAGCAGTAAGTTTCCTCTTTATCATTACAAATTTTTACAATAATGTGCCTCAAAATGATACCATGATCTATTGTTGAATACTTAGGCCTGAACCCTTGCCCTTTTGCTCTCTTACCTTTTTCTTCTACCCACTTGCTGATTCTGTATTCCACCATGACTATCAAACAACTTTGGAAATAATGAGGTTGATCGTGATGGTTCTATAATTAGAAGGATTATTAACATCCCAATTCTTAAAAAGAGGTATCGCAAGACTGGTAGCCCAATATCCAGGGAAAACCTCTGCTGAACGATGTTGTCGAATATGTTGAAAATGTGAGGAGCGAGAAATTCTTTCCCCCATTTTAAATATTTTGCTCTGAAACTCATCCAAGTCTTTGGCCTTTCCAACCCCCATTTTGATAACACGCTCCTCAACGTCTTACATAGTAAATTTTTTTGTTGTTGTGTTGACCAAAGGGGGGACCTTCAACTTTTGAATCTTGCTCATAAAGTTGTTTTGCATACTCAAACCACTGATTGACTGTGATATTGTTGTTTTATGTATGTTTTTTCTTTGATTGAATGTTCCTTCCAAAATACTTTTGGGTTATGTTTCCCTAAGCATATAAGCTCTTCCCTCCTTATGGTCATGAACTCACATTTTTTTTCTTTATGATTTGTTTGTACAACTTTGTGTTCAACTTCTCTTCGCCCGTTTCTTTAATAGCTCTCCTTACGCTGCTTTACAATCCTCATCAAATCATCTATTTACCAGAAAACAATTTGTTTGCTTCTTCTTATTTTTTGTTCTTTTGCAACTTGTAAAGGCCCTCTTAATTATGTTTGTTAACCCATAATTTTTAAGGTCTTGTGATCTTGCTTTCCCCTCTTGCATTAAGTGGCTTAACACCACTTTGAAGATATCACAATTTTATTGTGTTACAAGAATTCTTCCTTTTTCTAGAAAATGTTATGTTGTTGAGATTGTTTTTTACTCGTGAGTTGATTCTTGCTCGTCCAAACTACCACTATGGAAATTATATTATGATCCGACTTTAGGTCCCCGATAAAGTCATTAGTCTCCACTTCTCTTATCTAGTAGATTAAACTTTTCGAGCAAATTACACAATCAACAACACTTGCCCCATTGTAAGTTTTACAAGTAAGATTTCCAGATTTATACCATCTTTCCATGTCATTGCAGATAATCAAATCAAACATGTGACAAAGAGTTGATAATTTGTCGCCAAAATGATTAACGTCCATGCTGTCTACAGACCATCTTGGCCATTGCTGATTATCTTCTTCCATGAGCCATAAGGGATTATGGTTCTCTTTACTACTCTAAGTGTTAGCTTGCTCATTTGCAGTCCTCGCATTAAAATCACCTACAAGAAGAACTCCCCTTGCTGGGGGGGAGGGAAACTCTGAAATATCTTTCTTTAGAGATGCATAAGAATTTTTCCCATCTAGCCTATCTTTTTAGTGTATTTTTGAGACCTGATGTACAAAGTAACTCCCATTTTCTCAAAAACATAGAATATAAATGAATGATGAAGAGTATTAAGATAGGATATAAAACTAAATTTAGACCAATAATTTAGAAACACACAAAGATTGTACAATATAAAAGCCTAGAGGCCATATTTAGGAGTGTACACGCGAAAACAAGTTAAACCCTGGTTGGAAGGATCCTTGTAGCCGGCCAAGGCTAGAGGCAAGTACAGGAGGAGGCCGAAAACATTCTTGTAAAAACAAACCGGAAAACAAGCGCGTCACAGGCGTCCGATCAGTGTAAGCTAAATCTGCTAAATCTCAAACCAATCTAATTATCTAAAAAATTCAAGAATTTCACCTTAAAAAAAGAGGAGCCGTCACTTACCGTCAAAATAACGGCGACGGAAGCCGTGAACTTATCTGAAACGAATAAATGCTTCTAAGGAAGATATTTGGCCTTCTGTTTTCTGATAAGTGTGAAATATGGAGATTTCAAAGGCAAAACAAATAAAGACCTAAGTTAAGTCCGTATGTCTGTATTTTTGTGGCATATAGCAATGGAAGAATTCGTATTCAAGAGATGTAAGGATTTTGCTGCATGTATTCTGTGGCGGGCAAATTGTGTTGGCGAAACCGTTGGAAACCAGGTTTTTGCCGTTTATTTTGGTTGATCATGGGCTCTGTACCGCGTAATAAGGTGAAATAGCCATTTAAAAGCCTATTCCATGTATTTGTCGAATAATAATAGTAAGCAGGGGCAGATAGAGATAGAGATACATATAGAGGAAGAAGAGGGAATAATAATGGAGGCGGTGGCCAACGGGCTGCAGGCGCCGCCGCCTATTCAACATCAAGGGCAGATGATATTAGCAGAAAGCAGCGGGGAAGATCACGAAGTTAAGGCGCCGAAAAAGAGGGCGGAAACGTGGATTCAGGAAGAGATACGAGCTTTGATTGCATTAAGGCGCGAGATGGACAGTTCATTTAATACTTCAAAGTCGAATAAGCACTTGTGGGAGCAAATTTCGTCGAAGATGAGGGATAGAGGGTTTGATAGGTCGCCTACCATGTGTACGGATAAATGGAGGAATTTGCTAAAGGAATATAAGAAGGCGAAGCATCAGGACAATAGGGGTGGTGGTGGATCTGCCAAGATGTCGTGTTACAAGGACTTGGAGGATTTGCTGAGGGAGAGAGCCAAGGCTGCCCCCTATAAGACGCCGCCGCCGCCGCCGCCGCCTCCTGCAATTCTCAAGGGCGACAGTTATATCAATTACTCGCCCAAAGGTTTGTGTTCTCTTGTTGCTTCATGTTTTTTTGTTTCTTTAAGAGTTTTTTTGTTTCTTTAAGAGTCTTTTTGTTGCTTTATGTTCTATTAATCTAGCGGTCTTGGAAAACATGAGAGCATTTTGATGTAAAAAGGTTTTATGGAATATGAGGTTTCCTGCTCCCTTTTTTTGAATCTGCAGCAATGACCAAAATGAAATGGATTGAAATAAAGTGAGCTAATGCTCTATATATTTCTTGAAATCTTTCAAACTTATGCGACACTGTTGTAGGTTCTCAACCTTCCACCTCTACCTCTGGAGAGATTCTTCCTTGTAAACAATATTTCAATTTTGTGATTAAAAAAAGATGCATGGAAGCAAACAACATTGCAAAATTTCAATTAAAAATGTTGCATCGAACCACTTGAACCACAAAAAAAAAGCAATAGTTGTTCCTCTCCACGGCACCCCTACAATAGTTTGTACTTGTATCAAGTTCCAGTCACTACTGTTGACCACTAGTAAACATCAATGATTGAATCAATTAAATTGTGCCTAGAGGCACTCTACATTGGCGTAATGTCCACGCATAAACAATTAATGTCCGACCTTAGCTTTGAAGTCCATTTGAGACCATCACAACAATTTTTTGCGATAAAAAAATAGCGATATCTCAGGCATACAACAGAGTTTGGAGCCCTGTTTTTCTTGGAAAGTTTTTTGAAGTCTGTGTGGTGAGGATAGATTGAGGCCATCTATCAACAGACAACAGGAAATCTTTAAATAAAGCGATACAATCATCAATAAAGGTGGAACCCTCGAATAGGCAAAATGACATGACAATAGCAATAGATGCATTTAAGATATTTGTGCTAGTGTATTAGTATGGAGACACATTGGCAGTAATTTAGAGATTTTCCTACAATGCTCTTTTTTGTAAGGGAAAATTTCAAAGGCTAGAGTTCACTTTTGACTATTCTTTTCAAAAGTTTAGTATAAATATTTGTTACTTGAAAATGAGAATGTCCATTTCTTTTAGTGAAATGTTTCTTTATACTTGTATCATATTTATCAAATTTGAAAATTTTGGTAGAGGCTTCAAAATTTGCATTTGACTATTCCTCTAGAAAATACAATAAAAATAATTGCCACTTGAAAATGAGGACAAACCATTTTTCTATGAAATTTTGTGTTGTACTTGTATCAAATGTGCAAATTATTTAAAAAGCTGGTAAAGGCTTGCAAGCTTTTTTGCCAAATTTTTAAACCTATGAAATTGTTAAAAACAATTTAGGTAATATATTTAAACATCTTATCATGTATGGTTCTTTAAAATTTTCCTTGGCTCTTGTTGTATAGTATGCATCCTTTTCACGGTACTCGTGGTGACTTATCATAATTGTTCTAGCTTATCTACATAAGCATTGTAATACTAAAACAACACTGCTTATATTATTGAGTTAGTAAAACAATACTACATATATTATTGACTTAGTAAAACAACACCGCTTACATTATTGACTGTGTTAATTAACCATTCTAACATTTTCCCCTAATTCATCAGTCTTAAGAGTACCAGAGGGAGAATTTCAAAATGCCTCAAATTTCTCACGTTCAAGTGACTTGATAAAGTCATCTGCACATTGATCTTTAGTGGAGAAAAACTAAAGCTGAATATTGTGTTGTCAAACACGCTCATGTATGAAATGACATTGAACCTCAATGTGTTTCATGCGCTCATTGAATACTAGATACGAGCATGTTGTATAGAATGCTAATTGTTCTAGTACATTATTGTTGGTTGTTTCTGTAGCACTTCCAGTCCTGCAAGTATATGGTGTAGCCATATCACTTTGCAAACAGCTCTTGTTGCTGCACAATATTCTTCCTCAATGGAAAATCGAGAAGCAAAGTTCTGTTTCTTGCTCCCCCATGAGATGGAACCAGATCCCTAAATGAACACAAATCTAGAAGCGGATTTCTTGTCATCAATAGAACCTCCATGATCGAAGTGTGTGCATACTGGCCTTATTTCATAGTACCTTGAATATATCTCTATATTTGCTTTGGTCATTGTGGACAACATCAAGCTACAACATGTTGCCTACATTAGAAGCTTGCACAACAATTTTCGAGCTTTTAGACTTGTCTTGAATGAGACACATCTTTTTGCTATCTTAACAAATTCAACATTAAGGTTGTGATCAAGCAATTGGTTTATAGACAATAAATTCCTAGTTCAAGAACATACAATACTACAGTGATTTTACATGCATGTTGGCCAAGTGGCAAAAAAACGTTATCTATGCCTGGATATGATAAGAAGAATCACTCAAAGATACCTGCCTTTAGTATGGTGTATGATATAGATTGGTGAACCAATATTTTCACCCTGTCATATGTCGAGTAGCTTTGGAGTCCATGTACTAGATGTAGTTGTGAGGAGGAATATCCTCACTAGTTTCTACAACTTAAATGAATCCTCGTCAGAAGGATTGTAACTTTGGCAATGTTGTCGTGGTTTTGTTGTTTCGAAGGTTTTTTCTTCCAACTCCATGTGGACTAGGGCTTCTTCTTCAATCTTAGTGGTGATGGATGTGGTGTCATCTTCTTGTTGTTGGCTGAACCATTTGTGGATGCATTATACCAATAATCCTTTAAATCATACCCAATCTTCCCTTACATGAGATGTCTCTTCTAGGAATGAGAGGTATTCCCATGGTGTTGATGTTGATTTATCTACTTAGAAGAATGATTAGGAGGTCTTGTGGTCTTCTGCCCCTTTTGATGTATTTCTAACGCATGATATTCTTTAGTTCCATCTTCTCCATGTATAGACACTTCTTGTAGCAACATGTTAACCAATTCTCAAAAGTTGGCTTCTGATTGGACATGTTCAATGATTTCACAAAATCTGATAAGTGGAGGGCAGCATTATTAGGACAATGGGTACAAGAAAGTCGTCTGACACCTTCTTGCCCAATGCTTGTAGTGAGACCCACAGTTAAGCAATCTGATTGAGAAGAACTTCAACTTTTCCCTATCTTCATTCGAGATGATGGAGCTGGCTTTGGAGATGTAGAATCTTGTTGTAGTTTTTTGCCTCGTAGATGTTGTTGAGTTTGTCCCATGCATCTTTGGCTGAAATTGCCTCCCGGAAATAAGGCTGGACCTCATCTGAAATCCTGAACATGATGATTGTCAATATAGATCTAAATTTCTAATCAATATAGATTTAGAAGTTGCTTACACAGTTTTATCTAGAAACAATTTACCTACAACATATGGATTGTGGAAATACTATCTCTTTTAATCATGATTAATTTCGCCTTTTGGTTTGCTTTGTCAAACCTTCGCTGCTGGGCTGTGTCAGAGACATGTCAAATAAAACTGCCACCAATAACTCGCGAAACATCCTCCAACTCCAGGCGAGTTTCACTGTTGTTTCCCGCGCAGAATAGTTGTTGCCACAGAGAAGCTCCGAGTTAGGCAAAAATATCCTTGGGCCATTTGCGGCCATTGTGATGATAAAATAATGGAAAAAAATCAATTGTGTTCAAAATGACAATGGTCAAGGCAAACTTTCTTCAGTATAATGTTTCAGGGTCTATTTAGAGCTTCCAGGCCAATTTGTTTGCTTTTGGGTCTTCACAATTTGTGTGTTACTTATGGAAAATTGAAAAAGATTTAACTATCAAGTTTTATAAAATAAAATAAATTTTAGATTAAAACTTAATAAAAAAATATAGTAAAAATGCAAAGTTGCCCCAATTTCAAATGAAAAATCAGACTATTGGAAAAATCAGATAACCATACATATATTTTATATTGGTTGCCTGGGTGCCATATGGAAGTGATTTTGCGGGATGGCTGTGACTGATCCTTCAATGTGAGATGCTTGTCTTCAGGTCTGTACTTTGGGCAATTTACTAATTTATTGCTCGTCTTCAGGTCTGTAGTTTAGGCAATTTACTGATTTATTGCTGGTCTTCAGGTCATGCCTATCTGTCTCATGTGCTTCTATGCTGTGTTTTTATATTGTATGTGAAGTGTACAGATCTACATTCACATTACTTGACTTCTTTCCTCACCTGAGTGCTCCTACTTGTTTATGGTGCTTCCTTTGAGTGTTGGGCACTTCCTTGTATTTTTTAAACTGTTGTTTTCTTTGTAGGCTGTTCCATGTGCTTGACAAGCATTTTTCAACCAGCAGTAAAAGACAGTAGATATATATACGGCCCTAATAATTTATGTTTCCCTCTCCTCACTATTCTGAATCCTGATGCAGAGAATAATCTATTCAGAAAATTCTTCGAGTAGCAAATTGTAATGCCTTTGCTCAGGCGGCACACCTTATTAGATGCCACACTCCAACAATTTGTGTTGGCTCTCACACCTCTCTATTCCGTATAGCTTTGTGTTTATATTATATTATTAAAGCTTTAAAATATATTCTCTGCTGGAATGCCTCTTTCAGGTAGAAAAGATAATTCTTTTTTATGGTCTAGACAAAAATAAATAAACATTACCTTTCTTTGAGCACATGTGATTCATGAGATTCATGCCTCGTTCTTGGCTCTCTGAGTCTCTTAGGCTTTGACAGGATTTCAACATCCTCTCTGATCATGTCCCTGTTTAAGCAATAATATGCTGGAAGGTCTCACAAGAAAATAGAATAAAGTGAGTGTGCTGCATGAAACTTACACAGGAATAAATATGACTGCACTGAGGCTTCTGACTATATTTTTCCTTTCCTTAACTCTCCAAAATCTCCAAGGATTCCTGCTTCAATACTAAAATGGAGCATAACAAAATAGTTACTGCTTAGATTACATTAAAATGATAGAATTATTTGTACAAACAATAGTCTAAGTTTAGTTTTTAGATTTTAGGTCATCTTGTATATCCTATCAACAACCCATCTCTTATTGTAGTCTATAGATCCTTAAGATGGTTAAGCATCTAAACAATAATTATCCTAGACTATCTACGTTTTATTGTAATAATAAAACAATGCTACCTCTATTATTGACTATGTATTATCAACTACTCTTAACATATTTTCCTTGAATAAAGAATCTACAAACATGTGAAGGTCAAGATTGAAAGAAAGAGAGATTACGAACTACATATTGAAGTTTCACCAATGTATAATGAAAGTGGTTAAATGATGTTGTAATACTAAATGTTTGGTTGAGAAAGAGAGGGTATGAGAGTGAGCAGCTTGTGAGATTGGTGAAAAGTGGATGGAAGTGTTTTTATAGGCATAGAAAAAAAACACAGCCTGTTTTCGTGTGGCCCTCATCCCGTATATTGATCGCACCTATTGTAATGAAGGACTAACTACTTGGTAATGGAGGCCAATGGTGTGTGAAATGTCCAAGGGAGGAAGAAGGGAGGATGAGAAGATTCTCGTGTCATTAAACAACATCAAAAAGAAATAATATTGCTACACCAACATCATCCCCTTAAAAAAAGCAAATGTTGTGATACGTTATCTACCATAATCTGGTGCCAAACGGGAATGGAATGAAGGACCCTAGATTTAAAAGCAACACAAACTGTTCTTTTGATTCACTTCAAATAATTTTTTCAAGTAGAATGATATTAACAAGAAACACAATTTGATACGAGTAGTGCAAGTCAAAAAAAGGATGTTCTATTTTGGTAATATTTAAGGACCCTGTCCACCAGCTCAACAATATATTGGTATTACTGTTAAGAAGTCATTCCTATGGCTTTTGCTGAAGGATGATGCGTGTTATGGAAAGGTGATGGTAAGTTTTTAGCATCAATTATTCATCTTAATTCATTATAGGTAAGAAATGGAAAATACAACCCGTGTCATAAGAAATATAGCTCCAATGGCTTCTTTGTACAATTTGTCAAGGAATTGAGTGCTAGCCAAGAAATTCTTCAACCAGAGAACAAATGACTGAAAAACATTGATTTGAGAGGCCTACGACTTTATTGATTTGCAAATCACTATGCTAAGATGCCCATGGCTGATGGGCATAACCAAGTTTTGGTATTGATTGTATGCTAGCTAAGATGGTCGAGATGATTATCCTGTCTCTCTCTCAATAATATGGATTAGGATATTACTTATGATTAGAAGGCCATACTAGAGCCAACACACAAGCAAAGATATAACTGAGTGTTGTAATAGTTATGGATCTAGAAGAGATTAATTTATACTCGTATTGAAGGTTTAGGGCTCCAACGCCTATATCAAGGTATGGGGATGACGTCTTACTATTATCATAAGGGTTATAAGAGCTAAGGTAATAAACAAGAGCTAATCCTAAACTATGGTTGTAATGCAATTTGTGGTAAGCATGTGCTATAGATAGAATAAACAAGGCGATAGACAAAGATATACTATTCTAATACATGATACATCAACATAATCAATCAACAAACATAAAGTAAAGAGTTTAGGGTTAGAGATACCTACCTTTGGGTGGACACTATTGGCACATTATTCCCGCTCTTGTGTTGGTAGGACCTTGTGAGAGATTGTTTTGGGTGGATCATAATAGGGATAGGTAGAAGACCTAAGAATACCAAAGATGGGGACTCCTAATACGAAGGTAGACTTCGATGGTGCATCTTCAATTCTCGATACTCCGAGTTCCCAATGCTCCAATGATGACCTCCAAGTATAAGATCCAGTAAACCATAAGACCTCTTTATCTTTATGAGTAGATTTGTGAGCATAATAGATTAAATTACGTAATGATGTCTTTGAGAAATGACAACAATGGCATCTATAAATAGGAGAACATATCTTGAAGTCACAACTTGACTCAGTCAACGACATTGACCAGTCAATGCAACTAGGTGGAAAAAGGTGTATACTGCCACAAACAGTCCATAAAAGGTGACGTGGAGGATAAAGAAAGAATGGTGGATCAAGACACTTGGAGGAGGTATGAAGGTGATACGAAGGTGTTATGGAAAGATGATCTAAAGGATAAGGTGGTAGTATTGAGGATATCAAGTGCTCGTTAAATGGTAGTAGGAAGGCTAAGGCACACTGGGGAAAGTGCCACGAGGATCCCTCATGAGTTGTTACGAACCAGCCCAAACCTTACCCCTAGTGCACCCCTTTAAGCGCACACTCAAGGGGATTAATATGCCAACAACTTGCAAAGAGAAATCATAAGTGAAAACTTAAAAGTAAAGTGTCTACATATGCCCCAACCGAAGATTTTCATGTGTCAAAATAGTGTAATGTGAGATGGTGTTCGGAAAAGAAACATAAACTCTAAAAATAAATTGAATGAAAATAAAGTAATATATCAGGACTCAACCAAATAAAATATCCTTACTTGAACTTACCTTCTCGCAAAGCTGGATGCATATTGAACCTCACATCTAGGTTGTGGAGTGTGCAAAGCTGCTTTGTAACCCAAATGATACAAAATTGATTGATGAAACAGCACATGAAAACAAGTTAGTCTAAGCATAAAATATGTAAAGAGAGCTCATGGGAGGGGTATTAAGACAAGTTCAAATAAGAGGACTAGGTTAGGTCCAGATAGCTTTTGGAAAGGCTGTAAAATATGGGTGCTAAGCTAGTTTCGGATAGCCTATGAAGTGCTTGTAAAATAGGACTATTAAGGTCTAGAGCCTATAAGGAAGACTAGATTAGGTCTGGGAAACCTATAAAAGTGGGTCGTAAAAATAAGACTATGTTAGGTCCCAATAGCTTATAAGGAGAGAGAGTTAATTAGGTCCGAGAAACTTAGGGAGTGATGCAAGGTGTGGTAATGGGAAATAAACAATCTAGCAATCTTATTACGCCCAAGGTGTTACCCCTATTGGGTTTGGGGTTGCTTGCACTGACAACAGCCAGAGTATGGGATGGCTAGGATTTAGTTTCCAGGACGTTGATAGCACGCCCCAATCTTCAATATAATCGAATCCTCTTGCTTTTTAGAAATCTATTTCCGTGCACATTTGATCATGGGATTCCCTACTGGTCATGTCATTCCGCGATTCCTCACCCTTAGATTTACGTTAAATTATATTGGCGATGCAATTTTGTTGCCTTGTTTCTTGGCTTGGCCTGCATAGGCGAAACCACGTGGCCTGCACCCACACCTTTGGATCGCAAATATCTTTTACCGTTTACTCACTGTTTGGTGGCATTATCAGAAGGAGCCTGCTTGTTATTACATTTAGAGTTTCCACAAAATGTTGTAGTGAGATCGAGGAAGATGTTATGTGCGAAGTTTGCTTCAACTTGTTTTGTCAAGATGATGAAATTCAAGAGATCTGTGATTGCTGTCACAAAGAGTGTTTGCACAAATGGATTGATCAACAATAGACAACATGCCCTTTGTGCAGATGTTGTTTGCTTCCACAACGATTGAATCGGTCATAAGAGACTTTTCTACAAGAATTGTGTGTGAGAAAAAATTGTGCAAAACTTGTTGCCACTTAGTTATTCTAACATTATATGCAACGTAGAGCACTTACTTTTCTTCAAGCAAATTGTGCAAAACATGTGAATGAATAATAGTGCTAAATAGAGTTCATTGATGGATTGCAGGCTTCACATCGATCTCAGAATAATCTAGGCCAAAATGGTAGATGTATTGTATTATATGTCATGTGTTGTAATGGAGATTTTAAAATAGAAATTAAGATACCTGTCAATTTGAGATGATGTTGCCAAATTCTTACAATGTCTATGATTTTTTCGTGTGCTGCCTATTTTCCTACAATTATGTGAGCTCACACTTGGAAAGGGAGGCTACAAAAGTGCTACAAGCAGCCTATTTTCTGGTTGGGTTTTTAATTTGAAACATTTTGGATTTTCACCCTTTCTTTTGGTCCTCTTTGCGAGATTGAGTTGATAAAGTGGAGCACAAATAGCATATATATTTTTGGTAGGAACGATCTCATCCGTGGAATATGTGTGGGACATGCAAGTACTTAATTCCCACCTTTTTATTCTTCGTATTAATTTGCTGTCAGTGTGCTGGCAAAATAAGAACAGAGGTTCATTCCTGTTCACTTGTATATGTGGCTATTCCTTACACAGTCCCCTAATGTAAACATATAGTGAAGAACAAAAAGCACAATGAAATGCAACATCACGATACTTGAAGAGGTTGAGCAGTCAGATGTGTTCCTGTTCACACCTACGTTTGTGGTAAACCTTTGTAAAACCATTGAAGGCTGTGCAGATGGTTCTTGCTTGAGTTCCCACATTGAGTATGTCAGATGTGTTCCCTACAGTGATTGGTTGCTAAACAAATGGTTCCTATATGTGTTCCCACACTAGTTTGGTTAGATGTGTTCCCGATAGTGAATGGTTGATAAGAAGTTGATGTGTTCCTTCTTCTACCTTCAGTTCGAGTTGTGTGCCAAGATCGTGAGCGAGCAGAGGCGAGCAAGTTGGAAAAGAAGTGTGAAAATTCTTGTGTTACCATGTAAACACTAAGGGGAGGAATGTTAGGAATTTTAGTGTTCACATGTGATTTACCGTATGGTAAATATATCATTACTACGGTATCTAGTAAATTAGTAAGTTAGTTAATATATTGTTAAAACAAATGTATAACAATATACTAATGCTGGTTTGATATTGTTTATGCTTCATATAAAATAAGGTGGTTTTCTTATTTGGATGGCTATGTAATAACCTTCCATACATTGTAATTCATGACAACAGATTAATACGAAGAATATTTTTGCTGTGCAAATTGCTCTACCAAAACAAAAGCTTTGGATTAACCGTGTTTAGCGAAATCAGAGTCCATGGCACAAGTACGAGGTGGATGCGGGGGAGTGAGATGAGGGTGTGCACCAATGGTTACTCGAATATGTTTTGTATTTAATTCTGGGGCGCGTAACTAGGTAGAAAGGAAAAATTTAGATGTTAGGGCAAATTTATAAGGTGGAATTTTCCCCAAGTTGCGTCCATATGGAGCCCAATGACAAAACCTCTAGGTGGGTTTTGTATATTATGTAGTTGAGATACTACATATGTGTATATATGGCAACATTTTGACTTAGTGTACATAACGTACGATGTAATGCGGATATTGGATGATGTACTTATGTATTATGTCCTTTTATGCTTTCATTCATATACTTGCACAAATGTGAATATATGAGATACTGCATATGTGTATATATGACAACATTTTGACTGAGTGTACATGACTTACGATGTTATGTGGATGTTGAGTGTTGCACTTATGTATTATGTTGTTCTATGCTTTCATTCTTATACTTGCACAAATGTGAAAACATTTATGACTAAATAATATATATGAAAGGACAAATGACATATCTAGGCAAGTAAATTAATACATGTAATGAAAAATATGTATTAAATCCAATATGAAAAAAGATGTGTTAGTAGAGTAAGGTAAAGAGACATCTAATGTAAATAAAAAATAAGGATTCCCATAGACAAAAGATGAGTTGGTATAATTGATAGCAACGACATCTAATAAATTCCAAGATAAAATTAAAGAGGATAAAAGATGTGATAAGGTAGAAAGACATCCAAAGTTAATAGATAGTAAATCTAATATACAAAATATGTGTTATTAAAATATGTAAAAAGACACCTAATAAAATATTAAAATCTAAGATAAATCAAAGAAGATAAAAGATGTGGTAAAACAAATAACAAGGTAGATAGAACATCTATCGTAAAAAAATAGTAAATCTAATAAACAAAAGATGTGGCCAAGGTAAAATGAACATTCAACATAGTTACCAGGAGACGGGAACAGGTACGGGTACGTGGAGACGGGTACGGGTACTGGTACGAGATATTTTAGAAAAGTGGGAGACGGGTACGGGGAGACGGCAATATATATGAAATTACTAGAAAAATTCTATTGTACATTATTAATTTATTTAGATTCATAATGCACTGAAATTTAAAAATAACTATACTTTTTGAAGTAAGGAAATCAAATGTTGACAAAAGATGAGTGATTCTATTGATATTTGATATCTCACATATTGTGGGAAGAGTACATTGTAACAGAAATATGCAAACAATCCCTGTGTGTGTGTGTGTGTGGGTGGGGGGGAGACGGGAGGAGACATTAACAAAGGTTCCCGCGTAGGGGAGACGTACCCGGTACGTGTACCCAATACCTAGGGGACGCGTCTCCCTGCAACTAGGTGGGGATGCATCTCCCTGCAACTATGAGAAAGATACCAATTTCTTTCCATCCCTCTACAAATGATCCCAATGCAAGGCAAATGAGACTCGTCTCTAAACTCAAATCAATGGATCTCCTAGAGAAAAGTCTTAGGAGGTGAAGTATGACCACCTAATGTCATCAAATTGGGTGACATGGAAATCCTAAAATTAATCTCTTATATAAGGGTCCTCTTAATGGGAAAAGGTAAAAGACCATTCTAGATCCCACATACGTGTAAGATGCTGGTCCAAGGCTATAAACAAGGGTCGTGTGCAAAGGAGGTCATAATGAATCTATATAGGGAATCTACACTCTTTAATGAGATAGAGCGTGGAGGACCTTTCTAGATTCGGGGTGTCATTAAATGTTGAAGCAAAAAAGATATGTAGACTAAATGTATGAAGGTTCCACTAGGTGGTAAGAAAAAGCTATAAAAAAGTACAAATGGCACTAGGCAATAAACAATGAGTAACAATGATGTAAAAGATAACATTAAAACAACAAGCATTATAATTTATACTATCTAATACATGAAGCATAAAACATCTAAAACTCCAACCAAAAGTACAAAAGAAAGAGTTAAGAGTTAGGTATGTTTACCTTGGGTTGACTTGTCGGCGACCGTGTTTAAAAACTCACAAGTACTTGCCGAGTATTTGGGGTAAATCATTATTTTTTTGTAACTGAGTAAGCGTAACCCACTTCTAATGAACTAATTTACCCTCCAAAAATATTATACTTGATCTTTTTCAACTTTTGGAAACTACTACATTATACAAAGATAGCATTCCAATCAAACAGCTCAAAATTCCACTTATATTTTCTCTACAACACAATCAAACGCCAGAGGCAACATATGCTGACATATCAAACCAAATTTGTATTTCAAATTAAATGTGTCAACCTATCAGACCTGTATAAAGTTTGCAACAAGGATGCAAATTCCAGGAAAGCGCTCCAGCTCATGTAAAAGAAGACCAATAGCAACATCTGACCAGGGTGAAACACTGGTGATGCCATCCCTAGAAGAGGTATTTTCAGAACCAAATATCTGCATCAAATAATAGTATAATCATCATAGAAAGAAAATCCGAACAAAAAGGTTTAAGCACGGAAAAGAATCACTCTTATTCTAGTTAACTTGTGCAAAATGAGTGTAGAACCTGGAAGTCCTCCAGTACAAGAACAGCATCCAAAAGTCGTGCATCTTTAAATGATGTGCATATATTGGAGCTTGTTTTAGAGCTTTGTTCATTTGATACTAATTGTGCACAGTTTATCACCTGAGATTTAAGAACAGGTAGTATGCAAAATCAACGCAGATGTGTTTGAACAAAGCTAGATCTCAATAGTCTTCCTGTAAATTACAGTAAGAAAAAGAAAAACTCCCTAACGCCTGTAACCACTTACCTTTAATGGACGACCCAATTCAAATCCAATTGCCTGCATGCAAACACACAAGAAAATATGAAGATTAATTCATGATAATAACAATGGCCATCCAAAAGCTATAGTCAGCAGCACATTAAAAAACACAATAGAAACAGCAAACCATATGATATAAACATAAGGACCCAGAAAAGGTCCTTGGGGATTCATGTAGAAAATTTATTTATTTTCAAGTTCTTTGGAGAATGAATCCATTCTTTGACTCATGACCAAATCACATAGATCCATGTTGACGGGGAACCATAAACAAATTATACAAATAAACTCTGCAACTTTGTAAGAAATACCATTGTTTAGTGTAGTCATCTGCAATCACCGCATATGTGTTATGAACTACGTTGCCAGGATACGGATACGAGTATCCGTTTGGATACGGATACGATACGCGGATACGTCAATTTTAAAAAACCCTTGGATACGATACGTCTTGGATACGTCCGTACATATATATATATATATATATTTTATGTACATCTACTCATTTTACTCATTTTTTAGTCCATAAATATTAAAAAACTGAAATAGTAATACAAAACTTGAATCAATGTTCAAAACATTCAATATACTTAAGACTTAGCATTTTTATTGATCATGTGGCTGCCATACATATGATATACGAATATCATGTTAACATGAATACGAACAAAACTTGAAATTTTAAAAATATACTAGTAACTAGATCCATGTTCAAATTTTCAAAACAAACAATATACTTAAGATTTTACATTTATGATTTCATTGTTCATGTGGCTGCCATACATATGATATAGGAATACAAACAAATCAAGAATATATCATCTAGATTTTCCTCAAAATCAAGTTCATGTGTGCCACTTGCGCTAGCTCCACTCTCATTAATGTCAAACATTTAAAAAAAATGAAATAGAACTTAAAAAAAACGTTTTTTGAGCCGGATACACCCCGGATCCGTTCGGGATACGCCCAGATACGCGGCGGATACGTACAGACGTATCCACCACGTATCCGGGCGTATCCCGTACGGATCCGGGGCGTATCTAGTGCGTATCTGACCCATATCCATATTGGATACGTATCCTGCAGGATTCGGGGGGGGTTTCAGGTATCCGTGCATCATAGCTTCTGAGAAGAGTTGGCACTATTTGAAAAAAGAAAGAGGATGATTTCCATGTATCTAGGTAGAGCTTGCAAAATTCAATTCCTTTTAGTCCCTTACCACATGAAACAACGTGTGCATGATGACACCCCAAATTCCCTCTTCCTCTATGCTCACAAAGAAAGGAGAAAGCTGAAATATAATGCATGTCAACATAGAGAAACCAAAGAACCTTGTTCCTTACTTGGTGCCAATGATGTTCCCTTATGAGAAGGAACAAAGTACATGAGGCCAGTATACCCTTGTGCCTTCTAATGATGTATCCTTTGTACGGATCAGCAAGCTCATGGTCTCCTTTATGGGGTAGAGTGATAGTCACTCTTTCTCCTTTTTCAGCATGTTCCTTAGGCATCCAAATGTTAAGAGCAAATGTACCAACCAAGTTGTGACCACTATGCCTCATATTCATTACCCTAACATGCTCAAAATCATACCCATCAATGCTTAGTATGGAGGGAGAAACGAAATATGAAAATTCATACATTGGGCTGCTCTCATCATCTACAAAACTCAGAATTTCTGAGTTGACATCAGACCTCTTCCTTTGGCATTTTCCACTCAACAGAGCATCAAAATCATTTTTCTTTGATTGGTATTTACATGGAGCATTCACGGAAATCATCTGCAGAAGCAATATATGGTGCAAGGAATCTTTCTCATCATGGATGACCAATGAAAGGAGCTGAATTATTGTATGGTGTGACTTCTGTCCTAAATCTGCAGCATATAATCTTACAAAGGCAAGCGTAAGACACCATAAGCCAACCCTTTTATGGCTTTCAATCATATATTTCAAACTCAGCTGGGTTGTTATGCCCAGATTAAAGGGATAACACTCATTCCACACCAACTTTATGCACACAACCTTTATGTCAAATGTCTGATGAAATGGTAATGCGGAGCTTACCATGTGCTTATGTAGATCACCTTTGAATAAAGAGTTGTAATTTGGTGCACCTACTAAAATGCCATCATGCCTACTTTCATCCTTATTACTACCCTTATCATAATCTGAAAATTCTCTAATGCAACGAACCGTATTGTTACCCAAGCAATGATGTCCTTCGAAAAAAATAACATTCCTTACCTTTTCATCCCATGAAGTGTGGTGAGCACAAAGGTGTGACCAAAGAGGACATATCTTATGAGTACTTCTAGCCATCCACTCATGGTGAAATATCTGAATTGATACATAGGTCCAAACTGAAATACTTCCATGCCAAGGGCTGTCCACAGTACTCAGAACTTCATGCAAGCAATAGTTCAAAAACATCTTACCTTCATGATCTTCTACTTTCCGGGTGCTTACCTTCATTCTCTCTCCGCTCGATGCTTACTTGTCAATTCCTTCATGTCCTTGTGCTTTCATAAGGCTGATGTCTTCTTTAATCGCCCCCCTTTTTGCTGCTGTTAGGTATAGTCCAGCTCCTTCATCTTGTTCGATATGAGAGTTTTCCTCCCATTTCCATGACCTTAAAGGGCTATTATCAACACTACTCCCAACTTATTCTTTTCAACATAAGAATATCAAGAGGATGGCTAACCAAATTGAAAGAGGGAATGGTTACCTTAGCATACAGACCATGGATCTTGGAGAGATGGTTATCAACTCTTGTACTTGTATTGTTACATGCATGGAAAGGATGTGAATACTTTTTACCACTCAATGTGCACCATATTCTGCCCATATTTGAATCAAACTGATGATGGTGATCAGCTCTACATGATGACAAGCTAGGGACAACAAATCTGAAATATACCCAATCCTCGGACCTTCAAGAAAACTTCCGTCCACTTCCTATTCCTTCATACCTTGTTCACAAGTACTCGGGATATCTTGGTGGCTCTTTCCCAAATTTGATTCTTCATTTTTGGGCTCTTTATTGTCTGCTGCTACAATCAAATCAACGGGCTGCCTTATATCATTTTTATCTTGGAAATGGGTTTCATCCGTTCTTAACACCACCGCTTCTTGTTCACCACCTTTTCTTTCATCTTTATCGCTGGTGTCACTTATATTTTGAGGGAGGTCTTTTTGGCCATTCCCATCACCTTCAGGCACATGCTTCTCTTCATTCTTCCAGACATCATCATTATTCGTCAAGCAATGATCAATACTTACTTCGTTATGTTGACTATCTGGAGCTAAAATGGAGGTAGGGGCTGAATTATTCTTCCTGGTTCTTTTCCTTCCGTGGCACAAATCTGAAATATCATATTTCCATTTTATGAATTCTGAAAATGGTAGGGCATTCCAGATGTCTTCTGGAAGAGCTTGATACTTCTTAAAGAGATCTTCTACCTCCGTAATTTTCGAAACCCCAGTCCTTAGAGAATCCATGCTCTAATACCATTGTAATAACCCTTTTGAGGGTTTTAATTAAAAATTACAGTTCTGGAAATGAAATTGCAACAGACTGAAATTTTTATTGTAGCGACTTTAATCTGCACAAAAATAGCCCAAAATCATCACCAAACTTCTCAAATACTCGTCAAAGATTTATATATTATTTTTATGAATTTTAGAGCCCAAATCGAACAAGGAAGAACAATTTAACACTGCTGGAAATTGAAATCAGAACTGGAAATTGCAGCAGCATAAACAAATTAATATTTCATGAAATTATGTACCAAAAATCACAAACTTCAATATTCCAGCCTTTTAGGACAAGGCGAATCAGAAGACCAAGTCGATTTTGTTAATATTCTTTTCCAATAAATCAAAATTCAATCATATGCAAGTTGCACTTCTAGGATAAAATAGAATAAATCTGAATTGCACCAAAATTGTCTTCAAATAATATTCTTCTTTCAAGTACAAATGGTTTAAAGCCAAATTGAAGGGTTTTCGTCCTTCAAATAAGGCCTCACATGGAGGTTTTTGTCCCCAAGTGGAGAGATAATGAGAGAACACTCTCAAAATCAGATTTTACAAATGAAAGTTCACATGTCCACAAAGGAATCCCATAACACCTATTTATACTTTCCCAAGAGTGGCGTTCTTTCCAAGGCATGGCCAACCCCTTATATTCTTCCCTTATATTCTTTTATTATGCCTTGGCCGATCCATACATTTCAATATGGCATACATAAAAAATATTATAAAATAATAAAAAACGTATTAGATGTCTCTTCCTTGCATCCTTTGATTCTTGAAGAAGGAATAGCCTGGAATTCCAATTATGCCTTCGAATTGGAGAAAAGGGACATTACACTTTTGGTAAACTAGTGAAGTATAAATCTATCCCATGCCAGCTATGCGATGGTAGAAAAGTAAAAATTCTTACCTTCTCGTGACATGTTTTTTGTTCCTAAAGACCTAAAGGAGCCCATCAGCCAACTGCAAGGATTAGGTACTTGTGTTAAAAGGCAGGGGCACTGATGATAGATTTGTAGCTTGCTACCATCAGTCTAGAAAAATTTACTGCAGCCTGAAGGACCCCATGCTTTGCTGCAATGCCAACAATGGAGTTTGAGCTTTCAATTAGGATAGGAGCGTAAAAAACCAAGAGGTGTAATGTAGTAGGCTAAGTAGCTGATACGTTTCAGGTACGGGTAAAGATGCAAAGAATCCGATATGTGGATATGACGATTTTTTTTCTCCGCTAGATATGGCAGTACAAAAATAATACGAAAAATAAAAAATATGTAAAATTTTAGCTTGATAAATAACAATTAATCACATAATATGCATATAAAAAACAAAATAATGACAAAACACTACTGATAATCTATATAATGCCAACCGAATGCCAAATGAAATGTCACAAATGTCATTCTATATATTAAATTTTGTTATTACATAAAAATTTAGCAGGGTCTGAATCTTCACGTGATTATGAAAAATTTAAAACAAAAGATCCATCTATATCAAGTGCTGCTGATCTTATTTTCTGGTTTTACAGCAGCACAAAACTGAAAATCAGATTTGTGGTGGGATTTAAATTTATCGTCACAGTCATTCTTGTCCAGAATTGAATCTGCTGTAAGTGATCAGATAAAGAGTATTTGGGTCGATTGTGCTTGTGCCCTCCTGGTCAGATGTGTTCCCAATATCAGACCCTGCTGTTTTTAGGGTTTTATATTGTTAAAAAAAACTGGGCCATTTTATGTTTTTAATGTTGAAAATAAAAAAAAACAAAACCAGTTTTTTTTTTTCTTAAACCTTGTTTTTTGGCGCCCAAGATACTGCCTGGAGACCAGTGTTATTCGGACTGTTCTGGTCGTATCAAGGGCTGTATTCGTATCTTATTTGTATCAGATACATACTGTATCCATATCCAGCCCTGCATTTTTCCATATCAGTATCCGAAGGGTAGCGGGTAAAAAATAGGTAGAAGCCACAAAGCGTAGAAGACCAAGAGGTGTAAATATAGGATGTCAAACTATGAAGTGTATAAAACCTAGAGGTGTGAGGTAGGGGTTGGGTAAGTAAAAGCCATGCGACGTATAAAACCGAGAGGTGTAGATATAGGATGTCAAAAGCTATGAAGTGTATAAAACCAAGAGTGAAAATAAAGTAAAAGTATGTAAAAGTGAAGACTATAAGAGAAAACAACTAAGCTAGTACATAAAATCATAATACAAACACGAAAATGTAAAATTATGCTATACATATCGAAGTACAACAAATGAAAGTAAAAACTATGTACAAGGAAAGTAAAGATAAAATGTCAAGCCTAGTACTTTTTTCAAGAATTGAGTATTTGTTGTTACCTTGAAAATTTCTTGAAGTTGGATTTGATTGGATTCAACGACTACAAGATTCATGGGTATTAAATCTGTTTGAATCTGTAATGTTGGGAAATGGAAGGCATCATAAGAAGCTCCCAAGCTTGAGGAAGAATGAGAATAGGCATTGTAAGATGCTTCAAAGGTTGATGTGACATGAGGATGGTAAAAGTAAGATGCTACTAAGATTAAAATAAAGCTAATGTTGGCATCAAAAAATGTTCTAGAGTGTAAAGTGAGGGTAGGATAGGTATTAGAACTAGGAGAAGGATAGGCATCAAAAGATGCCCCCAAGTGTGAGGAAATGTGAGATAATGGAGCATTCTAGGTTATGTCGAGTTCAAGATCGACAAATTTTTAATCAGTTTGATGATTTACAACATAAATTTGCATGAAATATGAATTTTTAGAATCAAAGATAATGTGTGAAATTGTGGAAGCAGGGGCAAATTTTGTTTTGTGCGGCATTGACCTTTATTGCATAAGGTTGGCCAATGAAGTTGATTTTGTCTAATTGGCCGATGTATTAGATTTTGTTTGATTGGTTGAACAATTTGGTTTTGAATGGTTTTTTGAATTGATTTTGGGAGGTTAAAATTCGAAATTTGTCATCTTGCTCTTCTCTTTCAAAAATTAGAATGAGGGGGGATTAAAATTCCACCTTTTACTTGCACAAAAATAGTACAAGTATGTCATTGTGTAGAGAATACAACTCGCGGCCATAAAAATGTCTTTCTATTTACCAAGACCTTGAGAAGAACAAACTGAAAATGAACAAAATAACAAGCCTCTTCGGTGGAACCGTCCTCAAATTGACCCTTGGGTCAAGGTGTTTGCCATCCCACCTTTCCCCTATGTTTAGGAAATCAATTCCTTGAGAGAGATAGCACCAAGGTGACTGAATGGGGGCTGTATAGTGACTACAACAGCCATGAAGTGTTTGGAATTTCTTCAACCATGTGATTGGAAGTTCCTTCCTTGGTGGCTTATAAGTAGGCAAGTAAATGGAGAAGTTTGAACAGATGATGGAGGGAGGGGACAACAGTTGCAATTATGACATATCTTCAAAATTGCCCACTCTATCAATGTTATGGGGGGCTGGCCACAAAGTTACAACTGATAGAAACTTGGAGAAGGGGCTGGAAATGTTTATGACAGTCACATAAAAGCTTATGGCAGCATGCTTGAAACAATGAAATCTCAAATGTGGTATTCTTACTACTTCCATCCAAACCAACAACTTCTAGATCACTTTCCCTTTTAGATACATTATCAATACCCATGTATGGTTGACATATAGACAGCTGCAAATTTCATCATAATTGCTCCCCCTTTTCCATATTTCTTTTGGTTCTTTCATGGAACCACGGGTTAGTAATACATAGAAAAGAAAATCAGAATGATGCCTTAAACATGCCATGCTATAATACTCCCCTACTTTATACAAACTCATCAAATGCCTTTCCTTCCATAAGCAAAGAGAGGAAAAATCAAAACTGAAATCTTTACCTTCATTTTTCTTTGAACTTCAAGGGTTCACCTGGATTCCAAGGACGTAAGCAATCTATGTAACTCTTCACATGATGAACTTCTAAAGCTCCATTTACGCTGTCCCAAGAATGGCTGTAGTTGTACCATTGCAATTTCTTGCTGAAAATCAGCATTGTAATGGCCGGAAACTCTTCTAAAACAATGGTGAACAATCCCCCCTTTGTGGTAGGTGAAACACTCTTCCCCCTTGTGACTGAAAAACACTGTGGTGACTGTCTTAAAAGGGGTTGACCAGCTGGTTCTGATGACAACGACGGAAACAAATATATGAAAACAGCTGTCATACCTCAAACTCTCCATAAAAAATCAGCCATATGGGGACTGAAAATGCTTTAACAACATCCAAGAACTGAAAATTACTCTTGTGTATTGCTGAGGCTGCTTGAATAGCTACAAATACAATGTTGAGTGAATTGAAAATGTTGATAGAAACAGTATGAATTTTTATGACAGCATGCCTTGAAACCCATAAAACATGATTTTTACTACCATACCTTTTGTACCAACAATTTCCTGCTGAGTTGTCATGTTTGGGGGCAGCGAGATGAAATCTATTATGCTCATTTCCAAATGTAAAATTCATGAATTCAACATCCACTTTCCTTGGGAGGCTTCTTCTAAGAGTATGAGCATGAATTGAGAGTTGAAAATCTCTATACAACTGCTGTTCTACAACTGAAAATGTGGTGGTTATCTTACCATGAACAGCCCATAGATCTAGCCTTCTTCCGTTAATTCTTTCCATCCTCTTCGCTGTAGCAACTTGTGGATCTCTACCTACGTTGCCGAAATGGCACCCTAGGGCACTGGGAGCGGGCCGTTTCCGCAGGCCCCTCGCCGCTCCCTGCCCGCTCCCGCCGCCCACTGCCAAAAAAACAGTTTTTTTTAATTTGTACCCGGCCGTTTCCGCAGGCCCCTCGCCGCCTCCCCTGCCTGCTCCCGCCCGCAAAAAAACAGTTTTTTTAATTTGTTTTTTTATTTTTTTAATTCTACAGAAGGTATAGTTTAAATTTAATATATCATTACAGCAGAGATAACAGTTTCCACAGCACCATTATTCGACAGAAGGTATGGTTTAAATTTAATGTATCATTACAGCAGAAATTACAGTTTTCACAGCACCATTATTCTACAGAAGGTATATGTTAAATTTAATATATCATTACAACATAAATTACAGTTTTCACAGCACCATTATTCTATAGAAGGTAAATTTTAAATTTAATTTATCATTACAGCAGAATTACAGTTTTCGCAACACCATTATTCTACAGAAGGTATATGTTACAAGCCATCATAAACATGGATAAAAATAGCATGTATGAGATAAATCATAAATGTAATAAACACCTCAACTAAATATGGTGGGGACAATTGAAATTATGAATGTATGAGTAGTTTGTTGTGGCTATTTAGCTTGTTTTGTTTTTCATATGCATAATATGTGGTTAATTCTTATTTAGAAGGTTGAAATTTATATATTTTTTAATTTTTATATATCTTTTGTATTGCTGTATCCTACGCCGTATCCAAGCCTAATTTTTTTTTTTGCCGTTTCCGCGTATCGGATACTCCGTATCCGCTCCCATATCGAAAACGTATCGGCTACTTAGATCTCTACTTGTCATGCCACCAAGTTCTAATCTCAACAACCTAGCTTGATAGTTTTGGGTAAATTCACCCAAAGGATGCAACCATTGGATCTTAAATAACAAATTCATACCTTCAATACCAACAACATGGGAAATCAGCACTTACCATGTGCTTCTCCAAGGTGAGCTCAAGAGGTGGGAACCTCTTGGTGTAAGGAATGATGAAGCCCTCTTGTAGCATTACATCCTTACAAGGAAGTTCGAATGTACAACGAACTCCATATGATTTCCCATAAAATTTGTTTGTAACCGGAGGCACGGAAAGAAGCACTCACTAGCCATAGTAACATGGAACCCAATGAAGACTTCCCCTTCTTTGTAACTCAAAAGATCAATGAACTGTTTGCCATTTGGGGTGTTCTTCACTTTATCATTATTTCCACCATGCTGTCCATGATGACACAAATAAGGCAGCGACATAGGAGGAGACCAAAAATCTGAAATGTGCTTTCCAATATCATACCTTAGACTGTCCTATGCTTGTCCAATATCATAACCGGACTTTTCAGGTGACCCTAAAAATTCGTTGGAGTTCATGTTGTTCGCCTCGAAAAAAAAGGCAAAAAAATCGCAGTTTCTTTTGCTAGTCGTTTGCTGGTTTCGATTTACAATTGTGACTGTCATTGGAGTTTTAGCAGTTGCTAGGGAAAGAACAGTCGCTAGGGCACGTGAACAAAGGTAGCTTCCATAGGCACTAGGGCACGTGTGCAGAGCTGTGTCTCGATTCTCTGGTTACTGGTATAACTGCACTGCGGGAGTGTGCTCTCCAAACCCCCTCATTTCTCCACCATTGCTGCTGCCAAAACTTGCAGATTGCTGCCCCGAGCATCTCTACCATTGCCCGCTTGCCAAATGCTTTGTAAGAAGTTTGTATCTTTGTTATATGGAATTTTATTAGGGTTTGTCGCTTTAGCTTTTTAATAAACTTTTTTTTAAATTTTTTATTATTTCTTTTTAAATTTTTTTGTTAACTTTTCAAACTTATGAACTTTTGCGTGTGTTTTATTTTTATTAACTTTTTAATAAATTATTAAGCTTATCTGTAGAAAGTTATAATAATAAAAATTTTAAACTTTTAAACCTATGTAGGATTTTTGACTAAAGTATTTTTTTTAATAATGTTTGTTTTTTTAATTTTTGATTGATTTAAAGTTTCATTTAAATTTTTATAATTAATTTTTGTTATTGTATTTTTTTAAAAACTTAAATTTAAGTTTTTTTGTATATATTTTGTAATGTAAAACTAGTGTTTAGTTTTCATTTCATTTAAAATTTAAAATATTATATTTATTTTTTAATTTAATATTTTTAATGTAATTTAAGATTTGATAATACATTTATTTAAAAAAAATATCGTTCTAAAAATCAACAATTTTTAATTTTGTAATTTAGTATATTTAAATTTAATAATTTATTTTTTAAAACTTAATATTACATGTTTAAGGTTCTGGTTTGACATAATTTCATATTTTTAACGTTTTTTCTATTATTCAAAATTAATGGCGATTTATTTTTCGAACTTTATCCATTGGGCGAACTTGAACCGAATTTTATCCTTGTTGAACTTGAACTCGAACTCGAACCTGGTGACTTAGCTTTGTTGGCACATGCATAGAGCCTCTTTGTGGTTCTTATCACAACCATGAACACCCTCAGCTAAACTCTTAGACGCTGCTGTCATAAACAGACCAGCAAGCTGTCTGTTATCATATCTCTTGGAAAAATGGTTTCCAACCATTCATTTAGGTTTCAAACCATTCATTTCGCTTCTTTTTCAAACCGGGATTCGTCACATGCCGAAATATTATTAGTATTAACCACACAATGATCAATAAGTACCTCATCTTGATGACTATCTAGATCAATAATGGGGTTAAGGGCAGAATCTTCATTCTGCATGGCTCCCTTTCCTCCAAGGTGCAAATCTTGAGTTGTATGCTCATTGTGCTCCACTACTTCATCAAACCCTTGTGTCACTAGGGTGTTGTTAGGAAAACCAGCCAAGAGATCAACCTTGGCAAGAGGGTTGGGGGTTTCTAATTCTCCCAGGGGCTGCTCCCTCTCAATAACCAACTGCTGCAATATACCTTCCTCTTTGTTAACCTTAGGGGAATAGGCATGCCCCTCTAACGAACTTGGGAGTTTGGTTCTCTCTCCAACCAGCTCTGTAACTTCTCCTTGCTTTGCCCACAAGATGGGGCTCTTTTCCACTAGGGTTGGGATATCCTTCCCACGACCCTTGTGCATGCCTTGGGGCTTGGACAAGTTCCAATGCCCACTCTATCCTTTCTCCATCCTACAAAATCGGAAAATGATAGGGCATCATGAATAGCTTCCGGAAGGGCTTGATACTCCTCAAAACTAGTTGCAATCTTTGAAACCCTAGGCTCTTTCCTTGAATGTCCTTCCCCTTTGTAGGTTTTGCATGGCGGAGGCAAAAGAGTCCTTGGTGCCCACTAGTCTTTCCTGCACCTTCATCAATTTGTCCATATTTTTCTTCCCCTCAAGAAACCCTCAGGTTGGGAAGATCGAAGCTCTGATACCACTATAATGTCCCTTTTTGGGACGTCAATGGAAGGACAAGGAATTAGCACAAACCCCAATAATATTAATTATGATTTTCTGACCGGCAAACTGAAAATTAAAACCAGTTCGGAACAGCGATCAGCTTTTTATAACAGTCCGGAAATGAATGAAAAACTCTTGAAACTCCACAAACAACTCAACCAAAATATATATAAGTATTTGAGGAGTTATCCAAGCCACTTTCCAATATGAAATTTAATAGAAAAACCTGCTGGAAAATTAATTACAATCAACAAAATTACAGCTCCAAGAAATTTATGTAATGAGGGTTTTTGAACCCCAAACTCCACAAAGAATTATTGATTCCGGCTTTATAAATTATAGCAAATCTGATTATGAAAGAAAATAGTAGATATGTGCCCTAGAAGGCACCAAATGACACACTAGTGCAAGTTGCTCCAACTAGGAGAGGCTTGTCAATGCATGCAAAAATTTGGAAATGACTTATTTTCTCCTTTAATGCCCAAATCTGCAGTATGACTTCAATTTAATCGAGGTATACGGTATGAAGGGTTTCCGACCCCCCAACCAGCCACAAGAAGTGTTTTCGTCCTTCTTGGAAAGAGCCACACACTTAGATATTCACCCAAGAGTGGAGAGAACTAAGAGCTCACAGTCCAAAGATCACTTTAGAGTAAATTCGCCAAAAGTAGATGCGTGCAAATGAAGTCCTTTATCTTCTTTTATAACCCAATCTTGGTGCCAAAGTCCAAACATGCATGGCCGACCTCTTTTAGGCTTAATTTAATCTTTTATTTGGCTTTTAAACATCACCAAGCTAACTGACCAGCTAAAAAGAAGAAAAACACTAAAAAGAAACATTAGAAATTAGAAAATAAAGATGCAATGAGAGTTCAATTCCTTCCCCAGCTCATTCCACTTCGTTGCCATGGAAAGGGAATGGCAAGAAGTCCAAAATTAGGCTCTCAAGTTGGAAAAAGGGACATTACAAGAGGATAGAGGAAAGATCACCATCACTATTGAGTCAGAGTGCAGTGTTTTTCCATATAATGTTATGCCATTCATATATAATAGAACACCTCATTTCTAAAAGATTTTATCCATGACTTTTTGGAAGTGTTCTAGGAAGATTGAGTTGTGTTTAGTTCGCTTAAAGATAATTTCTAAAATTTTTATTTGATATTTAAAATGTGTAGATAATCTTGCATTGGGATAAACTTGAAACGTTTATCATTCTCTCCTTTTTTAGTAGTTGTTGACATGTACAAAATAATCGCAATCTTGGTCACTGATGTGTACTTTATAAAAAGAATCCAAGAATTGCACAAATATTAGAAGCTTTGTTGACATTCTCAAGACTAGGTTGATGCCTCCATTGAAACTATATCATCTACATGCATTAGGATGCAAATGGCATTTCCATTGAGGTCGTTTTGTCTCAGTTGGGAGAAGGTAACATTGGGTGCCCTATTTATTTTATCAACAGTAAATTATTTGATGCAGTGAAAAAGCACACCACCAATGAGGGAAGCTTTAGCCACAGTCACGAGTTGCCAACATTTTGGCACTACTTGTTATCAACTATGTTTGATTTTTATATAGGATTGGCCTGATCACCATGCTCTGAAATACCTAGTGAAAAAGCTGTTTTTAGGTATTAGATATAAAGATGATTGATATTGTTCAAGAATTCCATTTCAAAGTCATGGTCAAACAAGGTAAGTAGCATGTAGGTTCAAGTTACTTGAGTGGAAATCGGTCAAGACAAGAATGTAGAGAAAAATACGATGGTTCTGTTTATGTGCACCTGTTTAGAGTCAAAGCGGGATTAATATTGTTCAAGATTTCCCGTTCAAAGTCGTGGTCAAACAAGGTAAGTAGCATGTAGGTTCAAATTACTTGAGTGGAAATCAGTCAAGACAAGAATGTAGAGAAAAATATGATGGTTCTGTTTATGTGCATCTGTTTAGAGTCAAGGTGGTTTTGGAGCAACTACATAAGATTTCTTAATTTTTTGCAACTGGAGAGACAGTCTACTTCACCCAAGGAGAAGAAACAACTCATCACAAAATCATTGTGCTACCAACGTGTAGAGGTTCCTTTATAAGTTCAGAAATGAGGACACTTTTGCAGTAGTTTTAGAACATATAGAAAACTCCATACCCTACGAAGCACATGAGGGAGTGTCAAAGGTCACTTTGCAGGTGATCAAACACAGCAAAAGGTGTTGCAAGGGAAAAAACGCTAATGACAATGGCATTATTTCACAAAAGAATAATAGGGGCACCTCGCCACATGATGTTAAAATGAGTCCATTGGGTTAGAAAGGGGGATTGGGACCTTAGTCTGTAGAGATGTATCAACCTAGAACCTGCATCAACCCTAAATCAGCTGCAAGAAAAAAGTGGAACCCAAGTCGCTTAAATATTGATTAAACCCTGAAGGGTGTCATGTAACAAGAATGTGTCCCAGAGAGGCAAAATTCACATCGAAGCAACTCAAAAGATTCGAAGGAAGAGATGGTGGCTGCATGGACAAGGCTTGTAGAAATAAAAAGCTCCTAAGAAAAGGTGATTGATGCCCAAAGCCAAACATATGTGACCCCCATATGCTATGTGTCATCATAGGGGTGTAAAGGGACTGAAAAACGTGTGCTATCTACAATGTTAAAATGAAACAAAAACATTGACGTAGCAATGGAAACGCAACTGGCTTGTCCTACACGTGAAATCAAATACTCCAGGACAGGTGATCGGTGCCAAAATCCAATATATGTGAATCCATATGTAACGTGCTGTCACATGGGCATATAGGGGCCATAAAATGTTGTACTCCAATCGAGTGTGCTATCCGTAATGTTAAAACAAAACAAGATAACATGAAGATAAAAATGGAAAAACCTATTGCTTTGTCCTCCCTATTTTCTGGCTTGTTTTCCGCTATATTGCTCTGTTTCAACTATCAATCTTTGTGCAAGGTTTTTGCGCCTATAGTCATTTGCACATGTGCAGCCACTCCTCTCCACATTATTACATGTGTTCTTCAGTTTTCAAAAATACAATCCATTCTCTCCTCATCAATTTGCTGGCCTTCTGCTTCTTTCTCAATTTGTTGCTCTCAATTCCTCTTTGTTCACACATCTTCAGTGTTTATCAAGAATTGTGACCACCTTGTAGAAAGGAAAACAAAGAAATCTCCAGATAGAGATTAGACAAAAAGAAAAGTATATTGTTATGTTATGTACTTGCTAGCTGTGAAGTTCAGTAGGAAATTATTAATTTAATGGGAAGATAATTGAGAAGCAACCTTTGTGAAGTGACTGCACTTGATGTGTTAGATGATTCCAGGTGCAAAAGTATTTGAAGTTTTGTGTTCCTCGTGTCCTATTGTTAAAAGTCAATGTAAGAGTCCTTTCTAGTTTGCAGTTGGTGTCACATGAACATAAATTATGTGTTAAAAGGTCTAGTAATTCTAATTTAAAAAACAGCTTATAAAATAGTTATTAATAACTATTTACAAATGAGAATAAAAATGACTATGTATTAAAAGCTGACAGAGATGGTCAACCTGTCATAAAAACATATTTGCAGATAAATGAGGAATTAAGTCAGTTTTTAAAACATATTTTTAATAGTTATTTAAAATTAAAAATAAAAATGAAAATAGGAAAAATTGGGACAAAGAGACATAAATCATTTTTCATAGGGCAAACCAAATTATTGAAAATGTAAACTGATCGAACAGATGCAAGCAAAAAATCTATGTTGCTGCAAAATACTCGTTGGACACAAAGTGTGTTAGCAAGATAATACTACTATAAGTTGACTACTCACTCACATTCTGCCCTGGTAAATAAATAATTATCACTCATCAAACAGAAGATATAAGAATTTACAGTTGAGGATAGAAGAGATGTCCATGGGAGTGGTATCAAAATAAAGGGTGAGGTGAGGGGAAAATCTCTATGCCATGCAAAAAGAATAATGAAGCCATTGGGAAAGTAGCTGTAAAAGATAAGTAAGAATATTAAGGTCCTTAAAATGCCTATTAAAGGAAATCCCCAAGCATTTGTGTTTTCAGCTACTGGATTATTCCTGGGCCTAAAAGTAATGTTTAGTACCTGAAGATAGCCTGGGTGATGATCATTGCTTGGCTGAAGGTGCATTCCATATTCTCTGACATGTCTATATGACATTGACTATTATTAATTCGTATGTCCTATATTTGAAGTAATGGTTGGTATTGGAGTTTACGACAGTGACACAAAATTGAATTGGAACGCGAGATTATAAATCTGTATATCTATGCATGATCTGCCACTGGAGGAGAGTCCTTAATGCCAAGTAGTCAGATATTATAAACTATAAAGCATATTTCTATTGCGTCAATGACAAGGAAAGAAATAAACTTAATTCATAACATATATCAATCAATTGGTACTTTCAAACCAGATGGAAAAAATGGTAAAGAGATCCTGGGTAATAGCAGAAAAAGTTGCCATTCAAGTATGGCAAGAGGAGTGAAACACATCAGACCACAGATGATTTGTTATCAAGCACACCTTAAGTTTTCAACTTTTACAGTGGAGTTAATATTCGCATGATATATAAAAATATTGTCATGAACACCACACTCCATTATTCATGCAAAGGATTAAAGCATATCAAGAGGAGGCCTGTGATATGTCTAATTAATTGTAATTTAAATAGTTGTCAGGTACATCAGTATTGTGAACAGGCACGATTATGGGTGAAATAGGCACACCAGCTTCCTCAAGTATCTGCGGGAATTGAAAACCAAAGTTTTAATGGATTCATACGTTCTATATGGTAAATACCTTTTTAATTTATAGCAGTTCATGCCAGTACCCAAAGCCAGATGGTTTGTAGTGATACTGATAATTATATCAAAGATTTTGTCATCCTAGTTTTAGGTCCAACAGCCAAAGTGGCAGTGGACCTGGAAGTGGTTTGATACTCTATATTTCAGGAGATGGTTTTCACGATTGCTATGCTTTTTGTTTGTGATTTTATTCAATCATAAAGTCCTTTGGTGGTTCTTTTTATTTATCCAGGAAGGATAAATGGATGTTCTTCCTGTGCATTTTATAACGTCTTCATGGTTTGGTGGTTACATATCTTCTGTCCTAATTCTTCCTTCATTTATTGTTGTTTTCATTTTCTTGAGTCTTCATTATACGCACCGTAAATACAATTGGAACAGGCTCTAGCTGCTTACTAGTTAAATTGCCATTGGTCTGATGGATGGAGAGTTTCTAAGGGTCAAACATTTGGAATCTTGGAGATGGACATCAGGAGTTCTGTCATATCTTCTTCATGTTTATGACTCTGCATAATTACAATGCAGAATCCGACTAGGGCACATAAAGTTGGGGAATACTTGTAAAGGATTTGGGGAAGGCAATCTTGTATTGGGATGTGCCAATCCCTTACAAAACCTCTTCCGTAGTTTTCTGAGAATGGATTTTAAAGACACTCAAATTAAAAGATTTCTTGGATGGAAAATTGCTGAAGAGAAGAGGGGAAGGATCTTTTTGTAATCTTTTGTGTGTTTGAACATTAAAGTCTTTTATTAGCAAACTTGAAGGGGTCAATGCCCTTTTTTACAAAGAATGCTGCTTGAAACATGCTCCACATGGGCTGCACACCATACATTGAACTACTCTCAACCCTCTTTGGCTAAGCTGCAAAGTCTGAGAGTTTCTATTATGCTACAAACTCCCTAGGACTTGCACCTGACATCATCCCTTTGGTCAGAGGCCATAAGATTCAAACCTTGATGGGCGGCTTGAAACCCACTGATTCAACTAGTGTATCAAGTCATTTAATGGGAATCTGAGGCGGCTCAAGACTAGGTTGCTTATTCTTTCTCTTGGCATCTCTATTGATAGGCTAACCCATTTCACGTACACCCTATTCCCCCCCCCCCCCCCCCCCCCAATCTGTTGCCAGAGAGGATATCTACAGACAATATATCCAAGCCACCTGGATCTGCTCCCCTGAGCCGCTTAGCCCCAAACTTACTTTTTACGTTGCTCATTTCTTAAAAATGGTGGATGGTATTATTTGTCGCCTTCATTATATCCAATACCATTGGTTGCCACGGCTTGAGATTTCCCCTTGGCCAGATGAGACTGCGTTTTCACCAGTTACCAGTTCAAATTGATCATCACATTCTCTGTCAGGACCGGATTTGTGGTCTTTGGTACCTCCAGGAGGTGTAGATTGAGGAACACTTCATTTTTAGATGTCCCATTTGCTATGAGATCCGGTGAAGATATCACAATATCTATAGGAACTTAGGCAACACTTATCTACTTTCTTCAGATATTGTGACCGGCGGCACTTGCCTCATTGTCTTCATGAGGCCATCACCCTCCAGTGCAGATTCTCACAAGGGAAGTTTAAAGGCTCCAAAGCTCCCACGTTTGATCCCCCGCTTTTTTTCCAGCCCACCCTAGGTGACAGGCCACATTAAGCACCCTTTGGACACCAATGCTTCACATATCAGAGCTGATAGATCAGTTAGGCGGTTCTTCTCTCAGCACACCATTACTACTCAAATTACTGGGATCCATCAGCTTGCTCTCCCTCGGCTTTTGTGGCTCTGATCCCTTTGTTGGCATGGCTTTGTTCCTTTACGGTGACATGGATCGACTACTTATTGGCTGCCCTCCAGACCATAGGGGCAGACTCATATTACGATTTTCTTTTTTATTATGCGATATACACCAGCCTCGGATGTTAGGGAGAATTTTTACAAGAAGCACTTTGCTTACTCCAAGGGTCTCCCACCTTGGCCTCTCTGACCTTGGATACTTCCCTGCGAGCATATCAAATCTTACACAATGATCATTGATGGCTCAGGAAAATCCTCCACTTCAGGCAAAATTAAAAACAAAGGTATTTGATGAGATTTTCCTTCGTCTTCATTGGCACATGCTTTTGCGGCTCTATTCTCCCTTCGTCCCTATTTTATTGGTTTCATTGACACCTGTGTTAGTGGCCTCCTGCTTTGTTGTCTTATGTACTTTTACTCTTTTATTTTGCTTCTAAGATTCTCTTTTCCTACTACCTAGAGTCCCATTGACGTACTTGTGGTGATCTGTGGACATTAATATATATATTCTTTCTTTCATAAGACAAAATATGGAGGATAGAATTTGCAGGCTCTATTTTAAAAACTGCCACATTTTTTCAGGGAAAAAATGCAGCAACAAACTGTGGACACACACTTCAGAGATGTTGTTGACATCTTGGGCAGAACTGCAATTAATTGAAAAACCCTAAGCTAGATAAGGATTGGATTTCAATTGAGATTATTATGCAAAATAATCTTTTTCAAATTTTTTGAACGTATTTAAAATTGTATGTCTAGCCTTTTACCATTTCTGGAGTTGCAGGGAGATTGAACAAAGAAACATGAGCTAAGATTTGTTTTGATGACTGCTACTGATGGCATGAACACACATCTACATCCCCGATGATGGATCATGCAGGGTGATCCGAAACATCAACGATTTAATAAATTTATCAGAGATCCATTCCAGAAATAGCTTTTATATGGACTCTGGAAGTTTTAAAGACTCTCTATAAATCAGACAGTCAGGTCAGAGTGCACAGACAAAAGTGGATGCCTGAACTCAACATAGAAAAGTTCTTTTTTTGATACCACATAAGTATTTACACAAGTAACAAGCTAGACAGAAAAAAACCTCAAAATTTCACTACTTTACAAAACCTAGTACATCAAGCACACTTGGCATGCTTCCCTTATTCTTTCCTGGTATTTAACCTACATTCTGCGTCATAAGAAGATTCCCTTCAAGATTGGAAGAAGTGATTCATCTTCTGAGAGTTATAAGGTTTTTTGCCCTTAGTTGAGTTCAAAATGATTCAACTGCTATTCTTTGAACTTTGTTATGTAACAGACTTCACCATCACACGTATTAAGTTCATCATTGTATCTATGGTATGTATGTTGTGATACTTGTATTGGTATCTCATGGTATCTATCTCGTCTGTGACACTGTAACATGCACACCACAGTGTCTCCCTTGAGACACATTAAAATGGCGTCTCCTTGCCTTGCTGTGACCTTAACATGCACATCACAGTGTCTACCTTGGGACACCTTAACATGGTTGTCTCCTTAGTTGGACCATTGACATGCACAACATGGCATCTCTTCTGTGTTTACCTTAACTACAACATGCATGGCATGGTGTCTCTTTTGGGACATCTTATCATGGTCTCTCCTTGGTTGGGACCATGACATACACAACATGGCATCTCTTCCACGTCACTTTTAACTTCAGTGTTGGATGACATGCGTGAGATTGTATGTTTTCAGTAACACTTTAATATTGTATCACTTTAGCATGCAAAACATGCTCTCCTCTGTGACACATTAACATGATGTTTCCTATTGTCTCTTCTTCAGCAACTCAACAAGGCGTCTCCTTTGTCGAACCATATCATTCACAACACCATGTCTCCTTCGCAAACATCACTAAGCGAACATGGCCACCATAAGATGATATCTACAAGGTAACTTGTTCACAATGCAACATAATGCCTCCAGATCTTGTGGTACCACTGCTGGACTGCAATGATGGGCCTGAACATACAAATATCAAGTTGTTTTGTCAGAGCTGCGCCTACATCAAGCTGTTGTGGACAACAGATGTGGACCTAGGGATGATAACAATTATAAATCTAGAAAAAGAAAAAAATGGCTGATCAATTTAACCCAAGTTCAGTTTCTAAGATCTATGAAGCTTCTTTTGGTCATTTGCCTTTCCATTGAACAAAATTTTCTTTATTACCATGCCTTCTAGTATTTTCTACCTTTTATGCTTGCTTATGATTCCTTGAATTTTCTCACTTTTTGTTTTGGAGCTTTTTTTTTGCTAATTGTTCCTCAACAATCTAAACTTCCTTATTTCTGCAATATGCATACTAATAAGTCACATTAAGATGGGTGAATTCAAATCTTTTGGTGATTCCACCATAGGCATTTTCTGTACTCAAGATTTTGCACCTAGAATAGTTGACTAATAATTCTATAATTAAGTGTTTTCTCATTGAACCTCTCGAAATGTACACCTGCTGCTTTCCTAGAAATGAATATCTCATGGATGAAATAGTTCAGATAAAGGGTTCTATTACCAACCCCTGGTTCATGACAAATCATCCATCCAAGATTCATACTTTCAAGTCCAACTACTTACAAGGACGGTTGCCAACAAAGTAACGCTCCTAATCAAAACATCTTCAATCCTATCAGACTTTCCAGTTCTATGGAAAACTAGTTTGATGAGAAATCTCTCATTGGTGCAACCCAGTAGGCTACCCATCTGACATAATTTCTTTGTTTTCTACTGACAAATCTTTTTCTTTTGGTGGAAACTTTCTTTTCCTTATACTTCTCTAATTTTGGAATAAATGCAAAACATACGTTTGTTTTTTCACCTTTAAAATTTCCTATGTTGTTACTAACATTATTTTACTGATTTCAACTTTTTCCTCCTCTATTGGCAATAACTCAAATTTGTTTCCATCTTTAACGAGTTTGTGTTTTTTTCTTCCATCATGCAATCATGGACAACTTTTACACTGTACTGCCATCATGGACACCACTTTTATCATATGGCCAAAGGCTTGTCCAGCAACACATGGCATGCATTTGCCTGTAACACATCACACAATTTCTCGTCATGGCAACCCTTAAAATAGAAACTAACAGTACACTGTCCATAATGCAATAATTGGTGATCCTCTTGTAAGCAAGAAACCTTTTTGTAGGTTTGGGCAGCGAGAACTTTTTACCTCGAATTTTGTGCTATTTATATAGAAACCAAATTATTAGTAGCATGACCTTCAATAATCAATATACAACACTTGCCTCCGGATTTGCATTTAGTTTTGGAAATGCTCTTTCTTTGTCTGGGAACTTTTTCTTTTTTGGTTTAAATAATACTCTTCGCAACATCAAATTCTCACATTGCTTAGGCTCCTTAACTAGCGACTCATTGTCTTCTGTGCCTTTAGCTTGAACCACATGAACCCTTGGCTCACTTCTTGTTATCTATTTTGCTTTTTGGGCATTCAAATTCCTTGTGCCCATTCTGACCACATTGAAGGAAACTCCTTTCAAACCTCTTCACCATATCCAGTTCCTCAATTGTGATAATATCCCCCTCTTTAATTTTGCTAAGAACTTGTTTTTCTTCCTTGATTTCTAGATGATATGACCCTGCCAATAGTTTGGCTTTCCTCAACATCTCCTCTTCCTCTTCATTTCTTTCCAGATGATTGGTCTATGCTGATGGTTTGCTTTCGAGAATGTGGGTATGCTACTAGAGACTCCCTCTACCCTAAAGTAGACCTAAGCATTTGACTATCATTTGGAGACGTTACCATAGGGTTTGAAGCATCGAATTTCCATGCTATCGATTGGGGAACACTTCTCCAAGTTAGTTGTAGAGGTGACTTGATGTCCTCCTAAGTAGCTGGTACGATAGGCTTGAAGGCCCCGATACCGTTAATGTACTTATTCGGTACGGAAATGTACTGGATACGCACTCGGGAGTGCCCAAGGTGTGGCCGTGACTCCTTGGGTACGCTCGGGTACATGGACATACCTGGGGGTCCCAACCGTACCTTGGCCGCTTTCGGGTATGTATCCGGGCCCAAAATCTGATTTTTAGTATTATTTTATTTTTTCACTCATTTCTATAAATTTAAAATTATAAAAAACATAACCTTTTATTATTTGTAACCCTAAAAGTTAAATAGAATGAATAAAACAAAAGTAAAACATAAAAACAAAACATTAAAGCAAAAAAACTCACCTCTCATTCCCTCATTACATACTTGCCTCTCTAAGCTTTCATTTTACTTATCTAGGGTTTTATACTTCATCAACAAGCATTGTAATCATTTTTCTATGTTAGTACGAGCATCTATTATCTACCAAGGTCATTGAGGAGCTTCAAAGGAGGAGGGTTTGTGGATTTTTCAGTGAAGGTAAGGTTTTAAGTTTTATTATTTAACTTTCAAGTTTGATTTTCATTTATTGTTTTTTAATCTTTCACACACTTCATGCTTTTGTTTATGTTCATTGTTTTATTACTAAGTAGCTGGTATGACAGGGTTGAAAACCCTGGTACCGATACAGATACGTTCTTGATACGTACCCGAGAGCAGCCAGGGTACAACCAGGACCCCCCAGATATGTTCGGGTACTACAGATACGTCTCAGATAAGTATTTAGGAGCGGCCAGGACCCACAAGTATGTCTAGGTACTACATGTACCTGAATGTACACAGGTGGTCCGGCCGTACCCTGGTTGCTCTCGAGTACGTATCTAGACCCAAAACTGGATTTTTATTTTTATTCTTTTCACTCATTTCTATACATTTAAAATTATAAAAAACATAACCTTTTATTATTTGTAACCCTAAAAGTTAAATAGAATGAATAACACAAAAGTAAAACATAAAAAACAAAACATAAAAGTAAAGAAACTTACCTCTCATTCCCTCATGACATACTTTCCTCTCTAAGCAATCATTTGGCTCATCTAGAGTTTGATACTTCATCAACAATTATTGCAATCATTTTCATAAGCTAGTATGAGTGTATATTTGCTGCCAAGGTCATTGAGGAGCTTCAAAGGAGGATTTGTGGATTATTCAATGAAGGTCAGGTTTTAGTTCTATTATTTAACTTTCATGTTTGATTTTCTTTTTTTGTTTTTGTTTTGTTTTTAATCTTTCACACACTTCATGCTTTTGTTTATGCTCATTGTTTTATTATTTCCCAATTGAAATTATAACTTTTAAACCAATTTTTCATTTTAAATTTTAAAATTTTCAATACATGCTTATGCCCTAGGGCATAGGGTTTAAGTGTTATTTTTAACCATTGTTTTCTTTGCTTATGTTATTGGTTTTCAAACTTATAGGTAGAAGTACAATGGCAACAAGTTCCACCTCTTCTGGGCAATCTTTGTGCAAATAATTTGACCCAAATTTACCATTATAGAGGCATGTCACAATACTTTAGCAACTCCCAGGTGGTGAGTGTTTTTGTTTTTAAATGCAATGAGTGTGAAATAGTACTCAAAGGCTCATATAGTCGGGTGAAAGGCCATTTGTGTGTAATACCATGACATGGTATAAGAACATACAAGGGGAAAAATAACATAGGTGTGCCAACAACAAAGGTTTTGGGATATATCAAAGAACAAGAAGATGCAGATGCAACTTTGGCTTTGAAAACGAGTCATCCATTGTAAAAAAAAAAGTTCATCTCGATCGACGAGGCCTCTTGTTACCCCATCTAGTACTGGCTCCCCAAATTAGACCATGCCACATCCATTTGTAACAACTACCTCCATGCATGATGAGGATTCACCTCTTTCACGAAAGAGAAGTAGGACAAAAGGACTATTGAAAAAAGCCTTTCAAAATGAGAGCAGGGATATTGCAGATGAGCACATTGCAAGATGTGTGTATGTGAATGGATTGTCATTCAATGTTGTGAGGTCACCATATTGGCAAGAGATGGTGAAAGCAATCAAGGAGGCCATTTGATCAATGTGGTTGTAGTATGCCCTAAAACATAGTTACCTAAGTCTCGGGGAACGGGGGGACAGGGGGGTTTCCGGGACGACAAAAAATTTCCTAAATTTTGGGGACGACTTTTAAAATAATACATAAAAATTAATATTTCAATATTTTAACTTTTTTCAATGACATTTGGGGATTTAAACTGTATTTAATGTATTTCAGGTACTTTCAAGATTATAATTTGATGTTCTTGGTAAAAATAACATCTTTTTAAAAGTAAATACATCAAAAAACTTTTGAAAGATTTAAAAAAAATTGGGGACCCCCCCTCCAAGTCCTCAAGTCCCCAAAACGTTTTGGACTTCTGGGGCGTCACCAAAATCTAGGGGACGCGTCCCCGCATAACATTGCCCTAAAGGGGCAATGTTTTTGAAAGACAATTGATTGTGAGGGGCAAGTGAAGGACGCCTAATTCATTGCCAACATCCTCTTCGAAGCCATTGAGGCGGCGGGGCCTCAGAATGTTATCCAAGTCATAACAGACAATGCCAAGAATTGCAAAGGCGCAAGGATGTTAGTTGAGGCAAGGTATGGGCATATTTTTTGGACACCATGTATTTTCCATTCACTCAATTTAATACTAAAAACGATGGTCAATAAAATAGAGTGTATTCAACAAGTGTATGCAGAGGGTGAAGAGATGCAAATGTTTGTGACCAACCATCACCAGTCACAAGGCATATTTTAGATCCTTCGCATTTGGAGTTGCTAGAGGTAAGGGAAACTACATTTCTTTTTATTTATAAATAATGTAAGTTTTTTTATTTTTAAAATATAGTATTCAAATGCTTCATTCTTTAAAAAAATATTTGTTTCTCATTTCTTATTAGGTTGCTAAGACTCGATTCACATCACACACAATCGTCTTGAGACGACTTGTGAAGGTGCGAGAGGCACTTAACAAGATGGTAAGCTTCCAACCTATGAGCTGTATGGAGGCAATCAAACACTAGTACGAGCTCAAAAAGTGAAGACAATGATTGTAGATGACACTTGGTAGGATTGAGTAGAATATTCACTGAGTTTTACTGAGCCCATTATGAGAATGATTCGCTTTACTGACATGGATCAACCATGTCTAGGAGAGATATATGATGGTATCGACTCAATGATTGTGAAGATAAAGTCCGTCATAAATGCAAAAGAACAAGATCATGAGGAGAATTTTTTCAAAGAAGTACAATCAATCCTCATTGAGCGGTGGAACAAAATGACCACCCTGCTACATCTACTTGCTTTTGCATTGACTCCTAGATTCTACAACATAGAGATCCTTTCTTTTTCGGGGAGGATGACACCATACAGGGATGCGGAAGTTAGTGAGGGATATATGGTGGCATTTTCTAGGCTCTTCCCTGATCCCGAGGTTGAGGACATAGTTATGATAGAGTTTTCCAATTTCATAGTGGAAACATGTCATAGCCTTTTCGCTGCTTAGAGAAAATACAAGATGGATGCTCATATGTGGTGGTACCTCCATGGTCACGCATCAATGTACTTGCAGCCTCTTGCAATCAAGGTCTTGGCACAAGTATGTTTTTTTATGGAAAAATATTCTTTTTCCTTTTTTTGTTGTAACTTTTAGTTTTTTAAAATTTAAATTTGAGTGTTTAAGTTTGCATTGATTTTGCCTCAATAGGTTGCAAGTTCATCTTCCTTTGAGCGCAATTGGAATACATATACCTTCATCCACTCACAGAAGCACAACAAGTTGGGGGCTAAAAAGGCTGAAGATTTGACATATATGCACATTCTAACTTGCATGTTTTATCCCACAAACATCCGGAGTACAAGGGTCAACAAAACATTAGGATATTGATCCAGAGATAGTTGACTTGGATGCTTCCGTTTCCCACCTGTCATTAGATGATGAGGTATTGGATACTTCTTTGGCACCACAAGACCTACATGCACAAGGGGGTGCAATTGGTAGTGGCCCTAGTGGGAGTGGTTCGAGTCCATGTGGTTCTAATGAACCACATAATGATGATGATGTTGATGTTGATGCTCTTGATGAAGAGGAATATGATGATTATTGAAAGATAGTTTGAACTTTGATCATTGGTGTAATAAATTGAATGCAATCTATATCATAACATTGTGTTTAATTTAACTTTTAAGCTTTTAACAAATTATGAGTTGTCTTTGACTCTTTTGTGGTTATTTAGCTTATAACTTATAAGCTATCTTGTCTTTCATATGCATAATATGTGGTTAATAACTTAATTCCTATGTAGTAGGCTGGGATTTATATATTTTTTTTACTGCCGTATCCGGGACCAATTTTTTTTTTTGCCGTATCCGTGCATCGGATACTCTGTACCCGTACCTGTATCCAAAACGTATCGGCTACAGGAAGATGTCCTCCTATCTTTCCAGAATTTCAGCTGAATACCTCTTTGGCCTCATCCTTACTACCATAGTTCACAGCCTGATAGCTGTCTTCCTCAAAGTCTCTTCTCTAGTGTATCCGGGTCTTATTTTTTCAGTCCTGCAAAGGTATACCAGTGTTCTGTGAAAATTGTACTACAAGTGTAACTTTATGCGGAACTTATAGCCAAAGATGATTTTATTTCAACCTCAAAATTTACCTGGTTTAAAGGTGAAAGACATTATTTCTCCTTGTTCAATATTAATAGCAAGATGGGTTGAAAGTTAGATATTTTCTATCAGTTGCAATTCCTCTTCATAATGGGCACATTCACCCTTATCTTGGATAAATAAGGCATATGTACTGTAATTTGCTGATCCAAAATGTGTGCCACATTTGGATTTCCAAGCATTGTATTTCCTGGTTTACAAGGAAACATTAAATGTTCCACCTTACATCATGATTTTTTTGATTTGAGTTTGATTTATTTTTTAATCTTGTAATGTATACAATGTCTTGTGTCCCTCTCTATCATTAAGAGGAGGGTTTTTTAGGGCTTCAGCAAATCTTATACCCCTGATTCAATGATTACTGCACATTATTTGTGGCACTCTCCTATTTAAGGTAAATTGCTTTAATAGCCCTGCCCTCAGGTCCCATATTTGATCCTGCCTTCTCCTACCCTCTGGTGATTTCTACTTCTACCTTCATCAAAGACGAGCTTGCAGTAAAGCTATGTTGGTGTGGTTCTTACTGGGCTAAGTGACAGTGAAATTTCACTAGGCTAGCTGAACTAGAAATGGCAATATTTTGCAAGGCGTAAGGAAATGGATTAGTAACAAGACAAGATGCCTTGTGGTTACGGACAATCAGTTAACTCTTTTATCTCGAATCATCATTGCTGCCTTATCTGGTTTCTTGGATTCATTTCTAAAGATCATTGATTCTGCTGCAAAGTCAAATGTCATGACAAACAAAAAAGGGAGTGAGTTGGAAGTGTAATTGAGCACATAGTGATTAAGACTTGGACTTTGGTCATGCCTTTATGATGTCTTCCAGTTGCATGATGTTAAGCTGCCATATGTCATATGAGGTCTTTCTCTATGTATTTTCATGGAAATACATCACCATCACAACTTATGTCAATAGAAAAATACATAACAGGATTCTATGCAGAAAAGAAGAGTGGTGCCATTGCATAATTCAAAGACTGACAACAGAAGTATTTCCAATATGAATCAAGAGCTAACTGATAAAATAAAGTCATCGGAAACTAAATTCAGAACACAATTTGAGTAGAATATAAGCAGGCCATTAGTATCAGCATGGGAAAATGCACTTCCCCATTGCTTTATTTAATACATCAATCACAGGCTCACTAAGTTGCAGAATTGTTCATAATGAATGTATTGCCTATGTTAGATGAAATGGGATTAAATAAAGTCATCGGAAATATATACCAGTGGTATATGAATGTTGTATAAGCTTGTAAACGTGAGGTATCATATACATAATATGCTAATTGCAGCCTATCTTTTAGTTTTAAAATTTAAAATCATATTTGTCTGTTGTTGCTTGTGCAGGAAGTGGGAAGTCATCACTCAATCTGGAGCGCAGATTAGATCATGATGGACAACATTTGGCCATTGCAACTGCGGATGCAACTGCTCCTAATGGTATGCCTCCATGGAATTGGAGGGATGCCACTGCAAATGGTAATTACTAATTAGTATACCCTAGCATGTACTTCTTGATGTGGATAGAAAACTATATTTATCTTTGGAATTTTAAGAGTGAATACTATAACTTATTTCAAGTGTTCAAACATCAAGAAGTACATGCTAGACTGAAAAGTTGATATTTTTGATACTCAGTATAGTTTTTCAGTGACATACCTTGTGAAGTAATAGTTTAGTTATTTCATGAAACAACCTTTTAGTGCAGGCGGTGAGCATCAGACATCTTATGGTGGAAGGGTGATTGTTGTCAAGTGCGGGGAGTTTACCAGAAGAATTGGTGTTGATGGGACAGCTGAAGCCATCAGAGAGGCTGTTAAATGCGCATTTGGATTGCGTACCAAAAGGGCCTTTTGGTTAGAAGATGAAGATGGGATTGTGCGCAGCCTAGACAGGGATATGCCATTGGCGACATATAATCTTCGTCTTGATGATGGTATGTGGAATTATCAGGATAACACTTCCTGGACACTCAAGTTCACTTTCACTAATTTCATTTTCCATATCTATATTCTCAATCTGTCTGCCAAATATTCTGCCAAATGCAATTGTAGATGATTTGGTCTTTTGTGTGGCCAGTAAGAATTTCACATCTCTTTTGAAGTTATGATGGTTTGGTTTTTCTGAGAGTTACATTGTGTTGCGCCTGTAAATTTAGGTTTGACTGTCAAGGTCTGCACGTATGATGAGTCAGATCGTTGGACAGGTGCCACTGAGGAGAAGACCTTGTACACTGAAGAAGATTTACGTGATTTCTTGACGCGACGTGGTTGGTCTGGTTTGCGAGAGGTTAATGGATTTAGAACTATTGATTCTCTTGATGAACTTCGTCCATTGTGTGTATATCAACGTGCGGGGCTGCTGGGAGAGTAGTTCCTTTTCTTGGTTCTTTGTGAATTGGGGTAGGAGGGTATGCATATGGTGCACATGCAAAGTCAAATTTCTTTTGAGGCCACAGCATAAACACGTCTTCTGCACAAGACATTGTACACTAATGCTATTCTAAAAGTACGGGTTCTTAGTAACTCGCATAGATGATAGTTTCTGGTTCCCGAGGCTAGATTGCAGCTGTAGATACCTCTAAATTATGCGATCTTCCAGTAATGTACCGGGCCTGCATAATGGAAACAGAATGGAAACACATAAGTTCCAATTGCTGTTGCATATTAATGTAGGGTTGCACCTTGCAGCTGTACATACCTTTAAATTGTGTGATCTTCCTGCAGTGTACCAGGCCTGCATAATGGAAACACATAACTTCCAATTGATATTGCATTTTATTGTAGGGTTGAACCAAGGAAATTATCTAATCAGCTGTTTCTGATTTCAGATCTAAGCATCATTCCATTTAATGGCAGTTCCCAAGAAGGGTTAAAATACATTTCAGAGACCACTTTCTGCATTAGAATGACATTATGAATGTCTTGGGGGAGAAAACTTGACTAAAGAATTACAATGTTTTTTCCTTGTGCAGTTTATAAGCTGCATAAGCCCACGGAACCTTTCAGATGCTATAATAGCCACGTTTCGGAAGATGTATTTGCAACATTTACAATTGTTGGCTAGATTCCATAATTCTAGGGCAAAGCTTTTGGATTCAAGTGAAGCTGTAAACTACAGTAAACAGCACAATTGTCTGTGAGAGCATATTCGATTTTTTACTAGAACCTTTCCTTCTACTTAGTGCACAAAACATATTATTTTTTAATCCCAAATTGAGTGATTGCGGTGCTTAATGTCAGAAATATCTGGATTTTTTTGTTTGTTCTGACGTTAGGATTTTTATGTGGATTCAATGCATTTCAGAAAAGGTAGTTACCAACATGGCAGTATATCTAGCAGCTTGCAGGCCAATGAGAACCACTAGCAAGTAGTGACTAGGAGCTGCTTACTGTGTTAAGTTCATTTCAGCAATTGCATAGTGGTCTCGGCAATTGGCATAGCAATAGGTTGCTTTAATTGGTCTCTGTAATTGGCGTCAACAGCTTGATAGTAGGGTGATTTCTGAGATTCAATTCCGAAGGTCTTTAGAGAAAGGGGCTAACATTTTCTAGAATTTACCCTGGGGATTTTCATCTTTGACATATTTCTGCTCCACTTTTCATTGTACATCGTGGTTTACTTGAGTGAAATGTCAGTAGTTATGAACTGTTCAAGGTTTTTCCCTTAAGATTGTGCAGATAAACCTTCCAAGAGCTTTGTCAAAGTCTCAAGGATAGACTAACTTTTTATTTGATTACCGAGAATATTTGACACACCTATTCTTTATATGTACATGGTATGTACAATGCCAGAGCTGTTCTTGTTTGTTTTCCATCCAAATGTACTCGTTCATGCAAAATATATATTAGTTTTGAAATAACCAGTGTTTTAGTGGAGACAATATTTTAAAGCATAAAAAATAATTTTCTATTTAAAACATAAATTAAAAAGACCGAAAGGTGGAGATATATATTTCTATTAAATACTTACAACTATAACTTACCAAAAAATGGGAAAGCACATTAGCTAGCCTATGCTTATAAAAATTTGGAGTTCCAAAATTGTAAGGTTATTGCTTAATATCTTCTTAAGCTCAAGTGAAAGAGAACCTATAGCAATCATTTGTTTTGTTACGACAGGGAAGTAGTACTAATCTTGGTTGCCTTTCAACAGTGATGAAGAATTGTTTGCTCTACAATATTATTCCCAACCAATTAAGCACTTAATATCTTCTTAAGCTTAAGTGAAAGAGAACTAGTAGCAATCATTTGTTTTGTTACGACAGGGAAGTAGTATTAATCTTGGTTGCCTTTCAACATTGATGAAGAGTTGTTTGTTCTACAATATTATTCCCAACTAATTAAGGATACAAGCCCTTGAATAAAGTAAGAGAAGGGAAGGGACATCTTTCTACTATAGCGTGCCATGCAATGGTATGTTATTACCTTCGATAACCAATCAACATATATTTTTTTTAAAAGGATAAACAAAAGTATCTATAGGCTTCTTGTTTTAACCAAGAAATTTTATGGTTGGAAGCCTGATTATGGACTGGAAAAGACTAGAAATACAAGTTTTGTATCTAAAAACACTTGGGCATCCACCGAAGGATTGAAAAAAGCCAAATATTCCAAGGGCCACTTAAGAGAATTTCAAAGCATTGAATAACTGACCTCCTATTCAACAAGTGACTACATGCCTTACTACCCAAAGTCGGATTTGCCTCTTTAGTGTATCTTGGAATTGTTTCTATGGCTCAAAGTTCTCATTGAATCCAAAATATATTCTCACATTGATTGGTTGGCTTGGTCTGCGATAATATATAAACTTCAATATATCATGATCCCAATGCCGGTAAGGGTGATGCCACAACGGAAGTGGCTATCTTATTAACATAATGATTTGACATGGCTTATCACCCAAGTGAAATATGCCTCTTTAGTGCATCTACGAATTGTTTTTAGACTCTAAAACAATTTCATTGAATAAAAACATTTAATCCCATATGGTTGGTTGGGGTGGTCCACGATGACATATAAATCCTAATATATCATGATCCTTATGCCAACAAAGGTGATGCCACAATGGATGTGACCCTCTTTTTAATATAATGGTTGATTGGTTGCGGGATGAGTATGTTTGCTTACATGACTTTCTCATTTTCACGTTTGTGGCTTCGTAATTCTAAATAAATGTCTTCTATAATTGTCTCTAAATACATGTCTTACAACCTCAAGTTGGATATGTCTTGTCATTGCATCTTGGAATTGTTTTTATGACTAAAAAAATTCTTCTCATGCTCATCCAACATAAAGTCGGTAAGTTGAATATTTTTGTAGCAGGGTATCAAAATTTGCCATAGAAAAATGTGTGGCCATCTTTTGTCAAGTGTCAAAGAGTGAAAGGCATGAAATAGATGGCGATCCTATCTTGCACATATTTGACAATGGAAGGTTCAACGTTAAGAAATGTGTGTTTATCTGCGAAGGTGTGAATGGATAGAAATAGTCCCTTGTTGATTCTCAATTTTGTTTGGACCAATTGTCTAGTTTGGATTGAGACTTGAATGATTCAACTAGGTAGGAACGGAAAAATTGTCCATTCTTTTGTTGGTTTGAAGAAATACGCTGGTTAGGCCTAGAAAAAATTACAAGAAAAAAGGAAAAAAAATCAAGGATGAAGAATGGATGATTGACCTTTCTTTATTCAAAATGATTTAATTTAATTTAATTATCGAAATGAGAATCAAGAATATTTTTAGTTTTAATTTTAATTTTGTTTAGGAATGACAAAATTGATGCTAGGGAGGTTAAATTATGGATAAGTAAAAGATTATTGAGGGATCGTGTGTTTTAAAGAGTATATGTTCATGCAAAGGGTGATGCATATGGTTGGTGGTTAGTGTTCCTATGGTTCCCAAAAAATATTGAGACAAAATGAAACAAGCTTTCTTAGATATATGGGCGAAGAAATCGAAAGATGACAAAAATGAAGTAGAGGATCAAGAGGAAATCCTACCCTTGGATTAAGAAGAGAAGAAAACAAGCCCGTGTTTCGTTTGCAATTAAGGAAGCCTCAACATTGTCTATTTGTGGAAGAAGTTAAAAAGGAAAGGAATAGGTGATTACATCCATAAACCCTATTTGAAAGTATAATTCCATCAATATTGGCTTGGTTAAGTGGCTATATAATCAACCAAGCTACATCGAGGCAACATGTGTATATGGTAAGAAGGCTATTTTTTTTGGACAATCTAAAGGTTACGTTGGATAAATTGATTGTACATTCAAGTTTATATATCCTATATAACCTATGGATGGTTTGGATAATATTCTTAGTTATTTTTGGTTATAGATTGTGGGAAAAATCTATCTTAATGTGAAAGAAAGTTAATGAAGCTTTCATATCAAAGGAAGAAGGTAACATTGTAGGGTGCTTCAAGGCATGAGGAACTAATTACAACTGAGAGGGACAAAGTTGTGTGTGAGCTACAAGGTTAGAAATTTGAAAAGGGGAATGAGGAAGAATCCAAGAAGGGACAATAAGAACATTTTGAAGGTGAACACAAGGATGGTATGAGTACTAGTGAAGGAAAGTCAAGACCCTCAAGTAATCGAGAGCAAGAGGCACTAGAGGATGATTTAGGTAAGAGTGAAGGAACCTAAAATCCAACCTACTCAAGATCTAAAGACACACGCAAAAGATTTGAAAGAGGTAAAGTTGTAGACGTCATATCTTCATATACATCACCGTGAGAGGAAACAATCTCTAAGACATGGCGTAAGACATCAATGGAGACACAATTTTGTTTATACTTGGAAACCAAGAGAACAACTATGGGCATCCTTGCAATCAAAGAGAGAACACAAGCACACCAATAACAACAAAATGTTATATACATTGAAGGAATCATAGTAGAGTAGAGGGAGTGTGGATCCATTGAAGACAAAAGACTTCGAAATTTTTACTTGGATTGATGAATGGCCATGCTTAGTACCATTTGTCATTAATTCTTCGAAAATCTTATTATTAGGTGTGCTCACATGTTTTGAGGACAACATGTTGAGGGGTGACATCAATGTGCTTACATCAATGATATTATAATGTGTTGAATGAGGAACTTGTATAATAGGTCAAATGGGAAAGTTGACAATATTTGATTAAATTCGTTGTCCTAATATTTATTAGGTGGGTTAAGGATTTATTTTACCCCTAGGATTATTAGAGAACAAACTATAAATAGAGGCATGCATCATTATAAAAACATGGAAATATATTTAAGCTATATTGGAGCATATTTGTAACAATAAAATTATCTAAGTATTATTTTGATGTTTCCTTGCCTTTAAGGGTATTATTCTATAAAGAGTACACTGAATATTAGTACATTGGAACCCACCATATCTCTAGTGTTATGTGATTTGTTTGATTCTATTATATTTAAGCATACATTATACTATCAAATGTTTGAATCTTATCAAAAATATCATGAGTAATTGTCCCATGTAAATACTGCAAATAACTCATACTATGTGAAACTACCATGTTTAGTTGTTTAATTATCTTGGGGATCATGTGTTGACGTTTGGGCTCATGTGATATGAATGCAGTGAGCACCTCAAGAAACTCCATCCGTGAGATCTTGTAACCTAACAAAAACATGAATCATTTCATGCTCTCTTTAGTTCTTCCCTTGGTAATAAACAAGAACCATGAAATTAAATACTCATTCCAAGTTAGATTTAATGAAATTTAGAATTTAGAAGTGTAACACTTGCAAGGAAATAAGCACAACTTGCATGAGACTTCTAGAAATTCCAAAAGTCAAGTTCTGTGTGTTGTGTAAATCACTATAAAGTCCAAGTAGAAAGCAAAATTGTGCTTTGTTGATGTATTTTTTCCCAAATAATAGATACAATAAAGTTGTGTACTACTCAAATTTTGGAATGAATGTTCTCTCAATTAGTATGTATAGTTTTACAAAATTAGTGAGGTGATTATTTTTTGACAGTTAGGCAAAGGAAAAAGTTCCCTTTCGTTAGAATTTGCATGCATAAAAACATAAAAATGGATTATTAAAAAAAGAAATAGTGTTTGCCTATGAATCCACAATTTGTATGGTACCATACCCAAATTCTATTAATGTGAATGTTCTATACATGATATTATTTTGAAAAAATAAATGAACATCTTCTCTATCTAATTCAATTTATTGATGTATGTAATTGGCGATGCAAATGGAGAAGAAACTATTATAAAGATAACTAATTTCTCTTCCACATCAACCCTTTGTTTTTATCAATTATGGATGAGATGCATCAAGAAATAATGACCATGCTTCGTGTGCATTGTGTTTTTCCCTTGGCCTTACTAGGGAACCCGTCAAGTCATATGGAGGGATTTGTTGTAGAAGGTAAGGAGAAAAAATATATGTACCGTGATGTGCCAATGAAAGCATGCCGAAGCATATGCAAAACAATATGTGTGTCTATTATGTAGGATATTGGTTTTAAATTTGATGTGGATCATAGTTAGATATTACATTGACACTAATTACACGACAAGAGGTGCCACATATCACACAAAAAGTTCTAAGTGAGTACTAAAGAGAAGCACATTAACACAACCCTAAGAATTTTGTTGGAAATCTTAATCTCAAATTAGAATCAACACTTCAATACATATTATGCCTTATAAGTTTTCTTGATCTCTCAATTATAAGTTATGAAAATGACCTTCTATGATGAAATAGAAAATTGATTCTATGGATGCAATCACCTAATCTTGGTCGTTGGAAATGTTGCTCATTTTCTTTGGTCATGTTCTAAAATGCTGGAAATCTTCTCTCCTTGTTCTAATCCCTAATCTGATGTCAACTTCTTTAAAAACCCATAGAAATAGGGGATGTTGATGGGTGCATGTCATCCCTCCATTATTATCCTACCCCTCAAGTCGTAACAAAATCATAATCAACACACAATGCGCATTAATAATGAATTTATTGTATGCTAGTGTTCCAACCCTTATCTTTAAATGCATCCAACAACTAATAAAGGCTCAAATGAATACCTAAATGTTTGAGTTCATCTTTTGGCATGAGGACACTCTTGGAAATAATAGTTGTACTCCTACAACTTCAATATCGCTCTCTCCATTTATTTTCTCTTATTCCTTTATTTTATGCTAAATACACTAATGTACTTTTGTATTCAAATACTTTTAGAATTCAAATCAAGATGATATTAGTACACAAGTTGACACACAACAATCAAGAAAGCCGACAAGAAAAGCCACAAACCCGAAGGAATTCAAAATCAACAGGCAAAAGGGCCAACGAAAACAACAACTATTTCCATAAAGGGTACACAAATGATTGACAAGTTTCGTGTTGTACGAAAAGGGTCACTTCCCATGACTAGGATAAAAATAAGGGAGAGAAAAAACTAGGAAAGAGAGGGCCAACTAATACAAAAAAATAAAAAAACTTGAGGTCAATGGGGAACACAAAAAAGTTAAATATGCCAACAATCAAAAGGAACATAACAGAAACAAATCAAAAGTTAAACGGCATAAAGAAAATACACAAACATAAACCTAAATTAAACTAATAATCAATAAACACATAAATTCACTAGCACCATATTAGTGGTGTGAGAAGTGTTAAATAAAATTAGATGTATCAAGGCTTCCACCTCCCACTTCACCAATAATCAATCTCCAACTCACCCTTAGTACATATATAAGGAACCTTTGTGTCTTTAAGGGTATCAAATACATTGGAGCATATAATAGAGATGTAGTCATTCTTGAGAACCAATGATCACTCCTTGATTCTTGATGTAAGTCTGCAACAATTTACTAATTGCACATCTATGCATTGTCTATTTCTTTATTAGATTTAATGCATTCATGTTTATTGGAGCGAGTTCATTCTGAGGAGTTTCCTATGGTTTTCCCAATCTCTACATCGTATTAGAGCTAGTCTCCACATATGGTAGTTGTAAATTTCTGACAAACTTCAACGTTTTTGAAATTCCCAGATGGTGTTCCTGTTGTAGACTTGCTCCATCTCTGTCACGCCACCCTTTTTAGCACATAATATCTTTTTAGCTACTGTGCCACTCAATGACCCCTCACTCCTAGCACTTATCTGTATATCGTGTCAGTCACATTAGTGGCCGACCGCTCTGATCTACGGTCAACCCCCTTCACTATAGCCCATAGTCACCTAACGTGTCCTACCACTCCATAGCCACTCAGACTACTAAATATACTGCCAACTGCCCATTTGACCACCTTGATCAATGGCTTAACCACTAACGGTTAATGGAACGATTGGTTCTCTACATGATTGATCCACTTGGATTTTTCTTGGACGAGCAAGAATCAACTCACAAGGAAAAACCAATCTCAACAACATTTTCCGGAAAAAGGAAAGATTCTTTTAACAAAAGAAAATTGTGATATATTCAAAGAGGCATTGAGCCACTTAATGCAAGAGGGGAAAGCAAGACCACAAGACCTCAAAAGTTATGAGATAACAAAACATAATTTAGAGGGCCCTTACAAGTTGCAAAAGAACAAAAAATAAGAAGAAACAAACAAATTGTTTTTTGGTAAATAGATGGTTTGATGAGGATTGTAAAGTAGCAAAGAGAGCTATTAAAGAAACATGCAGAGAAAAATTGAACATAAAGTTGTACAAACAGATCATAAAGAAACAAAAAGGCGAGTTCATGACCATAAGGAGGGAAGAAACTATATGCTTAGGGAAACATAACCCAAAAGTATTTTGGAAAGAACTTCAATTAAAAAAACATACAGAAAACAACAATATCATAGTGAATCAGTGGTTTGAGTATGCAAAACAACTTTATGAGTAGGAATCAAAGGTTGAAGGCCCCCCTTTGGTCAACACGACAACAAAGCTTTTTACTACGCAAGAAGTTGAGGAGGGTATTATGAAATTAGGGGTTGGAAAATCCAAAGACTTGGATGAGTTTCATGCAGAATATTTAAAATGGGGGAAATAATTTCTTGCTCCTCACATTGTCTACATATTCAACAACATCATTCGGCAGGGTTTTCCTAAAGATTTGACTACCAGTCTTGCGATACCTCTTTTTAAGGGTCTTTTTAAGAGTGGAGATGTTAACAATCCTTCTAATTATAGAACCATCATGATCAACCCATTGTTTGCAAAGTTGTTTGGTAGCATGGTGGAATACAAAATCAACAAGTGGGCAGAAGAAAAAGGTAAGAGAGAAAACAAGTAAGCAGGGATTATGGTATCACTTTGAGGCACATTATTGAAAAAGTTTGGAATGATAAAGAGGAAGCTTGCTACTATTTTGTTAACTTCAAGAAGGCTTTTGACACAGTTCTTAGGAACGATTAATGGGATAGAATGAAGGAGCTTGGTATCCCAGTACATCATAGAGCGGCTGTTCACAGGCTTTACGAAAAAGGTGCAAGTCACAATTAGAACTCAAACTAGTATCTCAAAAAGTTGTAGGAATGATATTGGGGTTAAACAAGGATGTCCATTATCACCTACTTTATTTGGTCTATATATCGACAAACTTGAGGAATGTCTAAATTTGTAGAGTGAAGATGGTGTTCGCCTAGGAGAGTATGTTGTAAGACTTCTCCTTTATGCTGATGACCTTATCTTGATTGCTAGGTCCGCTCAAGGACTACAAAAAAATTTATGTGCACTTAAGAAATTTTACACAAAAGCGGGGATGCAAGTCAACACCAATAAGACCAAGATCATGATCTTCTCCAATAGAAAGAAAAGAACTCAATATGATTTTTATTTCAATGGCAAGCATTTTAGAGGAAGTAAAAAAGTATAAATACTTTGGGTTTGACTTTAATAACAAGCCCAATTGGGAGATTTGTAGCAAAAAGATAACTTTAGGGGGGTGAAGATCTTTTTATGCTTTCCAAAACAAATGCATAGAGGATAAATTATGGGATTGGAAAACTATGCATACTTTTTTTGGGCTTTTAGTAACTCCAGTGGTGCTTTACGGATGCGAGGTTTGGGCTAGCAACATTTCAAGCTTAAGGTGGAAACAATTTAAGAGGATTAAAAAAAGCATGATTACTAGCAAGTTCAAACTAAAAGTCTCGGTCACATATGAGATTCTTCTAGCCGAAACAGGTGTTGTACCTTTAGAAGCTATTGCTATGGTTCGTCTTATAGCATATTTAAAAATGATCAAGCAAAAGGAAGTAGATGGCCTAAGGCAGTCCTCAACAAGTTTTTGGAGAAATGAAAGAAGTCGTGGATGAATCAAAACAACAAATGACTTAAAAAATATAACATTTACTCGAATGCATGTCCTAATAAAAGCTAAGAGATAAAGAATTTTGTTATAGATAAATTCCGCCAAGTTATGTGGGGAAAACCGTTAGGGAGAAAGAAGAGGTCCTATTTGGAGGAACTTAACTCTACGTGTGATCATCAACAAAATGCTTTTATAGGGGCTAATATCCCGTGGAAACCAAAGATATTCATAGCTCAATTGAGGAATAATTCACATCATCTTCGGTGTGAAACAGGTAAATGGAAAATACCTAAAGGGGTATGGAAAGAGAGAGTCTGTGTCTTCTGCACGTTTGGTGCAGTGGAATCGGAGAAACATTTCATGTTGGAGTGTAATGCCTACAATGACATTAGGCCCTAGTTTGCTAGTACTTTGGTTGTTGCATCCTTACATGATATTTTTAGCAATGAGAATATGGTTGAAAAAATGGGGGATCTGATTATCAAACTCACCAACAGGAGATCTGAAATGCCACCACTTTATCCTAGGCCACCTACAAAGCAGAACACGATATGCCTTTTCCTTTGTTCTCCCTACCTTGAGTTTTAACTTCTATCTTTGTCATTCTCATTATCTATCTTATCATTAAAATCAACTCACTTAATTGTATTAAAACGAGTTGACATCCTCCAAGGAAGTTCCTTTGGATTCCTGGAATCGGATTAGTCCTTTGCCGAGCAGCTCGTCATCCTATTTTATCTAATATTTCTTGTTTAGCTATATTTGATTACATGTCTCTTCACTTGGAGAAAGGAGGAGCACTTATTCACTTTTCATATTTGATCATCTCGACATTGTGACTGTTGATGCAAGTATTGCTAAACCCTGCCATGTTTTGAGTTTTAGGTAAGATAAGAATGAATATATGCGGTTGTACTTAGGAATCTGCATGTGATAGCATAGACCTGAAATCTACCTAATACATTCCTGGCACTATGGACTATCCCCTCACTTCACGGTCCCACAACGATAAGGGGTGTCAAGTGCTTAGCCAATATACCACCCACCAACTTATTTGTACTCGTCTAGATCACCCAACATCTTTATCATCTTTGCAACACACAATCAAGAATGCCCACACTCTCCTAGAAGTCAATCATCCACATCTGAAATTCCCGACCCATCCATTCCTTAGATTTAACTCGTTTCTTTAACAGTGGGGATCCAATATTTATCAAGATTCTAGATTCGCACTTGAAAACCTGTCATTCTCAATGCTTACCTAGCTATTCAGATTGCTTCTTGGGGCATCCTTCTTCAATAATCTACACCTGAACAACGATCCCTTGTCACCAACACTACATATGACTTTTCCCATCTCGTCGACCCTAACTATGAGCCGGTCATCCAAAAAGTCCATCCTTATCCCGCCACTAGAAAATCCAAAACATCTAATCCCACATCTTTGGCCGCCATCATTCTCAACGCTTACCTATTAGTGTGTCTTTCGACGTTAATGTTATTTCCGCACAAAACGCAACTAACCAACAATCATCATCCTCATTAGGTACCTCATTTGGCTCTGTCTCATCTCAAAACAAAACCAACGTATCCTCATCCACGTTAATTCCTTTAGTCTCCTCCACGATCCAAACACCTCCTATAGGTTCAATGACCATCCCATCAAGCACATCCCAACCTATCTCATCTCGACAACCCACATCATCTATTCAAAACGTATTCATGTTTATCCCAACATCGATGCCACTTATTAATACGTGTTCCATCTCTACTGTTCACCTCTCTTCACAAATATCGTCAACTACCCTTATCTTCTCTCAACACATGCCTCAACAATCTTATCCTCTCATCCACACTTTTATTCCTTTCCAACACACACCTCAACAATCCCAACCTTTCATCCACACTTCAATCCCCTTCCAACACATGCCCCAACAATCACAACCTCTTTTAAACACATCTATGCATATCCAATATCAATATATTCAATCTTCACAATCCATATCTTCACCACCTACATATAATATTCCTTTGAATACCCCTCTCCAACATAATATTCCTTTACCTTACCAACCATACCAATAAGCAAATTCATCTACATACAATCAACCCGATCCTTCGTCAATCACTCCCCAACAACAACCAACACAAAACGATCCTTTGCATGCATTAATAAACATATTTCTACCGTTGACACTACCTCTATGGGTCCCAAAAACAATTTATCTTATGAACAAATTTGCAATGAACGCATTCACCCATCCGTACCATACAAAGTATATCCTCCACATTGGGAACTCCCTGAGTTCTTCAAATTATACAGTAAAGAATACCCTCAACAACACATTTGGGCCTTGCGACATGCTTGTTACCTCATAGCATATGACCAGGACCTTATGTTGAGAACATTTCCTATGTCCTTAGCTGTGCCTACCTTAGATTGGTTTAATAGTATTCTTCAATACTCCCTTTTCTCATTCTCTTACCTCACACAACTTTTCTTAGAACACTTCTCGATTAGCATTGCACATAAAATTACTATCACCAATTTTTACGCCATCAACAAATTTAAGGATGAATCTATCACATATTTTTTCACACGTTGGAGGGGCATTATCAATCATTTTTCCTTTTCCCTCCCACAGACTGAGTTAATCAGATTATTTTCTCACTCATGTGCCAACAACATATCATCCACATTACAAATTCAGTGCTTTCAAACATTTTACAAAGCCTTCACTATGAATCGCAAACTTGAGCTTCGTGCTCTCGAAGATGGTAGGGTCAAACTTAGATCAAAGAAGCCAAAGCCTGAATCTTCGTTAAAACCATCATCTTGCCATGATAAATCTAAGACATCAGCAAATGCATTCGTTGTGAAAACTGGTTCCTGTTGGTGTATATGACTTGATCGTCGTCATTTGACATCTTTTCCACCTAGTTGGTTAGTCATCTCACTTAGTGAGAATATGTCATAGTTGAATAGGTCAATAGGGTTAGTGTACACGTGTCATGCACAAGAGTTACACAACACTCCTATATGTACCTCTTATTTTTGATCTATGAGCATGTTAATCTTGTCCACCTAGTTGGTTAGTCATCTCACTTAGTGAGAATAGGTCATAGTTGTATAGGTCAATAGAGTTAGTGTACACATGTTATGCACAAGAGTTATACAACACTCTTATATGTACATCTTATTTTTGATCCTTGAGCATGCCAAATACACTGTTGTTTTTTATGTACTTGATTTTCCTTGTGATTCGTGCTCTTGCTAATTATATGAAACATTCTCATCTCCATTGGAAGTGCAACCCTCTTTGATGTGCACGAGGTTCCAACATTGATCCCCACGGAAATCTAATATGGTATCAGAGCGGATGTTTGGTAAATGTGCACTCTCTTGAATTGGTTGCTAATTACTTCATTTTTGGATTTATCACTTTTCGTGTTAGTTATTTTCGATTACTATTTGGAATCTTGTTAACATATTTGATAATATGGTTTCTTGGAGTTTGGGTCATTTTTTGGTTTTGCATGTACAGGTTTCAGGGCTTTTCCACCCAGATTTAGGTAGTTGCAGCCAAGTTTGGCGGGTCTGCTAAATTTAGAGGAGGGTTCTTCATTTATGGTTTTTAGTTGTTTTTTAAATGGGAAGTGGAACTTTTTTTAGATATTTGGTTTTTTACTCTTTCTTGTTGGCTTGCAAGTGAATGTTTTTTTTTTAAATTTCGGGCTTGCTGCCTTGTTTTCCTCCTACATGCATTCTGGTTGCTTTCCTGTGTTTTGCATTGCTTTATGATTGCCTACCTCAGATTGGTTTTGGCTGGGTTGCTTTGGTTTTTCTTGTCAACTCATTTTTTTGGCTCCTCGAGTTAGCTGGGCGAGCTGCATATTTGCCTAGCCTTATTTTTTTATTCCTGCTTCCTTAAGTGTTGGTGTGTTTAGCTTGAGGGACGATTTTTTAATTTACAAATCTCACGATGCATTGTTATTTGTTGTTCCCTTGCTTTTCCGAACTGTGTGAGAGGAGTTTCCTTTGCATGGTCATGTTTTTTTTACCTTGGGTCTGTTGAGTGGTTTTTCTTTTGTCTGTGTTTATATCATGCACAAGCCGTGAAACCTCTATGCTTGCCTCTTGCTCCAGCTGCATTTTTCTTTGACTTATGTGCCATTTGAACCTGCCTTCCTTTTTGGGTTGTGTTATGTTTACTTTGGGTCTCGGCCTATGTTTTTCCTTGGTTTATTTCCCTGAGGTGTTTCTTTTTGCATGCGTGTTGAGCCTAGTTCTTTGGTTTGTTAGGCGTGTTGCCTGTGCCAGAGCCTTTGTGCGTCACCCTGCCTTTCACTCCCGCGCTGACCGCTTCCTACGTGCCCTAATTGCTCCATCCTCTTGCTTTGACTGCACTTTAATCTAATCCCCCTCGCCTTTTATTGTGGTCGCTTTGATTTTGGAATTTTGTGGTCAGTTTTTTAATTATTAATTAAAGGGGGTCTTTGTATTTTTTCATGGGTCGATTTGATGAGGTGAGGTGGTTTTAAATACGTGGATTTTTTTATATTAGTGTGGGGTGTATTAAAAGGTGGGCTTGATAATTACGCCAAAGGCATCCCCCTATGGGAAAGGCCCCTCCTGATGTTTCAGTGACTATGTGAAATTTGATGTCTGTTTGGATGTTTTCAAGGGTTTGAGTATATTTGACTGTGTTTGAGATTATCTTACCTCATGCATGCCTTATAATTCAGCCCTTCCATCTGCTGCATGCTGATTTGGATTCGCAGTTTGTAGTTCAATGAGAACAACGGTTTAGGGTTCAATGACATTTTTTTTGTAGATACAGAAATGATGGATTTAGGGTTTGACTAAAATTTCTAGGGGATTTATTTCTTAACGTAAGTTGTTGCAAAAGGGAATCATCAATCGCATCAAGGAATATTCAATAGCGGTCACATAAATGTCAACATGGTGCGAAAATTAATAGGTATGGTGTGACTATCCGGTTATTTCTTCCTCTACCCTGTTGTTACAAATTTTTATTGTTTGAGTTGTTGCGTGTATGTAGGGGTCCACAATTTATTGAAAGTTTGTGTCATCCATGTGCAACGTCCAGGAAAGAGAATTTATGGTTCAGTTTCCCAAAAATATATTCCTTCAGCAACAAGAATTTACAGGTTTTCATAAAAAAAGGTATGGATAGTATTGTTTTGTCGTGTTTTCTAACTTTTTGTTAGGGTTTGAGAAATGATCTATTGGAGAAGATAATTTCTCTGTCTCCTTTGTCCATTAATACTATCCCACCCAGAGGAACCCTCTTGGTCTCAGTACCCATAAGAAAATAATAAAAATCCCCTTAAACGGTTCAACAAATCCCAAGGTGTAAAGCTTAAACTAGTTGAAATCTCTTTCAACGTTATGATAAAGCTTAAGAAATGATGAGCATCCCTTTTAGAATTGTGATAATTCAAGTGAATTGGGACTCTTTATTGACATTCAATGCATGTGATGTAATGCAAGTTGCCTGATTATGTTTTTCATTAGGGATTGAAATGTTTGTTTATATTTTAGATTTGGAATTGGGCTGGATATAAACAAAGGAACCGAGATGAGGAATACCATTATTTTGTAATGAAACTTCATTTGATTTATTTAGTAATTTTTTCGGAGGCCAATTAATATTTGGACATGTGGATAGATAAAATGATTCTCTCATCATTATGAAAAAATGGATATCTATTTTGTCTTTACAACTTTGACTTGGACAATATTGACACTAGGCAAACTGAATCCTCCCACAACATTGTAGAGAGTTCAATCCGCTCTTGAAGACAGGTACATGAGTAAATTTTTATATTTTTTAGAAAGCGTTTCAATAAAATTGTAATCTTCCAAGGTAAGTTAATGGAGTGATTTTCTATGTTTTCTTTTGTTCATTCCTTTTATAATTATTTGGATGTTTGGTTTGGAAATGACTATCCCAGGGGACTAAAATGCAATTAATATGAAAATGTACGAAAGTCTTCATGTATTGATGTTTAGTTCAAATAAAATAGTCTGCAAAACACTACCACCCATGATATAAGATTTGCAAATGTATATGTACGAATTTGTAACAAATTTGAAATGTAGATATAAAACGCTTAAATGTAATGCTTTATCTATATTCCTACACTTACAAAATCAATCACACCCCTTATCAACATCAACTACAAAAGTAATAACTATCCCTTTAAATCAAATAACATATACAATTTGGCGTTCACATTGCATTGTACACATGCGATTGCTAGTTAAATAGGTAATTGTTGCATATTAATAAAGTAAAGGTTTTATAATTTAAAAAAGGGGGGTGGCTTTTTTAGAAAAGTTAAGTCTTTTTCAAATTTAAAGGTGCATTTTTTAATATACGCCTTGTATCAGTTCATAAAAGTGGTTAATACTTTAAGATAGGTTTTAATCTTAGATACTATGATCTATTTTTTTTATATTAAAAAAGTAATTAACTTTTTATTAATGCCTTTTAGGAGGTTCTAATTAAAATTAAGTATTTAATTAAAAATTATAAGATCTCTTTAATTTTGATTCATAGCAATTAAAATAGTCATTTTTTAATGTTTTATTACCTTTTAGTCTTTTTTTGCTTTAAAATTAGCCAAATTGGACGTTGCAAAAAGGTCGATTTCTTAGCATTATTGGATTTTTTTTTTCTCTAATCGTGTGCTAGAGTATTTTGTAGCATTTCTAGCATTTTTTTGCCTTCCGAGAGCCTTCACTGCATCTTGGAGGTCCTTAGGACTTGTCTTGAGTCCATTTTGTGTATTGTAATAGCCATTTTTATTACTTGTGGACTAGTGAGCACGTCTATCATAGTCTTGTAGAAAGGGGGTTTTTGCTGCGATGTGAGACATTTTTCTCACAACATGACTTGATTTCACCCCTTTCTTTGTTTTTAGCTTGTTGTGCTTGTTTACGATGTCGATTTGTTGTGTTCAACGAAACTTGATTTTGGTCTCCTCTCTTGTGCATAATTACGCTGATTGCAAGGTGAGTGGCCAACTGTTTCATGACGCACACTCGCACTAGATTGTATCCAACACACTAAACTATAAAGTGCCAAAAGTAGTGGGGTTATAATATTGTCATGGTTCATTGCACTGCTTATTTGGGCTTTTACTTTTCACACTAAGTTATAAATGTCATCTGGAATATTTTTGGGGGTTATCTGCATTATGGAGTTTCATTGTTATGTTGTTATGCTCGATTATGAGAACTATTCGACATGGAAGAAAGTTGTCATCAGACATTATAATACACATGGTTTGTTTCCCTACCTCCATTGTCTTGTTCCTTAGCCTCTTGAGCCTTTGCAGAAGGATAAGTGGTTTAACCACAATGATAAGGTCTATGGAATTCTCAGTCTTACTGTTTCTAGGGATACATTGTGTTTGTTAGAGAACATTGAGTGCCCTTTCACTTCTTGGTGCATTATCCGACAGTTACATGGTGATATTGCTTCACCATTTGAGAAAGACGCTTCCCTAGACCACTCTTGTACCGCCATGGATTCTCCACCTTCTTATATCCATTTTATTGCTAAGTGTTCCTCTATTCCTGTTGCTTCCTGGGAGTCCCTTGTCAACCATCCACATTAGGACCTTGCTTTTGAGACCACTCACACAATTGCTTCCACTACAAAGCTCATTATTGACCATGTTCATACTTCCATTCACTCTTCACACTCATGTTCCATTGGAGACCCTTTCTCTAAGATAGATGTGACCATTTCCCCTTGTGCTTCCTCACATCTTCATTGCTCAATTGACAACACTCTCCCTACACTTGTTGCTTCCGTTGAGTGCCACATTTCCTCACCTTGGCCTTCCAACATCTCTTCGCAACAATCTTCTCCTCCCACTTCATGTGTTGCATTCCATGCTCCATTTGATCCATCACACATCTTGGAGGACCTATCTATCTCTTGCATTGGGAGTGCTTCCCTAGGGACACTTGTCACTTCCACCATTTCAGAGATTATTTGTGATCCACCTCTTTTGGATCTCTTTCTGAGGGTTATTGGGCCCCCACCATCTTCTCTCTGACACGCACACTGCTGTGGCATTTCCTTTGTATCATGTGCACTCTTTAAGATAGACCTATGCAACCTTCTAGTTGTATATTAGAGTCATATTTTAGAGTATTGCAAGATTCTTCTTCATTTTTGGAGTGGACCGACTTCCAACGCTCCTTTTCTGTCCTTCCCAAGGGTAGGAACATTGTTCAATGCAGGCAGATTCTCTTCACTCTTGGCACAAAGGACTACATCATTGACACACTTCTTGGAGGATTTTATTATTCTCTCTACTTTGTCTCTCTACTCTGGAGTATGATTGTATTTGGGTACCTTATAAGGCCATGTTGTCGGGCTCCATTCTCCAATCTTCTTGAGTGAGTTTGTATCTCTTTTGGGGGAGTTTTTTCCCACTGGGTTTTCTCCTTTCACTCCTCTTTTCAAGAGTTTCTTGTACATGGGTACCTCATTAGGCCTAGTTGTTGGGAGCCATTCTTCTTCTTTCTTCTTCTTCCCAAAATATGTTGTTTATACATGGGTACCTTATAGGGCCTATAGTTTTTGGGCCCCATTGACACATCTTTCTTAGTTGTTTAGGGGATTTCTTTTTCAGTTTTGACTTCCCATGACCTCTACCTCAGCTTCAATGAGGGGGGGTGTTGGTGTATATGACTTGATCATCATCATTTGACGTCTTGTCCACCTAGTTAGTTAGTCATCTCACTTACTTAGAATATGTCATAGTTGAATATGTCAATAGGATTAATGTACAAATGTCATGCACATGTTTATGATCTATGAGCATGCCAGACACACTGTTGTATTTTCTGTACTTGATTTTTGTTGTGATTCGTGCTCTTGCTAATTACATGAAGTGTTCTCATCTCCATTGGAAGTGTAACCCTCTTCGATGTGCTTGAGGTTCCAACATTGATCCTCATGGAACAATCTGATACTTCCAAAGAATGTTCGACCTTCGAATGTACCTGTCCTCATTGCCATTACATGCCTATTTGTGAATCTTACAACACATTATTTGATAAGCTCTTGGCCACGAATATGATCACCCTTCCTCCCATTTGCCATATCGACACATCTATTTCAAAATGCTCTTGGTATAGAGAGAATGATTATAGTAAAAACCATAGGGTCAAAGGCCATGACATTGAAAGGTGTCGTTCTTTCAGAAAGGTCATTCAAGATTTTATCGACAAAGGTGAGTTGTAACTGGATAACCCAAATGTGCCTCCAAATAAGAATTTGGATGTTTTTAAACAACCATTTCTGAACCACCCCTCATCTACCAATCAACCACAATCTAATGTTATCCACTCTCATCACACCATAAACATGATCAAAGATAAATCTTGCACCGTTAGCATCTAGTACTCCCATCACAGAGGCACCATAAAAGTCATCCAAAAACAATTCTATCACAAAAACAACAAACGAACCATCCACTACATCTTTTATTTCGACTACAGAAGCACCTATGGAATCAGACACATCCCCTGATCCTACCACAAAAAAAATACGAATTCATCCAAATCCATCTCATCCTCTTCAGAACCATCTACAAGCTCTTCACCGGATCCCAAAAAAAACCTATTTTATAATGTGTGAAAAGCTCATATGATGACCATGTTACTCAAAATTATACACGTAACCTTAAAAAATACGTTACACGACCATACATCCATTCGTATAAAAAAGTGACCAATCACATGGCCATTTGACTACCTCAACGCATAATCCAAATTCTATGCCTTCTATCTTGACTGCACCCCTCGTCAAAATTACCAGTCACTGTCACACAATAAAAAATATTCCCCAACAGGCATCTAAAAATATCATACAAAAATGCTCCCTTCGACAACGTGTAATATAAGGAATCATCACTTCTCTTGACCTCCACCTCGAAAGGAAATTATTTATTGACCCTCGGAAGGATTATCCAACAATCTATCATCACTTCACCTCCTCTTGAGTCGTTTGGTTCTCGCGAGTGGAAACCCTCTTGGTACAATTTTGAAGCATTTTATTATTATCATTACACACCAGGACATTCTACAAAGGACTGTAAATCCCTTCATGTTGCTATCAAAATACTTGCTAACAAAGGCCTTCTCCCTACAAATCTATAACCATTCAAGAAAACTCACCAAACACCTAAGACTACTACATAAGTGGGTGACTCTTCCAAAAAAGTCCCTCTTCATCAAATTAATGTAGTACGTATCACCACTAGAACACATACCCATAACCCTAAGACTTCCGATCAAAATGATTCAAAAATTTCCATCCCACTTGCTCCCGATTCATATAATACAACACCCCTTGCTAAGGCTAAGGTATTCATCCTTTCCGCTCCACATACGTAGTCCACCTCTACTATAAAAACTACCATTATCAAATAACTTCACCAAGATCCAGTAAAAATGTCCCTTTATGAGCCTCTATAAACTTCACCTCAACATTGACAAGCCATGATCAAAATGCTCTAATCTATATCGGTACCCTTAGACGACCCATAACCTTTTGCAAACCTAGTCGGTACACTTAGAATGTTCGTTGCCATTTATTTTGACGACTCAAAAATGCCATCATTACAGCTAGAGGACCATGATCTCCCACTTTTCATCACCACCCAAATCGATGATACTCTTATTAAGAGGGTTATGATCAACAATGGTGTTAGCATCAATATCATATCATCACACACATTTGATTAAATTCAACTACCCAACACCCTTGTCATTCAGTCACCGACTGTACTAAGAGCCTTTAATGACACCATTGCCCCTACATTAGGCACATTTATCTTACCAATTAAAGTCGACCTTAAAACCCTCCATGAAATATTCTATCTGGTAAAAGGAGAGTTTTAATATAACATTGCTATTAGGCCGACCCTGGATACGTGATATGCGTTGTATTCCCTCTACACTCCATCGATGTTTCAAATATAAACATGCATGTAAAAATTTAACGGTCCCTGCACATCCGAACCATTTTAAGGCATGTCGCATGACATATCAAACAAACTCGGGATCCTCCACTAGTTCATCTATGGCCTCATGCAAGTTACTAGATGACACTTCCTGCAATGATGTCATGCAATGCCTTTCACTGGGAGAGGATTGCCTCCTTACACTTAATTTTTTTTCCTATGCCGAAGACATGCGGAAGATCCAAAAAACATCTCATGTATCAACGTAAATTTGGGGATATTATCTCCTTCATCCCACTAGACCTCAAAATCAACCTTATCTACGGAAGGATCGATCACCCTTCTCCATATCCAACTAATCAACGTCATGCAAAACCATTCATATGAGGCTTCTCCTTTCTATATAACTAGGCCTTCACACAAATGTATCTCCGTCATTTTTCCTAGAAAGGATTTGGACTCAGACATTATGAACAGGGTATCCACAACTTAATCCTTGACCACTCTCGCAAACCACATGAAAAACATGGGCTAGGTTTTGAAAAACCAGCCTTCGAGTCGTCAACGAGCATTGCATCTAAACCCATCATAGAACCAAAACCATCTTCCCAATCTACACACAACGACACCATGGATATAGATGACACTATTTCCATCCCATCTAACTTTTTTTAGTCAACATTATCACTTTAAGACCACTGAATTATCAAACTAACCATGGTACCGAGACCATTCCTTTGATTTGTCCCAAAGTGATAGAAGAGGATTCACCCACAGTTAACATTATTCAATGCCAAGATGACCAATCCATCCTCTCTCATATGGGAGTAGAGGACCATTAACTTCAAAAAAATCTACCACCTAACACATCAAAACTTCTCAATGAATCCACTATCGACATTAATCTAGGAACTCTGTAGGAACCTCACATAGTTAAAGTCTGTCAATATTTAGACTCCTAAGAGTTAAACGACTTCACCACCTACCTATCCAAACATATTCAAGTCTTCACATGGTCATATAGTGATATGCTAGGTATTGAACCCAACATGGCTGTTCATAATATCGTCACTTATCCTAACGCTAAATTGTCAAACAAAAATTACGCAGGCTGCACCCTCGTATATCTCTTCTCATCAAAGAAGAGTTATAGCATCTACTCTATGCTCATTTCATCATGCCCACTGATTACCCAAAATGGGTGTCTAATATTGTTCCCGTAACCAAAGCCTCAGGAAAGTTATAGTATTTATATTGACTTCTGAGACCTTAACCTCGATTTCCTTAAAAATGACTTTCCTCTTCCAAACATCAATAAACTCATTGATCTAATCGCCGGCCATGAAATGATAGCCATTATGGATGTCTTCTCTATCTATAATCAAATCCTTATCGCCACCGATGACCAATACAAAAAATCCTTCATCACTCCTTGGGGGAATTTTTGTTATCGAGTAATGCCCTTTGGACTTAAAAAATGTCGGTGCCACTTATTAACGCAGCAATGTCATATATCTTCCATGATCTTATCCACAACACTGTAAAAGAATATGTTGATGATCTTTTAGGTAAATCAAAGCAACACAAGGATCATCTCACCATTCTTGACATAATCTTCGTCAGCCTTATCCAATATTTTCTTTGGCTCAACCCTATTAAGTGTGTGTTTGGTGTCCTCACTGGAAAACTTCTAGGTTTCATTGTTTTCATTCGAGGCATTGAAGTAGACACAACCAAAATCAAAGCCATCATCAAAATGTCTCCTCCATCAAACCTGAAACAACTACGTAGTCTTTGAGGGTAAGATTCAATCGATCCATCATTTTATCTCACAACTTTCAGATTGCTATCAACCTTTTCATCATCTCCTCCGAAAGGATGTACATTTTAAATGGGGTCACAACTGTAAAAAGGCCTTTGATGACCTCAAACAATACCTTCTATTGCTACCTGTGTTTATAACTCCATGTGTAGTGGAACCATTCTACCTCTACATATCCGCTACTAATCACGCCTTGGGTGCCATGCTCACTCATCGAGATGAGCAAGGTCATGAAAGGAATATTTATTATATAATCCACACTCTCCATGACTATAAGTCTCATTATTTTGAAGCCAAAAAGTTTCTATTGTGCCTTGTACTTTGCAACATCTAAGCTCTGTCATTACTTACTTAATCACAAGACTTTCCTTTCCAACTTCAATCCTCTTAAAACCATGCATTCCAAACCATATCATAGGCTTATGCTAGTGACTAAGTTTGAACTTGAATTCATCTCGCAAAAATCTATCAAGGGAAAAGCCATCGCTGATCAACTTGCCGAATCCCCTCTACTTGAAAATAAACCACCTCACGAACAATTTCCCGATGAATCTATCAATATTATCAATCACACTCTGGTCAAAATGACACTTTTATTTGATGGATGTAAGTGTCAACAAAAGGGGAGGTCCCAACATCATTATTTTACTTCCCTCCCTTTCCCTTTATCTTTCAAACTAAACTTCGAATGCACTAATAACATGACCGAATATGAAACTCTAATCATGGGTCTCCAAACCGTTATCATGCTCAGTGTTCAAATATTTGACATCTATGGAGACTCACAACTTGTCATCAACTAAATTAAAGGAATTTATCAATATAAAAATCATATTATGTAAAAAGATAAAGCCATTGTTGAATTTCTCTTAGAAAATTTTGATCATTATACCATCCAAACAATTCCATGATCTTCTAACAAATTTGCAGACACCATGGCTTCTCTTGCATCACTCATCCCTATATCAACCAATGATTCTAAATTATTTTTTGTTGTGCATAAACTTGATCAACCATTCCACAACAATGAGCTCCCTTCTATCAATCTCATCGAAAATAATCCAACCGATCTCTTGTATACTCCAATATCCAACTATCTTTTGGAATAAAAAATTCCATCAGAGTTGTCTAGAAATGCTAAGTGGTCTTTCCTCCAATGCACTACCCGATATGTCATCGTAGGGTTTGTTATATATAAATGTGGATTTGATGGCCTCTTATTAAGATGTCTCAAATCTCATGAATCTACGAAAGCCATTCAAGAAGTCCACGACGACATATGCGGTGAACACTTTAACGGGACATCTGTTGCTAAGCCCTGTCCTTAGAATGGGATATTACTGGCCTACTATCAATCAAGATTGATGTGTGTACATCAAGAAATTCCTTAAATTCCAACAAAATTTTAATCTCACTCACATTCCTAGTGAGGATTTATAACCCACTTAAGATCTATAGTCCTTCTCATAATGGGGGTTGGGCCTCATTTGTCTCATCAACCCTCATTCATCACAATGCCATCCCTCTATCATCACAACTATTGAATATTTCAATAAATGGGTAGAGGTTATTCCCTTAGTCTCTCCTTAAGTAAACAAAATCGTCGATTTCATCTATCAACATATTATATGTTGCTTCGACATCCCTCACAAGCTAGTCACTGATAATGGACAATATTTCAAGAGTAAAGTTAAGAAATTATGTGACACATTCAACATTAAACTAAGTTTTTCATCACCTTATTATCCACCCAAATAAAATGAACAAGCTATGATTATAACAAAACACTTAACAAAATCCACTATGAAAACCATCGACCAAGAAGGCAGGAATTCAGCATCTCTAGATCTTATTTGCTCCCTAGGCTTATCGTACTAGCATCCAGTACTCTTATAGGTGCTATGCCCATTTCTCTAGTCTATGGCTTTGAGACAGTTTTCCCCCCTTGAAGTTCAAATCCCATCACTCTGCGTATCCCTCAAACCATTTTTATCCCTGATGATTTTTATGTCAAGAATTCCTAGCCCAATTAGAGTTGTTGGATGAATGATTGTCTAACGGATCTTGAACATCTTCATGTTTATCAAGAACACATAAATACACGTGTATAAAAAAACATGTGAAGGAAAATGGCTTTAATATAGGTGATGATCATCCTCAAATAAAATCAAAATGTCACTACTCTGAAAAGGAGTAAACACGGAAAGTTTTCCCCTGACTGGATCTCATCCATATTTCATCACTCTCAAATATAGGTTAGGAGCTTACCATCCATCCTCGCGTGATGGTACACCTGAAAATGATCCTTTGAATGCCTTGCACTTGCGGCCTTTATATTGTTAACCACATTGACCGTCATGACAGTAGTCACATCAAAGGACCTTAGTCCGCCACTAACCTGTCATTTCATCATTACAATGATTTGAAAGTATGTAGTTTAACACGTTACTATCCTCAAAACATTAAAGATGAGCACCACGAATATGTTCATCACACCTTTGACATGGACAATTTCCTCTTTAGTAGGAACCACACAATCATTACATCCATCCACCTTGTCTACCAATTGAAGACATGATACTTGGACACACATGTGTAGCTTTGTGCATACATTTCTTCCCCTCCCTCGAAATGGTATATTAGGCTTGCCTTCAACATAAAAATAAAAGGAGGGTAAAAATATCTACGGATGCATGTTATCAAAATAAATATATGTAATCCCTTGAAGGAAAACTATCAAATATCAAAATCATATTGTTCAAAAAGAAAGCAGATTAATCCCTTGAAGGACAATTGCCTGTCAAAATTATTGACCTATCCCTCGAAGGAAAAATATCCAAAATCCAAAATTATTTAAAAAATTGGAAATTGCAGACCACTCCCTCGAAGGATGGCTACCCATATCAATATAAAAAGGATTTCTACTTTGAGATTGATGGCCTATGTCATGTATAACACAATTCTTCCTTTCAATAATAAATGACAAGGAATGGATTCCCGTATTATTATGACTACTCATAATTCTAATTGTCATTTAGATATGGGAGCGGAAATTCCCATATGGAGTTTTTTTCCATTACAAAACTCAAAATTGTATGGACCTGGGTCATGAGCTTCATGGGTTTTCAAATGATTGAAAGGATAATCTACTCTCTTGTACATACTAGATGTTGATTTACCCTAGAAATTTGATTGGAAGATGATATGTTTAGTCAATTTCTTCAGTGATCCAACGTACACAACATATAAAAATACACTGATAAACAAGAAATTAAAACACTAACAATAATACCTCCTCCTTCGCGATTCCGTAGCAAACCTCATAATGGGCAAGGAAACATGGATGAGCCCTGATTGCGTGATATGTAGGTGCTTTTCTCAAAACAGAGCAAGGCCTTCCTGCAACAAGATCTACTTACTTTGCACCAAATGGAGAAAATGATTATGGATTTGGGGTGCTTCAAGATGAGGTTATTTGGGCATTAGGACGAGGTGGAGGGATGTTCTTTGCTCAAAGGATGCAAGAACTTAGACAGGGCATTCAAGCTTATTCTCTAGTGTCCTAGAGGGGAGGGGTAAGGTTGTATTTATAGCCTGGGGAAGTGATTAACTTAGAGTAATTTAAGTAATCATGGTTTGAAAATGTGGGCAAGATTAGGTGAGTGGGGACCACGAAGAATGGGTGAGGATTTGAATTGGATTTTTAATTCATAAGTGGAGGATTTTAGGTGAGTGGGGACCACGAAGAGTGGGTGAGGATTTGATTTTGAATTTTTAATTCAATAGTAGAAAAACATGGAGATTTTGGATTTTTTTAATTCAATGACATGTAATGACATGTGGTAAGGATTAGGTTATTTTTAGATTTGAAAGGGATAATTAATCAAATTATATTTGATTAATTCGAAGTGTATTTTTGTGGGAAATGAGGTAGGGGAATTAATTGATTTAAGACAGATGTGAAATTAGGGTGTCTACATTTTCCCCTCTTTGGAAGGGTACTATGAAAGTAGTGTCCTTTCAAAGAAAGTAGACGAGATGGAGTGAATATGCCCCAGGTGGCAGGATTGAATATTTTTGAAGAGATTCTTCTTGAAGGAGGTGTTCCTTCGATAAGAAGTTGTCAGAGGAAGAAAAGAGAAAGATTTCTCTAAGAAGAAGTAGAACAAACTTTCGCTTGTGAGAATGGGGGAAGAATTCAATCTACTTTTCCTAAGAAAAAAGTAGAGTGAATGTTTGTTGGAGAGAGTAGAAGGTGGTGGGTGACAAATGTCATGGTATCCTCCAAGACAAAAATTTCATGAGAAGATGTGATTATGGACAGATGTGATGATGCCCCCTCGAGAGGGCTGACGAGGATGGAATATATGAAAGAGCTCTCGAAAAGAGGAGAGATTAATTCTGTGGAGAGGATGACAATAATGGGGTGTAAGATAATGGAATGACCGCATGACACAAATGGAGAAAGGATTCAATCAGCCTTGAATGCTAGGTGTGAGGGTGTGTGGAATGATGCAATGGGAAAGAGAAAAGGGAATGGATAGGATTGGTGGTTGATTATGAGAAGAGCAAGAAAGGTGAAGGGTTATGGAGATAGAGGAGGGAAAAAAAGGAATGAAAGAGGTAGAAGAGAATAAGAGAGAGGGATGATAGGGGAAGAAGGGAATGATGAAGGAAAAACAAGAAGAAGACAAGAAAATGATAGAGAAGAGGGTGAAATTATGAAATAGAGAGATGTGCCATATGAAGGAAGCAACAAAGATAATAAAGAGAATGTGGAAAAGTGAAAGAAATGATAGAGATGAGAAAAGAAAGAAACATGGTAGAAGTAGAAGATGGAGAAGACAAGGGTATGGGGAATGGGGAAAGATAAATAAGAAGGAGAAGACGAGGTGGGAGTAGGGGGTAAAATTGATGAAAAATTGAAAGAAGATGAAAGAAGAGGTAGAATGGAGAAAAAAAGAAACTATGAGGGGCCAGGAAAGTGTGAAAAATATTAGAGAAAAGAAGAGAAACGGGTACAAAATAAATGAAAAAGTAGGGGTGGTAGAGAAAAGGAGGGGTGGTAAGAAGAAACGTGAAAATTATGGGGGAGGAAAGGAGGAAAAAGTGAATACAGGGAGAAGATTGAAGGAATCGGGTCCTCGTGAGGAAGACCAAGGAAAAGAATATGGAACAGACCACATGGAGATGCATGTGGAGGGTGGGATGATAAAAAATATGGGACAACACTGAAGAGCCAGGTTATCGATGGGGAAGTAAGGAGGAAACATGAGGTAAAAAGGGGAAGAAGATGATACAGAGGAAGTGAAATAAGATGAGGGGTGGGAGAGAGAAGAGGATAACAGAGAAAATGATGTAGAAGGAAGGGAATACAGAATGGGGATAATAAGTGTAGAGTGAGCAGTATAAGGAATGTAAAGAGAAGAAAGAGGGGAGGAATGACATAGATTGGAAAAGATGTGGAGATGCATGAAATGAGGATACTAGGATTACAAGACAATAGACAAAGGATGTATGATGAAGACAATAAAGATATTGAAGAGGGTGAAGGGAAGATGGAGAGGTGGGGAAGAAGTGACAAGAAAGGGTGGGAGTGGGGGAAAAGGATGGGAGAGAAAAGAGAATGGGGGATAGAAGAGGCAATGCCAGTGAGGGGACGTTAGGGAAAGTCCACTAACAATGAGTGGTGGGGAAGGATGAGAGAAAAAATGAAGAAAGGGAGAAAGGAAATGAGGAATGGAAAGGGTAATGCCAATGAAGGGACATTAGGGAAAGCCCACTAACAATGAGTGGTGGGCCCAGAGGAAGGAAGGAATGAAGGGAAAATGGAGAAGGTCCAAGGGAGTGAATGAGGTCATGCAGGAATGAGGATTGATGATTTTTAGGGAAAGTCCACTAACAATTATTAGCGCGGGAATAGAAGATGATGATGAAAGAATGTTAGAGGAATGTTAACAACAATGGCGAGTAAGTGTGGGGGTAGATATGTGGGAGAATTTGAGAAGATGAAGTGAAAAGAGTAAAGAAAATGTGAGGGATGAGTTGTGACAAGGTGAAAGCAAGGAGAGGATGCAAAGGATGAGGATGAATGAGGTGAGGATGAAGAAACAAGACATGAAAAGAATGGGAAGAAATGGTATGAAGGATGATGGATCAAGAAGGAAAAAATGGGAGAAAGGAACATGGTTATAGGCGGAAGATAGTAGACATACGTTGTGAGATGATAGGTGGAGAAAGGATAATGGTAGGAGGAAAATGTGGTTGGTAGGAGAGACCAGGTGGAAGAAGCGATCAACAAAGTGAATGAAGAATGAGGTGAGGGAGAAGTTCAGAATGACGAGTTTAGCATAGGGAGGACCCTGACGTAAGACTGTCATGCGACAAAAGTGGTTAAGTAAGATTACCAAGTGAGGGATGATGGAGATGAAAAGTGGGAAAGAAAGAAGTGGTGTTTGCGAGAATGGAAGAGGAGGTGAGAGGATGTGATAATGGGGAATGCCAAGAAAAAGTGAAGGGTGAGGATGTGTAGTGATGGGGAAAGGCAAGAAGATAGATCATCCTTAAGAGGGACTCTTAAGTGAGATCACCATGCCACACGAGTGGTTAAGTAAGATTTCCAAGCAGAGGATGGTGATAGTGGTGGTAAGAAGATGTGGTGATGGGGAATGAAGAGAAAATGTGGATGGTGAGAATGTGGAGTGATGGGTGAGTGCAAGATGACAGGTCATCCTTAAGAGAGACTCTTAAGTAAGATCGTCATGCCGCTGGAGTGGTTAAGTAAGATCACCAAACCGACAGGGATGATATGCAAGGAGAAAGACAAAATTGTATTGGGTACAGGGGTGGAATGGTTGGTTGAAGAAGATGATCACAATGAGAGGTGAGGAGAAATAAGATGGGGGAAATATGATGGGATGGGGGAAGGCCATAGGGTAGATCAACCTTAAGAGGGACTCTTAAGTAAGATTGCCATGCGACAGGGATGGTTAAGTAGGATCGCCAAGCTGAAGAAGAAGAAGAATGATGATAGAGTTGGTGGGAATAGGGTATGAAAAAATGGACTGAAGGGGAACCCTCAAGTGAATTTTCCATACTATGAGAGCGTGTAAGTAGGATGACTAGGAAGAAGACAGGATTCGGGGAAGGATGAGAAAAGAGTGAGTGATGTATGCCAGAGTGGAAGAGGAGGTGAGATGAGGTGATAACAAGGAAGAAAGGAAACAAAGGAGTGTAACATGAATGGATGGAGGAATATATGCGGTGGAGGGTGGAGAGTGTGAGGGGAATCCTTAATTGGGATGCCCATGTGGTGAGAGTAATGATGCGAGAATGAGAATCAGAAGAGGTGGAGTGGAAAGATGTGTGTGGTGGTGATTGTTGTTTGATGAGAGGGGAGATGGTGGAGAAGCTTCTACAATGGGAAGATCTTAGGGAGAGGGTATACCTCCACCGAGGGTCCCACATAGAAGGGGTTATTAAGTAAGATTGTCAAGCGGGAAGCAGAAGAGTGAAAGGAAAGAATACAAATGGGTGAGAGGGGACATGAATGGTGAGAAGGGTAATATGGGGATAAGTGGCGGATGAGTAGAAATGAGGAGCAAGGATGAATGGATCAAATACATGGTGACCATGGTGGGGGAGGAGGAGCTGCTGGATAGTGAATGCTACTTGAGAAAGATCTTCAAGTAGGATTTGCAAACTGCAACAGTGATCAAGTAGGATTCCCAAACTGGGGAATGTATTAGTACGGGTGAATGGATGGGGTGCAAAGTAAGATTTTGATCATGCAGGAAGATACTCACGTGACGAAAAGCATCTTAATTTTAATATAGCACATAACATGATGCATCGTGATATAAAAGATCAGGATGACTAGACTGTAATATGCGTGATAGCATAGACAGGGGCCATCAAAAAGGTTTGATGCCCCAGTATGATATGCAAGTGGAAGAGAGCATAGACAAAGGCCATCAAGAAAGTATGATGCCCCAGTATGATATGCAATCAGATAACATAAGTATATTAGAGAGAACACCAGGATACATAAAATCAAGATGCCCCATGTAATATATCAAGATACAAGAAAGCAATTAATAACTTGTAACTAATAATGCAACACAAGAACCAATAAACATGTCCCTAACGTGTTCCATAGTGAGGATTGATCAGATGTGCCCCCAAGACAGGGGTACAAGGACATAAAAAAGGATTGGGTCATTGTCCTCAAACAAGGAAACAATGAGAGCCATATTTTCCCCAAGCGAGGATTCACGTGAGGAGAAGTGGTTTGAATTTGATAGTCATAAGGTGATTGGATCATTCGTTGGGGATAATAGTTCAAAGGATGAATTGTGTTGATTATTTTAGAGTTTTTGCGATTTTGTGGAGTTTACAATTTTTTTAAGTTTTTTTAGATTTTTTGGAATTTTTTTTCATTTTGTGGATGTTTTTGGAATTTTGAAAAGTTTTCAAATGTTTTTGTATTTTGGATATTTTCTAATGTTTTTGTATTTTGGAGATTTTCTAATGTTTTTGGGAATGTTTGGTTTTTCCATTTTGAATTTTTCTAATGTTTTTGGGGATTTTTGGATTTTCTAATGTTTTTGAGGATTTTTGGATTTTCTAATGTTTTTTTTTGGATTTTTGAGATTTTTTAATGTTTTTGGGTATTTTTGGATTTTCTAATGTTTTTGGATTTTTAGATTTTTTTCTAATGTTTTTGGGGATTTTTGGATTTTCTAATGTTTTTGGATTTTGGGGATTTTTGGATTTTCTAATGTTTTTAGGGATTTTTTAGATTTTGTAATGTTTTTGGGGATTTTGTTTTGGAAATTTATGGACCAGAATGCAAACTTATTTTGAGAGGTGATAAACCAGGATATTGTCCGTATGTACCATGTTCCTCGATGGTAACTCATGCTTCGAATAACACAAAAAATTATCATTCCATTGGCAGGATATGTTGGTGATGATATGATGGAAAGAAGTCCAGCTCCATTCTTGACTCCACGCAACTAGTAAGATGCGAGGGCTCATCACCGAGAATCAAGAAGGACACATGATGTAGATAATGAATATAGAGACAAGTGCTAACAACAATCCCTTTGGGAAATTGTGACTTCATTCTTCTTAAGGTTACTGAACCATTTTCAAAATGAATTTCACTTTATGGGTCACATGCTAGACTTAGACAATTATGTGGCCTACTGATTGGTAAGATATGAGGTGAAGGGATAGTTCTCTCTTCACTTAGGCATCTAAATTACTTCTTTGGGGATTTTATAATTGTAAGCATTTTCAGATTGATAAGATTTTGTATTCTTGAAATGAATCCTTATGCCTTGCCCCATGCTACCAATAAGAAGCAAGGGCTCATCACCAAAGGTAAAACATAGGCGAGTAAATTCCTTTTTTGTTCATTTTTTTGGAATTTTTTGATTTTATTTTTATTTTTTTTTTTGGAATTTTTGAATGTTTTTGCAATATTTTTATGCTTTTTGTGAATGACCCTCTACAGCTTTGCCCCATGCCATTAGTAAGAGGTAAGAGTTTATCACCGAAGACAAGACGTAGACGAGTAAGGGATCCTTCCTCCATTCCCAGTCTCACACTACCAGTAAGAAGTGTGGGCTCAACACCAAAGACTGTGAAGGACGAAAGGTGTGACAATGAATTATTCATAATTTATTGAATTGATTGAATTTTACAATAGTGTTTTATTTGGAAGGAACGTTTGCCCCAATCTCAGCCCCACACAACTAGTAGGACGCGAGGGTTCAACACCGAAGACTGAGATGGACGATCAAACGAACCGGGTACAGAAGTTTAGAGCTTTGTTATGAAAGAGAGAATTTTTTGAAGGGAATATATTACCATCAGTAAGCTTCTAGGTATGACCATAGGTGAAAGCGACTGAAAATGGGAGATATTATAAGAAGTATGATGCTCACAAACTTAATAGGATCTATATTAGCACCTGTCTCATGATGATAAATATGAAGATGTGATTTTGATAATGAAAATATCTGCCAATGGAAATGAATAACTTTAAATTATTCAGAGATAAGTTAGACAGAAGGAACAATGTACAAGTCGTTGTCTCCCAGAATAGTGAACGCCTCAAGGATAAAATTTCTTTAGATGTACTACATTCATTGGTTCATCAAGTTCTTGACCATCTTCAGTGGCCAACTTATAGGCTCCAGAGCCAAATTTAGTTGTAATTACATAGGGTCCTAACCAATTAGGCTCAAATTTTCCTTGTTTTTCTCACTCTTTAGTGGTATTCTTTTGATTTTCTTTTAAAACGAGGTCACCAATCTCAAAATCTCTAGGTCTTACCTTTTTATGATAACTGTGTTGCAGTCGGTTTTGATAGACTTGAAGATGATTGAGGGCATTAAGTCATTTTTCATCGAGAAGCTCAAGCTCTTGAAGCCGTGACTGTCGGTATTCATCCTCATTAATTACATCTTTAAGGGAGATTCTCAAGGATGGGAGTTCTATCTCAATAGGTAAAATGGCTTCACAACCATAAACGAGGGAAAATGGGGTGGCTCTAGTAGGCATGCGGTAAGATGTACGGTAAGCCCAAAGAGCGGGGTAAATTTGAGTATGCCAATTGCGTCCATGTGTGTTGATGATTTTTTCCATGATGGATTTTAAAGTCTTGTTGGTTGCTTCTGCTTGACCGTTACCCTGAGGGTAGTATGGAGTGGACCACTTAAGTTTGATGCGGAAACGTTTGGCGAGGTCTTTTACATCCTGGTTTTTAAATGATTTGCCATTATCTGCGACAAGAGCGGATGGAATACCAAATCGACAGATGAGATTATTAAAAATGAACTTTCAATATTTGGCTACCAATAACATAGGTGAGAGGCATAGCTTCCACCCATTTAGTGAAGTAATCGGTAGCGGTAATGATGAACTTATGTCCGTCGGATGATGTTGGTCTGATTTTACCAATGAGGTCAAGTCCCCATTGAGAGAAGGGCCATGGTGTGGTTATCGATTGTAATGCTTGGGAAGGTGCATGGATAAGATTGCCATGCTTTTGACATGATTGACATCGTTTGACAAAATGGCATGCGTCACTTTCCATGGTGGGCCAATAATATCCAACTCAAGGATTTTCTTGGCTAAGGCTATACCATTCGTGTGCACTCCACAGATACTAGAATGGACTTCAGTTAGGACACTCGAGGCTTCTTCCTGATTAAGACATCGGAGTAGGGTGCCATCATATCCTCGTTTATAAAGAGTTTATGCTAAAATGGTGTAATGAAGAGGCACGTTGTGCTAAAGCACATTTATGCATTGGTTTCATGTCAGTAGGAAATGTTTTATCATGGATGAAGGTGTAAAGATCATGGTACCAAGGGTTATTTGGACCCATGATTTCACATACCATAGTGTTTTTAGGAAGATCATAGGTAGGAATTAAGAGATGTTCTATGAGAAAATGTGTCCTGGGTTGATTAGATGTGATTTCTAATAGGGATCCAATAGTTTCCATAGCGTTGAACAGATTTATTACGAATTCTAGGGATTTGATCAAAGATAATTAATCGAAAATAGCTTCGAAGGCTATCCACCATGCACTTATATGGGATAAGTTTTTCATCCTTGACCTGGTATTCATCAGTAACTTGTTTGATGATAAGTAAAGAATCACCAAATACAACTAACTCTTTAAGATTCCAAGATATAGCTAGTTTTAATCCTGCGATTAGAGCTTCATATTCTGTGATATTATTGGTACATGGGAATGCTAATCGAAATGATTTGGGGATGACATGTCTGCTAGGTGTGATAAGAAAAATACCAGCTCCTGATCCATGGAGATTACAAGATCCATCAAAAAATAGAGTCCAAGCTGGCACGATGTCTATGTGTAGAAGATCTTCATCAGGAAATGCAAAATGGAGTGGTTCTGTGCCAGGAAGGGGTGCCTCAACAAGTTGGTCTGCAAGGGCTGTCCTTTAATTACTCTCTGCGGAACAAACTCGACGTCAAATTCACTAAGTAGTACGACCCAACTAGACATTCTTCCTGTGAGAATGGGTCGGGATAAGAGATACTTGAGGGGATCAATCTTGGCGATCAACTTAGTTGTGTGATTGAGAAGTAATGACGTAACTTATGGAATGCAAAGGTGACCGCCAAGCATACTTTTTCGATTTGGGAATATCATACTTCATGCTCAATAAGTGTTCAATAAGGTAGTATACAACCTGTTCTTTTGCTTGATCATTGTGTTACGCTAACAGAGCTCCTATGGCATGTTCAGTGGCAGATGTATAAAGCAACATGGGTTTATCTACGACTGGTGACATAAGAACAGGTGGGATAGAGAGGTATTCTTTTAACTTAGCAAAAGAGTCTTGACAATTCATGGTTCCAGTGGAATTGTGCATCTTTCTTGAGTAATTGGTTGAAGTGATGGCACTTATCGACCAACTGTGATATGAAACATCTAATAGATTGGATTTTTCCCTAAAGACTGCGTAATTGTTTTAGGTTTTGAGGAGGAGGAATTTCCATAATGGCTTTGAATTTTGCAGGATCCACTTCTATACCTCTTCCGTGAGACAATAAACCCTAACAATTTACCAGAGGTCACCCCGAATACACATTTCTTTGGGTTAAGACGAACCTTATACTCACGTAATCTGTCAAAAATGCATCTCAACACACCTGGATGTCCTATTTGTGTTTTTTATTTTGCTAATATATCATCAACATAATCTTCCATGATATCATGTAACATATCATGGAAAGATGACTGTCATTGCTCGTTGATAGGTGGCACCGACATTTTTCAAGCCGAAAGGCATGACCTTATAACAGAAGGTGCCCCATGGTGTAGTAAATGTCATTTTATGTTGATCCCCTTCAACAATACGTATTTGATTGTAACCAGAAAATCCATCCATTAAGGAGAGCATTTCATGGCCTGCCGTAGAATCAACAATCATGTCTATGTTTGGCAAGGGAAAGTCATCCTTGGGACAAGCCTTGTTAATGTCTCAGAAGTCTATGCATATCCTGATGTCGGGGGTTTTCTTGGCTATGGGAACTATGTTAGATATCCATGCCGAATAATCAATAGGTCAGATAAAGTCAGCTTCCAAGAGTTTCTCGAGTTCAGCTTTGACAAGCAATGCTACTTGGGGATGCATTTTGCGTAGTTTTTGTTTCACAGGATTTGCATCTGGATGCACCACAAGGTGGTGTACTACAAGAGATGGATCTAGGCCTGACATGTCCTTATAGGTCCATGCAAAGATATCTTGGAATTCAATAAGGAGTGTTGTGAATTCTATGCATTCTTGGTCAGACAGACTAATGCCAAGTTGTAAAATTTTTGGTTGTTTGATGGTTCCAATGTTTATGTCTTTAGTTTCTTCTACAAGCATTTTAGATGTATCCTTTTCAGAAAATGATGCTAATGGTTGATGTAAGTCATCAGTGTTGGGTGATTTGGGGGAGTTGGCACAAGATTTTTGTGTGTGATGTTGAGACTTTTTATTGACATGTTTGTTTGATAGGGTGGCGATGAGATTTTGACTATGGGAAATTTTCTGTTTGCGCTTCTAATCCAAATTTTCCGAAGGTAAAGGATCTGAATATTCTATTTCTTCACCAAAATAGGTTGATTCATCTAGATTGATTTCAAATCCTTTTCTATGGTCGGAAGTAGGGATTTGATCATGAGTTCCAAGGAATTATTCGATGGCTTCATCATTTTGGAACATGTCCATGGCCACATGATGTGATTGGCCATGGTCTATGAGATTCAGATGCGTAGGCTCAAAATCGATGACGTTAACAGATAAATGTTCAAAGTAAAGATGTGTTTCAGCGAGGTCTTCGAAAAGGCTATGTGTAGACCTGGTGTCACTATCAGAGCTGGTGTCGTCGTTATCACTTGAAATTAATACAGGAGCAACATCGAATACCTTGAAACCCAGACCATGTTTACTATGATGTTGTGTGTAATTGATTGGGTCTAAATGACCTTGTTCATTTGGACTGAGTCCTTTACCCTTCCATCACATGTTTTTCATTATTCGATGAGATTTGGTAAATTGAGGGGACTCATAACAGGGAGAAAAGTCATCATTATATAACCAAGATCCTGAAGAACTTGGAATATGTTCATTGTCGAGATAACCAATTTTTTTTCCAAACTGACTGTCCCAATTGGTAAGTGGGATGGATTCTCAGATGTGGAGCATTGGGTTTTCCATAGTTGTGTGGGGATTTGTTGATGTAAAAGGAGTCTTTCACCTTTTGAAATTGATATTCACCACATCCTTTGTCAATAATTTTGAATGTGTGGGATGGGGGACCAGTAGGTACCTCATGTGGCAGGGAAGTCAGTTTGGTAGTTCTGAAAGATGAAGAAAATGGGTTATAAGAAGAGGGGGGTGGATTAGAGGATGAAGTTTGGTTAATCGAAGGAGAAGGTATCTTAATAGAAGAGGTATGGTTAGATGAAGAAGGTTGACTAGGTGAGGAAGAAGATGGTGTGGTGGAAGAGTGATTGTTGTTGGAAGAAGAAGCTTGATTAGTGGAAGAAGATGATTGATTAGTGGGAGGAGGACTGGTTGAAGATTGTTGATTAGCGGAAGAGAATGGATTGGAAAATGTGGTTTGGTTAGAAGGTGATGGTTTTAGATCATATTTAGGGAGTGTATCTGGATCAACGTGTTTTCATTAGGGATTACGCAAGGTGGAGCATACTTATCTATTGATGGACAATAGTGATCATGTCTATACCGTCCTTCGAGGAATCTACAATACTCAAAGGGTTGAGGATCCACACGCAGTGTAAATTCCTTGTCCAAATGAGGAAATTTAATACATTGGTGGAACGTTGATGGGACAAATTTCATGGCATGAATCCATGGTCGGCCGATGAGAATGTTATATGCAACTTCTACATCCACCACATGACATATCATTTCTAAGGTGATGGGTCCAACTTGGAGAGGTAACGTGATTGTGCCTTCAGAATTTCTTTCACTATTATCATACCCACGAATGGTTATGATGTTGTTTTGTAGATCATTTTTGGTGTAACCTAGGCAGCGTAAGAGTTTCATGGAACAAATATTCAATGCGGATCCATTGTCAATTAATACGCGCTTGATCTTACGATGAGTTATATAACCCTCGACGTATAAAGAATGATTATTAGCGATGTTGGGATTAAGAAGGTCAGCGGGACCAAAGGATAAAATAGGATTGGGTACCGTAAGATGTGTGATTAAAGCCTGGAATTGTTGTGAATTGATGTCCTCAGGGACACGAGCATTATTCAATGTTTGCATAAGGATGCGTTGTAGTGCGGGAGAAGAATTAAGTAATTCCATGATGGAAATATGTGTTGTAGTCTTCTCCAATTGTTTGACAATATTGAATGATGGCACAGGTTGTGGAGTGGAATTGGTGGTGGAATTAGATGGTGGATTAGGAGGTGGTGCGGGAGACGAAGTAGCAGATTTTTTTGTTGTAGGGACCCACATTTTTTTCTGTCTAGTGGTGATTACACAAGTTAGTTCTGATCTTTATAGTTGCCACTAAGTCTTGGTCATAGTCTATGGTCGAGATGACTGAGTCATACTCGACGTTGCTTGATGATTGGCCCTTATCCTTTGAATTATCATCGTGGTTAGGGAAGGGGTTTTTGAACATGTTAAGTTTTTCATTGGGTGTTTTTGTCTCAGAAGTATTTTCAACTTCTATGTCTCCGCATTCAATCAGTCTTGGACGTAATGGCAGAGTTGCATGCATCGATCTGTAGAGTGCCCTTTTATATGATGGTAATCACAATATTCATTGTCCTTATACCAATTTGGTTTGGGTTGTCCTTCTTCAAGGGTTTGACGATGGGATACGTAATCATGTTGGCATTTTCCAAGTGACGAAAGACACTAGATAAGCTTTCTCCGAGTGGAGTGAATTGTCTTCGCCTGTCCCAGAAGGAGCTTCCTTTCTAGGGATTATGATTGGTTGTTTGGATTTGAATGTGTTGAGCGAATTGTTTTGAACGTTTCAGACATGGTGAAAATCAGTAACGCCATCGTTGACTATATTTCAGTTTTGGTTAAAGAATTTGGATTTGTCCTGGTTCTGAGGGGTGTCTCTATGAGGTTGGTCCCTAAAGGGTGTTTTAAGTAAGCCCTTAGAAATGAGGGATTTTTCGATCTGTGTTCCCTTTTCAATGAATTCTTCAAAATTACTTAGACAATGCATTTGCATGTGGAATGATAATTCGGCATTGAGATTTGGAACAAAAATGCTAACCAATTGTCTTTCGGTATTGAGTAGGGAAATCTGCTTGCAATTCCTCGCCATCGTTGTAAAAAGGAGGTGAAGTTTTCATTGGGCCTTTTTCTAGTGTTACAGAGATCGAGCATGGTTATTTCTGAGTCTAAGTTGAAGGAAAAATGTTTGACAATTTTTCCGATAAGTCTGCGAATGTTGTGATTGACCCTTTGGGAAGATGGAGAAACCATTCTAAAGCCTGTCCTCCTAAACTTTGAGGGAATAATCATAAAAGATACGTGTCATGATAAGACAACTTCCTGAAATTGCATGTAAAATTCCTTGACATGTTCACAGGGGTCACCTTTGCTTTTGTATTTATCAAATTTTGGGATTTCGAAGGATGACGGAAATGGTAAGCGTAATATTTCCGTATCAAATGGGTAAGGACATAGTTCTTCAAAGTTGAATTGTTTCGATTGTTTTTGTAGTCCCTTGGATGGTGTCTTTCATATGTTTCCATTCTTGTGCGAATGGAGAGGTAGGGGACGGGTTATCAAGAATTTCGTGAGTATTGGGGTCTAGATTGGAGTCTTTTAACCTTTCAGCTCTAGCAGTTGCTTCCTCAAGTTTCTTTGTTAAGTCTTGGATTTTAGTGAATAACTCGTTGGCCAAAGAGCTATTTGGATTGTTTGGTATTTCGTTGTGATAACTTGATTCACCATTGTCGATAAGTTTGTTTAAATTTTTAGTCCCAAATTCAGGGGTAGTTTTTCCCCCATGGCTAGGATGCGTAATAGATATTCGTTCTTGTTTTGTTCTATCACCCTATTTACTTGTTCTTGTTCTTCATTGGTGAGTTCTGGTTGCACGACTTCTTCATCATCATTTTCATGATTGTGACTATGTGTGAATACCATGATGAGATAGGTGTGTGCCTGATTAAGCTGTAAAAAGTGGTTATGAATTTTGAGTAGGCGTGATTAAATGAGAACTTGATTGCTTTGGATTTGGCTTGAATAAGCTCGTGATTACTGATAAGGAGAGTAACTCAAACAAGTTATCTCAATATGATTGTGATATAACTCGAGATGAGCTATTAGGGAATTTGTGTCACGTTGTGTAGATTTGGCTTGAACAAGCTCTGGATTGTTGACGGGGAGAGTAACTCAAACAAGTTAATCTCAATATGATTGTGATATAACTCGAAATGAGTTATGAAGGGATTTGTGTCGGATGTGATTTTGATAAACTCGATAGTTGAAAAAATAAGGAGTGAACTCAAACAAGTCTCCTAATGTCAGTTTGATATAGCTTGAAAACATGCTATGGAGGATTGGATGAAAAAAGCTAATGAAATCGGTGTGATGTTTTGGTCTTCGTTGTTGGATTGCTTCAACATTTTGCTTGGTATTGAATCGGTCAAGAAATGGTTTTGTGGAACACGACTAGGATTTGAATTTTTACAATGAACACATTGATATCAACCAAGTTTGATGATAAAAATAATGCTAAACTATTTTGTTGACAAACAACAAGCAGTCATGTGTATCAAATTATTTTGGCTCAAGAGGTAAATTCTTTGGGAATGATCATTGTTTCATGCAATCATACAAGTATGTTGTGGAATGATGGATGCAGGCTCTTATCACTCCAAAAAGATGCATCCTTTGATATACCCTAGTCCTGATATACCTAATTTTGTACGGGGATAGAATTGGTACGGGGAACCCTTAGAGTACTAGAGGAGACTCACCAATTCTTACTTACCTGCTTCGGAGTGAATCACCACATCCAAGGCAGGTTTTGTGAAAAGGTGGAAGGTGATGGGGGATGAATGTGTATGGTGTCCTTATAACTCCCCAAAGATTTACAGGGATGATGCCCAGGCTTCGTTGTTACAACTATTTAGGTGTGACTCGCATGCTCCACATGACAACATTACCTGTAAGTGAAGAGTAGGGGCGAGGTAGATACTGAACGTTGTGATGAGACTGATGTCTCAAAGTGCAATGCAGATGTGAATGTTGTTGGTGTGTGGTAGTCAAGTCCACGTCACCGGTGTAGCTTTGGTGGTGATGAAATCCACCTCTACTACGTGCAAAAACAAGAATGATGATGTGATTATATGCAAGGTTCTTTCCAACTTGAAATAAATCACTGGTGGAAAATGACAACGTACCTGAGCGTGCTAATTTTTTTTGGTTTCAGCAATTTTCTTTAAATGGTGGTACTTTTGTGGGAATGTTTTTTTGTTTTTTTGTTTTTGACAATATTCCAGTGAATGTGGTCCTATAGAAAACAAATTAGTAGTTATCCTGCAGACAAAATGTTAGAAAAAAAATGATCGTGGTTGTTTTTTATTTTCCAGATCGCTCGAAGGCGCAGGAAAAGAGCATACACAACCAACATCAAATTATGAAGAAGCAACAAAATTGAAAAAATATTAATGATGAAAAATGGAGCTAATAATTATTTTAATTAAGCTACAAAAGGATAGTACGAAATGTTGATTTAAATTTGTCAATTTGATTGGGGATCCTGTAATGTTAGAACAAGAAACTAAACAATCACGATTTTTTATTTTCCAGATCGCTTAAGGCACAAGAAAAGAGCATACACATGGATACAATTGGGACAGAACTTGGTAAAAATGTTAATAATTATTGCAACTTAATCGTGATTGCGAAATAACGATAACGATTATCTTCACAAAAAAGAAAAAATGACGAAAGAAGAGTTTTAAAACGTTACCAGAAGTGTCGTCGTGGAAAGTTGGAATGTAAGGTAATTTTTTTTATTTTGTGGAAGCCTGGGTGGCCTCCAATGTGCAAAAGATGACTGGGAATGCGAATACTTGATAATTTTGGCGAGATAGGTGCGAAAAGGTCCTGTATTGTTGAAAAAGGTCCTGTAAGAAAATGATTAGTAGTTTGTACCTACAAAAAATGTTAGTAGAATGATTACTAAAAAATAATTAATTAAAATCATGAAGTGTTAAAAACCAAAAATGAAGATGATAAAATAAAATGTGGAGATTAGTGACATGAAAGTTACAAAAATTACAAAACATGATTAAGAAAATCGTGAAAATTGATAAATATAAGTCAAAATGGGTTTCAAAAAAGTAATTAACTTTATGTGAACTGTGAATAACCGCACACAAAGAGTACAAGTTCGATCTTGAAAAATCAAATTGTGAAAAACAATAAATCAAAGTACAAAATTAGAATGTGAAAGAAGTCGAACTAATTAAATGGTTTAATTAAATTCCTAGTAAATGAGAAGGTAAAATAAAATATCTCGAATGTAAAGTTGAACTAAGTAGAAGAACATAATAATAATGATAATAAGTTCTAATGAAACTAATAAGACAAAAATGATGGACTAAATATGACAGTGAATTTGTTTAATTGATGGGAGTGAATGTGGGAGCTGATGAAAGAAGGAATAGCAATATGGTGATCGAGAGGTGACCAAGGTTTAGAAAAATGTGACTTGAATGGCAAAGTAATGACAACGTATCAAAAAAATAGTTAGGTGAAATATATAATGGAAGAGGGTAGGTGATAAAGGGATATTGAATGAGAGATGTGATGAATGACTTGATAAGTCAATGTAACTAGTGGAAATCTATATTGGTGGGTAATGTGCAAGAAGAATTTGGGCATAAGATTGTGAATAATGATAAAATCCTTATTCAAAGGTTAGAATAAGATAATTCAATAAACCTGAGTTGGTTTGATGTGAATGAGTATGGTTGAAGTTAGGAAATGGGATAATTAGAGGGCTCGTGGGTGGTCGAATGAGGTGAGGTTGGGAACCTATAGCGGCAAGAGGACTGCAATGTGTTGAGAGGCGATGTGTAGGAAGGGAAAGGTGAGAACTTGGGTGAGGTAGCGAGGGATGGATGAGAAGGTGAAGGATGATTTCAGAGTTGGGATCAGGAGGATTGGGGAAGAGGTGACGTGAAGGTTAGGGAGGGAGTCATTGATAATCGAAGGAGAATATTGGTACTCAAGATAATAGGAAGTGAGATTATAGGGGGAGTGGCCATGCTGGGAGATGTGGGAGAAGGGACGTGGAGACTGTTTGAGTGGTCTAGGACGTGGGAATGGGAATGGGGATAAGTAGGTGACTTCGGGAAGGTGGGGATAGGATTAGAGTTAGGTTAGGGGTAGGAAATGGGGTGTGGCTGAGTGGTCTGGATAAGAGTGGGTGAAAGGAGTCAGGATGGAAGTGAGAAAATGCGGGCTGGGAGAGTGTCTCAAAGGTGGGGGGGAATCGATCAGTTGCCGAGAGGGTAAGAAGGGAGGTGTGTGGAACGTGGGTAGTTAGTAGAAAAGGGGATGTGGATTATAGGTGGCGGGGAGGTTGTGGGTGGTAGGTTAGTATATTTAAAGTTTGAGTTTTTAGTTTAATAAATAAATATATGTGTTGATAGCATTTAAAATGAAAATTTATAGAGATTTGAGGATTGAGATCTAAATAAATATACTTAAGCGAGATAGTATATATATATATTTTTTTTTTCGTTTGAAAGCATTTAAATGTATTTGAAGATTAAAAATTGGTTGTAATAATATTTATGAGTTTTTTTTTAAGATTTTTTGGAAGGAGATCTAAAGAAATAAGAAAGGAGATCAACGAAGATCGAAAATAGGATAGATAAACTAAGATCTAAATATTCATTTAAAACTAAAAAATTGATTAGTAAATAAGATCAATTTCCTACAAAACAATTATTTTAAAAATAAATAAATAAATTCATTTTCTGGATTGGTTTCCCATGACAGTAAATGATAAGCTAATGACTAGTTCATTTGTTTTTGTAGATTAATATTGAATAGCAAAAAGTAGTGTAAAACAATAGATGAGATGTGTATTGAGAAATACTACTAACCCAATCAAAATGATGAGATCGTAGCCCACACAGAAATGACGAGAAAACTGAAATGGAAAAAAAAAATTCCTTCCAAAACCAGAACGAGGAACTATTTAAAATGTAACCTCTGTGACAACCTTAGGATTGAATATTTCTGCCATGATCCACAAGTATCTAGATCAGGTGATGAATGTCCTTCTGCTAAACACCAAGTGCCAAGGAGATCAAAGACATGACAAGCATCATAGTTTCATTGTTACTATAACCTGTCACATGTACCACAAGATACCACACAACAAAAAGCACTTCCCATAGTGTGAAGGTTAACCAAAGAAGGCCATAAGGTACAAAAAGGAAATAATAGCAAACAATAATAAACAAAGAATGGATAAAACCACTAATTGGGAAATCAATGGTAATAGATCAAAAGTAACCAGGCGTGCCAGAATGTAAGCTAGGAAAAATACGTTGATAAACAAGAAAGTAAAACACTAACAATAATACCTCCTCCTTCGTGATTCCGTAGCAAACCTCAGAATGGGAAAGGAAACATGGATGAGCCCTGATTGCATGATATGTAGGTGCTTTTCTCAAAACAGAGCAAGGCCTTCCTGCAACAAGATCTACTTACTTTGCACCAAATGGATAAAAGGATTATGGATTTGGGGTGCTTCAAGATGAGGCTATTTGGGCATTAGGATGAGGTGGAGGGATGTTCTTTGCTCAAAGGATGCAAGAACTTAGACAGGGCATTCAAGCTTATTCTCTGTGTCCTAGAGGGGAGGGGTAAGGTTGTATTTATAGCCTAGGGAAGTGATTAACTTAGAGTAATTTAAGTAATCATGGTTTGAAAATGTGGGCAAGATTAGGTGAGTGGGAACCACGAAGAATGGGTGAGGATTTGAATTGGATTTTTTAATTCATAAGTGGAGGATTTTAGGTGAGTGGGGACCACGAAGAGTGGGTGAGGATTTGATTTTGAATTTTTAATTCAATAGTAGAAAAACATGGAGAATAATGACATGTGGTAAGGATTAGGTTATTTTTAGATTTGAAAGGGATAATTAATCAAATTATATTTGATTAATTTGAAGTGAATTTTTGTGGGAAATGAGGTAGGGGAATTAATTAATTTAAGACAGATGTGAAATTAGGACAACATGGTAAACATTTAAATCCTATTATGAGACAATAACCATCCCTTCCTTATTAACATCCTCTATCATGACACACTCAGAAAAAGGTCCTTTTGAATGAAGGTTCAGGAATCAAGACCTTAGGATTTACTAAATATAATCTTTTAACGATGTGGTTCATTTTCTGTGCCTTTCATAAAACCCATCAAAAGCCCCTTGGTTTCCTTTGTGTCCCCATAAATATGGTATAAATAAACATACACACTAAGGCCATGTTCCTTGATCAAATCCTACCTTACAATCTTATCTTAGGCCAGCCATGGATGCATCACATGCGATTGGTTTCCTTGTCTCCAAGATAATCCCTTAAATTCATCCATGATAATGAAAAGGTAAAAGGATGACACTGATCCCAACACATGTGGTATCCCCATTCCTAATCCTAATAAACCTTTTTAAATTCCTACTACACCAATTATGCATAGATTCCCTCATTTTGAATTTTACTACTATAAACCGCGACTTAAAGTCATTCTTGTAGACTCAAATGATGATGATCCCAATGAATTCCAAAATACATGTAATAAGAACATGTCACCCCAATGTATTATGGATTGCATTACACCATCTCTCTTACCCCTGATCAATTCCTACATATTCTTGAGCTTGATATTGAGAAAGAACCTCCTTATAATACTAATAACACCTCTTACACACTCGAGCAAGATATTTATGAATGTAATGAATTTGGAATAGCAAAAATGTTCCAAGATCATCTCATTTTTTATCCTTGATCCTTTAACAACCTTGGAATCACTTATAAGGAAACATGATCAACACTCACAACAAATTTTATCCTCCTCATTGTGTAATTAGTGAGAACGAGGAAAATTATTTCTAAGTTTATTAAAACAATGTCTTATAGAAACAAAAAAACATTTCCAATTTTTAGACTTGTGATAACGTATGGGAACACTACAAACCATATATTTCAAGAATTTTTTCTTTTGTTCTGCAACCCCATTCTATGAAGGACTATAAGTAATTTTCCATTATAACTCAATCCCCTATATAGTGCATAACTGCTCAAAAAATTTACCAACATATTCCCCATTGTTATATGTCCACAAAATTTTGATGAATTTTCTTGACTTATTCTCTGTAAGAGTCTTTGATGAGTTGTATTAATTTCCTTCATAACAACTCATCTTTTTTATTTTGATAATACTATTGCAACCATGTTCATGTATTTCCTATAGAACATTTTTTGAACATGACCATCACAACCATGAACTTTTGGCATAATGAATAATTAATATAGTCATATATAATTGTCTTTATTTTATGATATTATGTGTGAATGCTATTATTTTTATTCCAATAAATTGTTTGGATGATTATATGTGTTGATGCCACTCTTGGTTGTAAGTAATTTTCCATATGTAGTGAAGGAAGCTTGTATGTAGCAACTCATCCAAAACAAAATAACTTGTGTGCACAGTATAAGAAAATAATTCACAACAAAGAGCCCACATTTTATGAAGATATTTTGAAAACACGGAGTAATGGACATTCAAGTCCTCATGCATGCCATTAGAGAAGTAATTACAACAAAAACATGGAAAACTAAAGAAATAAATCAATATTTGATTTGGTCATTGATTACAAACTAGTGAACTACTGATGGTTAGATTAATAATTGTGTGTTTCATGCAGAACTGCTTCATGAGATGAACTCTTATTATGTGTTTAGTCGTTAAACACTTGTTGTGTATTTCAAACATGTATTGAATCTCTCACTTTTTCTGTTGAAGACTCCTTGTTGTATTCTTCTTCCTCCCATGTGCTGTAAATGAAAAAATAAAAAGGAAAGGGCTGGTGCCTTGTAACAAGGAAGTTAGTTAGAGAGATTAAGTTATAGAGTCAAATTTGGAATTAAAGAAAATAGAGATCACTATGATCTTTTGCTCCTAGATGTAATGTTTCATGAAAATTAATAAATATATGAATTTATGTGATTAAGATTTCTAGTTATATAGTTAGGACGGGATTAGCACCCAAGTTAGGGCCCACTTGAGGTTTACTACTTCCCCTCCATTGTTTTATTTCATGCATATTTACTTAGGAACAATCTACTTTATGAATCTACAACTTTGTGTCTGGTAATAAACATTTAGACAATAGTTCATTTTCTAAGTCTGATTTTTATTTTACTTTTAACATTGTTATCGTGAAAGTTATTTTCTTTCCAACCTCTTAAATCACTATAACTATGTATACAACACATGGTAGTATTTCAAGTCTATGCACTATCTGGTCTGATAATTAAATGAATGTAACCTCAATGTACAACATATTAACTGCTGCAAGTTGATTTACACCACTATTTTTGGTTCCATTGCCGAGGATATTGCTAAGTTATATGAGTTTGTGAGGTTTTACATTTTTGAATTTCTTAGAACAGACTAGGTTATAGAAATTCCACCTTCAAACCCCCCACTAATGAATGTTGCTTGCAGTTGAGTGAGTTGATGTGTGCATCATCGTAGAGATGCCCATGGTATATTCCCACCCAATCCTCAAATAGGAGAAATTACTTATGATTCTGAAGAAGAAACATCCACTTCTTTACAGGGTTTATTGATAGAGAAACTCCTTTCTGAGTGAGATCTTATGAAGTCTAGTTCCTAAACAACCAGATCATGGTAGAGGAGGTGAATCAAAACATGGAAGAAAGGGAACCAAACACATTTGAGTTTCCTATCTTCAATAACAATCAACCATCTCTTAAATGAAGAACATCTCTCCGTCCGACTCTTCTTAATTTTCATGGATCTATGACTGAATACCCAAACAATTTATTGTTTGATGTTTGATGTCTTATACATGAATTGATGACTATGACAAATGATGGAAACACATATGGACTTGTTCCCAGCTACACTCAATGATGCAACCTTGAGATGGTTTATGGGCCTAGGAAGATATGTTGTTAGTAATTGGCAATAAATGAAAGAAAAGTTTCTTGACTCAAGTACCAAGACTACTGTAGGATCAAATAGCAGAGGTGGAGATGAAATATTCAAGATGGCACAAAAAGGGAAGATGAGCCACTAGAATATTACCTAGAGATATTCCTATTTTATGTTCAAAATTCAAGATACACAAGGTTACCTCCTTAGTCCTCTCAAGTTACTTTTCTTAAAAGGACCCAGTGAGGAAAGATATAGATGCTTTGGACTTAATAAGAGTTGGAGACATCTCCAAATCCACTCTTGAGGAGATTTGTGAAGCCTACATGAACTATTATAAAGAAAAAATTAAAAGAATAAGAAGTGTTAGATCAAAGGCTGGAGAAACTACTAAAGGAATTGGGGAAATATCTAAATTAGAGATTGTAAACATGTTTAAGACCATGAAACAAGAAATAGTTAATGACATGGCCACCAAAATTGATGCTCTTCATGTAAAGAAGAAGAGTGAGGATGTAGAGGCAACACTTACAGAGTTCTTGCATTCTTTTAGAAGAAAGAAAGCTGGTTGCACATGCAGGGGACATACCAACATTACAAAAGGAAAGGAGGATGCACAGGAGTTTAAAATGATAGAAATGGAAGATGGGCAAGTTTTCTACGTTTCCCAAAGGAAGCCATGGACACCAAGACAAGGAGGTTTGTCACAAGATCCCATGCCATATTTTCAAAATTGGGCTAGTATTTCATATAATAATATACAACCCCCACATTAGGCTAATACTCAGCAAAGATGGGATCCTTACCCTAGCTAATACCAACACCCATGGCAACCTAAATTCTCAGGCCAATAGTGGCAGTAACCCCTTTATTCGTGGTAGCAACCTTAGAGATGAGGGAAACAATGGACCAATCAACCTCATAAATACCAAAAACCTCCTTACCCACATCAACAAGCTTTGATGCCAAACCCCCAATCTGGATCTCAACCAAAAAATACTCAATTTTTAGTTCAAGCAACAAATAACCCCAATAATAAAGCTAATTAGCCAACATATAGTGTTGAATCAACCCAATACTCTACTTATTTTTTTGATGTCAACAATATCCATCTTCGCTCAGGAAGAGCACTTGTGCTACTAAGTAAACATACAATCACGGAGATAGCAGATGAACCAAAGTTGTTGCAAGCTGATCCAAAACAACATGAACACAATTCTAGCAAAATTAAGATGCAAGTCAATGGAAATTTGTGTAAAAATTCCACTCATTCAATCCATCAAGGATGTGTCTATTTACAACAAGATGATCAAGGATCTACGTATAAAGAAACCCGACAGGAAAAGAAAGGATACATCCATTATACAAGTCATTGGACAGTTGGTTGACATCATGCTTGGGAACTTTGTGCTACCTAAGTACATAGCTCTAGGAATTCCTTTGGTGAATGTTACATCAATGGAACTACGATAAAAACACCCTTATTGACTTATGGGAAATAATCAATGTCATGACCAAGCATTTCATGGATGACTTGAAGTTGGAAGGACTAAGGCCAACAACTACAATATTGCAACTAGCAGATAGATAAACAGTAAGGCCTGAAGTAGTCCTTAAGGACATTGTTGTGGTGGTAGGCTCTTGGGAATACCCTGCTGATTTCATTGTCCTAAAACAAAAGACAAGTCTATGAGGTTACCCTCTTATACTAGGAATTCCATGACTGATCATCGTTGATGCATTCATAGGGTGCAATTCTGGAAACATGATCATCTCAAATAGAAATGGTACCATGAAACTTATACTCTATCCTCCTGCCCAACTGTTGAATGATGAGGATCAAAAAACTTGGGTTGAAGAACCAAAAATTGATCAATGCTCTGTCCAAAAACCTATGATGTTGGAAAATTATTGCATTATTGAAGATCAAGAGGAAAATATTATTCTCTAATATTTTACAGAACAAATATGGAAGAAATGAAGAAGTTGGTGACAGATTAAGGTGCTTGAGATGTCCTTTGAACCAAGTCTTACCACAACATAACACCATGTGTATTCTAGGTAAGAATTGTATTTTTTACCAACTTCTTCCTCATGACTGCATAATAAATTCTATTAGTAGCAACATGTGTTTAATGCTGTACCTCTCCAAGTAAGTAGAAATAACAGTAGAGAGGCCACTAAATGTGAGCAAGATGATGAGTGTACAACAAGAGCAATTGTTGATTTCTCTTCTTTAAGAACATAAAAGACATTTGTTTGGGATTATAATGATATGTGTGGGATTCATCCTAGGATTTGTACTCACATACTTTATATTAAAGAAGAATGTAAAAAATAAGACATCCACAGAGGCAGATGAAGCCAACAGTAAGAGAAATTTTGAAGGGTGAACTACAAAAGTTGTTAGATGGTGGATTCATACACCCCATATTTGACAGTTAGTGGGTATTACCTCTGGAAATTTTACCAGAGAAGTATTGGGAAAAACAGAATATTATGTAGATTAAAGAGAACTGAATATTAGTCATAATGAAGGACCACTTCCCATTTCCCTTCATTGATCAAGTGCTTGATACCCTAGTCTGGTATAAATTAATTATCATTTCTTAGATGGATATGGTGGTTATAATCAGATTCTAGATTTCACTAGAGGACCAAGATAAAACTACATTCACATGTCCATAGGGGATATGTTCCTATTTAGCTCTCCCATTTTTCCTGTGTAATGCACCTGCTACATTCTAAAGGGCATTCTAGATGCATCTTCTCTGATTTTACAAATGACTACATAGAAGTCTACATGGATGAATTCTACTTGTCTCATGGCAAGTACTTTTTGAGGAGAGCTATGCAAAATACAATACAAGGTCTTGATAAGATGCAAGGATCACAATTTTTCCTCTAAGCAATGAGAAGTGTTATATGATGATGTTAGAGGGTATAGTGTCCTGGGACACTACCTTTCAACAGCAGGAATTCAAGTAAATCTAGAAAAAGTGTCTGTCATAGTGAACCTACCCAGACCAATGAAAATAAAAAAGATCTTAGAAGATCTTTTTAGGCCATTCTGGATATTATAGAAGGTTTATACAATACTTCAGCAAAATTGCAGTAGCACCACTTTTCATATTGCTAGGAAAGGATTTTGATTTTGTATAAACTGAAATGTTGTGAAAGTGATTTTAAAACTTTAACTAGATGAGTATTTGTTTTATATTTCTACAAGAAAAATCATGTGTACACAGGACTTGACTAGAAATTTCTACTTGGTCTCAGGTAAACATACCTCCATCAAATCATACTATTGTATCTATCTTAGGTCAAAGGAAGATGGTAGTCCTGAATTATAGCAATATACCCTTTGTCAACAAAAATTAGTAACATGCAAACTTGAACTTTACAATAACTGATAAGGTATATAGTTGATGGGGAGATATTATGATGTCTATCAAAACCTACTCCAATGAACCTTGTGGAGGCCACTTATGCTGCACAGAGAATATCACAGAAAGTGTTTACTCACATGGATACTATTGGCCCAACTTTACATCAAGTATGTGGTCACTAAACACTAAGATAGTAAGTAGACAGAATTCCATAAGAATGAGGTGAACCCACTAAGTTTGACAAGAGGCCTTTAATGTCACCTTAGTTGGTTTTGCAATCGTTCGATCAAGTGGGGTTTAGATTTTGTTGGCCCTATAGACCTATCCAGGATGGAGTAGAACAATTATTTCTTGGTAGTTGTACAGACTCATTAACCAAGTAGAGCACCTGCTAAAATCATTTCTACAAACAATAAAAGTGAGAAGGTGGCTAAATTCCTCTATGAGAACATCTTTACTAGATATGGAGTCCCAAGGGAGATTGTGACAGACCAAGGCACACATCATACATCTTGATGTGATTTCTTATTTGGTTAGTGAATATGAAATCAAGCATAGAAATTCTTGGACACCAAGCCATCCCTTTTATATAGGTGAAGATCAAGTAGAGGTTACAAGGTGTATAGATGATGAGGATATATTTACATGTCCTCATAACACTGCCACAATGAACCTTGTGGATAGGAATTTTTTTGCAAAGAGAATAACATAGTAGATGTTAACTACTGGATACACCATTGGACAACTATTACATAAGGATGCAACACTATACACTAAGAGATGTGAGCATAAATGCTGAGAGAATTGAGGTAAGTAGACTTACTAAGTCTTGATGAGATATACATTGTCCAACCTCAATGAGTTGGTTCTGACAACCTTTTAATAAAGTAGGGGTGAAATTAGATTTTTTTGGCCCTATTAGACCCTCCATCTCAGGTGAAATTTTTTTAAGAGTATATCAGAAAATTGGTATGTACAGATTACCTAACTAAGTGGACAGAGGTAAAGAAGCATTACCAAACTAGACACACCGTGAGAAGGTAAGCTAAATTTTTGTATGAGAACATATTTCAACCTTATATATAGAGTTCTAAGGGAGACTTTATGATAGACTACATGGTACACATTTTATGTTGAGAAATGATTTTGATATGGTTATTGAATATGAAATTGGGCGAATAGGAATTCTATAGCCATACTATCCCTAGTCTAATGTCACAAGATAGAGGTTACAAATAGAGAGATATAATCCATATTGACAAAGAATATAACACTCCATAGAAGAGACTAGGATATATATAATCTTCATTATTTGAAGTAATTTGGCATTCAATACAACATGGAAGACCACAACTGGATTCACACCATTTGAACTATTATAGTGGAAAGACTGTTATTTTTTTTCAGTAGAATTTGAGCATATTGTAAATCATTGAGGAATACACTTGAGATGGGAATAGATTTATCATTTTGAAGCCTTTAGAGTACAAGGGTAATTACTCCAATTCAATGAGTTGTATGAATTGATGAAGCAATAAGTTCATAACATAAGAGGTAGTGCAAAAATAAAGAATCAAAGGGCATGACTCGGTATATCAAAACAAGACAGTTCTAGGAAGGTGACTGGGGACTTTTGTTTGACTCAAAATACAAGGATCACATAGGGAAGCTCAGAACAAGGTGGCTAGGACCCTATGAAATTGAGAAAATCTTCCCTAATGAGCTGTGAAGCTTACTACTATTGATCCTGTGAGATTCAAGTTGTTGGTGAATGGCCACATGTTAAGATTGTATAAAAATATAGTTGATAAAGGCTCATTTATGGAATTTTTTAGAGGATATCAAGAGAAGAATGGAGGAAGAAACATCATAATTAACCTTAGAGGTTGAGCTTGTTGGCTCACCTTTTGGGATTGTCAGAGGATTGATGAGATTTCTATAACCTTGGATCATTCCATCTTGCTGAATACTTCAAGGTCTAAATAAAAGTGTTGAGATCTACCTTTCTGGGATGATCATCAACACTCTATAACCCAGTTTATTTATAATTTTTTATTTTCTAGTTTTGATTGATAAGTGATTGCAAGAGAGGCATGATCTCCATCACAAGGAGAGAGTGTAATAACCAAGAGGTTCTACTTATGAAGCTACAAGAAATAAGACCCTGTTTGTTTGAAGCATCTAGATACAGAACTCATGGTTGTATAACACACATCAAGGAAGCATGCACACATGTGGATGATATACAAGGAACAATTGACAACCCCAACCAATTGGAGTTCCCTCTTTAGGAAGCATCTATTTGTAGTAAGGAGCAGTCAACACAAGTTAAACCCATATCCAACATTGTCATAGGCAACTTGCATGCAGCCAAGAATCCAATTCAATAAAGCATGCACATCAATCATTACAAGAAACAAAGAGATAAGTGTAAACATCTATTACTTTAATAAAGCATGATTAGATTAATTGTATTTAATTATTAATTATGCCAAGTCATCATGCATGTGCCATTTCATTAAAAGACCACTACCTTTCAGTTATGAGGTGTCCACTTAAGCCCTCCACATAAGCCAACATGTCACATCATTTTTCTTCATGAATTCAATGTTGTCACATCCACCTAATGATTAATCACCCCTAAACGTATTGATTTTCCCCTCAGTAATAAAGTTCAAAGAAATGAAAAACATCAACACAATTCATTTTTGCAAAGTTATTTCAAAGGAAAATTGTGTTATTGTGTATTGCACCTAGGAGAAGCTGTGTATCCACCATGGGAGGTGACCTGATCAAACATGAACCTTCTGTGCATTTGTAACTTTGAATCATCTTGAAATTGTGCAATATTTTGAGAATCATGGTTGGATGCAATACATCAACAAGTTTCAAGGTTTTGATGAGGAAATTGTGGAATAATTTGCAAATACCCTGAACAATGGAGAGGCAAGAGGTAAAAGGGTTAACAATAAGGGTAAGTGATGAAATTTTAGCGATAGAGGTCACTTGGTTTGTACCAGCTCAAGGAGAGCCATTTCTAGACAAAGTCCAACCTAGAAGCAACAAGAAGGGAATTTACAGACAATGATGATGAGTTCATCTTCAGACTGCCAAGGTACATTTTAGAACATCTCTCAAACCCTTATGGGCACAAGATGCCAATTTTTTTATTCAATACTTTACTTGTGAAGGGAGATATTCAAGGTTAAACACAAGTGCATTTCAAATTGTTAAATCATTTGAAGAACAATCATCAAGTAAATGTTCCAAATTTCTTACATGAGATGCTTAAGAAAATGAGCAAATAGAAGTGCTGAGGGGTAGGGCAAACACTATCACATCACTATCTAGTAACCCTAGTGGTCAAACATACTTTGTAGAGGGATCACCCTCAGATATCATGGGATGAATTTGTGAGGGTGAGAAACATTGAAAAATTGTTGGGAAAGAAGGGAAAAAGGAGAAAAATCACTAAAATTTCTTCTGCACATATGCTAGAGGCTGCACCATCCTCTTCCCAACCTCAAGAACCCAAAAATTCTGAAAATATTCCTTCCATTGAAGAAACCCTTGTACAACTATTTCACTAGAGAGAATCTTTGTTGCTGAAACTTTATTGGAAATTTTCCTCCCCTGAAACCTCCACTTCCAAACCAAAAGGAAATCTACTCATTCTTTTTGCACAAACAAACTAGACCCTCCACTTCCAAAGACAAGAGGAGACCTACTCATTCTTATTCTATAAACTAGGAGCTCTAATAGGGAAAAAAAGGACAAAAACCTCCAATTCAAAACAATCCCAACCCATCTCATTAGAGAGTGATTTGGAAGCCATAGAAGAAAAAATTGAACCTGAACCATTGGAAAAAAGAGAATAGAGCTATTGCTCCCATAGTAACTCAAGATCTAGAATATTATGAACAACCAATGGAAGGGAAAGAATAATTAAATTAGAATGAGGGAACATTTCATGAAGTAGAGGATCATGAAGAGAGACAAGTGGAAGAGGCAAGTGGAAGGAGGAAGTGAATAAGAGCACATGGCTGTAGAATGATTGTCAATGAACAAGTCATTGAGAAAATTTTTGAACAATCACAAAATGATAGTCTACAAGAAGCAAGTGTAGAACCAATGCAGCCCCAAATTGTAATTCATGAAATCATAAGGGAACCTGAAAAAACCATCTTGCAGTGAGATGGGAACACAAACTATGGGGCCCAATGTTGATTATCTGATGTTGCAAATGGACGCCTACATTAACATGCTTAAGAAGAAATGGGACAAGGGAGAAGGAAGACCTCATCTCTAAACATAAGAAGGAAATGGAAGACAAAGATAAAAGAAATTAAGAGGCTGAAAAAAAACAAGAGGAAACAATTAAGTAGCATTTGAAATGTTGAGTTAGCATACCCCCATCAAGTGTTTATGCAGATATATATATCTAAAAGAAAATATGTTACACCACAAGTTTATTTGCATCAATTCTGATATGATATATGACATTAGATTCATGCTAGGAAATTCTTTACTCTATATTTAAATAGTACACATGAACTCCAGAATTTGTTATGTGAGCTATATTTTTGCATAATTATGCCCTTCCATATGACATAGTTTGGATCCCAATTCTTTATATTGGGGATGTACAGGTTAAGGAACTATGTTATTATTTCTCAAATGAATTGGAAAGAGCTAAGAAAATAGAGGAATATAGACATTTGGAGAAGGTTACACCACTGTATATAAGAGTTGAGGAAAAAACAATAGAGGAAATTTCAGAACAATATGACAACTATATGGAAGTGGATGAAATCAAAGGACAGATGTGTTGCAAATGAGGATAGAATCACACATAGAAGTCAGGGACATGATCAAGGAACATGGAATTCAGATTTGTGATGCCATGCATAACCAGATGGAAAGAATTATCCCCTACACTCCAAAGTAAAGAAATGCACTCATATCCTAACATACTTCCAACTTTCCGCAAGGTGAATAATATATATTGAAATAGCTAATGAATGTGAGGATGAGTGGTTTCCTATAGCTTATCATCCTCCAATATTTCATTTCCCAATACCACCTTGGATAGGAAATTTACCAATAATAAGAGGGTGGAAGAAAGATTTTGGGACAGATTCATGAGGAATGGTGGGTATTTCTTATGAGAAGAAGAAGGAACAAGACACACCCATAGAGTTCAGGCAAGAATGCAGTTTCCAGCAGAGAAGATATGAAGCTCTTGAATGAAGAAAATTCAAGCATTTAAGCCTGGGGTGTGATGAGCTGTATAAATTGCCTTCATAACAACTCATCTTTTGTATTTTGATAAGACCATTGTAGCCATGTCCATGTATTTTCTAAGTACACTGCTTAACATCATTATTACAACCATGAACTTTTGGCATAGTGACTAACTTGATATAGTTATACCTAATTGTCTTTATTTTTTGATATTATGTGTGCATTTATTATTGTTATTTCAAATAAATTGTTTTTAGATGATTATATGTGTTGATGCCACTCTTAGTTGTAGGAAATTTGCCATATGCAGCGAAGGAACTTATTTGCAGCCAAAGAACTTGTCCACAACAACTCGTCTGCAGCATAAGGAAATCATTCACAACAAAGAATCCACATTTTATGAAGATGTTTTGGAATATGAAGTGATGGCACTCAATTCCTTACGTTCCATTAGATAAGTAATTACAATAGAAATGTGGAAAATGGATAAACAAATCAATCTTTTTAATTTTGTCATTGATTACAAACTAGTGAAGAACTGATTTTTAGATTAACACTTGTGTGTTTCATGAAGAACTAATTGATTAGCTGAACACTTGTTATGTGCTTGTCAGTTGAACACATGTTATGTGTTTCAAACATGTGTCAAATATCTCACTCATTTTGTTAAATACTCCTTGTTGTATTCTTCTTCTTCTCACATGTTGTAAATGATAAGGTATAAAGGAAATGGCTGGTTCCTGGTAACAAGTAAGTGATTGGAGGAGAGCCAAGATTCAAATTTAGAATTAGAGAAAAGAGATTACTCTGATTCTTTGGTCCTAGATGCAATATTTCATGAAAATCAATAAAGATATGTAGTCCATTCATTTAGTTTATAGTTACAAAGTTAGGAAGGGATTAACACCCAAGTCAAGGCCCACTTGAGGTCTACTAAATCCCCTCCATATTTTTATTTCATGCATATTTACTTAGGAACAATCTACTTTCTAAATCTGCAAATTTTTTCAGTAATAAAATTTAGCAATAGTTCATTTCTAATTCTGAGTTTTATTTTAATTTCAACATTGTTATGTGACAGTTATTTCCTTTTCAACCTCTTAGATCATTATAACTGTGTATACAACATAGGAAATATTTCAATTCTACGCTCCCTGGTCTGATAATTAAATGAATGTAACCCAATGTGCAACATATTAATTACCAAAAGTTGATTTACACCATCAGTCTTGAAGTCCCTTAAAAATTCGTAAACATCAGGCTTTTGACGAAGTATACCCAAATGTATCACTAGAAATAATCAACAAATGTGAGAATGTATCACACCTTGGTGAAGGAAGGTTTGGGAAACAACCCTGAGACATCACTATGTATAACCTCCAATACTTGTGTAGCTCTCCAAGCATTTCCTTTGTCAAAATTTATCTTGTAGATGCTTTCCAAGGGTGCAACTATAACAAATACCTTTAGAAAAACTAAATCTAGGAAAAACCCCTCAACCATATCATGTTTTCTTAATTTTTTCAAAGTAGCGATAGTTAAGGTGTGCATTCTTGTTTTTCCCATTGATTGGCTATGAACGCTGGCACTTCATCCAGATAGATTTTGGAGGCTCACCAAAGTGCGTGAAACTTCCAGGTCCCTCCTTTGTTATTCTTATCAAAACATTGGCATGCATGTTCATCATGTTCATAATCAAAGCATTCATTAATGCATAGATAAACATTGTATGCAAATTTAGAAAAAAATATAATAAGGAAACAAAACCCTCATTAAAAATAACACTTAGATTCCCAAAAATTCATCATAAGGATAACTAGATTACATAATCAAGAAGTCTAAATACATATATGCAAATTAAAATCACTTATCCATTACAAAATTCCATAATTTACATAACATAGAAGTTGTCTATTGTATACCCTGTACACCCACGCGTTGGACCATGCGTGCACCCATACAGACTCAAATCATACTCCAGACTAGCACTCCATAGACCTATTTTCTCAAAACCTAGCACTAATCACTACCTATAAGCACTATATATATACATATATATATATATATATATATATATATATATATATATATATGGGTGGGGAATTTCCCTTCACCACTTTATGCATTTCCCTAATAATAGGCGTGCATTCAAAATAGCCTACATGATTTTTACAATCCCTACTAATAATAGACTACCCTAAATATATGACTTTCTTTAATCCTATTATTAGATTGATCTGTACATAATCCTTTTCTTTACCTGTATCTGATTTTTCCAATTATACCTCCTTTGAGTGCATCCCAAGCCATCCTATTTTTGTCTATTTTTACACCTTGTTTGGATGCCAATCAACTGTGTTTTTCTATTTTTATCCTCTCTAAAAAATTGGCTAAGTCTGTAACCTTTGTGCATGCGTGCAGTCCCACGTGCTAGCCTATTTTATCACTATGTGTGCCCCTTGTGCGCTACTTCTAATCCTTGAATGTTTATCCTTGCACGTAGCCTTTGTGCTCCTATGATACTTAGTTAATTTTCCTGACCAACATTACCCCACACTAGGGATATTGTCCATCCTTGGAAATATTGAATTAAAGAATGCCCTCAACAAATGAATGAATTAAAGAATAAGAATATGGGCTTGTGCCCAAAGAATAAAAATAATAAAGATCTACATCCAATAGTTACTCATGTATTTTTGGGTGGAAGGAGCCCTAGAAATTCCTTATCCAAAATATTTATCCAACTCCCTTCATCCTTCCAACTCCTTTGTTTCCTTGATTGGTGTGACATTGACAATGATAGGTACTTCTGCGGGAGTCAACTCATTAAATTTTCCCTTGAGCTCCGCAATCATTTTTCAAGCTGTAAAGCCACATCATCTAGTGCATCCATCCTATGTGTGACCAAGGGGAAATTTCTTTCAGTCTATCTCTTAGTGTGGCCTTTAAATCTGTTATCAAGTCTCTCTTATTCTCTACTTCAGCCAACACCTTCTCTCACTCGACCCTGTTATTCTTCATTTTAGCATGTATCTATTTCAATTCTACCTCATCATTGGTGAACATGCACGTTCACAACCTATTCAAAATCTTGGTAGTTTTCAAAGAAAAACTCTACCCTTCACACAACCTCCTTAGCCTCTGTAGCTAATGCACTCATACTGCACAAGATGTGTCTCTACTTACTTCATGTCAATTTATTTTGCAAGGCTATCTCCTCAGTTATCGACCTTGCTTCCCTTCCTCTTCTCATGTAAGAGCATCCATGTCAAAGTCCTCCAAATAATGTAGTGTCTGAGTCATATTCATCCTTGGCATGTTTAACCAGGATTGGGTACGCGGAAGTGATAATATTTATAATGCACTCTGATTTCTTATATGCCACACGCGTGTTGGCCCTTTTCTTATCTTAGCTCCTATTTAATCTCCTCAATCTTCTGATCATTCTTCCTAAGATTCCTCATGCATTATCTTGATGGCAGAATCCTTATCAAAAATCCTCACCCCAACTTTCTGTTGCTAATTTGTTTAGCACATTACATGCTTATTTGTCAGTGAGTATTTGTGAGTTGACCACTGGGAAGGATTCTCCCGGTGTAGATTTAAGCCAAGTCTCAGATCAATGATTCTAAACTTATTTAAAACATCTGGAACTTCCATGTGTGAATGAAAATCCCAAGAAAGCATCTTCCTGGTGCATGGGAGGGCTTCATTTTTATCGAAGAATGACCAACATAAGATATCTTCTGTGGCCACTGAGCTTTGGTATTGTGCCTAAAGGAATTTTGTAGGATCATCATTATATTGCAATAGAGGGCCCTGGGGGATCTCCCTTTATTTTCTTCCCTTTCCTCTATACGCCCCTTTGGTACCTCCTGCGTAATAGAGTGAACCACGCCACTTGCTTCTCCTATACCTGTATATCCTCTCCGACGATGGTGTCCTTATCTTTCTTCCTCCTCATGCTCTTCTTCATTCTTCTTAGTCTCCAGTCTGTATCCTCCAATCTCCATGAAAGGGATTACCATGGCCTTCTTCTTCTTCATCATCCTTCCCCAGTCCTTCCTCATCATGCACATCGTGATCCTCTTCATCATCATCATCCAAGTTATGGATGATCAGGATCTCATGGAACCTCTTCTTCATCAGACTTCCCAAGTCCTGTATCTCTCCTCACTCAAAACCACTCTTGGCTTCTTCTTCACTGGGGTCTTCTTCTTGGGACTTGGTTTCTTTGGTGACTTCTTGGTCACTCCAGAAGTGCTCGCGTCTTGGCCTGTATCCCTGCATTCTTGTTGTTTCATTTTCCTTGCGTTTTGGTCTAGGGTAGGCTCCTCTTATTCTTCTTCCACCTACTCTTCATCATCTTCTTCTTATTCTTCTTGATGGGGAGGGGTCTCTCATGCGCTCTGTTTTGTGCCCACCATTTGTTTTCCTTTGGGAATTTTTGGAGATTAAGGTATGCACCATCAATATGCTTCCCATCCTGTCATTTTACGCTAGGTATTAAGTAGATATAGACTCTTACCACTTCCTTCCCCTACCACAATAGTCTTAGGAGTGATATTTATATTGTCAGAACTCCATCATTTCTACATATGATTGACTTTGAGGGATATAAAAATTCGGTGCGCAGCATGTGACACTCAACATCTACCATGTCTGCATCAAAATTCACTCGTGCATCAAAAATTATATTTACTGATGCTTTTAAGTATTTGGTAGTGAACATGAAGGGTAGCTTGCACCATGGGATCTTATCTCCAGTATTCTTATAAAATTTCCCCAAGCAATGATGTTGGTACACTGCAAATTTTTTCCTTTCCTTCCAAAACCGAGGGAAGCTCCCTTAGTAAGTGCACCATTCATACTCAAATTCTTCGTGCATCCACCTATACCATTTATCTTCTTGAGAGCTTATAGGCATTATTGATGCCTCCATCACATGGTATACTCTATGAACCTCTGCACTGAAGAATTATTCTCCATTAGGTATTTCCACACTTTTTCATTTGGCCCATTCGACACCCCTATTTCATAGAAGACAATCAAGATAAGGATGGTGCCCAAAGTTATCTTTTATCCTTTCACAACTTGCACGTATGCTTCTTCAATAATTCCTTCAATGATGAATTATGCAATGTTGTATGTAGTCTTCTGTGCCATTTTATGTGCTATATGGAGCCACTTTTTTTCATCTGCGTCCATCTTTCTGATGCGCCCAAATTGAAACTAACAAGGCACGTGAAAACTCGTGTTCCTGGATCATTGATATTGACAATATCCATCGCGCGGCCTCCCCTCTGATAGTGGAATGCAATGGTAGTGGCCTTTACCATTACATCATCCTCCAAGTCAGGCTCTATCTCAAGGCCTGATTTGTGTAATCCTGTAACTCTACCAATTAACTGTGCGGTGATGTGCAACCTCCTTCCCATAAAGTAGAAATAGTCCTCATGGACCCACAACATTAATCCATTGATACAAGCACTCTGTTTTGCCAAAGAAAGGAAACTCATATAGCTGGAGGAATCTCACGCTCTCCAACTCCTTTTTCACCTTATCATCATAGACCAGTTTTCCATCCTTAGTTCTTTGGTCCATCTTCTTCATTATATCCCTACTTATCTCAGATTCGTGTTGCTCCGAATGATGGTTGTAATCACTTATCTTGCACTTAGTTAAGTGTGAATCCCATATTTGTCCTACAATCCAGTCGCTGGGGTATTGCATCTCATAGAACCATTCCTTTGGCACGTCCTCCACTTCATGCTTCATGTTCTTTCCTTTTCCCTTGCCCTTGCCCTTGCCCTTTCCCTTACCCTTAGGTGATACTGTGGTTACTTTCCTAGATGCAATTGTTTATTTACGCAACTTCACACTTTCAAATTTGCAAATATTTTCCCTAGGTGCTAGATGACCTTCTTCTCAACCACCCATGCCAAGTGTTCACTCAATCTACCCTCCTTGCTCAAAGCCTTAGTTTTCCTCAATAATTATGCACCCTAGTTTCAAATCTATGCAAGTTTTTCTTTGCTAACCTCTAACTTGAAGAATGAAAACCATCGAATATCTATCTCCATGCCTTCCCCATGCTCTGACTTCTATTGAAGGAGCTCCCAAACTAGATTGTGTGTTATCTCATTCTGTTTTGTTTAGATTTTCCTTGGCCCTTCGCAATTTCACACAAATTCACACTTTTTCACTCTTCAAATGCTCAAAATCTTTGCAAGGTAAGGTAATAATGAAATTGCCTGGAACTCCTTTTATATATTCCAAATTTTTATCACATTTATTTATCCTCACCTAGTATCATACTACAACTTTAAATACATTTTTTACTTTTTTTTCTACTTTCTTTTGTGTGCGACAGTGGTAACCTTCTGACACACCACTACTTCCCAGGCTGTAGTCATTCTTGCGCGCACTTCCTTGCGATGCACACCATCTTCCTCTGCGTCATATATCAAGTAGTTTGTCATGTTTCTACCTCCCTCACATTACATTACATGACCCTCTTTTCCCGTGCGGCTTCCCAATCTGATAAATTCCTTTTAAGTACCATCATCCTAAGCACCTGCAGCACCTATAAAACCTCACTTTTATATCACGTGCACCCATCTCGTATCCATAGAGTACCCTGATTTCAAAATTATCGTGCACACCTCTAAACAAAATCTTTGAATACCAACATCCAAGATTTCTTGTTCAATAGTCACACTTGTTTCCACCCCACACTAAAGGTATGCACAGTCCTTTATGCATCAACTCAATAGATAGTAATCAAAATCTACGCGTGAATGCACTTATTTCAAGAAAATAAGAAAAACAAAAACAAAACACAGAAAGGAAATCTAATCTAAGTGGCAATATTGCCTTATTACAAACATAAAGGAAGATTATTTATAGTAGGGCTTCAACCTACTCCCATTGAAGTAACTGGGCAACATGATGCCATCCAGTGCTTGCAATTAACATGCACCTGATTCTAGTATCTTGGTTACTACAAAGGGTCCCAACCAATGGAATTTCAACTTTCTTGGATGGTGCACAAACTTGGATTCATACAAAAGGACCATATTTCCAACTGCAAAAGAATTGTTCTTGATGTGCCTATCATGTCAAGCCTTCTGCTCTTGCCTTTTCTATTTTCTGGCTCCAACGTGCAATGCCACACTGCTCATCTAATTGCATAAAATTATCAATGCGCTCCTCCATGGAATTTTCATTAGAAAATCCTCCTACATGTGCAATATGAAGGGATGGTAACATAAATTCCACATGTAGTACATATCCTCTGCACAAAACACCAACTAAAAGGGTGTGGCCTTGTTCAACCATTTATAGGTTGTTTGGTATGCCCAAATAAAGGCTGATACCTTGTCATCCCAATATTTTCTTCCATCATCACATATATTCATTAATGTATGTCCTAAGATCTTGTTGAAAGCTTCAGCAGTGCCATGATCATGAGGGTGATAAGGAGTAGTCTTATGGTGTGCCACCATAAACTCTGCCAATAAAATTCCAATAGTATCATTCAAGAAATGAGTTCCTTTATCATTTGTTAAACTCAAAGGGCATCCATACCTGCTGATAATATTTTCCCACAGGAACCTTGTTGTTGTAGCTACTGTGAAATATTTGTAGGAACAACCTCTGCCAACATTGTCTAATAGTCAGTACATGTAATGATGTAGCGTGCCCCTGTCCTTCCTGACGGGTGGTGCAATAGGTCCTAAAAAATCAATTGCCCATTTTTCAAAAGATTTTGTGCTTGCTATGGGTCACAATGGCATTTCATCTCTATTTCTAGGCTTACCAATTATCTGATAGTGGTCACATGCTTTGACAAAAGGCCTTGGTATCCTTGTACAATGTCTCCCACCATAAGCTAACTAGAAGGATCTTACGCACAGTCACATTTCTTGCATAGTATCCTCCTAGAATGCCTCCATGATCTTCCTCCATAATGGATTCACACTTGTGTTCCATAACACACTTGCACAAGACCTCATATCTACCCATTTTGTATAGTTCTCCTCCAATAAGATGATATGGTGTTGCTTGAATAACGAGTTGCTTCTTTTCCAATGTCTTCATTCCCTATGGTGCGAGTCCAATGTGTAAAAATATGGCTATGTCCTCTAAGTATATTGGTGTAAATTCAATTGAACATATGAATAGTGTCTTCAATACTTTGTCCATCTCTAGAATTGATCCTTGATAAGTGTTCAGGTCCCAAATTTCTCTTGTCTGGATTTACTACAACTGTAAAATCAAATTCTTGAAAAAGGGGTATCCACTTGCAGATGCACCCTTGTAAAACAAGTTTGTTTACCAAGTACTTTAGTGCCATATGATCTGTATAGAAAATAAATGGTGTGGCCAACAAGTACTGTCAAAACTTGTGAAGCACGCAGATCATAGAATAATGCCTCACTCTGAGTCATCGTATAGTTCTTCTCTACTAGTGTCAACTTCCTACTTGCAAAGCATATGGGATGATCCACATTACTCTCTCCTTGGTTGCACCAAGAATGTGCCAATAGCCATGTAAGAGGCATCAAAATGTACATGAAAGGGTTTGTTCCATGAGGGGAAGCGCAAAATAGGTGCAATAACCAATATTTCCTTCAAAATTTCAAACACTTGCTACTGTGCATCACCCCAATACAAATTTCATTTGGATTTGAACAATTCTTCCATGGGCATGGAAATATTTGCATATCCTTTGATAAAATTCATGTTATAACCAGTATGCTCCAAGAAACTCACATACTTCACTTTGGTTGGTAGGTTCTTCTAATCCCAAAATCACTACAATCTTAGATGGATCCACCAATAATCCATCCATGCAAATAATGTGCCCAATTAAATTTCCAAAGAGTTTAGCGAAGATACACTTCTTTATATTAAGAGAGATGCTTAACTGCCTGTATATTTCAAACATGAGCCTCAGATTATCACATCGATATTTTACAAGCCCATAGATAGTCCAATCATCTAGGTAAACCCGAAAAAACTTGTGAACTAAGTCATGAAAGGCCTACAAAAACTATGCACGAGAACATGTCTGGCGCATTATTTAATCCAAAAGGTATGTTAGTATATGTAAAACTTCCCCATTCAATGAAGAAGGTGGTATTTTCCTAATCCTTGTGTGTAATGTGCACTTGGTGATATCCTAAAAATCCATTAGTGAAGGAATAGATTTCACAGCCTACAACACCTTTAAGGATTTCCTCTGTGAATGGTGTAGGAAAAGGATATTTTACACATGAATCATTGTGTAGCGTCTTGATTTTTAGAAACTACTATGATAACCTCTTTTCGTGATGTTGTAACTGTGGAAATGAGGATAATTATGTTAAGATATATCTTTTAATCTTAAAAAGAATGTGTTACTGATATGAACCCTTGCTTACTATAACTTGTTTACTTGGGACGGAGGTCATTATAACTTGTATTTTGCAAAGTGTGAAACTGCAGGCTTACTTTTGTGTTTGATGAACTCATATTATTGTTGACAACACACCTTGAATCAATTCCATTGATCCAAGGTATGTTGTGGCCTTCTTTGTGATCACTTTGATGATTTACTTTCTAATTAGAACGAAGTCTGGAACCAGACTGGAGGTCGTTATAAATTTTACAGAACCTGGTTATAGGTATAACTACTCGGCACCATGCTGCCAATGGAAAAGATTCAATTTCCGAACTACATACAAATTGTAACGCCGGAAAGCGTGAGGCAGTAAGAGTTTTGATGCAAGTGAGCCAGGTATATGTCAAGCATGGGATGGAACGTCCTGCATTATGCTGGATATGAACGTAAGTTGGTAAACTTACTAAAAGAACCTATTAATTTAAAATACTACGGGGTTAAACCTTCTAACCTATGACCTAACAACTATCCTAGGAGGATTTTATAAATTAAAAGGGATGTAAAATATTGCAAATCCTAATGATTTGCGACCTAGGTGAATACCTAGCTATGGAAAATGTAACCTAAACTAATGCTGACCCTTGAAGGGGGACTTGTGGATACATGCCGATAAGAGGATAAGAAGGGAAGGTTTGAAATTTAATGACAAACTTTAATTACAGTCCTTGAAATTTTAAATGCCAAAATTGGCGGGAGCAGAGAAGATAGAGGCACCAATTAGCAATATAGCTAAAAATGAAATCACAAGAAAAAATTTTGAAGAAAAGGGCCGCCAAACCTGAGTCGGTGGTGGCGTGGAGATTAAGGAAAAATCAATGCATTCAATGCATTTATTGATCTTGGTTTTTACACCCGCTCGCCTTGGAAAGGGGAAAGAGGAAATTTTGTGGTTATTGTGTTCATTTGGGTTTCTTGTATTTGCTCTGCATTTCTTTTGAGGTTCTTTCGAACCTGCAACCATTCTGGTCATTGTTGCTGATATTTTGATTAACCACAACTATCTTTGAGCCTGTGGGAGTAAGGAGATAGTTGGGGGAAACCCTGTTGTTGTCACCGTGGAAAAAGAGTAACTCCTGTGGGCACGGATGTGGTTTTCTTCAAGCAACAAGAAGTTTTACAGGCATGTTGAGCTCTTCTCTTTAAACCGTTTTGCTCTTTGTTAAGCGTCTTCATTAAAAGAACTCTGCTCTTAAAATGTGCATTCTTGTAAAAATGAAATGATAAAATGTTTCGGTGTGACCTCTGGTTTGAGTTGTCATTATAAAACAAACACGATTTGGGTATTCTTGTTGCGTTTTGAAGAAAATGGGTGTTTTCCTTACTGAAATAATTAATGAAACGAGTTTTCTCTCTCTGCTGTTTTGAATTCTGAAAGTAATGGGTAATAGGGTTTCATTGTTCATTATGGGTTGATCTTGCTGAAGGTGACAGCAATGTGCAAACTGTTGTCTATGATTTGTGTGCATCTAATGGATATGGAAAGCCGTAAAAATGCTTGACAAGACTTTTTTATGACTATTTCTCTTGTCATATTACATACGTATGGCGGTATGAATCCTCCCAGGGACAGTAAGATCATAGTAGCATCTTTACATTTGTTTGTTCTAGTTTGATATGATGTTCTACCTGCTTGTTCTTGGTATTCGTATATGACTTTTAGGAAAGAAGTTCTGATCTGAATGGGAACAGAGTAGTCGGTCTATAGAATGGATGGGTAGAGCATACAATTTATATTTTGTGTTCTAGTTGATATATATATATATATATATATATATATATATATATATATATATATATATATATATATATATGCGAACTACACGGATTTAAAATTCTTCATTGTTTTCATTGAAACTGAATATGAGTGGATTTCTTACTCTGATGTTTGAAAAATGATTCTTTTAATTATTACGGTGAAATCGTGATTGGTTGTCATTGCTGTACACTCTTACTTATTTCATATCTGGAAAGATGTGTCTGTTGCAATGAATGAAACTAATGGGATAATTGCAATTGAAAGTTTGATATTCTGTGTACTTGCGGTTTAGATGCAAAATGAATTCTTGTTTTCTTCCTCAAATAGTAGTTAGGAAATTATTAAGACTGTAATAGTCTGGATTGGAAAGAATTATCCTTGGGATAACAGGCCTGTACGTCATGGGTCGATATGCAGCTGTGAATTAACTATAGATGACGTGGATCCACTCCCTTTCATTCGGTTTGGACTCCTGAATATCTCTCTCTTGACTGCTATCACTGGTTACTGGCTCCTTTTTCAAAATTCAATCGATTCGATTGCAATAATTGGAAATAGTATTTTCCTTTCCTTAGTGTCCTATTTAAATTTTGATAAAAAGGTATTGAAGACACTTGTGACTGGCCTCAGGAGGATGCGAATGCATTTTATGTTCTGTCTTTTTTCTCTCTGAAGTAGAAGAGTATTACGCTGTTGTCAAAATCTGGAAAGTTAAATATGTTGATTGCTGTGATGTATGATTTCTTTTCACTTTTGCATTTGGTTAGTTAAAGTCCAGGGGATAACCTGAAGGTAAGAAAATTCTATCTTAGTTTTTAAAAAAAATCGACTCATTATATGGAATTCATTTTGATGAAGAAGTGGGTTGGACAATGCATGCAATCAATAGCAATCTATAAGTCAGTTTATATAGATGTCTTAATACATGGTTGTTTAGAGAAAATACTCCTTTTTAGTATTATCTAAATTTGGAATGAACTCTTTTCTATTCTTTGAAAACAGTTATGAGAATGGTGAAATATACATCATGATATGTTGGCCATTATAGAAATTGGTGTGTTGATATTTATTAGTACTGTTTAAAAATGATGCTAATTATTGAAATTGGGTTGTTAAAATTGTTCAATTTTATTGGTGCTTAACTATTACATGATGTCTATCTCTATTATGAGACGTTTCATAAAAGCAGAGTTCTTTTATTGAGACAGTTAATCGAGAGCACCTCATTTTAATGATAAGTGCTTAATATGCTCAGTTCGATGAACTGACCCGTGCAAGTAAATTTTGCAGATGGTTTCCATGAGTAAAAATGAAGACATGTTGTTTTATGATGCTTCTTCTGATTAGCTAAGGATGGATCGTTTCTGAGAATTTATTATTCTTCTACGAGGAAATGGAAAAAGAGAAAGTTGTATTCTTCTTCTTTATGAGTTGTTAATGTTGTTTGGCATGAATGAAGTCTGGTTGTATGGACTTGTAAATTGTATAAATTTTAATCTTGAGGATTGAGTACAAAGGAAAGGTGTGTTATTTTAATGGTTGTACCACCTTGGAACTGTTTGAATAAGATTGAGAATATAATTTTATTCATTGAATTTGGATTATTCAAATGATGGTTGACAGATTTATAGGGACATAATATCTGTTCTTTACTTGAATACAACTTTTAAGTTGGAATGTGCAATTAATTCATACTTAGGTCAATATGGATTTTAAATTGACATTTGTAAAGAGTAAAGTGAATATGAACTCTTAAATGAATGATATTTGGAATTAGAATATAAACTAATGAATATTAGAAAGAGACAATTGAATTCTGTATTCTGATTTCGTTCGATATCCTTGGGATGTTTTGATCAAAAGGATATTCGGTATGAGGAATCATATCTCCTCATGTAACAAACCTTAACTGAAGTAAGGTTATAGTAAATAAATGAATACATTCATTTGGGATTAGGCCTCATTTAAATGACGTCTAATGAGATGGAATTCTGAATTTAAATTCGGTTGTGAATAAAACTTGGTTAAGTTTAGTAAGTTGATCTTACTACGTTAAGCTGTAGTGGACTGTTAGTCCGAAGCTTAAATTAAGGAACTAAGATGGAATTAAGCAATCCTTCGGTAAGGAGGAGTAAAGGCATATTAAGCTATAAGACAATTTAAGTCTCTCTTAGCTATGCAACTGTAACGAACAGTGAGGTTAGAGGATCAACACGGTTGCTGAAACTTATTCTTAAAATATTTAAGATAATAATCTAATCACACTTCTTAGCTGGATGTGTATCCCTTGATGGGAGGATTCCATAGGACATTGGCACACGCCAGCTGCAATCTGGTGTCTTCATGAAGGCGGGGCCTTCATGACGACACAATGTTGCAGCTGACATGTTACAATGCCCTCCCGAATCGAATCATCAAGTTTACATAAGCTTGGACCAAGTTACTTTGGACCAAGATAGGAATGTGACCTTGTATACAGAGTGACTCAGGAAGACTAAAGGTAACTAGACACACGCAGTCGACTAGGGTCGACAAAGTATGTCTGCGTACCTTTAGTCACCGCATGAGTGTCTCCCTATACTCTTTCATATTGCTATCTTGGGTTAAAGTTTAACCTTGGACGAGAGGACTGACAGAGATCAGAAAAGACCATTCTAGATAACAGACGAAGTGAGGTGAAGGACGTATTCCATTGATGTGTGTAACATCTAGGAATATGATCATGCAAAGCATGTGAAAATATTTGGCCAAAGTATCGCAAGCTGTTGGTTGCGTTGTCCTAATCACCTAGTTTAAGAAGCAAGATTTCAGATGAATATCGGTAACAGATATTCAGATAGGCCTCTTAAATGGAACACTTCGATAACTGAAAATGGTAAAGAGAACCAAGTATACTTAGTATACAATGCATGGATTAACATGAAGGATCGGTAAGTAGCCGAGTCATGAAATGAGAGATCGTTGAAACTCCGAGCCATAAAATGGGAGATCGGTAGTTCTTCAAGTCATTACAGCAGCATATGGTATCTGTTATATGATTGAATGGCATTGAATGTGTGTTCCATATTATAAAAAAATGTGAACAGAGAACATTGGTTTTAAAAGTATTGTGTGTTCTAAATTACATTAATTGGACAAAGAACAATTATTAAAACTTGGTCGTGTGTTTTGAATTACATAATTCAGAACAAAGAACGTTATATATATATATATATAATTTATAATTCCCTGTTCTAATGTCTTAAAATGGGAATGTTACATCTTGGTATTAGAGCTGAAGGTTGCAGCTCTTGAACCTAATGAGTCCACAATTTAATAAGGTTTACATTTTCTTATTGAACAAAAAATGGTTAGAATAAGAGGAAATGTTGTGAACAACCCGTTACCAGGTGGAGAAGTAGCTACTACTCAAAAGCTAGATGAAATCCTTGTTGTCCTACTAGATACGAGAGATCGTTTGACTATTTTGGAATAGCAAGCAATGGGCAATGAGGAGGAGGAAGAAGATGTTGATATAAATGATCAGCCACCTCCTGTGGACAACACCAATGGAGGGAATCCGAGTGTTGATAATAGTAACGCGAATGTTCCTAATCATCCTGAAAATAAAAGGGCAAGATTAGTGGCTGAACTTACAAATGATATAAAGAGAATAAGTCCTCCAAAGTTTGATGGAACAACACTTGGGGATGGGGCTGAAAATTGGCTCAGTGAAATGGAGAAGTACTTTGCAATAAGAAACTTCTCCAAGGAGACCAAAGCGATATGAGGAGCATATCAACTTTCTCATGAAGCATCATCATGGTGGGACAACCGTAAGGTTGAGTTGAATATTGTCAAAACAGACATAACTTGGGATCAATTTAAAAGTTACTTTAGGCAACGATGGCTTCCTCAACTCTATTTTGATTGGAAAATGACTGAATTTTAGAACTAGTTGCAAGGAAGGCTGACGGTGACAGAATACTGGGAAGGGTTTACTAAACTCCTTAAGTATGTACCGCAATACCAAGCTGACAAGAAGTTTAGGATACGAAAGTTCGTAATGGGACTGAATCCCATCATAGGTGGCGAGGTGGATGTCCACTGGTCCAACCACTATGGAAGGAGTTGTCGAAAAGGCAATAAGACAAGAACAAAAATTGAGAGAAATATTTGCTCATAGGGAGGAGATTAGGAAGAAGATTCCCAACTCTTCTTCATCTCTCGCACCCAAAAAGGGACCCTGGAAAAGGTTTGGTATGAAAAACAAAATTGTTGTGGATAACAATAAGAAATCAGTAATGAACAAACCTATTAATAGTGTGCGGAGCAGCTTTGCAAAAATTAGTGGTAATGGACAAAAGTCCTATGGAAGCCAGAGTGATAACTTCAAGGCTGGCAATAAATTTGAGCCTAGGAAGGGGCCCGTCGGAGGCTTCTTCAACTGTGGAAAGGACCATTACGTGAGTCACTTTCCTCTAAAGAAGGATGATCGCGATCAGCAGCATAGGATACACACTGCGCTGGCTAACAAACAAGCTGAAAAGCAAGTCACACCCATCAAAGTTCTGGGTAAGTTATTCGGTACACCTATAGTCATACTTTTTTGATATTGGAGCTACTGAATGTTTTATCTCTACTAAAATAGCAATGAAATTAAAAAGAAAAGGTGAACGAATGGATAAGACATGGACAGTGCATTATGGAAATAATGTTGTCCATACAGTAGATATGTGTCTTTCTGGGGCAATTCTTGACCTACCCAGTTTCTCCACAGAAGTTGACCTGTATGTTACTCCTTTAGGGTCATATGATATAATTATAGGAGTTAATTGGTTGGAAGAACATAAGGCAAAGGTTGACTATTATGAAAAATAGATTTGTTATTTTGATGACCTATAGAAAGCAGCAGTCATTCAGGGTCTAAAGCATGAGGTTACAGTTAGGAAAGTAACAGCTATGCAACTAAAAAGGGCTAAAAATAGAGGCTGAACTTTTTATGCCGTAAGAATGATGGAAAATGCTGAAGAAGATAATGATTTTATGGAAAAGTATCTCATTATCAAGAGATTTCAGCGATGTCTTTCCAGAAGAGTTACCAGGTCTTCCGCCTAAATGAGATTTTGACTTTGTAATAGATATCAAGCCAGGAACCAAACCCATATCTAAGGCACCCTACAAAATGACCATCCTTGAGTTGGTGGAACTTAAGGCTCAGTTATAGGAAATTTTGACAAAAGGGATGATAAGACCGAGCATCTCACCATGGGGAGTGCTGGTAATTTTTGTAAAGAAGAAGGATGGCACACTTAGATTGTGCATTGATTACAGAATGTTGAATAAGGCAACCATTAAGAATCGATATCCACTTCCTAGGATTGATGATCTATTCGAGTATATGCGTGGAGCATCAGTCTATTCAAAAATAGATCTTCGATCTGGATATCATTAGCTGAGAATAAAGGAAGAAGATATTCATAAAACAGCTTTTAGAACAAGGTACAAACATTATGAATTCACAATGTTACCTTTTGGGTTGACAAATGCACCTGCCACCTTCATGAATTTGATGAACAATATTTTTGAAGAATACTTAGACAAGTTTGTGCTTGTATTCCTAGATGACATTCTTATATACTCCAAAAATGTCGAAGAGCATCAAGAGCATTTAAGGATAGTTGCTGGAAATTTTGAGAAAGAGAAGGTTGTATGGTAAATTATCTAAATGTTCCTTTTATGATTCAGAGGTGCATTATTTGGGGCATTTTATAAGAAAGAATGGGATAGCTATAGACCCTTCAAATATCACAACTATAACTGAGTGGCCTACGCCTAAGAACGTGCATGAAGTAAGAAGCTTCATGGGCTTGGCAGTATACTATAGAAAGTTTGTTAAGGACTTTTCTAAAGTTGCTGCCCCAATCACTTCATTACAAAAGAAAGATAAGAAATTTTTTTGGAGTGACAAATGTGAATCTGCCTTTAAAATTTTAAAGGAATAGTTAACTACAACACCCATTCTGACTGTACCTAACCCAAATGGAGATTTTACAGTTGTAATAGATGCATCTGGAGAGGGTCTCGGAGGCATTCTATTACAAAATGGCCATGTCATAGCATATGAAAGTAGAAATCTTAAGTTACATGAATAGAATTATGCTCCACATGACCTAGAGCTCACTGCCATTGTTCATGCACTTCAAATGTGGAGGCATTACCTTCTTGGTAAGCCCTTTGAGCTAAAAACCAACCATCTGGGGTTGAAGTATATTTTTACTCAACCAAACCTAAATGCAAGACATCGAAAGAATTTCTATCTCAGTATGATTTTGATATAAGCTACATTAAAGGCAAGGAAAATAGGGTAACAGATGCTCTAACTCGGAGGAAGCACATCTATGCCCTTATAACATTAAGAACTCAGTTTAAAGATGAGGTGAAAGATGTCATGGAATATGACTCTTATTTTCAGCAAGTTAAGAAAGCACTTACTGCAGATCCAAAGGATGTGAAGTATAAAGGATTTCGTTTTGATAATGAAGGGATTTTGAGGTTTGAAAACAGGGTATATATACCCTTGGCAAATGATTTAAGAAAGAAATTATTAACTAAATTTCATAATTCACCTTTTTTTGGACACCCTGGCATTACGAAAATGCTTGCCGATCTTAAGCAGCAATATTTCTAGAAGGGAATGAAAAAGGATGTGGTGTAATTTATGACACACTGCTTGGAATGTCAGTGTGTTAAGGTGGAACATATGCATCCCGCCAAATTATTGTACCCCCACAGCATTCCACAGTATAAATGGCAAGTGATAACTATGGATTTCATTCAAGGATTACCTATGTCAAGGAATAAACATGATATCATCCTGGTTGTCATTGACAAACTAACCAAAGTGGCACACTTCATTTCTGGTAATTTAAAAGACGATGCACCAATGTTAGCAAGAAGATTTGTACATGAAATTTTCATATTGCATGGAATACCCAAACTGATCATATCGGACAGAGATCCGAGAATGAAATCAATATTTTGGCAAATGCTTAATGCGGCCTTGGGAACTAAACTAAATTTTAGTTTTGCATATCATCCAGAAATGGATGGACAGACTAAAAGAGTCAATCATGTTTTAGAGGATATGTTAAGAATGTATTGCATGGAACAGTAGTATAAATGGGAGGAATACCTTCCGCTAGTTGAATTTTCCTATAATAATACATACCATGCCTCTTTAAAGATGGCACATTTTGAAGCATTGTATGGAAGAAAATGCAGAACCCATGTTAGCTGGGATAGCGTAAAGGATAGAGAGGTAATTGGGCAAGAAATCCTTACGGAAATGGAACAACAAATTAAAATTATTTGTGAACATTTGAAGGAGGCTGCCAATAGGTAGAAGAGTTATGCAGATTTAAAGCGGGTTGATAGGAATTATAAACTTGGTGAGAAGGTATTTCTTCGGGTCAAGCAGAAAAATAGTTCTATAACTTTTGGCAAGGCTGCCAAGTTATCACCTCATTATGTGGGACCTTTTGAAATTATTGAAATAATCAATCCTGTAGCTTATCGTCTAGCTTTACCTCCTTCTTTATCACAAATGCATGATGTTTTCCATATTTCTTTGCTTAAGAAATATATATCAGATGTATCACATGTACTGAATTGGAATTCCTTATAGGTCCAAGACCTAGGCATAATCGTGGTTAAGCCCATTCGAGTGCTAGGAACTTGCTAGTTATACCTAAGAAATCGTGAAGTGAACCAATGTAAGGTCCAGTGGGACCAATTTATCAAAGAAAGTGCAACTTGGGAAAATCTTGAAGAAATGAGATCTTCTTTTCCATACTTGTTTGATCGAAATTGAATTCAAAAAACTGATAATTCTGCCAAACATGGACACTTACTGGTCTATTCTATGGTTATCTTAAAACATTATTTTAAAAGATTGAATCTGATTTTGGTATGAACTTATGAATGGAAGGATGATAATTGAATTTTGTCCTAAAAAATCTATAAATTGGCTAATTTGATCATCGGGACGATGATTCTTTTAAGAAGGGAGGAATGTAACGTCTTGATTTTTAGAAGCTACTATGATAACCTCTTTTCGTGATGTTGTAAATGTGGAAATGAGGATGATTATGTTAAGATATATCTTTTAATCTTAGAAAGGAATGTGTTACTAATATGAACCCTTGCTTACTGGAACTTGTTTACTTGGGATGGAGCTCATTATAACTTGTATTTTGCAAAGTGTGAAACTGCAGGATTTCTTTTGTGTTTGATGAACTCATATTATTGTTGACAGTACACCTTGAATCAATGATCGCTTTGACAATTTACTTTCTAATTAGATGAATTCTGGAACCAGACTGGAGGTTGTTATAAAATTTTCAGAACCTGGTTACATGTATAACTACTCGACACCATGCTGCCAATGGAAAAGATTCGATTTCCAAACTACATACAAATTGTAACGCCAGAAAGCGTGAGGCAGTAAGAGTCTTGATGCAAGTGAGCCAGGTATATGTTGAGCATGGGACGGAACGACCTGCATTATGCTAGATATGAATGTAAGTTGGTAAACTTACTAAAAGAACCTATTAATTAAAATACTACGGGCTATGTTTTAACCTATAACTATGTTTTAGCCTATAACCTAACAACTATCCTATGTGGATTTTAAATTAAAATGGGATGTAATTTTTTTCAAATCCTAATGATTTGCGACCTAGGTGAATACCTAGCTATGGAAAATGTAACCTAAACTAATGCTGACCCTTGAAGGGGGACTTGTGGATACATGCCGATAAGAGGATAAGAAGGGAAGGTTTGAAATTTAATGAAGGACTTTAATTACAGTCCTTGAAATTTTAAATGCCAAAATTAGCGGGAATAGAGAAGATAGAGGCACCAATTAGCAATATAGCTAAAAATGAAATCACAAGAAATTTTTTTGAAGAAAAGGGCCGCCAAACCGAGTCGGTGGTGGCGTGGAGATTAAGGAAAAAACAATGTATTCAATGCATTTATTGATCTTGGTTTTTACACCCGCTCGCTTTGTGTTGGTCTGAAAATCTGTCGCTTGGGCAGATCTATGGATAAACGAGCCAACAGTGTGCAGGGCATAGCCCCTCTTTGAGCCAGCAAAGCGAAACTGGTTTATTGCTATTCTACCAGCAGGAATCTTGTGCAAGTCTCACAATATTCTACCTTCAGGGGTTTGGGATCTCATCCCAGTAGGGTGTTTCTGACTGCGAAAGGAAAGGAATGAAAGAGAGGATGAAGAAAGATCAGATCCGAAGAAAGAAAAGAAATGAATTCCAAAGCAGAAAGGTCAGAGGGTTTATGTTTTGGGATTGGTAGTAAACAGAGCCAAACCTACTTGCATAAACGAGCAAAGCAATACTGATGAATAAATGACAATAAAACAGAAGCAGATCCAACAAAATAAACACACAGATCTGACGTAAGAAAGATCTAATGCAAATAACACATGTATTCAACACAAAGTTTAAATATTGTATTAAGATTTTCTTCTGTTACAAAAAGTTCAAAGTCTTTCCTTCTCACTTCTATTTTTCATCTGAAAGATATCCACCCCCAAATAAAACAAGTATTGGAGTATTTATAGAAGAAGGAGAAGAAGGAAGGCAAAAAGGAATCAACCACCTATTTACAAAATATCTACAAAATATCTCAAAGTCATGTTGACTTTTGACAACTTGATGGATGACATCATCCCATGGTGCAACATGGATGATGTCATCATTTGTGTCAACATACTTTAGACATTTACAAAAAAGAACGTCGAAGGAGAGAGAGAAGAAGAAAGAGAAACTATTCATCATCGTCGTCCAGCGGCCGAAAGGGGGTATCCTGCTTCTGATGTTGCTCAGGTGACGAGATGTGGAATTGGGCGCGGTATTCCATGAACTTGCTGATCATAGGCTCTAGTTGATCCTAGGAAGGATCCTTGTGTCGCTCATTGATCACCTCGCAAGTCTCCCACTCGTTTATGAGCTTCTCTGGGAGTTTGGAATATTCTTTCTCTGCTTCTATGAGGAACTCGATGAAGTCCCAACAGGCCAGCAGGTTATTGATGGACTCTGCGTCAAAAGTGACCTCTGGCCCCAGCCCTTGTGAAACGATCTCCTTGAAGATCTGGATGGTTTCATCAACTTTCCTTAAGGCGAAGGAAGGAGTAAGCAACCTTGGAGACATGTTGAGAACGATTTGTTCCATTTGGTGCATCGCGTCCAGGGCTTCTTCCTTTACCTTATCAATCTTTTCAAGGATGAATTCCAGTTGATCTATTCCGTAGTCCAGAGTGGAAAGGACTTTATTGAGGGCCCTGGGATGACTGAAAATGCCGAACTTGACCAGATCTTCGACTGAACAGTCAAACATTTGTTGAAAGGTCTCATGCTGCAGCCTAGCATGGTCCAGCTCTTCTGATATGGGTCCTGCTAATGCCTGGAGCTCTTTATTCGCCTTGTTGATGTTCAGATACAAATCAGTGAACTTGGCGATTACTTTTTCACTGTCTTTGAGGATCTAGCTCCTCCAAGCGGAAATGACCATACCCTGCTCACCGATCTTTGCATATTCATTAATTTTATCCTGACTCAGAGGCTCAAGAATCTCAGCGGTAGATGCGGGAGGTGCACTGCCCATCTTCTGTAAGGCTTGGAGCAGATGTTTATTTTGCTCTTTCAATAGCCTTTTCTCTTCTTTTACTTCTTGAAGCTTCTTGCAGAGGGCGTCAACTGCAGATAGGGCCTCTCCCTGAAGGCTTTCAGAAGACGTACCCATTGTGACTTGAGTCACTATATAATCTGTCAGAGACAGATCCTTTTTATCCTTCAGAGGATTTGGGTACGCCATCTCCATTACCCTCTCTCCGGAAGCACCCTGAGAGAAGTGTGTGACGGGTTTCTGCTTCTTTTCCCCTTTTGATGAGATTACGGAGAAGTCCATCGGAGTGATGGGAACTTTCCTTTTCTGTTGACTTAGATGCTGGAAGATCCAAGATGGACTTGTGGGAGAAGGGCCAGAAACAGAGAAGGGGGCAGCTGCAGTAGTAGAAGGGAAAAATGTGGAGACACTTGGAGGTGGCATCAAGAGGGAGGCCGAGGAAGCGCTCACGGGAGGAAGAGATACTGCAGGAGAGGAAGACGTAGGAGGGGAAGGGAACTTAGAGATGAGAGAAGAAATGGAGGGGGATAGGTCTGCGAGAGAAGAGAAGATGGACGAAGAAGCGGGAGGAACGGTAGAAGAAGGGGGAGAGGACACAACCAAAGGAATGGTCGCTTGGGTCACTCGAGGAGGGGAAGGAGGAGAAGAAGAAGGGACAGAAGGGACCTCAATCATTGCAGTAGTGGCGACATCTTGAGTGGATGGGCCTATTGGAACATCTTCCTCCGCTTCTTTCTCTGGAGAAGCTAGAGTTACAACTTGTTCGGGTGCAGCGGAAAGAGGACTTTCAGGAGCTTCCTCTTGAGTGGTGTTGGATTCACCCTCTTTGCTTTTTCCTTTGCCTTTTGGCTACTGTTTTGATCCAGGAGGTGCGTTTCCCAATGGAGAGGTTGTGAAATTGACTCCAAGGTAGATGAGCCCATTCATTTGACACCAATGCTCTGTTCTGCGCAGAGTTTCCTTGACTCTTTCCTCAATTGTCTGAGGTGCTTTGGTTCTATCAATCAATGCAAAAGGCCAATCGTCCCCACCTGTGTCAAGATACACTTGATCCACTTCCTCCTCAGTAGTTTGGTATCCTTTGGGGATGATGGCCACCCCATACTGGATGATTTTTGCTAAGGCCAAACGAGAATGGTCCTTCCTCCTGAGCTCAACCTCATGATAAGTCAATGTAGATATCCTTGATCTGAGGGATGTGGATCGGATCGAGCTTAGCCCTTGGCAGATAATTTCTTGGATCGAAAGTGGGCCTTGCTGGGAAGTCATGTTTCAGATTCAGCAGCTCTAGCTCTGCAAACATGTCCTTTGCCTTGTGGTGAGTGAGACATGTATACCTACCCACTGTGAGGGGGAAAGGAGTTCCACCCTTCTTTCTCTTTAGGCACTTTTCATGGTAAGTAATAAGCTGCCTTGAAAACTCTAGCAGAATCAATTTGGGCCCAACATACCTTGGTAGTCTAGTTGGCTCCCCCAAGAAGTTAGTCGCCCTCAGATAAGTGAATGTGGGGAATTGAGTGAACAGGGCCCCCCATTTCTCTGTGGCTGCCACGGTGCTCTTGGTCGTGCGACCATGAGCCATATTTGGCCTCAACAGGCAGATGATGAAATAGAAAAATGCATCATTGATCTTTGTAAATTGAGAGATGCTATTTTCCAGCTTCAGTTCTGGATAATATTCATAGATTTTAACCTGGGGCCAAACCCCACTCCGTATCAGAGCTGGGTAATCCCTTTCTGAAGCTACAGCGTAAACAACATAGGAATTCATGTAGAACCTCCCCGTTGTGGGGAATTGTTGCAGCTGCTTTGAGATTGTGCTGCTTATAATTTCTGCCCACTCAAAGCATTGATCGGGCATATTTTTCTTCATTGTTTCTAAATACCGCAGCATCCATTTGTGGAAATAGTGGGTGTCAGGAAGCCCAAACACCCTGCTCAGGAATGAGATGGTGTCACTGAGATCCTCTGAAAAATCACTGCGGTGAATGATTTGTGGCCAACGGGTCACCACCTTCTTATTTTTTCAAATATACCTTGTTCATCAGCTGCATGCACTGATCTTCATTGTCATCCCAGGCCTTAACACAGTCTTCTTGGCTGACGGCCACAAAGTGCTGATGATGAGGAATGCCGAGTATTATTTCAAAGTGGCGGGCAGTGAGGTTGATTATGACCTCGCCCTTCTCATTTACGACACATCTTGTGTCTATATTGTAGCACCGGGAAACCACCATCATAAATTCATTATTAATGACACTGACTGGGATTCCTCCAGCAAAGTGCAGGGCACTACCTATCAGCTTGTCCATCCATGGACTTCTTGTGACCTTCTGGGTTCTGGACCAGAATTATTCCATATCGATATGACCCAACTCTGAGTCTCTGATGTCCAGGTCACATTCTGCTTGGGACTCGGGCATTCTGACCCTTTGATACTTATACTTCATTTCTTCTTCTGTGAGCTTGGCCTTGCCTTTGGATTTGGTAGGTCTCTTGCTTGATGTTGACATATGTTCTTCTGAACTTAGCTGCTAATCTGCAAGAATAAGAAGTGACACCCAATTGAAGAAAGTCATGTCAGCTGTTTGATTTTCCATTGAAATGCTGACAGAAGAAAGAGTTAGCAATTTTGAGGCCTTGGGGCGCATGGCGCATGGATATTGCAGAGTGCATTCTTTGTTGCTGTTAATCACTAGTGCGCCTGCGCCATGTGGATGCATTTTGTAAAGGGCGCACGAATTCTTCATGTTACATGGAACTTCGGTGCACCAAAGGCGCATATAAGGTTGTGTAACATATGCTTTTTTTTGCGTGGCGCATGAAAGGCTTGCATGACACAATGTTGTTGCAATGGTGGATGCGCCTGCGCCGTTTATAGCTTTGCACTAGGCGCATATGAAAGGATTGTTACATGGATGTTGGGTGCGCCAATGGCGTGAATTTTATCAATGCAGCATACGAGTTTGGTGCGCCAGGCATGACGTAAGGAAAGCATTTGCAACAAGTGGGGAAAGTGTGTCATTGGCGCGGCTGCTCTTTGTGTAACAGGGGCGACAGATGCGCCATTGGCGCAGCTGTTCTTCATGTTGCAGAGTGTGCCAATGTGCCGAAGGAGAAGGAAAAATACAGTTTCCTTTTAAAGCCTAGATTCTTCTCAGAGGGGTTTCACATATGGTTAAGCTTGTTCTGCAAGGTTCATTGGGGTGACAGAAATAGCTTTTAAACAAAGGGGTCCAAGCTTTTTATTATTTTTAGAACAGAGCTTCCTCTACCAACAGATCTGGAAAGAGGGGGAAGATCATGTGGAAAGACGGCAAGGGGGGGGCAAGCTCATGACTTCATTCTTTTCAATCTGATTCATACCCACAAGTAGCCAAAAACCACAAACACGAAGCACAAAAGAAAGAGGAACTCTTACCCCGGATATTTATAATGAAGAAATGCGCAAATGGGTCCACAAAGCAATTCGAAAGTGACATGCTGGTGCACAGACAGGTACAGAGAAAATCACGTGATTTCCGTTGGTGATAATGACAGCGCAGACGCGCCTATTTATAGGCGAGGAGGCAATAAATGTGCCACCAACTTTTCGAGTGGCGCACCAAGTGAGATGTCAACACAAGAAAACATGTGCCCTTTAGTGCACCAAAACGCTTGTCAACATGAAGATATGTGCGCCTTAGGCACACCAAAAGTGGTGTCGACAAAGGAATATGTGCGCCATTGGCGCACCAAAAAGTGGCGCAACAAATGATCTGTTGACAGGAAGGCGCATGCGCTTTGGCGCATGCAAGGGAGACTCAACAAGGGGAGGCGCACCAAAACACCTGTTGACACAAGAAAACCTGCGCCAAAGGATTAAAAGGGGGCGCATGAACATTTGATGTTGCATAGTCATTATATGCGACCGCTCAAAAAGACCAAAAATGACTAAGTTCGGAAAACTGGATTTCCCGAGAAGGGATTTTGCAATGCTCCGAACGCAAGGAATCCCTGATGAGGGATCGGAACAAACTTTCAGTATGGTTATCAGTAAAATTACCCTTGCCAATTTTACAGGATAACACCTTGGAAAGGGGAAAGAGGAAATTTTGTGGTTATTGTGTTCATTTGGGTTTCTTGTATTTGCTCTGCATTTCTTTTGAGGTTTTTTCAAACCTGCAACCAATCTAGTCATTGTTGCTGATATTTTGATTAACCACGACTGCCTTTGAGCCTGTGGGAGTAAGGAGATAGTTGGGGGAAACTTGTTATTTTCACCGTGGAAAAAGAGTAACTCCTGTGGGCACGGACGTGGTTTTCCTCAAGAAACAAGAAGTTTTACAGGCATGTTGAGGTCTTCTCTTTAAACCGTTTTTCTCTTTGTTAAGCGTCTTCATTAAAAGAACTTTACTCTTAAAACTATGTGTTCTTGTAAAAATGAAATGATAAAATGTTTTGGTGTGACCTCTGGTTTGAGTTGTCATTATAAAACAAACACGATTTGGGTATTCTTGTTGCGTTTTGAAGAAAATGGGTGTTTTCCTTACTGAAATAATTAATGAAACGAGTTTTCTCTCTCTGATGTTTAGAATTCTGAAAGTAATGGGTAATAGGGTTTCATTGTTCATTATGAATCGATCTTGCTGAAGGTGACAACAATGTGTAAACTGTTGTCTATGATTTGTGTGTGCTAATGGATATGGAAAGTCGTAAAAATGCTTGACAAGACTTTTGTATGATTGTTTCTCTTGTCATATTATAGCGTATGGCGGTATGAGCCCTCCCAGGGACAGTAAGATCATAGTAGCATCTTTACATTTGTTTGTTCTAGTTTGATATGATGTTCTACCTGCTTGTTCTTGGTTTTCATATATGACTGTTTGGAAAGAAGTTCTGATCTGAATGGGAACCGAGTAGTCGGTCTATAGAATGGATTGGGTAGAGCATACAATTTATATTTTGTTTCTAGTTGAACTCAATGATATATATATATATATATATATAATCTACGGATTTAAAATTCTTCATTGTTTTCATTGAAACTGAATATGAGTGGATTTCTGACTCTGATGTTTGAAAAATGATTCTTTTAATTATTACAGTGAAATCGTGATTGGTTTTCATTGTTGTACACTCTTACTTATTTCATATCTAGAAAGATGTGTCTGTTGCAATGAATGAAACTAATGGGATAATTGCAATTGAAAGTTTGATATTCTGTGTACTTGCGGTTTAGATGCGAAATGAATTCTTGTTTTCCTTCCTCAAATAGTAGTTAGGAAATTTTTAAGATTGTAATAGTCTGGATTGGAAAGAATTATCCTTGGGATAACAGGCCTGTACGTCATGGGTCGATATGCAGCTGTGAATTAACTATAGATGACGTGGATCCACTTCCTTTTATTCGGTTTAGACTCCTGAATATCTCTTTCTTGACTGCTATCACTGGTTACTGGCCCCTTTTTCACAAATTCAATCGATTCGATTGCAATAATTGGAAATAGTATTTTCCTTTCCTTAGTGTCCTATTTAAATTTTGATATAAAGGTATTGAAGACACTTGTGACTGGCCTCGGGTGAATGCAAATGAATTTTATGTTCTGCCCCTTTTTCTCTCTGAAGTAGAAGAGTATTACGCTGTTGTCAAAATCTAGAAAGTTAAATATGTTGATTGCTGTGATGTATGATTTCTTTTCACTTTTGCATTTGGTTAGTTAAAGTCCAGTGGATAACCTGAAGGTAAGAAAATTCTATCTTAGTCTTTTAAAAAAAATCGACTCATTATATGGAATTCATTTTGATGAAGAAGTGGGTTGGACAATGCATGCAATCAATAGCAATCTATAAGTCAATTTATATAGATGTCCTAATACATGGTTGTTTAGAGACAATACTCCTTTTAGTATTATCTAAATTTGGAATGAACTCTTTTCTATTCTTTGAAAACAGTTATGAGAATGATGAAATATACATCATGATATGTTGGCCATTACAGAAATTGGTGTGTTAGTATTTATTAGTACTATTTAACGGGATGCTAATTATTGAAATTGGGTTGTTAAAATCGTTCAATTTTATTGGTGCTTAACTATTACGTGATGTCTATCTCTATTATGAGATGTTTCATAAAAGCAGAGTTCTTTTATTGAGACAGTTAATCGAGAGCACCTCATTTTAATGATAAGTGCTTAATATGCTCAGTTCGATGAACTGACCTGTGCAAGTAAATTTTCCAGGTGGTTTCCATGAGTAAAAATGAAGACATGTTGTTTTCTTATGCTTCTTCTGATTAGCTAAGGATGGATCGTATCTGAGAATTTATTATTCTTCTACGAGGAAATGGAAAAAGAGAAAGCTGTATTCTTCTTCTTTATGAGTTGTTAATGTTGTTTGGCATGAATGAAGTCTGGTTGTATGGACTTGTAAATTGTATAAATTTTTAATCTTGAGGATTGAGTACAAAGGAAATGTGTGTTATTTTAATGGTTGTACCACCTTGGAACTGTTTGAATAATATTGAAAATATAATTTTATTTATTGAATTTGGATTATTCAAATGATGGTTGATAGATTTATAGGAACATAATATCTGTTCTTTACTTGAATACAACTTTTAAGTTGGAGTGTGCAATTAATTCATACTTAGGTCAATATGGATTTTAAATTGACATTTGTAAAGAGTAAAGTGAAAATGAACTCTTAAATAAATGATATTCAGAATTAGAATATAAACTAATGAATATTAGAAAGAGACAATTGAATTCTGTACTCTGATTTTTTCAATACCCTTGGGATGCTTTGATCAAAGGGATATTCGGTATGAGGAAACATATCTCCTCGTGAAAAACCTTGACGGAAGTAAGGTTATAGTGAATAAATGAATATATTCATTTGGGATTAGGCCTCATTTAAATGACGTCTAATGAGATGGAATTCTGAATTTAAATTTGGTTGCGAATAAAACTTGGTTAAGTTTAGTAAGTTGATCTTACTACGTTAAGCTGTAGTGGACTGTTAGTTCGAAGATTAAATTAAGGAACTAAGATGGAATTATGCAATCCTTCGGTAAGGAGGAGTAAAGGCATATTAAGCTATAAGACAATTTAAGTCTCTCTTAGCTATGTAACTGTAACGAACAGTGAGGTTAGAAGATCAGCACGGTTGCTGAAGCTTATTCTTAAAATACTTAAGATTATAATCTAATCACACTACTAGCTGGATATGTATCCCTTGATGGGAGGATTCTATAGGACTTTGGCACACACCAGCTGCAATCTGGTGTCTTCATGAAGGAGGGGCCTTCATGACGACACAATGTTGCAGTTGACATGTTACAACGCCCTCCCGAAGCGAATCATCAAGTCTACATAAGCTTGGACCAAGTTACTTGGACGATGATAGGAATGTGACCGTGTATACGGAATGACTCAAGAAGACTAAAGGTAACTAGACACACACAGTCATCTAGGGTCGACAAAGTATGTCTGCGTACCTTTAGTCACCGCGAGTGTCTTCCTATACTCTTTCATATTGCTAGTTTGGGTTAAAGTTTAACCTTGGACGAGAGGACTGACAGAGGTCAGAAAAGACCATTTTAGATAACAGATGAAGTGAGGTGAAGGACGTATTCCATTGATGTGTATAACATCTAGGAATATGATCATGCAAAGCATGTGAAAATCTTTGGGAAAAATATCGCAAGCTACTGGTTGCGTTGTCCTAAACACCTAGTTTAAGATGCAAGATTTCAGATGAATATCGGTAACAAATATTCAGATAGGCCTCTTAAATGGAACACTTCGATAACTGAAAATAGTAAAGAGAACCAAGTATACTTAGTATACAATGCATGGATTAACATGAAGGATCGGTAAGTAGCCGAGTCATGAAATGAGAGATCGTTGAAACTCTGAGCCATAAAATGGGAGATCGGTAGTTCTTCGAGTCATTACAGTAGCATATGGTATCTGTTATATGATTGAATGGCATTGAATGTGTGTTCCATATTGTAAATATGCGAACAAAGAACATTGGTTTTAAAAGTATTGTGTGTTCTAAATTACGTTAATGGGACAGAAAACAATTATTAAAACTTGGTCGTGTGTTCTAAATTATATAAATTAGAACAGAGAACGTTTTGAAATAAAAATAAAAATTCCCTTGTTCTAATGTCTTAAAATGGGGATGTTACACATTGAGTTCCATGAATCTACACATATCCTAATTTTGCCATCCTTCTTGATGCTAATAACCATGGGACTGACCCATTCATATTCCTTAATTGGTTCAATGATTCTAGACTTAAGAATTTTGTCAATTTCCTCTTTCACCTTCACGTGCATATTTAGGTTCATCCTACAAGGCCTCTTTTGAATTGGATGCATTCCTTATTTCAACTTAATCTTCATTTCTCCCAATGAGGGGTGCACACCTTTCAACTCATGATAGCCACTTAGAAACAAGTCCTGAAAGTCACATAAGAGCTCAATGATATTTGTTACCTCTTGTTCCGACCAATAATCTCCAATGATGACCTCCTTAGGTGCATCCTCAGTCCCAATATTAACCTTCTTGGTCTTCATAGGAGCATGGTACATGCACGTGATTTTTCATCTACAGAGTCCATTACCTCATGTGCACACCTCTATATGGCTAATATAGATGTTCTCTACTTCTTCATCATCAATGAGGTATACCATCTTCCCTTTTTCCTTCTCTTTCCAGGCGCACCCCAAAAATGTCTCCTCTATTTCCCATATATCTTCACGAGCCTCAGGATTGGGCTCCCCAAGTAACTTAAACATGAGCTCCTCTACTTTTGTGATATCCCTAGTGTGATGTGCTTCATTATCTGCAAGGCCTCATGTACTAGTGGCTTATTAGAAAAATAATCAAAATTGTGAGCCATACCTTAATTCATGTCTCGCCAACTTATAGTCTCTTGCTTGAGCTCAACATGCACATACCATATGCCCACGCGCATCCTTGCAAAGTGGAGTAGAACTTATGCACCCAAAGAGATGGTGGTAAAGCCTCCTATACCTTGCACCAATTATCTCTCACAGTTATGGATGTGTACCAAAGTTGGAGTCTTTCCATCATACTCATGTATAAGTGTAGGTACATTATTCCGAGTAAACCTTGTTGAAAAGATGATTCTCACTTCTCGCCACCCAACAAGTTATCTCTATGTGTTTCCCACCAATGCACTACTATTCCACATAAATTATACACCAACATATTCCTTCTATCTCCCTCATTCTTCCATTGTTCTCCATGGTGCACAAAGAAATATTGGGATTCTCCTCTCTAATATACCTAGGTAACTGGGTTTTCCCAAATTCCTAATCATGCACAACCTGATCATCCAAGTAACTCTTCCCTTGACCTCGTGCCTAACCATTTCATACATGTCATGGGCCCAATTATCACAAGTAAAACTAGTAGTGTCACTGAAAGATTACACATCTTCCCACTGAAGTACACCTTCCTTAGATGGTTCCACATTCTCAGGGTCACACACTGTATGTGCATAAATCCTATTCAACTCTTCTTCACTCACAAGATCAATGTAGGTGCAGCCTTCAAATCATCCAAGGGTATGACCATGTGCTCATCCTTATTCTCAAAACTAATATATCTTTTGTTGAAGTGCAAGTCAATATTGTTCACATAACACCAAGGAAACCTAAGTAATGCTAGGAAATTATCCACCTCAACCAAGCTCCAATACTTCAAAATCTCCTATAAAATTGGCTCCCTGAATAGTAATTGAAGCATCCTTCAACACCCCAATAGGCATGACCCTTGTTTTATTCACCATATACAACACATTAGAAGATGGATGCAATGGTGGCCTTCCCATCTGATTCCATGCATCCAAAGTCAAAACATTTTTACCTCAACACCTATGTCAATCAAAATATTACTCACCAGCCAACCATCAATCACTGCATCTAATGTGATTTCCTTGTCATACTCATGGTTTTGTGGTGGAAAATTTACATGGAGGATATGATGCTCACGCTCAACTCCAATGCATGGTACCTTATCTTGTAACCATTCTCCTAGCAGTGGGATGATGTTCTCCTATCTCAACATCTTGCATACTTCCTTCAAATCATCTACATCTTTCTGTAGGAGCTCACTATTCTTTGTGTCATTCCCTTTCATGTGCCTTCTCCTTTAGGCACTGAATCTCACCCTACAAATATCTGATCACTCCCATGGTTTCTTGATAGACCTCCTTCTGATGAGTAACATCTAGATACTTGACATGCATAATTCCCTCTCCTAATGATGATGGTTTTTCTTTAAGAGGCTTACACAGTGTGCACTGCTTCTACACATGTAGTTCACCAACAGGTTGTAATTCTAGATTAGGCATCTTCTTAGGTGTCCATTACTCATTCTTCGTGCACTGTACCTTGATCATATCCCAACTTTTTCATTCTTTTTTTACACATATGCTCATAAAGATTAGGGTAGTCCTCAACCTTATGTTACTTTCCAAAATACGCACATACCTGATTCTAGGACACTCATGCTAGTAATGATCTAGGGACCCATAAGTATAACAAGTCTCACGTATAATATTTCTCTACCACCTGGCCTCTGCTCCTATATCCACCTCGAAACCCACCATCTCTTTTGTTGTGCCCTTCATTAGGATGAGCTTCTTTGTTCTGAGAGCTACTCGCCACCATGGTTTGTCACAATCCAGTCTCACATGCCTCATGAATTTGGTCTATCAACCTGAAATCTTTTGTATCATGGGTGTGTGCATCACAAATCTTACAGTACATAGAGACATTATTCATCTTTACATGTTATAAGAGGGGGAAATTCCTAAACATCATGATTCTTGTGGAAAATCTCACAAGATTGTAATAGTGCACGCACATTCCTGCACAGACAACTATCCTTCGTATGTCCCTCCACATTCACAATCAGTGCACCATAACCCACTTTGTGTCTCATATGTTGAATTGGAAGAAATATTCTCCAATTGCTTAGCCATAGTTGTATTTTTGCCTCAAGGAAAGGGATCACTCCAGTGTCTTCACTCCCAACTGCTTCAGCATGCATAGAGCTACTTCCAAAGCCTCACATGTGATCTGTTGTATGTCTTATGTGATAAGTCCCTTCAAAATGGAGTCAACAACCTCTAATGAACCACTATGCATGTTGATCTGATGAATATCATAAGATAATTTAGACAAATAGAGTTTTAAACCTGCATCATACTCCCTCACACTTTCAGATAAACCCTTCTTGATGTCCTTGAGCACACTAATACTCTATTGTTCAAACTTATGGAATGTGATAATTCAGCCAAAAATGTAGCACATAATGCATCATAGTCCACCATAGTCTAGTGTGGATCATACTTTATATACCAACTGTGTGTGCACCCTTGAAGTGTGGTGGAAAATTGGCTTGCCTTTCTATTAGGAGTTGTAATGCCCTTATCTCTCCATAAAATTCACACTTGTGCACATGCTCAAACATCCCTCCACACCTCTATACTCTGGCAAGTGAAGAGACATCTCAAAGAAAACTTGAGGTGTCTGTTGTTGTGGTTGTTGAGGTGGTATTGCAAAGGTTGCTGGGGTGGTTATTGGGGAGGTTGTTGTGGTGGTGGACCCTGTTGGGTTAGGACCAGACCTAGATCATGAAGCCTCCACCAAGATTTCCTCCATGTAGTGGCTTTCCTGAACCTCATGAGCCTCCCGTTTCATGACCTGTGGTCCTGTAGATGAACTTCCTTGTGTCCTAATTGTTGTGTTGAACTAGACACCCATTGTCTGTTATGTCAGTAGCACCTATAGGATTACTTCCAATGGTCTATGTGCCAACACTTTGTCTAGATGATGTGCACATAAAAATACCTCCAAAATTACTTCCAAACACTGGTGCCTGTTGTGCTGCCATGTGTGCGTCTCTAATCCATTACACTTCCTGAGCTGAAACTAAAATATGTCCTACCTATATCTCCTTCCCAACATGGAGATCCTACTTTCTCACCTTCACTATGATGCTCTTCAACAACTACCTCTGGATCTAGAACACCTTGTGTAAGGGCTATAGGTAGCTCAGCTATGGATCAGATGTGTTCCTGCGGTCCTCATTCTCTCCTCTAACATGCTCTCATCAGAAGCCGATGGGGTCATCTCTACTGCTTTTTCCCAATGTTGGGAGGACATGATACTGTGGCTCCTCATCTTCTATGGGGCTCTCATCACTTCCATTAGTCATCATTCTTCTTGATCAACAACACTTCATCAACTTCCCTCTATCGTGCCTCATTATACTTGAGCCATATTTCCTCTCTCTACCTTTCTTTTTGTAGGGTTTTTGTTATCCTTCCAAACCTGATCCTACCCCTATGCATGGTGGGGATTTAGCTAGCCATAGGTAATTCTCCATTCCCAGTTCTACCATCAAGATCTTGATAGCTAAGGGTATCATGCACAAATATATCCTCTTGGTTCATGCAAAAACTAGAAATTTGCTTCCTCTGGATAAGAATATGTTATAAATTATGTACTCCAAAGTATAGTTGTGCAGTACACCTTCCACCAATGATCTAAAACTTTAGTCCAAGTATCTCAATTGAATCAAAAGAGTTTGGTAATCTTCCTGCATCCAAACTCTCTTCCCTAGTAGAAGACCTCTGTTTTCTGCATAAGCTTCCAACCACTGGTACAACTCTACTAGGAAGAAATTTGAAGAACATCTCATACAAGAAGTCATACATATTGTCTTCCACCCACTTTCACGCATTAAAATCAGGTCCAATGTTATATCTTTGTGCAAAAGTGTCTTGGTCATCTTCTATCCAACTCTCAATACTCTCAAATACAGTCGATATGCCATATTCATGCAACATCCTAGTAGACAATTTGAAAAGAGGTCCTCAGAAACAAAACCAAAATGTAGTCTTGTTTTTCCCACTAATGAGCTATGCACACTGGCACTTCATCTAGAATAATCTTTGATGCTCACCTGAAGCGTGCATACCACTTGTCAAGTCCCTCCTTTACTTATGCTTATTAGAATGTTAGCATGCATGTTCATCATGTTCATAACCAAAGATATTCATTCATACATAGATAATACATTGTAATAATGGAAATTTAAAACACATATAATAAGGAAACCATTAATCCATGTAAACAATAACTAGAGTTAGTTTTATATCCAAAACCATCTTCATAATAACATAATTATCATTACATAACCATAATAATCCATAATAATACCTGTAAATTACAATCACTTATTCAAGCTGAATACATGACCATTCATTACACAAGTGCGTTGGACCATGCGCATATCCATATAGACTTCATAACCCTAACTCATTACATCACAAAATTTATTACCACACACACTTGTCACACAAACACACACCTATATTTAAGGGTGGGGACTTTCCCTTCACCACTTCATGCACTTTCCTAATAATAGGCATGCATACAAAACATAGCGTGCATGCTTTTTACAATCACTGCTAATAATAGACTATCCTAAATATATGATCATGCTTTAATCATGTTATTAGCTTGATCTGTACATGATCCTTTACTTTCCCTACATGTGATTTATCCACTTACAACTCCTTTATGTTCATCCCAATACATCCTTCTTTTCTATATTTTTACACCTGCTTGGATGCTAAGTCTAACTATGCTTTTCTCTATTTCCAGATCCTCTGCTTGAAAATTGGAACTCTCTAACTATGCGTTTTCTATTTTTAACCTTTCTAGAAAATTGGCTAAGTCCCCGAATTTGTGCATGTACACATCCTTGCACGCTGGCTTGTTTTCCCATTGGGCGTGCCCCTTGCACACTATTTTGATCCTCGTGTGCGTGTATCCCTGCGGATAGCCTTTGTGCTCAAATTATACTTAGTCAATTTTCCCGACCAACAAGGTGGCCAAATCGTTCATGCCATAGTTTTCTAACCCCATCTGAGTGATTTAGTAACACAGTCAAAGAAATATCGGGAGTAAAATGAGAGAAGGCATATAATTGTTCTTAGTAATCTGCCCTTCCCTCTGTAACTTTAATATGATAACTAAATCTAGGTTGAATTCAACTCTCATGCATTATTGATAGCATATTAGTGATAGCTTTGTATGTGAGTGATTTAATACATTGATAACATCTTGGTGAAAAGTGTGGGAACACTTAGAACATTATTGAATGTTCCAACATTTACTTCAATTGACCCACTCCCTATAACTGTTATATAGGTTTCATCACTTAGTGTGATAGAGGACATGTTGCATGGATCCATGGAACAAAACTAAACCTATAAGGAACACATATGGTATGAAGCACTGGATTCAATGACCCACGATGAATTTGGAGCCACTAGTACAGTCAATTTTTTTCCTTTCTTCTCTTTACTATTTTCTTTTACCTTAGAAGAATCTTAGCTAGATGAGGTTGATTTGATAAATTCAGGGACCCTTATGTTATTTTTCTCATGAAGGTGAGTGAGGTGGTTAATTTTTTTTCTTCATATACTTGTGCTCATCATGGTCATTTTTCTTGCAATAGATACACTTATCCCTTTCCTTCTTAGGTTTATCTTCGAAGGACGTGGGTTTAGTATTTTTTTTTAGGTTTAGATGGTTTTTTATCCTTTTTCTTCCCTTGATCTTTCTTCTCTTGTTTGTTCTCCTTATTGTTGTAATCCTTAGGTTTCCCATTCACAACAATCAAGGCATGTGATTTTCAAGACTTCAATGTGCCCATTTGTATCAACTTAGCTTTATTCCTAATCAATTGGCCAACAAACACATCAAATGAGGGAATTTTCCATGATGCTCCAATTGCATCCTTTAGTGGCATGAAAGATGGAGATGAAAATTGAGTATTTTGGACCTAATTTTGAAAGGATTGAAAGGATAAGTTGTGAGTCCTTATCAATTCCACACACCTTTTATTGCAATCTCACTGATTTGAAATTTGTGAAGAAGTCATGAAGTGTGGTCAAAATTATTGGGGCTCAGACTAATAAGTTTATTTTCCAGTTCATGCCCTCTCATCTCATCTTGTTTTCCAAAGAGTACTTCTAATATGGTATGAAATTTGTTAGGATATTTGGAATATTCAACGTGAAAGAGAAGATATGGAGACACATACATACACAACAACCCTAAATCTTCATCACACTGGTTTGTACCATTTCATTTTCTTTGCAACAAGATTCAGTTTTAGTTTCAAGCCCCATTTTTATTTAATGTAGTCCCTTACCCCTCATAATGAATTGAATTTTAGACTTCCATTCATGATAATTAGAGGGTATAAATGGATTTTCAAAACTCATTTCCATTTTTAAATATAAAAGGAGGTGTAAAACACATAATGTTAAATATAATGCAGAAGGAGACAACAAATTACACCCCCCTGAAATTATGCTTGCACCACCCAGATCCAACACTATATAATTTTACTATATTTTACAAAATAAATAGGTTCACTAAAATGGTGACGAAAAACGACCACTTTTGCAAAAAATGGCTCCCAATTCCAAGTAGCTAGGAAAAAGTTATGGATGTTTTGTGTTTCCCACTATTACCTATTTAATGAGTTTATATTTTCAATTAAAATGCACTACTAAGTGTTATTAGAAAAAAAAAAAAAAAAGAGGGTGGACAAGTTTGATCACATGACCAAACCATTTACAATCTAATGTGCTTTGCCAACTTGTATATTAGCTCATACTTGTAGCAATGACAAAACAATCCTTTTTAAGCCTTCACCAAAAGGCTATTAAAAAATTTAAACTTACCTTTGAAAATGTGTGAGTGGGAGATTACTTGAAAGGTCAAAGTTGACCGAGTTACAGAAGGGTGTGATGAGTTGTTCAAGGACCCTTGAACTGAGAGTAACCATCAATTCAAGGCCGAGGTGAGCAGTGCACGATGAAATGGACCGAGTCGGGCCAACATGTAGATAACCGAGTTGAGGCCGAGCTAGTGTTGCCTTCACAGCGAGTGAGAAACGAGATCCACGAGCCTTTAGGAGAATCCAGTAGGGGCCAAGTCAAGGTATGAGAAAGTCTTATGGAGCAGAGCTAGGTGTGAATAGGATCGAGGCTAAACCGAGCTACATGTCGAGTTGAATGTGGACAATACACGGGCCTGAAAAAATGGGGGCTGAGTGGGAAACCATTCGAGTCTAGGGTGATAAGATCCAACACATAGAGCCAAGTGTGATCTGTGTGAGATGAGCCATGGATAGAACCATGCTGAGATAGGACAGAGTGTGAGTTGAGCCACGTAGTGTTTGAGCCGATCCAGGAAAAAAATGAGTTTAGGGTCGAGGCAGGGGCAGAGATGATTAAGCTCAATAAGATTCAATGCAACTCGAGTTGTGTTAGGGCCAATTTGGGGTCCAAGCTAGAAACAAATGTAGAAACAAATGCAACCCACCAAGTGTGGAAGACAAGCCAACTAAGACTACCTCACACAAGCTTAGATATACATAAACACACCATAGAACATCCAAAATTAAATTGATACTTTACTGGAGTTCCCGTCGGAATCTCTGGATAACATCAAATGCACATGTAGTTGTGTGAATAATGAAATCACTAATAAGTAGATGCAATATGAAAATAATATCACAAAACACAAGAATATTGTTAATGCATGGAACCACTCCATGGCTAAAATGTGGTGTGTACAAATAGGAGAGTGAGGAGTAACTCCTCCATGAGAACAATGGTCAAGAGTCCAAGAATAGGAATGGGAGTTACATTCCAGAATAGGCGGTCAAATATAACTCTTATGACACACTATGACAATTTATGACAAATTAAGTAAGTATTGTGACACAAAGACTACATAAGCAAGATGAATCACCATGCGTGTAGGAAATATTCCAAGTGATAAATAAATACAAGGAAAATATATACCTAAACCAACATACTCCACAAAATGCAAACATCACTGAGTTTTAGTTTTTCAACTATTTTGGTTAATACAAGATTTCTTGTGCACTTGGATGTTCTTACAGCATATACCTCAAGTAATTTTGAAAGCTTGAGATCTTACTCAAGGAACCAATATATCATATTGTGTGTCATCCACAACATGTATCTGAGTCGTCTCTTCATACTTCTTGTCTTTACACTTGACCAAATACTTTATACACTCCTTGTTCACCCAATTGTTATAAGAATCTTTTCTTGCGTTAAATCCGAATCCCAAGTTCCTATCTTATCTCCAAACAAACATCTAAGGATTTCATTCAAAACTTTTGTCTATTCATCAGGTTTTGGATGTTATGTTGAATTGAATTGTAACTTTATATCCATCTTCTTCCCTAATGTTTTCTAGAAATGAGCAAAAAAAATGTGTATCTTTGTTAAACACTATACTGTGTGGTAATCCATGAAGTCTCACAATCTCTCTGAAGAAAAGGTTTGCAATGGTGCATTAGAACATTGGTGTTTTTACAATCAATAAAATTTGTTATCTTTGAAAATCCATCCACCACTACAAAAATGGAAATGACACCCCTTTGTGTGCTAGGAAAACCCAAACCAAAATCCATACTCATTTCTCCCTAAGGTGTCTATGGAATGGGTAAAGGTTGATATAGCCCCTGCAATTTGAGATATTCCTTTTCCCACTAATAATTATTTTGCATTTTCTTAATCATCTTCTTTTCTTTCTTTTTCTTTTCACATAACATTATTGAATGTGCTAGGACGTAAGTGACCAAAACATACTTCAATATGAATTTGTTTATAGAAGAATAGGTTGCTCTACCATAAGAATTGAAGCATAGACTATCCTATAGAGTTACACCAATGTTCTTTTTACAACTTTAATTTGGCCATTTATTTGGGTATGAAAAGTGGAAATATATCTTCATATAAAGAGTTGCTTTTATTATCAATTCCCTCTTATCCAACAATTTTATATGAACTGAACCAAAACAATTTCAAGTTTTTATCTTGTTGTTGGAGGTCTTTTTCTCATTAAAGTGAAACCATACCTTGTCCTCAACATGGAACTCATGTCCGGTTCTATGTTGATCATGCATTCCCTTGTACTCAGTTTGGGACTCTAACTTATCGTATCCTTGAAAATGACAATGTTTTCGTTTTTCAATAAAATTTTCAGCCCTCTACATTTCTTAAAGAGTCTCTTATTCTCTCTCATGGGGGTGCATGGAGAGGGCCCCTTTCATTTGGGGTTAGGTAGGATTGTCTTTGCATGCCGTGTTGGTTGTCTCATAATAACATCCAATGTGTTATGAAGTGAGTAACGAAAACATAATATAAACTATGTTTATTTGTAAATGTATAGGCTACCCTCTACCATTAATGCTGAAGAATAGATTACCCTTAATAGTTACACCAATGTTACAACTTCAGTTTGGACATTTATTTCGGTATGAAAAATGGTTAGCCTCTTTAACCTTGTATCAAATTTCTTTAACAAAATGGTCTAAAATATTTGTAACCACCTTACATCCCTAAAATGATAAATTTAAGCAAGTCAAAGTGAACTCAAAGATTAGTAAAAAAATAATCAGTTTTTCATGGTCTTTCACTGAATGATTATGTATTTTTCCAAACCAAACTACACTGACACAATGTTCAAAAGAAAAAGAACTACAAGATCCATGGAAAACCTTTCCCATTGTCTAGAAGATACTAGCAGTGGCATACACAACCTTTCCCATTTTCTATTGTTTGGCTTACTTGTGCAACGTAAAACACACGCCCTTATGAATTAACATCATCTTACATTTGTTTTCAATGCTCGTAACTTTGGAAGCATGTTCATCTCCAATAAGTTAAATCATATCATTATTAAATCAATCAGTCTCTGCTTCCCGTCTTTAAGATGATAGTCTTTTGCTCAAATTATGCACTTTATTTCCCTTTGCAAGATGATATATCTCTCCAAGATCTTCATCGTGTGTATACTACAACTTTTGCTGAAATCACGTGGGATAGAGAACATATTAATCATTTTATTAGGTTTTCCGCCTATATATGATAAGTAAGTGAATTGCTAAAAGAAAAGCGTCCATTTTTTATGTGGTTCATGATTGTTGTAAACAACAATTTCTTTACCAATCCAATAGTGCTTCTATTTTCTAATTGCTAAATTGTTTTATAGTATATAAGATATGTAAAAATATTCCCATGAAAATTTTAAAAAGAGAATATATTGACTTATCTCCTTGTAATATAACATCGCCTATAACATATTGGCTTGCATATTTCCACTTCAAGTACATACAGATGAGAAAGTATTGAAACTGGTGTATTGTAAATATTCTATTTCAATTATTTAAAAGTATGATTTTGATATTTTTCAAGTAAAGGACTTATTAGTTACATTTATGGGATGTAAAATTGCCACAATTATAGAGAATTATGCTACAAATATTCTCAAATATTGGACAACCAATACAAAACTCCTTGTCTCGAACACATTGGAAGGCTTAGGTCGATTTTTGATGGCTTCAACTTTTACGGGGTCAATTTTCTTATTAATAATTAGTTTGAAAATTAACATTTGTTTTTCATTAAGCAGTGGCATATTTTTCTTCAATATTCACAAAATTTGTCTCAAATGCCTTCACATATTAAAAAATGATATATCAAAAGTTGTACTCAAAAGTGATATATCATCCAAATATAAGACAAGAAAAGAATTTACGAAATATCTAGATACCATAAGGGATTCACATATTAAAAAATATGTTATCATGTGCATTCATAATAAGGGTTTAAATATAGGTCAAAATTTAACCAATATATTGACATGTATTGAGGGGTGAAGGGGTTTGAAAATATTGTTTTGTAAGTATAGGGGGTAGAGTATGTGGGGTGAAGGGGTTTGAAAATATTGTTTTGTAAGTAAAAGGGGTAGAGTACGTGGGCCGCGGGGGGGGGAGGGGGGGGGGGGGGGAGGGGAGGATGGAAAAACCAAATTCCCACCATTTTTCTATTTATAATATCATATTCACCTAATCGCCAAAAGTTTATAATATCATTACAAATTGCAATCATATTCACCATTAATATTACATTTCCAATTATTTTTGGGACTATATCACCATTACTATTAAATTTCCTAATTGTTTTGGGGCCATATTTGATTTGAAATTAATCTTTGGCAAGATTTTCCAATTAGAAATTATATATAATTAGGATTTCAAGAGTTAAGTTGGAGGCCCTTAGTGTAAGTTAAGTTGTAGACAAACCTTATAGTCTTATGGAAGCAACAAGACCATCAAACAATTAACATGAATCTTTCTCTCCTTTATTATCATGGCCTCAAACAATGAACATCACTAATATTATACCACTGACATTCAAGTCCCATTCTTTGGCACAATTGAGGTCTACACCTTCATCTTCTTCCACAGTTGCTCCACCTCTTCAGGAGGTTCTCATCAAATAGCTTTCATGCTACCCCCTCTTCTTATACATTGTTAACCATGCAAGAATATAAGAACATTGACATAGTTTCAAACTACAAAAACATTTATATATATGCAAATATACAAAATCAATACTTGTACACTTAGCTTGAGTTGTTCGCACTTTACATTATACATGCTATTTTTTACTTTGATTTGATAGATAGTATATTTGTTTACTCTTTACATGCATGTGTTCACATGGTATATTGAGCTTGATACAGGACACACACAGAGTGGTACATGATGACAGGTGTTAGTCGACCCTTTACCTAAACTTCTTATTCATCTAGGGACATCTATTATACACTACACACATGTGTCATTGTTATATTATAGTTCCTTTCTAATTCCTCATGATGTTTGATTACATATATTGTTTACATGTTATCTTTTGAGCTAATAGTACTAACACATGTGTCTTGTACAACATTGACACCTCTTGTTTCACATGTATCTTTCTATATCAGTTGTATCATTTCATCATGTTCTATCACTTTTCTTTTTTATACATGCTTGTTGTGTGTGTTTCTATTTACTTGCTTCATTGATTGTGACTTACATGCCTTATCTATCTTATGACACCGAGGGTGTCCCATGTTTGTGGCTTTATGCCTATCTTGTGTGTTCTTATTTTCTATCCTACGGACCTTGATTTTCTTGTGACACCGTGGGTGTCCCATGTTTAGGGTTCTATGCCTTTTGTGTGACACTATTTACATACTATTGATTATGACTTCATTGTTGTTGCATTTATTTTATTATACATGCCGAATTATTATTGTTTCTATTATCTGGACTATTTCTATTTGTTATTATTGTTCTTGTTGTCTCATGGTTCCCACCATATGCAAACACCTCCTTTTGTAGGTACAAGTTTTTTCAAGGTGGCCACCTCTTCACTATCTTACACTTTTCTATAGCTTCTTAGACATCTGGTACATGGGAACACATCTAGTTATTTGAGATACATTCTCAACATGGTTTTTTTTGCATGCCCCTTAAAAGAGTGGGCATTCATATGGGTATTTTCTACACCTACAACAAACACAACCATAATTATAGGATAATATATAGGTACAAACAAGGTACAAGTGCTCAAAATCAAATTCAAGCATAGAAACCTAGAAAACCATGCATAGGTTTAAAAAAATAAGTTTGGTTAGGAACGTATGGACAATTATGATCCTTTCATACGGTTTTTTTCCCAGGGGCATTTACATCATCTTTCTCAGTAGTTTCAAATTATTACCTATAAGTACAAGTTTTTGACATAATTTTAGACCCACTTCACTCAATCTAGATTAATTATAGGGGGCACGAACTACTACACTCCATCATGGCACTTAGTTTTATTTACAATTTCATAAATATTGGGGGCATGGGTTTCCTTTCTTCATCTACATTTCAATATATTACAGCTTCTATTTAGTTTTGACTCAATTATGTGGCACATGGGAAGGGCATGGGGGCACTCATTTTCTTTTCTATTATATGTCCTTGTTTATAGAATTGGGTCTGGATCCATCTACAATGGTGTGGACCGTGAGGTTACGGAAGGTATTGAAGAAGATACGTTCTTTGTATACACTCCTTCCTCTCCTCTTACATTTTAAAGGGGAAGATATCATATTTGTTGACGACTTTAATACACAATCTTCTTTGTTCACGGGGTGCTTTAATACTTTACTATTCTTCTCTCTATCTATCTCCTTCATTTACATGTTGGGTTGCATGTACCTAACACTCTAGTTCCCCTTAACACAATTGGGGATTGATTATCCCCAATCTTTCAACAAGCTCAACAATATAAATCTTCAAGTGCAAACAAAGAATGAAAACTTCTCCCTCTACAAAAAAACATGTGTATTCCTTCTATGTTTTGCATCTCTTTATTTCATTTTATGCAAATGCAAATATTTCATGTTACATTTACATTTGAATTAAAGTTCAATTATTTACTATGGTCATTGACTACACTTTATGTCATATATTTTATCATGGAGCATGCAAACACCAACACAACATGATTATGAAAAACAAAATCCAAGTGAAGACAAAGTGTGTCTACAAATTCAAGTATCTTTTCCTTTAAGCGTGTATTTTACGTTTCATACTTAAAGTGGTGGAAAATGTAGACACTCAAATTTGGGAACTAACTATTTGACACTATTGTTTCAACAATGCACTCTTACTAAGATAAACATACCCAAAACTTCCTAGAATTGTTTGTAATCATATAAGCGCATTCATCCTCTTTTTTTCAATTTCATATCTTGTTTCATATATTAGTTGCAAGTATTAATGTGTTGTTGTCATATTGGATTAATTAATGTTGGAAGTTAATTAATCAAAATAATCTTCTATAGCTCTTGTTATATCATTTAGTGTATTAAAGTTGGAAAATCAAGGGGTCAATAGACCCTCCTTTTTCATCTCAAAATAACTTCAAGCATAGAAATCCAGTAAACCATGCACATGTTCTCAAATGAAATTTTGGTCAAGAATGTATGGATGATTCTGCCCCTTTCACACAGTTTTTTATAGGGGCATCTATATCAATTTTCTCAGTAGTTTCAAATTATTACCTATAGGTACTTGAATTTCTGACATAATTTACGATCTACTTCACTCAGTCCATATCAATTACAAGGGACATGAAATATTTCACTCCAACATGACACTCAGTTTCGGTTACAATTTCACAAATCTTGGGGGCATGGGTCTCCTTTCTTCATCTACATTTTAGTACATTATAGTTTATATTCAGTTTCTACTCAATTTTGTGGCACATGGGAAGGGCATGGGGGCCTTCATTTGCTTTTCTATTGTGCTTCCTTATTTATTGAATTGGGCCTAGATCCATCTATAGCGGTGTGGTCTGTGAGGTTACAGAAAGTATCAAAGCGGATAAATTCTTCATAGGTAGTCATTTTTTCCTCTTACATTTGAAGGGGAAGATGTGAGAGTTATTGAATGAATTTGATACATGGTCTTCTTCCTTCATGGGGTGCTTCAGTACTTTACTCTTCTTCTGCCTCTCTCTCTCTCTCTCTCTCTCTCTCTCTCTCTCTCTCTCTCTCTCTCTCTCTCTCTCTCTCTCTCTCTCTCTCTCTCTCTCTCTCTCTCTCTCTCTCCACCATTTACATGTTGGGTTTCATGCTCCTAACACTCAAGTTATCCTCGACATAATTGGGTACGGATCACCCCCAATATTTCAACAAGCTCAACAATACAAATCTTCAAGTGCAAGCAAAGAATGGGAACTTCTCCCTTTATAAAACAAACATGTGTATTCCTTCTATGTTTTTCATTTTTAATTTCATTTTGTGCAAATGCAAATCTTTCACATTACATTTTACATTTGAATTTAAGTTCAATTCTTTACTATGGACATTGAGTACACTTTACATTGTATGCTTTGTCATGGATCATGCCAACACCAACACAACAAGACTCTGTAAAACAAAATCTGAGCGAAGAAAAAGTGTGTTTACAAATTCATGTATATTTTTCTTTAAACATGTAATTTTCATCTCATATTTAAAGGGGGGGGAAATGTAGACACTCAAATTTGGCAATTTACTCTTTGACACTACTAAATTAACAATGCACTCTTGTTAAGATAAACACGCCTAGAACTTCCCAAAATCATATGTAATCAGCTAAGTGCATTCATCCTCTTGTTTTCAATTTCATATCTTGTTTCATACATTAGTTGTAAGTATTAATGTGTTGTTCTGATATTGGATAAATTAGTGTTGTAAGTTAACCAAAATAACCTCTTGTAGCTCTCATTATATCCTTTATTGTATTTATGTGATTGATATAGATTTCATATAACTTACTAGGGGCGTAAACTCGTACAAGGCCTCAAATATGATTATTATGAAAAATACATGTAGTGTAGAGTTCATGTACTAATTTTTTTTTTAAAGTTTGCATGGTGTTGGCAAGATTTTATGTCACTTTTTTTAATCAACCTCTTTATGGGATCACCTGCAATATTCAACATAAAACTTGCAACATTTGAGAGATTTCCTATTGATAGGGTGATCTAACCTCTGCGTTTGAGAGGGGAAACTCCCTCGTATGATGGGCTTGCGGGGTTTTGATTACTTTTAACCTAGAAAACACCCACAAGGGGAAAAAAAAGGAAAGTGGGAGGAATAGAAGAGGGAGGAAGATATTGTAAATAATGGAGAGAGGGAACATACATGGAAAAGAAAATGCAGATCTCATTCCTACATGTTAGAAAGTACACCATAAAAGTAAAGAGATTGAATGTTAATACTTTGTATGGAAAGGAAAGAAATGAAATATTACATTTGACATAAGAACAAACATAACCACCAAGAATGTCAAGATACAAAGTTCTATAAGCATCTATGTATTTATTCTTGAAAAGAAACACGAAGTTTCCTTCTTGTCTTCTTCAACAAAGTGATCACAATGATCAACCTCCATGGAAATTATTTAACCACAAAGTTTTATTAACTTCCCTGCCTTGAGACTATAGGACACAAATTTCCTCCAACCTTCAAGACCATTACAAATGACCCCTAACTTCCCTATTATAACGTAAAACTTGGTTATAAGGTAGTTAGGGTTTACATGACATCACTTTAGGGTCACTTAATACTATCTTATTTTAATAAAGTAAAGTCACTTTATTAAAATAAAATAACTTTATGTCTTTAAGTAACTTAATTTAAAGTATTTATTACTATAATTAATTGCATACATATGGACCCCATGAGAATGACTTGGATATACACCTAGATGCCAAAATGACACCTAGATTAGTAGCATGACACCCATGATTAGTGTCATATCCATTGGACCAAGAGTCTACCTATCTCGATCATACGAGAAATCAACTCATTAACCACACTGAGTTTGTGGTGTGTTTCCCTATCTCCCACTCCATGAAGGATTTGGGTTTTGAACTAGGTCTCTTGCTTCAAACACACATCGGTCATTTGTTTGGTCTACGATCACCTGAGTTTACTCAGGTTTGTAGCTTGAATGGATCTTTAGTCTTTCTTTTGTAGTTTTCATTGCATGGGCTAGTTACCTTCATCCTCCATACACATCTATTATACATTATTGTGTGTTTCTTCATGCTTAGTATTCTTTGCCTTGGTGAAATAATGATTTGCCACATTACCATAGTTTTTTGCACCATCTTTGCTTATCAACAAGCAATATCCCCTTCAATCTCTTCGATATTCCTATTGTGTCGTATTTTTGGTAAGTGGATCATTCTCTACACATGGTTCAGGTTAAGGTTTGAATTGTTGCTACTCTGCCCATAATGGAATTTTGTCGTTAATCCATGACCTATGCCCATAATGGAGATGATCCTTACTCATGTTCTTTCCGGCTCAACTTGAGTGCTTCCATGATGACCGAGTTTTCTCCTTATTTTCTTGAGTAGTGTTCGATGAGCATATTGTGCCACACTTAGTCCTCCAACTTAGGTTGGATTCTCATCATTTCTATCTTGGATGCTTGGGTAATCTTTTGTAGAAATCAATGTTAATTCCATCCAATTTTTCTTGTAATAAATGTGGAATTCAGCTTTGAAATTTGACTGCACTTGGATTCAAGTTCCCTATCACCTAGTAATAGCTTAGACACTCATCTTTGGTGTTTCACACATGCTTACTTCCTAGTAGGATCTCTCTTGTAGGCTTTCAACTTTACAACAACTCAGCCTTGGTAACTCAGGTGTCACCACATTTTTTTGGCTTGATGCTCACCTACCACATCACTATCTCAATGTCCTAAGTTTTGCTCCCATTTGGCTCCGATATGTTTTGCACAAAAGCTCATTGTTTGTATACGCCTTCTTCATTTCAGTTTGGACATGCTCTTACATTCTTGGTTAGTCTTTTCCCCAACTTATTTGGTTTGAATGGGTGACTATCTTGAGCTTGGTGTCCACATCATGGGCTCCATAAGGTATAGTAGCTTCATTTTGCAACTCTTATACGTCCTTGCATATTTATCCTTTCTTCTTCCACGTATGCGCAATTTTTTACTATCTATGCAGGTTTGTGTCTTCTTTTACACGTTGGCCTTGGTCTTGGCTTTTCCGCAGGTTTTTGTCTCCTTGTAGTGGCTCTTGGTTTCTTTTTTGTTTTCTTTCTGACGCACAGGTATTTTCTCCCTCTATCCTCATGTGAGTTCTAGAGCTCTACTCTTTTTCTTTGATTTGTGATTTCTATTTTAGAAATAGCAATATTCTCTTTTAACTTTTGCTAATTTGTACATCTTGTTTGGAGTTTGGTGGTTTATTCTTAATGGCCTTATTTATTTTGTAAACTTGGTCATTTAAATATTACCAAATCCACAATCTTATGCATGAATGAGAATTTGTACAAGAAAACAAGTGAAGTCGAGTCCTAGTGAGTTTTATTGCTCAAAGTGTTATCAATGTAAATGTGTTGGCCAAGACATTGTTTCATAAAAATACCAAATGTATTTTTCACTTTTGGAACAACTTGCTACGTAATGTATAATTTGTTTAAATACATGTATATCATACAAATTAGCACCACAAATATGCCATTTTTTATTTCTCTATATTTTCTCAATAGAAAATTTTTATTGCTTCTTGTCTCTACAATATTTCATCGATATGTTTATTAAGAAGGTATTATTGATTCAATGTATAACATTCTATTATATGGATAAAAAATCATTTTCGATAACCTTGTACTTCTTGAATTATAGGTTTTAACAAATATATGAGAGGTATGCCCTAAGTGAAGTCGAAAAACGCACTAAACCTAAAATTTTAAGGTAAAATTTTTTTTTTGAAGTTTTATTAAATACTAATACATCCTGTTCAACTTTTCCTGGTAACTACAAATTTCATACCATTAAATTTTTTCAATCTAAAATGTTCACTAACCCTAACTCGAACTTAGTCAGTGTCCCAAAAGAAAGAATAATTAATAAATAAATAAATCCACACCCCTTTACATTTCATCTACCATCTCCATCATTATTCTCATGACTAAATGTGAAGGCTTACATGTGAGCCAAGATCTGCCACAATCTCCACCCTAGATCTCATGAATGACCTAAATTTGTACCCTAAGAATACCCCTTTTCTTTTAATTTTATGTTTTCTTTATCTCTTCAAGCAAGAAATCAAACTAGTGAGTTTTATAATGCTACATATACATGTTATGTCTTTACTTATTTATTTATTTTATATTTTTTTTTTTGCTTAACACATACATTGCATACTGTTGTTTTGGAAACAGGCAGGGAGGGCGCTGATTGGGGTGGAACAGGCGGATCCATGTATAAAGACCAGCAGGGTACGGCGGGGTGTACAGAGGGGCGCGCGGCGAGGGGAGGCCGGGACAGGCAGCTGTATCAGGGGCCGTGATAGCGCGGGGGGCGGCGGGAGCGGAGGTTTGTGGGGGCGCGGACACAGTTTAGGGGGGACAGGGTTTGGGAGGTGTGGGGCACAGGCCTGCGCCGGCGGGTCTGTACACAATGTGCATGGGGGGCCAAACCCCCCACCAAGGTTTTTTTTTTTTTAAAAAAAAATGTTTGGTTTAATTAAAATTTCTTATTCCAAGTTTATATATTATCTTTATTTATATAAATAAATCAATTTTATCAATAAATAAGTATATATATATATTATACATATTATATATATATATAATTTGCCATGTAACTAATGACTATGTTTCAAATACATATGTGCTTATATACAATTATAAATGTATAAAACATATGTATATATATATATATATATATATATATAGGATCCTCACTTTTATTTATATATATACATCTATATATATATATATATATAGTATATATCTATATAAATTCCGCCATTTGAAGTAATGCATTTGTAAAACAAGAGAAATACAGTTTTTTTTTTTTTGTTATATATAAAAATAAAATAACAGCAATTATTCTTTTTCCTATATGAAATTTCTAAATAAAGAGCATTTAAACTATTAAACTATGGAAGGATGGTAGGAACATATAATCTGCTTATTTCATTCATTCAAATAGATTATTCATGAAGGAAAGTAGAGTCTCATTTTATTCTATTTCTAATTTGTAAACAATTATAGGGAGAGATGTGCTGCAAAATGATAACTTTATATTTTTATTCTTATTTTTATTTATTACTTTTAAATCTTGTTACATGATTTATAAGAGGAATAACAACACAAGTAATATTTTCTTTTGAATAACTCTCTTTCCTTCCAAAATGGAGTACTAACACTTCATATTAAGAAAACTTTCACTATCTCACAAGCCTTCATTTCAAAGGTCTAAGTTTCCAGAAAAAAAAAGTCTAACATAGTCCCATAATATTCCAAATATTCCAAATATTCCAAGGAAGGCTTTACAAAGATAACATACTAATATTAAGGGTAGATTTTTCAACAAATATAATACTAGGTTTGCATGAAACTCCAAATGCAAGAGAAAGTTTTACAGGACAATGAAGGCTCACACAAGCCATTCCTTTTTAAGATACAATGAAAGAGAGATCCAAAAATAAAATGGTGAAGGAAACAAGAAGTATTCCAAGTTGACAAGGGTCTTCATGCGTCTTCCAATGGCTTTCCAACTCCAAAATCTTTCAAGGCCAACACAATGAGAAAGAGCTTGTTTATCCACCCAACCTTTAGGCATCATCACATGCATATCCCAAGGTTGGGATTTATGCTAGCCTCCCCCAAGCCCATGGGAAAGAGGATAGCTAACCAACACTTGCACAAGGTGAAGGGTAAAAACAACAATGAAACAAGCACTCAAGCATAAAATTAAAACAACACAAGACTCCAACTTACAAGGAGGAGAACCCATGTTCATCCTCCAAAAATGGAGAAGAGAGGAGAAAGTTCTCCAAAATTAAGCATCAATATTATTTGCACATTGAACACATCTTCTTTAACCTCCTTATTGCTCCTTATTCAAAACAAGACCCTCCTTATTCCTCCCCCTTTCTCCTAGTCCTCCTTGGAAGGATTTTCAAACCCCAAAAGGGGGTTTCCTTACCAAGGATGGGGAAGGAGATTCAAGCCAAATGAATCAACTTCCCCACCTCAACCATTGAGGGGAAAAACAATAAGGTCCTACAAGGCTTGGCCATCAAGCCTTGAGGATTGAGAGGGAAAATTCCCTCTCTCTTCCCCCACACTCCAAAACTCCATCATGCCATATGATGGAGGGAGTAAAAACACACAAACAACACTAAGCTAAATCAACAGTAACAATTTCAAGCAAATCAAACTATCAACTTTAAAGCTAAGATCCCTAAAGGAAAGCTTCCATTCCTAACTTCAAGTTTTCCACTCTTAGCTCCAAGCAAATCCCAAATCACCCAAGCATCCAAGCAAGAAAATCCAAAAAAAAGTCCCTATTTCCCATGAATGAGAATTTAAAGAGGTCCAAACAAGCATCCTCAAGGGGGGTGACATTTGTCAATGGTTATAAAATTATCTTTTTGCCCTGTTAGCAAGACAAAACTAGTTGCATTTTTGATAAACAACAAATCTTGATGGATGTGACAAAACAAGGGTTCCTTCTAGCCTTGAAAACAAGCCCCCCTAATTAGGTATTTTTTTGAAGGGGGACTCCCAAGCTTCCCCAAAAATGCCCATTATTTCGGGTTTTGCATTTTGGCATAGAGGGTTACCACCCATACATGTGACCCTTTGTGATTAAGAGACTTGTTAAATTTTGAAAAAAAAGTTTATTAACTCCCAAAGCATTTACAACTTTACTAACAACCCTAAACAAAAATTAATAATTCAAAGCAAAATTATACATTGGGGTCATTTAAAATTAATAGTCATCTATCCTAGACACAGTGAACATGGCTAGGACTCAGCCCGTCGCTGCTATAAATTTTGAGTAGCTGGCCTGAATCCCACGTTCTCATGTAAACCTGTCACCTGCATCAGATATATATTGAAAGGAAATTAACATTTTTCATTTTTTCTATTGAAGGGTAATGTATTGTTTAATCTATCATTTAAAAAGGGTAAAGCTTAAACTAGCCCATCCAGAGCAGAGATGCCGCTTCTATTAAAATATGAGGGAGCCCTTCAAATTTGATCCTTTCTTCTTCCATGTGGGAACCATGTGGCATAATCTTGTATAATCTATTTCACGGAGGTTCCCTTGTGTTTAATTTAACCTCAATTTATTCTATGAGCAAATAAACAACAAGCAATTTATTCTTCAAGACCCGAGAGCACTAGATCATGTCATAGTGTCCGCATCTATGAGTTTGTTTGAATTCTTTGTTATCTTTATAATTAGACACCTTATATTGAAAGGAAATTAACATTTTCATTTTTTCTATTGAAGGGTAATGTATTGTTTAATCTATCATTTAAAAAGGGTTTAAAATGATTATATATCAAACCCATTGAATCCTTCACACCTCCAACTCTCTCTTTGTACTTCACACACACACACACACACACACACACACACACACCCACCCACCCACACACATAAGCATTCTAAGACGAAAAACTTACATCTCCTCTTCTTTTAACAAATGTGGGACTAAACCTTGTGCATTACCCTAACAAATTTCCATTGCCCCCTTGACCCTATTGATGGTTGTTGCCCGTTGGGCGCCGCTTTAGCATTACAAAAAACAAAATAATACATGAAGGAGACTACATCGACCAATTATACAAATTACTTAATTTGACAAGGATTTAACTGGCAACATGAAAAACTCTTTTAGTGAATGTCAAATATTGAATTTGACCTGAAATATGTACAAAGCATAAGGGGAGGTGTAAATAATAAGGGGTATTTAAAATTTCATAGAAGAAATAAGTATATGTGATATATGGTAATAGAAAGGGTATTTTTATGATAGGGAATGATGTATTGTGAGCAATTATTAATAATATAATATTGAGAGGTAGAACTAGCAATCACACGAGGAATGTGCAATTGGGACGCCGAAAGGGATAAGGAGGGGAATTTATATTGATGTAGGGGACGATCCATAAGAGCGAGGAGTCACAAACATTAAACATCTTAGATTGTTCTATCTACGCACCACTTTATCATCTCGACTTTGTTGACATTATTAGTGTGAGTCCCCTTTGGAGATAAAGAAGATAAACTAAAAAGCAAGAAAATCCTATAGACTCCAGGTTGGAAACCCAACTACACTTCTTGCCTATTATAGTACTCTATAGCCCAACAATGTTTTTAAGCTCGATTAATTACCAAAAAACAGGGTGAAGTAGCAAACAATCATCGATAGTTGAGGCCCTTGGTGGGTCTTATGAATGAAAGGTAGTGATTTTATCCATCAATCTTTTTTTGGCATGATAAGCCATACGAGTTTTTTATTGCTTAGTGCAAATAGCTCTTTGATTTACAAGGACATTTTTTTCCAAATTAAGATAAGTGGGAAGCTTCCGTATATAAAGACATAAAGATTCACCGTCACCAACCCCTCAGTAAGTAATGGAATGACTTCTAATAAAACCATCAAAGAGTACCGTGTAATGTATGTGTTGAAAAAAGGTAAAATGTAGCAGGCATATATAAATAAAAAAGTTTTGAATTTCAGGCATCCTGAATGTAAATGCAACCCCATAGAGGGGTGACACAGAGATAGATTATGGCAAAGAAATGTATGACATCAATGATTATGAATCTAATTCCTTGATATGCATTTTCTAGTGATGAATTAAAAAGTATTTTAAATTTATTACAAATTATAATTAATTATGCACGATGAAAGATTTTAAGTCTCAAAGAAAATATTTAGAGTCTTGCAATTCGTTACTGAGATAGCGGTGCAGATCCTTTGGTTTCATTCTAGGTACTCGCCATCTGAGAAAGTAAGGAATGAAATATTGGAGGTAGGTGTTGAGGCGAAGTTGTGCATCTTGATGCGAACGAAATGCACAGTGAAGACAAAGAGCAAGGCAAAAGAGATTGTGATGGTGCATGTTAAGAGGTGGGGGAGCTCAGTCTGTATTCCCTTGGTAATTTATCCGCAATCTCCTTAATACCATGCCACAATAAATTACTCGTATATCTTCACTTCTGTTTGAGCACTCACACGTCTTTTCATTAGCATGGGCCAAGTTTAAAATATTTTACCATTTGTAATATATAAGATAAAAATATTAATATACCTAAATATATAAATTAATTACAAATTGACGGTGATATTTTAAATAAAAGTGGGAGACCTTGTGATTTCAAAATTTTGCAAATTTATTTACGACTAAAAAACATAATGTTGTTTTAGATATATCCCTAGCATTAAAAAAAAACCTTTTAACTCATTTGTATTCAATAGTGTACCCACCATTTACAGTTTATACCTAAATTAGTAAAAAAAATGAAGTTTAAAAATGGCCATTTCCAAACCTAATTTAATTTAGTAAACAAATCCTAGTTACCACTCCCCAAAATGAAAAACTTCCGTCTAATACCGTTCAAAGTGTAACATCGCCCCCGCCGCATCATACAACACCCGACCCGCGTATCGCCCTCCACCGTCGGTGCCATACACGACGACACACAGGTCAGTAATTCTCATCATCATGGGGTCGTCCCCCGCATACCAAGCGTTCACAATGTTTACAACGCATGTCAGCTAGAAGAGGTCGCAATCCCCTTTGGAAGATGCCTTTCGGCATAACTTGAAATAGGGTTATTATTTAGTGTTTTATGAACAGAAGAACCTAAACATCGCGTACGTTTGCAGAAAACTAGAACCAAAAATAGAAAAAACTTGAACCCTTGACCCATGACTTTCAAGTCACACAACGGACCACTACGCTACAAGCATTCCTATAAAAAATTGTTTAGGCACAACCGTTACAAATGAACGTGATATGCCACAAGATTACTTAGTGAATCCTCCATGCTAAATACATCATTCAACAACCTCATAAAATTAGAATGAACATTATATAACCCATAGGGAAACACGAGCTATTCATACAAACCTTGTCTCATCTTGAAAGTTGTTTTTCGTGTCCTTTACACTCACATGGTCATGCCCAAATTTCAAGTCTAGCTTTGTCAAACATGGCATGTTGAAGTTGATCCACCAAGATAAGTTGTAAGACATGATATCCTCTCTTTATTGTTATTTTATTAGAGTGACATACAATCTCTAAAGTTTATCTACTTAATGAAACACAACTTCCACCAAAACATACACAACTGTCACATCACTTTAAAATAGTCCCTCTTTGCAAAATCACTAGTAACACATGTATTCACCCTGTCATTTAACTGTCACTAACACATGCAAACCCCGTTGTACATTAATTGATGGGTTTTTCCATGGGTACAAAAAATACTCTAATTGGATGTCTACTTGAGTTGAATTCATGGTTAGTTATGATATGGTTTGCCCAAGGTCTCTAATGAATACACCATCCATGTGTTATCTTTTTTTAGGCGCAATGACAATAGGAGAACCATTTGTTGATGTCCCAGTATGAATCAAACCAAGAGTTAATGCATGATGTTCTTTTTTACGTTATTTCCACAAAAAGTAAATTTTCATAGAGGATGATGTTAGGAAGAGGGCAATCTGGTAAGCAACTAAATCTCATCTTCTACCACTCTCTTGTGTGGCATGCCTTTGAACTCATACGAAACTTTCTTTGAAGAGAGCAATTTGGTAGTAACTAAATCTCATCTTCTATAACTCTTTTGGGTGGCATGCCCTATGAACTCATAAAAAAATTCCTTTATGTCTTGCAACAAATCTGCTATTTGTTTTATTTGTGTTTGTTAGTAGGCATGTTAGAAGAAACATTATATTCAACAACCTCATTGTTTTGTTTAGTAAGCAATGTTTTAGCTTAGTTAGCACTAACCAAGAGCTTGGATTTACATTTACATGCATTATGATGAAGTTTTTTTTTCACGAAGCCAACATCTCTCACATACATATGTGGGTTGTCAAACATTACATCACAAACATGAAGGGGCACAACATTACTTCAACATCATCAATGAAATGCTCATTAATATGAAATATAACTTTACATTGTTTGGTAACATTTGATGTCTACTCCCTATTGCAACCACCACAATCAACAATGATTAGGATGGTCATCGGCCTAAGCATGCCTACCAACTCTCTAGAAATTAGATTTACTTGTGAGCAATAATTAAAATCCATTAACCTTCTTTATTTTATTTGAAAATGAAAATAGTTTTGTGATCTCACCTCCATCTATGGCCATTTTGCTACTCAAACATTTTCCTTTGTGGATGGAAGTGCGAACAATCCTTCACGCACATTAGATTTTGAAATCAATCCAAGAAATTTCTTATATTAAGGAAGTCATAACATTTTTCTTATTAGTTCCTCTTATGCAATTTCAGACGAAGCCTTCAAAGTTTCTCATTAGCATGATCATTTACGACACAATATCCACAATGATCTTTTTTGCATTGTTCTGTGTAAGAGAAGTAGCATTTTGCTACCTTTTCCCTAGAGCACCCGTTGATTCGATGATCAAGGGGTCAATGGACCCTCCTTTTCCATCTCAAGATAATGTGATTGGGAACACGGTTTTAGGTTTGGCTATCAAAACATGCTCTTCTTAAATGGTTATGAAATCCTCTAATACCTCACAACTAATCATGGCCTCATGTACAATCCCATTTGTAGTGATTCCCTTTGAAATTTGATAGTATATCTCCGCCCACTTTTGCCTTGCATCTACCTATAATATTTCTTATTGATGACACCTTAATTTTAAAAGCAATTAGCCCCTTAAACTCATCTCATTTAGTAATTGGTGATAATTTCTCCAAAGCCAATAATGAGCATACTTTGCCCTCAAAGTGCATGACTAGAATGTCCACAAAAAAAATTTGCTTCTCTTCACTAACACAATACAAACTATAATACACCTTAAGTTGGGCAAGTCAAGTGTCAAATTTTGCCGCATCCACATTTCCTTCAAACCGTTGAATTTCTACTTCCTCATTGTTGAATGGTGGTTTGAATTGGGGGATTTGGGATGCCATGTGTTGCTTCCTATAGTGGTTTTGGGGGACTTTTATTTCCTCATGTACGTTGGAGCATTTTTAATGAAATTCCAAACTTTGCTAATTAGCGTCTCCATAATCTTCTCCATCTTGTCAAGCTTTACCATTGAGTGGGAAATGCTTCCAGCATCAAGATTCCCCTCGGAAGTTTTAATATATTTTGTTAAAAGATGATCAAATCACCTTCTCTTGCTCTAAATGATCTAGTGAAGGCCACACATCACAAACCACCAAAACCAATAACCAAAAATTAGCTCTAATTAGACACATATTCCATTTTTGACCCATCAACAAAATCTTATAGTGCTGGATTCTTGTGACTGGCTTATATTTGTTATTCTCAAGTATTCTGCTTGAAAACAAAATCAGATATAAACTTGCGAAGTTATACAAGTGATGGAACTTATGACATTAGTTGCATATGATGAGCTTGAGCAAGTACATGACTAAAACAAACACACCTAATCAACACAAAATTTTCACTAGAAAATCAAATGAGGAAAAAAACTCAAGTGTGGGATTTTCCTTCTTCATCTCCGTCGTCTTTAGATACAAGATTCGCAAGGAAAATGCTTTCATGTAGCCTCTAGGCACACTATAGGATCCTTGGAGAACTACAATACTCTTACAAGCTAGCCTTGCTCTGAAACTTACACAAGGTAACTTGCTTCACTCCTATACTCAAATGTACCATCTTTACAACTCCATATGATCCAGTAAGATCCCTACATGCATAGTTATAAATTAACATGAGAAGCCAAGCAAAACATAAAAGACCCAAAATGCCAACCTCATCAAATCAAAGGTGGATGTCATGGCTTTAATTATAGCCAGTTGTGTTCTTGTTTTCTTCCAATTAGAATGAATGTCATGGTGTCAAATACTTGCTAGAAGTTGTTGCATGTTATATAATCTGATAGCTTTTGTGGCCTTGAGTGTCTGTTATGGAAAGGAAACCCATAGTGGAGCTCCCTATGATTAGGGTCTAATAACAACATATGACATCCAAATGTTGTATGAATAAAGTTAAGCAGTAATATTGTTGTCATTAAACTATATTTTTTAAATAACAGTTTTTGAATTGATTTATAATAAAATAAGTTCATCATAAACATGTGAATATCATATCCAATTGATGTCCATCTTCTGTGTCATGTTGTGATTGGCACTTATGTGCTATTATTGAGTACAAGTTGTTTCATAATATGCAGCTTCTGCAACAACTATTAGTCCATTTTGTTTTAAACTTGGTACTTTTATGTTACATTGATAAGCTTCAACAAGCAATTTAATTTGATTAGATTAATTTCTTTGAGATTTTTATGTGTGATTTTAGTCATTACCCAAATAACCTCCATAAGATTAATGACATTTCTCCTTAAATTTTTTGTAAGAATCACAAGGCAATGAGATCCACTTTAGCACACAAGCACCTTAAGCAATAGTACTTTTATGAGCATATCCTTTCACATGTATTACTCTACGCACAACATTGGGTCCCTCCGTGACATATTTGTCACATGACAAATAAGTTTGTTCTTTCCATTTCTTCAGCTGTTGCTGACCACTAGGTGTTCAAATCACCTCAGAGCATTCAGTAATTTGTCCTTCTATTTCTAAATTCCATGTGAGTCAAAACATGTAAGTATATCATTAGTCATACGAACCACGAAGAAATCATGACTGATCCTAATCAAATCAATATGTCTCTTGATTCATTAATATCCCTCTTTATACAAATTATTGTAAATTATGGTAAACTATCCCTATTAATATCCCTCTTTAGACAAGCCTTTGATAAACCACGATCTTATACTTCTCGTATAATGATGCATATTCCTTGATTTTAGTAATCACTAGCTAAATTTCCAGTTTTAATTTGTTTGGTTCAAAGACCACTGGCAGCTTCATATTGAAGGGGCTATTTCATTATTGCAACTCCATTGATCAGTCTCCAAATTTGTAAGCTGGGCCATGAATTTATCTTAAATACTTTGCACAAGTTCTAACTAAAAGCCATCATTTTTACAGATAATGAAGCCATTCCTGGCTTCCACTTTTTGAATTAGTTTGATCATAATGTTATTATCATTAAAGGATTTTTATCTGTGTTTCTTTATTGAAAGAGCTTTGATGCCGGACTGTATATTAGATGTAGTTTCTCTAGACCCATTCTATTACATTAGTTGAAATCCATGAAAATTGATGCTATTAGAAAGGTAACATGTACCCTTCAATACCCTCAAAACCAGGTTATGCTAAGACTAGACGAAATTACAAGATCTCCACCAGAGGTTGGCCATAGTATACATAAGGCCCTCAGAATGAAGTTAGATTGGTCATTGGACCCAAGCAGCTAAAGAGATTCCAAACATTTATTGGCCCGTATGCATTTTTTTACCAAGTGTTTTTAGAAATTACTAATCCAGGGAATCGATATAATTTTTTAGCCAAGAAAATAAATGCAGATAAATGTTACCACAAAAGGCAATTAGATTATCATAAATAATGCTCCTTTCACCTAAAAACTAAAGACGCTGATTATTAAAAATATTAATTAATCTCCAATAACTGTGTTCCAAGATCAAAGTTTTAATCCTTTTGACGGGCAGGTTCAATGTGACTAGACTAAATATCACAAACTTATTTTCCAGTGACACAAGGGAGATCACTAAGAGTGAAGATGATTTGTACATAGCCTGCTAAATATTAGTGACTTTTCCTCTGCATACTTTACTGTTATTAGGAGAGACGTGAATACCCATTATAATAGTTCTCATTCAACACACTGGTTGAAGGTTAACCATTCATAACCTCGAAGGTGATGGGTACCATCCCCATGGATCATTCGAAACATATTCAGTCACTTGCTTCACATTCATGTAGTTTTCAAGTCCCCTGCAACACAAAATTTAACATGATATGAGAATTAATTTCCCGAACTGAATTATGCAGTTTCGTATCCAAGAATTATAACGAAATTTAATAATCACAGAAAATTTAACAGGAATGAATTATAATCAAGCATTGCACATACTAACCATTCTCCAAGTTCTCTACCAAAGCCACTACGTTTGTTCCCTCCCCAAGGTGCTTGACAAAAGCATGGCTGGGAACAATTAACCCATATGATGCCTGCTTGCAAAGACTGCAATAAAAAAAGGAAGACATAAAAGGCAAATCCTCTTAGTAAAGAACTTCGATCCATTTGACCAACATTACAGGTTCTAAACATGATTGAATTGCATAATTTTGACATGTCAATGACACAACAGCCATTTTTATTTCTGTATTCAGGTTAGAATGCAAACCATGGGTATTCTTGTTGAAAGAGATTCATGGTGGAAAATAAAATCCCAGGTCCGGATTAATCATCTTAACTTTGTCACCTAAAGCTTAATCAGTAGAACCATCTTCACTCCAAATATGATCATCATTTTTAAGTTCCAACGTTGCATGTAATATCTGTTGATGCTAAGAATCAGCTACACTTCGAGGAAGAAGGCTTCACCAGCTGGAGAATACTTGTGTGCAGGCATGACTGACTTTGACAACATCCTGGATATCATGTTCCCAATGCAGCTATTGAAGTTGGAAACGAACAGATTCATGGAATGGTCAAGCTATACTCGTGAAATGTGCAGCTTATTACTCCATAGGAACCACGATCGTTCTGTCAGGCTCTCTAGAGCAATTCTCTTCAAGGAAAATATCTGAAAACATGTAGAAATTCCTTCGTATAGAATTTATTATTTCTGGTCGGTTAAGGTTAGAGAAAAAGTGGCTTAATGGTGACCCCGACTCTCCAAAAAACAAAGGTTTTATTCGTGTGCTTGAAAAAAATTAAAGTTTTTTTTTTAAAGCTTGGTTTCTTTGCAGTGTAATAATGAATAGAATTCTTCTAGATTCCTCTGTGTAAAATTGTTTTTGTATGATGTTTCAGATCCCAGCACTTGATCCATCTTCAGGGAAATCAAGAATGAAGCCAATGCTTGGGGAACCAGTATAATAAGGGGTTTGTATATATATTGGATCCTTAATAGTTTCGTGATAAAAAAAGAGGGTAGAGCGGGGGTTGAGGTGGAGGAAGTGCAGTGGGGGAAGCGTGGGGACTGGGGGAGGAGAAGCTTCTTACAGGCCATGGTGTCATAAATGTTAGACTGTGTGGAGAGAGAAAGAATGAAGAAAGAATAGAATGTACAAAGAACGGATGAAGGGAAACCGGAATGCACACATTATTCATTGTGTGTCCATCCTTTTACTATGTGAAAGATGGTTACAAAGTGGTTGAAGTAGTTTCAACCATTTATTAGTTAACACTTAACTAATATTACTATAATGTTAATAAATAAGCCTTATATTTTAATACCCGCTCTTAAGGCTTACTCTATATAACATATTGACAAAAGATTAAAGTAACATAACCAACCAAGACCACACATTCTTCATAAGCTCTCCCCTTTGAAAACAATGTTTTGACCAGGTAGAACTCCATCAAGTTGCCTCCCTGACCCTCATAAAGGTGTAGTTCCCGAGCTGCATTCCCAAGTTCCCAGATTCCACCTCCTCGAAGTCCCGAATTACAAAATCTCCTGAATTGTTGGTCAACCATCCATACTAAGCCATCCACAAGCTCCATCAAGTTGTCTCATGACTCTCGTAAGGGTGAATTCCCAAGATCCACCGACTCCCGAACTATTTGGACAACCATCCATACCGAGTTTCACATACACTGGATTCCTTCATGTCTTCAAAGTGTTGCGATTCTTTTACACTGCGCATTCTCTATCAGTGAGTTCATCAATGTCAGCATTCGATGGATTTTCAACACTATTTGATTGGTCTTTGTCTTGGAATTTTCGCTTCATCTTTTTCTTTACGATCTTATCCGTCTCGTGAAAAATATTTCGCTCAATAACTTGATAATAAAACAATAACAATTATTTATCATTTGCTCCAAGAGTAACACAGTCCATTCATGGCCAAATAAAAAGCCCCAGTTCGTGATTTGGAACAGCAGATAGGATTTCGGATTTCCGTGCATGCCCTAGACGAATGTATATGTATTTTTCCCTTGTTTTGATTTATCACAATCTGAAACTCTCTATTTTTGCTCTGGATTTTGTATTATTTAAATCAGCTGTTTATTCTCCATTTTTTAAATATTTATTTAGTCTGGAAAAATATGTGAATATAGATAAGGGTGAATACCTGAATAGTGCCCTAGGCCACTTCGAATGTTTTCAAATTCTGAAACAATGAAACCCTTCCACGATTGAAAAACTTGTGAAAATAATCTGAAGTTTGTCCTTTGCCCTACCAAGAGAGATTCACGACTAGAAATTTGTACCGTGCCCTAGCAAGAGAGATTCACGACTGGCATTTTTCCATCATGACTCTGATTTCTCCTTGCTTCCGCACATGCCCTCGCTGGTATGGTATTATCTTCAGATCACAACTGTATTTTATGCCTTTTCGAACCCTCGTGACTTTCATTTTTCATGCCCTTTTTCGAACTGTAATACGACTGTGTCAGGATTTGTGCCTATTTATTTTCTTCCTCGTGCAACGACTGTTAATAATAGTGGCAATGTCGATTGTGTTGTTCTCCTGAACACGACTGGTAATTTGTGAGATTCGTGGCGGAAATGGAGTTGTTGGCTGTATTTTTCTGTGTGACGGGCTTTCGAAAGTTCGTTGTAAATCAGTAAATACTCTCGCGATTTGCAGGATCTCGATTTTGACAGTGACTTTGCCCACGACTTTTCCCTCAATGTCCCACAAAAATCTTTTTGTGATTGCCTTCAAGTTCCTTGCACGACTGCGAGGCCTTTGAAAATCAAAATGAAAATCTTTTGATTTCCTTCGATTCCAATTTCGTGCCCTAAGGGGACTATCACAAAAATATCTTTATTCCTCTCTCTTTTTGCTTACCCTGCGCTCTGATACCAATGTTAGAATATGCGGAGAGAGAAAGAATAGAATGTACAAAGAACGGATGAAGAGAAACTGGAATGCACACATTATTCATCGTGTGCCCGTCCTTTTATCATGTGAAAGATGGTTACAAAGTGGTTGAAGTAGTTTCAACCATTTATTAGTTAACACTTGACTAATATTAATATAATGTTAATAAATAAGCCTTATATTACGCCTTATATTTTAATAATAAAAATTATAAGAAATATGATAATGATGTCATAGTGCTAATTGATGATATCATTATCTTTACTCAGAACAAATTTGTATTTGCAATCGCTTTTCTTGTCTTAGGCTGTTCTCCAAGAGTTGGAACATACAGGTCATCGTTTTTCTATAAACTGAAGATGTACTGGGGGCTTTTCTTGTCTTAGGTGGGTGAGGCACCGGTGGGGAGGGGGTTGGCTTGGGGAATGGTTGTAAAGGCTAGTGTGTCATCAAAATTACAAGAAATTCATGAGAAATATGATAATGATGTCATAGTTGTACTTGTAATTAATAATATTATTATCCTGTCTTCACACCAGATTTGTATCTGTAATCACTTTTCTTGTCTTAAGCTGTTCTCCAGTAGTAGGAACATACAAGTCGCCATTTCTCTATATGTATAGAGTGAAGGTGTACAGCGGCAGTAATATATAGAAGGCCAAGTTAGACCTGTTTTTGTTACACCTCATCTAACTTGACCAGACTAAATTTAGGATACTAGAAATGCATGTACAAATGTATATTAAGATCGCTGCTACTTTCTTTGGGAATATACACACTTCCAAGTCATCAGCTTCAATTTTGCAATTCAACTTCCTCAATGCTCAAGATTTCTATATCTTGCTGGAATAATTTAAGTCAAATCGCTCTTGATATAATTCACCTTATCACAGTTATAAATAATTTATTTAGGCATGCTTCAAGCTGAATTACTGTTGCATCCCGCAAATGAAACTCAAGTATTAGTAATTTACCTCTGTAACACGTGCGCACACGTCAGCATCCTTGGACAGTACAGCACCACCTAGGCCGTACCTAAGACAAAAGGAGACAGCACAAAATGACATTTCATATTATTCCATGTTTTGATTCTGCAGCTAGTATGCACCCAGTAAACATGATTTTAACTTATGTGGGTGTCTGCTTCAGCTTTACTATTTTCTTTATTTCTGGCTGAAATTCGTAAGAGGTTTATGGAATGTGTAAAAGCAAAGTGGAAACATAAAGCAAAAAGATATGAAAAGACAGGAAAGCGTACTGTGTATCATTTGCAAGATCTATGGCTTCGTCTTCAGTTCTAAAAGTTGTAAAACTTAACACTGGTCCAAAAACCTCCTCCTTCCAAATTTGCGTTGATGGGTTCACACTTAAAATTGTAGGTTCAATATAATACCCTTTTTTCAAGTGCTGTGATATTTATTTGCTGTAAGTCAGTCCAAATGAAATAGATAATAGCAGCAGAAAGAATTTAGTATAGTATAATACTTACTATTGGGCGCTCGCCTCCGCAAAGGACACTAGCTCCTTCATCTTTCGCTGTAGAGATGAGCTGTAAAATTTTCTTGTACTGGAAAGAAAATAAGAAAAAGAGTTCAGTCAATTACATATCAATGCCTTCTTATACCACAGATGATAATCTCTTGACAGCTACCTTATCTTTGTGTTGACAATTCTTCCAGTTTCATAAAAAAAATAAGGAAATAAACTCCAGCTTGCACCTTATAAATACCAAAACATGCATTTAAAAGGAAATTCCAAACAAATGTAAAATCTGCATGTATTTGTGCCATGCATCAACCGATAGGATCAAAATAAGGTGAAATCTACTATACAAAATAAATAGACATTCCTTTAACACCTAAAGTGAAATTTACTATAATAAATAAGTGCACATTCCTTAAACACCTAAAGTAAAGGTAGCTTTTTGGGTCACTGCAAAGCAAGACACCAATTTGGGATTGCTTTTTCCATTTACCTTATGTATTTATTTAACAATTTGTACAACCCTAACACCCTCCAGGTTCAAACCTATGACCTCCTTTATGAAGTACATGTCTTCACCATCAGATCCACTCAAGTTGTACTAACCTTTTTTGTTTTCTTTGACATGCATTGCTGACAAAGAAAACCCTTCTGGATAAAAATAGTATCCCCTCAGAAATTCTTAGGAGATAGTAACAAAAATTCCTGGGAATTCACAGAAGAAATCAAAACTAAAAAGTATATTAGAGTATAGCCCACAACATAGACTATCCTCTGCAAATAAACAAATGTTGCAGCACAGAAAATAGCATCAGAAAGATAACCGGCATCAGGTCATCAATAATCACATCCAACAGACTTACCAAAACAACTGCAAAAAGACACATAATCATCCTCTTTTCAATATGTAATCATTGCAAACCAAAATTCAAATTTGAACCCATCAAAGTGTTGTATTCTCAAAAAGCTTCCAGCAGTTGGTACAAAACCAATTTTTGGCTACAGAGATTATTGTTAGTGTCTGATTTATCTCTTATGTAAAACCTTTAACTGACGAAATTGCATAAAACTGTTCTTACTACATCAGAAGTTTGGGTTGATCTGGAAGGATTGCGTCCAATGTCAAAAGACAAACATGTTAAAGTCGTGAAAAGGATAAACTTAATGACGTAACTTTACAGCCATGCAAACAAATCATGAATGATTATAAATAAAGTGATAAACATTAAGCTAGAATCTGTCCATTCTTACCTGTCCTTCACTAACTACAGGTCCCAGTCTGCAATCTTTTTCCAAGGGGTCACAAATTTTTATGCTTTTAGTCCAAGTCACAAGTTTGTCAATGAACTCCTTTGCAATACTCTCCTACAAACAAGTGAATTACATATTCAATGAACACCATTGAACAGTTCAGGTCATCCAATAAGAACCCGAATGTCAACACTACAGCAATGCTAAACAATGAACCTAATTTGCAGATTGTTAAATGTTTAATGACTACAAAACACCTGAACCAAATGCACGTAAGATACCAAGACAACAATCACAGAGTAGTTTTAAGTTTAAGCATTTTCTCTGGCACTGAACAAGATTGATATTTTAATACTGTACCACATTATTCCAGATCAGTCCATATATCAGTCTGATTGGAATTAGATGCACAAATTTGTAGGTAATTGGAACACTGTTAAAGATTATTTTTTATGTAGCGCCTGTGAATTGTCCCATGCAGTTGCATAATTATAACAAAACATTATTTCCTCACATTCTATAATGCTCCATAATAATACCTTTGTCTATATCATGAAAATAAGCATTTATAATTAATTTTCCTTTATCACTATTACACAAGTGTGTTTGGAACCTTGTGGAATCGGTTGTAAGCTGGGAAGGAACAGATTAGAAGAGGTTGAGGAAAAAGGTAGCATAGGTCGCCATTTGGACAAGTGTGACATGCATCACAGAGAAGAGCCGAGGAGATGGTGCATGGCTAATAGGGAAGGTAAGCAGCACATAGCAAGGAGAAACTTTGTGGAAGCCATAATGCCAAGCATTCAGAGCATGGTATTTCCTCCATAGGAAATTGTGAGATTGTGCAAGACCCGGCACTCTCAAAATGAGTTTCTCGAAGAGAATAAGCTTATTCTCCAGAGGTCCAATAGAATTTTGCACGCTTGTCAAACTCGAAGTGTGTGTGGACTAGCAGAGTTTGTAATATTCTAAATTCTTGTAATGGATCACTGTTTCTAGCCCTGAAGACTTATAAATAGAGAAGATTTCTTTTATGTGTTCCTCTTTAACATATGGCCAAGTATATGCATGTACCAAAAATTGCTATATGGAATTTTTTAGTCTTCTTGGCATTCTGGGTTCTTGCTTCTAATGGTGGCAATCAGGATTGTAGCAGATTTATTTGCATATCAATTTACCGAACCTGATAAGCTCATAGAATTTGAACACTGCTGCCAACGAGTGCATGTTGTTGCAGCTAGCAACCTTTATCGTAAATAAACATTTGCGTGGAGAAAAACCACGCAAAAATGAAAGACATGAACAGACATTAAGCTTCCTATTTCTTTATATTGTGCACATCGATTACATAAAGGGATGTTTAAGACACTTTGTATTTGATTCTTACCATGTACTTTGTTATGTTTATTTTATAAGACTCCTATTGTCACCTTGTGCATAATATATATGTATATTAGCAAGTGTGAGTTTAATGTTAGCTTGGTCATGAGGTCAAAACCCAGGAGTACAACATCTGAACAATATATAAGGAAAATGGACAAAATCCCCCATGTGGTCTTCCACAAGAGGTTTTCATACACCGAAGTAGTGTCGCACTTGGAGGTAACCTAAAGAACTAACTAACTAACTAACTAACTAACTATATATATATATATATATACGGTTCAGGTCATTTTTTAGGTCACAACCAAGCCATACTCAAATTTGGCATATGAGATGCCTCCTGCAAAAAAGTACAAGGTCCATATACCATATATATTGTTCAATTTTTGTATCCTTAGGTTTTAACTTCATGACCTAGGGGATGGAATCGGACCTTGCCAATCCACCTACACATGGGGCAGATTTGGAACCAAATAGTGCCTACTCCATTTTCTAGGTTTACCTTGCCATATCTCTAAGTCTCAATTGCTCATTTGACAACATGATATCACTAAATACATTCATATCATGTATGTCTTTTGCCATGAAAAATTCATAGGGACATCATCCTACTTTACAAGGAATCTTCTTTGAATAAGGCTTTGCATTGTTTGTTTCTTTCTTACATATCTTCTCACATGTGTTCCACAAGGATGCATCCCCGGCAATCTAGGCGACATTTCGAGGATAGTGGACAAGGACCGGATGTCTTCCGGTGTCCCCAAAATTTAAACGAACGGGGGCGATGTCCCCTGAAAAGAGGTATGCTCCGGGGACGTCCCCTTTCGTTTTTTAAGGTGTTGGGGATGCCATGACATCCCCAGGACAGTTGAGGGATGTCACGGCGTCCCCGACATTTTTTTCAACATACCAAAAATGGATTTTTTTTAAAGAGAACATAACACCCTAACTCTAAAAGCAACCTGGAAAAGTTCATACTAAACCCCCTAACTACATTGTCAATCACTATTCATCAAACTTGCAAAGAAAACAGAAAATAAACAAAGGGGAGCAAAGGAGAAGAGCAACATAAACCAGGTGTGTACATTAGTTACAATATTCAATCTTTCTTTTGCATTTTGTTTTCAAGTTCAATGTTGTAATTTTCAAAAAAAATAAAAAAAATTGCAAATCCAATTGGCTGTTTTTTTTTTTCATTATGGTTTATGGCCTATGCCCATGGATTCAACACATTGAAATGAAATGCCATTTAACTTATTTTGTTTAAATTTTAAGTTTTTAACGTAAAATAATTATAAATAAGGATTAATAATATTTAATATTTTTTATTTTCCTAAATTATTTGTTGTTTTAATTTTATTTTGTACTTGGAATAGGTTTAGAGAATGTTATTTTTTTGTTTTTTGTTTTTTTGTTTTTTTGCACTTGCAATATGTTCCAATTTTCTGTTTTTTTAAAGCTTGAAGTTCTGTATTTTTTACCTCACTAAAATAGCTTTTTTTATTGTATATTGTTGTTTTTGTTTGTTTATTAAAATATTTTTTCTTTTTCTTTTTTTTGCAATGTCAAGATGAGTGATAATGAAGTGCATTTGCACAGTTGGATAAGATGGGTGGTGAGGAATTCCAAGGAGACAAAGAAGAGAAAACACAAACTGAAAGTTGAGTTATGAGTGCCCAAAAGTTTGATCGACTCCTGGCATTGTTGGCCAAATTTGCTGAGGTGGCATTCAACAAGAGGACACCTATGAGAACTTTTGATACAACAGTTAGTTCGAGCAAACCAAACAATTAAGTGGGGACTTGACAGTGGAAGCATAATATTTGCGGGGATAGTTGGGGGGCAACATCACTAGGGTGAATGCACACTTCCTACACAATAGGCAAATAAGTTGAGGTTTGTAGTGTTCTCACACTTGAGCAGAAGACAGATTATCAGATTGTATAATGGAGATATCTCAGACCCCATTCTACCAGTTTGTGCCCCTTCTTCTAGGAGTTATTTCTCTTATGCTACAACTTGTTTTACATCTGCAGTTCCAACCTTTGAGATGGGTGGAGTGGAGGCTAGAGAGAAGATAAAGTTGTTGCACCCATTCCAGTTGTTGGCATGTTTAACGCACAAAATAGAGATGAAGCTAACGATGCCATTGGCAAGTTCTTATTTTCCAATGGCATCTCATTTCATGTTGCTTGTCCTTATTACAAGGAAGCTATGGCTAAAGGAGCCAAAGCTGGTGCATCTTACATGTCTCCTGAAGAGACGAAACTGAGGACTGCCATCTTGGCAAAAAATTATTCCAATGTGAGCATTCATAAGGAGATGGGAGCTACATGGGTCTCTGATGGATGCAGCATAATCAGGAATGGGTGGACGGATATTGGACATTGTCCTTTCATCAATATCATTATCACATGCAAGGATAATCTTACTTCCTAAGGGCGCTTGATTGTTCAAGAAACACAATCAAAGGGAAGAAAGAAATAGAGAGAGCAAACTGCACTGTTGAAATGACACAGGCAGAGGTTTATTTATTTTAGGAAGAGGTGGTTGACTAGTTACCAACTGAACAACTACATAACTGTTTTACATGCTATATAAAGTGTTATATTTTAACACCCCCTCTTAATGACTAAACCGGAAACAAGACAAAGTTTGTCCTAAAATTTTACAAAATTCCTAAAACCCATATGTTTAGTCATTACATCTACAAACTATGCCATAAGTTGTACTTTAAAATCAGCAGTCCACGACTGTGTTGCGGTTGTCGAATGAAGAAGAACCGCAAAACAAAAATCTGGTCCCATGAACAAAAGATATGGCAAGTGGTCCATTGGTTCTCTGTTACGTGATTCATTGACCAGTGATGAATCACCAATGGCTGAGAGTGTCAGCCCCATCTCTAGAATGCTGAAATCATAACCTTGAAGATGTGGATTGAAAAAACTATTCCAGGCTTGTGTAGCCTGTTGGAGTCTGTACAAAGACTCAATTATCCTGCAATCGAAGTCACCTCAATCACGTCCTTGCAACACTGTATAGTGCTCATCCAACTTTCTCAATAAGAGAAATGTGACTATCTGTGCAGTAGGAGTTAGAACCAACTCCGCAATAGTAGAAGAAATAACCATCTCCGTCTCAACAGTGGTAGGAATGAGAATCAACTCCTCATCTATTTGCTCATCTATCCCCCTCTGTTAGGAAAGATCCTTCACAACACAATGAGCAAACTGTTCATGCTCTATTGTCCTTCGAGTAAGGACCTTTGAGTGAGTGGCTAGGCATGCCATCTCACCATGCATCGTCAGTGCATTTGAAAAGTGGAGCCTCCATTCACAAAAAATTGTTCTTCAGAATGAGGAAATCCATCCTCCCAAGGCATGTCCGCCTCCCGTACACCTGGTATAGTCGATACTCCCTCCATAATAGATGCATGTAGGTTGACTATATCCAAGTCAACAGATTTTTGAGGAATGACTTCCTCCCAAGGCTCCTGCACATCCTAAATGGTGGAGCTGTCCTCCACACGTGCATTCATGTTGATCGCAACCGGATCAACAAGCTGATACTGACCACCTTGCCCAATACCAACGGCAATTATCCGTCTTTGTTTTTCACATCAGAGACAACAGACTTCTTTCCACAGAAATATTGGGATTTTCAGTCAATTGACAAATAGATAGAAGATTCTTTTGTAAAGAAGGTACATATCAAACATTTTGTACCAACAATTTATGAGCATTATTCAATACAATGCATATATCTCCTATCCCTTCTACTGCAAGTGATTCTCCATCAGCTAGTACTACTGATTCAAAACATATATTTGCAGTAAATGAAACATACCAGTCCCTACGACATGAAAAGCGTGCAGACGCACCAGAGTCAATGATCCATCAACTGGTATCACTGTCATTTGAGCATGATGTCGTAAGACAATAAAGAGCATGTCCGTCATCCGAATCCCGTTCTTCTGCAATGCCTAGCCAAATGTTCCTCATCACATAGCTTTTTGTTCTGTTGCGAAAGATCATACTTCCGCTTCCGGCAATCCTTCTTTAGGTGCCCAACCTTGTGACAGTAATAACATGTGACCTGATACCGAGTGAAGACTCACCAGATTGACGTTTCCACTTTTCCTTTGACTGAGTGATAAGAGCACTCTCTAAATGGTCACAATTAGATTTTGCCTGTAGTTGTCTCCGCTCCTTTTGCAACAAGTAGGAACTCACCTTGTCAAACGTGAGTGTTTGACTTTCAGCCATTAAATGGAGTGCCTCCACAAATGACTCATACGAAGAAGGTAAGTTGTTCAAAACCAGAGCCACCATATCATTGTCATCCACCTTTTTGTTGATGGAAGATAATTGGTCTCGTAGGTCTTTCATCTGAAGTAGGTGCTCAAATAGCGATCCACCTTCTTGTAACTTTACGGAAAAGAGCATATTTTTCAGGTATAAAACCTGACTCTTTTCTGACGTCTGATATTTACCCTTCGGACTGGCCCACAACATGCTTGCCACAGTGGCATTCCGCACTTCCGGTATCATATCATCCGATACCGATAACTTGAGAAGCAATAACACTTCCTTATGATGTTTATCATAATCCTCGAAGTTCGTCGTTGGTTGACTTTCATCACCCTTGATTATTTTATCACAATCTCGAAACTCTGCGACCGTTAAAATCTTATGACTCCAAACATTGAAATTAGTGCCCGTTAATCTTTGTGTCTCCGGCAAAGTCAAGTGTGAAATATTTGCCATTTTATTATTCCAAAGTAATGGAAAATAATAAAATAATAATTTGCCCCACATTTAATAAAATATCTTTTTCCAACAAATATATTTAATTAATTTAATTTCTCCAGCACATAGTATGAATACCTTTGTTGAGAAAAATAATATAATTTCAGGGTATTAATTCACCGACCTTTCAAAAAAGGAAGCATAGAAAACTCGAAAACAATCCTGCCTAGCACACGACTTCAGCAAATTCCAACGCGGTATTTCTCTTTCTCCCCATGCAGGCTCAGAAACACTTACGATTGTTCAAGTTTTTGTTCCTTTCTTCACACGACTCAGCATACAGTGAACTGGTCACATTTTGCTTGCCACGACTCACTGGTCACGTTTTGCTCTCGTTTTGCCTTCTACAATTCCCGTTTTCCTCCAAAACTGGATTTGCGACTGCCCTGGCCACGATTTTTGGTTGTTCATCTGTTCTTCGACCCATGACTTCACCAAAAACGACTGTATTGCCTTCGAACTGAGTCACGATTTTGTGCAAAAACGACTGTGTTTTTGCCCTTGTCTGCCCACATTTTCCTCTTTTCTGCCCTCATGAACAGAACCACGAGTCAGGCACTCGTACCATGACTTTGCTATGCTCCTCGTGACTGGTAAATGACTTGCACGATTTCTGTGCCCTCGGTTTTCCCTTTTTTTAGTTTGTACCTCTTGGAGGCTTCCTCAAACTGCAACCTTGGACGCTCTGATACCAATGTTAGCATGTGCAAAGAGAAGAAAGAAATAGAGAGAGCAAACTGCACTGTTGAAATGACACAGGCAGAGGTTTATTTATTATAGGAAGTGGTGGTTGAACAGTTACCAACCGAACAACTACATAACTGTTTTACATGCTATATAAAGTGTTATATTTTAACAGTATCAATGCTATTCAGAATCAAGTATTGCTCCCTCAAATGGATTTCTTGACCAGCGTCTGAGCATCAATGTAATCGAAAACAAAAGAGTCTGGCTGTGGAACTGAAAAAAAACAGAGGCATCAGCATGACCCTCAGATAGTCTCTGATTTGCAGAGAGCAATGTGTGGTAAAAAAAGACAAGGATATTGTGAACATTTGCTGAAGGTGATACCTACAGCACACAGTGCACAGAAAAGGCAATCAGACAACACTGACGGATAAAGTTAGGTATATTTAACAGGTTTATGAACCGCAAATAGAACTTGGAAGTTCAGGAAGGGTGTGTTGGACCAAAACAAAAAAGATTCAGCGGCACCGTTTGGAACAGTAATTCTGTGAATCTTTTGTCAATTTTCCTGAGTTCTTTGTTTCTGCATATGATGTTCCCTCTGTCATCATCTGTTTGAATTATAAATATCAGGTGGGAAAGTTTATTTGTTGAACATTCTCCTGAAATGAGAATAAAGATTCTGTCAATCTAAACCAAAAAAAACAGCCAGAAGCAACAGATCTGTTGAGCAGTTCAGTGTGATGTTGGAAGATAGATCTACCAGAGACTGTGAAAACCCTGAGACGGATGAGGTTTGGCTCTTTGTTCTCTGAATAAACCTCAACAGGAATCTCTATTTATTATAAAACTGGCCCTGACAGACACGACAAATGGTGGTACTAAAATAAACTAAAGCTAAGCTATCCCATTTTGACTACATGTCAGAAGTCAATTAACATCTTAAACAATGAAATTACTAATTAGAGTGCTATCAAATGTTTTTTAATATGTATTAGAATAACTTTAAATTTCAATGTCTGGCAAATTCTGAATCTGATTACTACCTAAAACCACCATCATCTGTATTCATGCGGCTCACCAAACCTTGGCAATGCACAATGATATCTTGCAAAACAATATTAATCCAGCATCCCTTGATGTCTCAACTTGTGGATTTCATTTTCATCATTGTTTGGCCTCTCTACCTCCCATATTCTCCTTGTGAATGCAAAACTCCCCCTAAACTGCCTTATTTATGGTTATTTAGAAAAGTAAGAAAAATTGCCACCACCCAAATTCAATATTGTTAATTCAAAGTTTTTATAATATCATCAAACTCTTGTGCATGACCATAGAAATCTGTCACAAATTATTTAACTATGCTTGTTCATCCATACCTGGACTAGAAGGCGTGATGTTGCACTACAAATTTGTCCATTTGTCCAAAAACACCCGAACATTACCCACTCCACAGCTGTTTTGGAAATTCGATATTAGCGTATTAAAATTTAAAAGAGACTTGAGTGAAAAAATTTGCCATTATTGTAAGAACCTTCAATAAGAAACGAAAACAAATAACAACATGAAGTCATTTACTAGATCCAATTTGTCGAGTCTGAACTACAAAACACAAAATGACCTTACGAATATACAAGCAAATCAAATCATAGTGTTAAGAGTCTTAGGCTCAAGCTTAAGAGCAGAGCACTAACTTTGGATACCAATTTTCAAATATGAAGAACTACAGGACCATAAAACAGTGATATGAAGGACCAAAAGGAAAACTTTCTCGACCTGAAAAAAAGTACATGGAATCCAACCTTCATTGAAAATTATTTTCCCTCAGATTTTTACTCTCAGGACAGAAAACAAATTAATTAATAATAATTGAAAACATCTGCAGATACCAACTAGTTAAGGAAGCAGAACAGAGTTTCAAGAAAAAATTACCTTTATCAATGTCTACATCCTCAAACACAATAATTGGACTTTTTCCTCCAAGCTCCAAAGAGACGGGCTGTTATGACACAAAACACTATTAGAAATTGAACAAAAAGCTTAAAAGAGAATAGATAACTGAGATTGCAATAGCTCAGATTGCTATTTGTTAGATACCTATGTGTGTATATTACTTAGCACATTCAGCTCCGATGCATTAGAGGAGCTAAGATCTTACGTCGGAGAATGTCTGGCTATCTACATTGCTAAGCATATATTTACTATCAATTTATCAGTCATGAACCGTACCAAATCATCTATTGACTATTCTCCTTTCTTAATAAGTTTTGTGCATCATACATAAAGAAAAAATGCAGGAACCCATAAAGTAACATTAGTTTAACATAAAATAAAACAATAACACTGTAATAAAATGATTTTGAAGTGCCAATGACTGATTCCGCTTGAAATCTTAGCATAGCATTGAAGCACGAGAAGACTGTAAAGTGTGGCATCATTTTATTTGAAAGCAAGAGTACCATCCGTCAAACTGACACCTTACCTTTCTTAAATGTGACATAAGACAACACATGCCATGCACAAATTCCAAATGTTATAATTATCTAACCATAGCTTTCAAGCACGAGAAGACTATAAAGTGTGGTATCATGTCCTTCAAAAGCTAGAGTATTATGCATCAAACTGACACCTAACCTCTTAAATGTAATAACACAACACACCATGCACAAACTCCAAAGGTGCATATTAGAATGTTCCAATTATCAATGATTCAAAGTCCAGGTCAGGGTATAGCCTTAAGTCTGGTGATGTATAAGGAATTGCATAGTCTTGGATCTTAATTCTAAGACCGTGCAACTTGACATGGTTAAGATTAATAATAACAGCCTCACTCCTGGATAAGATCCACAGGTCTTGACCAGGTAACCACCGGCATGGACTGTCCACTTCCCATATATCTCACCTTACATGATGCATTTCTGAATTGATGCAGTTGGAGTATTAAACCTCTACAACTCAACCACGGAATAGTATCATGAAAATCTTCAATCCATGTCAGTAAAGTAGCACACCAAAATATGAAAATGTAACAACTATTCTTAACAATAGTATGAATACCAGAGGATAACAATAAACAGAAATATGATATACAAGAGGTTCAGAGGCACCTGCACATGAAGAAAAAAATAGCAAGACGCCCATAATCACAACAAACTCTTAGTTGCAACTTGCAACTATAACTAGTAGTGATTGTTTCTTATGAGAGAGAGCTGTGCCAAGGCTTCAGGCTGGTGTATAGATAATGAAGATCACTTTCAATCTTCATCTCAGATGCAGATTAGAACTAGGGATGCTGCCTCATGTTAAAAGGTAAATTCTAGAATGCATAGAGGAAAGGGGGTGCTCCAACCCAATCCTCCAGGCCCTTTCCTTCAAACAATCCCTCTCAGAGGGAAAGGTCATCAACAAACAACTGTTTGGAGCAAGTAATCGAAGAAGTGGAGAGATGAGGTAATATGATACAATGTGATAAGTCATTTGTATCACATATATAACAGATGTAGGATGAATGGCTCAACTGAAAGGGAGAGCCCTTGACCAAGGGCCTCAATTGTTAAATTTTAATTCATGGTACTTTCCCTTCACAACATCCCCAAAGCCCCCATTTCCAACAAAAAAAGGAAGCATCAAGAAACGTTCTATGTTTTTCACAAGTATCCCATAGACGTCCCCATCAAAAATAGCTTCACGTGAAACATGAGGAGGACATTGTCCCACCCCGTCCCACCATCCTTGAGGCATTTCGGGCATTCTGGTCATCATAAAAGTAGGGGGGGCGCATCCCATGTAACACTATTTTGCAGGGAGTGCAAAAGCTTCCACCGGATTGGATGAGTTATCATCCGAGCTTGAGATAACCTTCACCATAGTGTCATGCCTTCCCATTAACACCATCTCTAGTGTAGGGTGGTATGTGGATGGTGGAGCATCTATAGTCTAGACACATGACCTTCAACAAGAAGGCTTTCAGCAGACTAAAAAAACAGGGGGGCTGCATACAAAGGTAATTGGGCGATGATGCCACATATCCAGTTACAGGAACAGGTTCTATCTCCTTCAACGTGCCATCAGTTTCAATATCAAGTTTGAAACATTGCATCGTAGGCACAGACACCTTCAAAGACATCATGTTTAATCTCCTTCAATGTGGAGATGCTTTGTTGTTTGAATTCAAGAATGTCAAACTCTTTAACGAACACATCCTTCAGTGCATCAAAATCTACCACTTGGTGAAGATCGCACTTCCTATACCAAATGTGTACACAATCTAGAGAGGTGGTGGCAAATTGACTCACCCATGTTGGTTTGTGAAGTCAGCATTGAGTGAGCATGTAGCAACCTAAGTAGCCGGTATGGCAGGCTCGTAGGCCTTGGTATCAGTATGGTACATATCTGGTACAAATACGTACCCTACCCAGATGTACCCGGGGGGTCCCGGCCATACCCTAGTCGCTCCCGAGTACATTTCCGTGCCCAAATATGTTTTTTTAAAAACTCATTTCTATGCATTTTTTATTATAAAAAACATAATATTATTTTATTTATAACCCTAAAAGTTAAATAGAAACAATAAAACAAAAGTAAAACATAAAAACAAAGAAACTTACCTCTCATTCCCTCATTTCATACTTGCCTCTCTAAACTTTTATTTTGCTTATCTAGGGTTTGATACATCATCAACAAACATTGCAATCATTTTCCTAAGCTAGTATGAGTGTGTATTCATTGCCAAGGTCATTAAAGAGCTTCAAAGGAGGAGGATTTGTGGATTATTGAGTGAAGGTAAGGTTTTAAGTTTTATTATTTAACTTTTAAGTTTGATTTTCATTTTTTGTTTTTGTTTTGTTTATGTTCATTGTTTTATTATTTCCCAATTAAAATTTCAATTTTTAAACCGTTTTTTTATTTTAAATTTTCAATACATGCTATGCCCTAGGGCATAGGGTTTAAATTTTATTTTTAACCATTGTTTTCTTTGCTTATGCTATCGGTTTTGAAACTTGTAGGCAGAAGTACAATAGCAACAAGCTCCACCTCTTCTGGGCAATCTTTGTTCAAATAATTTGACCTAAATTCACCATTATGGAGGCATGTCACAATACTTGAACAACTTCTAGATGGTGGGTGTTTTGTTTTTAAATGCAATAAGTGTGAAATAGTATTCAAAGACTCATATAGTCGGGTGAAAAGCCGTTTGTGTGCAATACCGGGTCGACAAGTGTATGCAGAGGGCGAAAAGATCCAAAAGCTTGTGACCAACCATCATCAGTCGCAAGGCATCTTTAGATCCTTCTCGCATTTGGAGATGTTGAAGGTAAGGAAAACTTTATAAATAATGTAAGTTTTTTATTTTTAAAATATAGTATTCAAAAGTTTTCAATTTTCTTTTTAATTTTTGTTTCTCATTTCTTATTAGGTTGTTGAGACTTAATTTGCATTACACAAAATCGTCTTGAGATGACTTGTGAAGGTGCGAGAGGCACTCAGTAGGATGGTAACTTCCAACCTATGGGTTGTATGGAGGCAATCAAACATTTTACGGGCTCAAAAAGTGAAGGCAATGATCGTCGATGACACTTGATGGGATCGAGTAGAATATTTGTTGAGTTTTACTGAGTCCATTATGAGCATGATCCGCTTTACTGCCATGGATCAGCCATGTCTAGGAGAGATATACGATGGTATCGACTCAATGATTGAGAAGATAAAATCCATCATAAATGCAAAAGAACAAGATCTTGAGGATAAATTTTTCAAAATACAATCAATTCTTATTGAGTGGTGGAACAAAATGACCACCCCGCTACATCTACTTGCTTTTGCATTGACTCCTAAATTCTACAGCATAGAGATCCTTTCCTTTCCGGGGAGGATGGCACCATACTGGGATGGAAGTCAATGAGGGATATATGGCAGCATTGTCTAGGCTCTTCCCTGATCCTAAGGCCGAGGACATGGCTATGATAGAGTTTGCCAATTTCATAGCAAAAACAGGTCATAGCCTTCTCGCTCTTCAGAGCAAATAAAAGATGGATGTTCATATGTTGTGGTACCTCCATGGTCATGCATCAGCGTACTTGCAGGCTCTTGCAATCAAGGTCTTGGCACAAGTAAGTTTTTTCTTTTATTCTCTTTCCTTTTTTGTTGTAACTTTTAGTTTTTTAAAAATTAAGTTTGAGGGTTTAAGTTTGCATTGAATTTTCCTCAATAGGTTGCAAGTTCATCTTCCTTTGAACGCAACTGGAGTACATATATTCCTTCATCCACTCACAAAAGTGCAACAAGTTGGGGGCTAAAAAGGCTGAAGATTTGGTATATATACATTCAAACTTGCGCCTTCTATCCCACAACCAGCCAAAGTACAAGGAAGGGTCAACAAAACATTGGGATATTGATCCAGATATAGTTGACTTGAATGCTTCCATTTCCCACCTCTCGTTAGATGATGAGGGATTGGAGACTTCTTTGGCACCGTGAGACCTATATGCACAAGGGGGTGCAACTGGTAGTGGCCCTAGTGGGAGTGGTTCGAGTCCATGTGGTTCTAATGAACCGCATAATGATGATGATGTCCATGTTGATGCTCTTGATGAAGAGGAATACGATGAAGAGGAATACGATGAATATTGAAAGATAGTTTGAACTTTGATCATTGGAATTTGGTGTAATAAATTGAATTTAATGTATCATGACATTGTGTTTAATTTAACTTTTAAGCTTTTAAGTTTTTAACAAATTATGAGTTGTCTTTTGTGGTTATTTACTTATTCAACTTATAACTTGTAAGTTATCTTGTCTTTCATATACATAATATGTGGTTAATAACTTAATTTCTATTTAGTAGGCTGGAATTTATATGTTTTTGTACTGCCGTATCCAATGTTGCATCTGGGGCCAAAATTTTTTTTGCCATATCCGCATATCGGATACTCCATACCCGTACCCAAAACGTATCGGCTACTTAGGTAGCAACCAAGCTGGCAGGTTGACCCGAGCGTACAAAGTTCGTACGGTACTACACGTGGTATTGTACTACGAGTTCTTTCTATAAAAGGAACCCATGAATAGTATAGTTGTACAATTGTACAAGATTGTAATCATTAGAGCTAGTTTCTGGTGACTGTGATTGATGTAACAACAGATTTATTATTGAGTAATTAAATACTGAGAGACCTTTGCCCGTGGTTTTTTCCTGGTATATTACCAGGTTTTCCAAGTAATATTTTGGTATGTGTTTCAGATCTGTTTATATCTTATTGCTTTCACTGTGATTGTTTCTCTCTACACTGGTAGTTTTTCTAACAGCCCCCACAGATTCAACCACCCATTTCACACACCAAATGATTTTGCACTTGTGGACATGCTCTAACACCTCTATACTTAGGGAGACATAGTGTCATATCAAACAAATTATGGGGGTACAAAGCAGTGTTATGAGAATCAGAAAGTATCTACAAGGACTCACGGATCCTAATCTGAGTCTGCCTAGGTGATATTTTGGTAAAAAATCAGCATAATCCGCAAGTCTACAGGCAAGACTGGTGAGTCTTGTCAAACTCACGAGTCCAGAACAACACTCGAGTACCACACGTAGACTCGCCAACCCTTTTCATTTCTCCTTTGTTTTTTAAATGCCAAAAAAAAAACTACAGATGGCAAGCATGGTATGTCTATAAACAGAAATTGCATAATATAAGTTTGAAGGATTGGAAGCCAAGGCCTATTATGATCCCGATGGTGTCATTGACAATGATTTGGCTCAGTACAGATCTTTTCAGTGTCTTATCGTAAAGTATTGGAAAGAGAGGATATCTGCAGCAATTTCAAAGAGTTAAGTCAGGTACAATACGGGAGACGCCATTAAGAAGAGCACGTAATTGCTTATAATCCAATGATGAAAACAGCTGAAATGACACATGATTTGTAGTGTGAAGTAGACTCAAAGCCTTCCTCCAATCATAACACTAGTTTGCAGCCAAACATTGTTGCTCAATCTATAGCCCCAATCATTATTACGGCAAGAAAGATGGAGGACAGTACGAAGACCACATAGGCAGAAGGTAGTTTAAAAAGCACAAGGGATAAAAGGGTCTCTCAGCAACAAGAAGCGACCTAAGGGATCTCAAGGTACAGATGATGGTGGCAAAGATAGTGAGATTACAAAGATGACATAGGAGATGAGAAAAATAAAAATACACCAGCCCCAAGGGGACTCAAGAAAGAGAAAAAGTCTACCACAAACGAAAAGGAAGAAACCAAGGAGCTGGAGGAAATTTAACCAAAGTAGGACAGGCCATTACAATTCAATCTGATAAAGATGAATCGCTCAAGATAGAGCACACTAGCAACCTGGTTGGTTCTTCCTTTATTACAGCCAGGAAAATATGATCAAACACATTTTGAAATCACATAGGATGATGAGCAAAAGATCTTGAGGGCAACATCACCTACAGAAAAATCTAGAAAGCTTCAAAATGATAGGATACTAACTGGCTATCAAATCTTCATGCAAGAACTGTCTCTGAGGAATTTCTGCACCAAGGAAGAAAATTGCTCAAGGGTGTTTTGGACATGTATGATAAAAAATAAATACCTTGGAAACAAAGCTTAAAATCTTAATATTGTAGACTTATAAAAAATGAAAAATCAGTAGAATCGATTTCAGTGAGTTGTAATTATTCCTATTAGCCATTGAGCCAACCTCATTACAATCCCGAGAATTCAAAAGCAAATTTATTTAATATCAGCTCTCAAGTTTCAAGTTTCAAGTTCAATTGTTCAACTTCAAACATTCAATGACACATTACTAACTTACTTCTTTGTGTATACATGTGTATGTTAACTGTAATTGATTAGTTTCAAGTGTAATTTTAGTTGCTTTGATATAGAATGCATTTTAATAGTATTTGCTAACATTATCTATTTTTAATGGTTTTATAAATCGTCAAGTCTTACCCGTTTTTTGTGGCCAAGTCCGAGTCAAAAATTGGCTTGCCAAGTCCAAGTCTTGTTACTATGGTACAACATGGCTTGTGCAACCAACCCATTTTGCAGTCTGTGCAAGTGGTGGATTCCTCTGGGATTAGTTGATCTTGTAAATCCTGTTGGTGGTTAATAAGGGGAGCCTTGACCACCTATGCCTGTCTGTGGAACCTAAACTGGTGGGTTCGATTGTGCAACCGAATGAGTCATGCTAGGGGTACTTGTGACTGTTGGTGTAGTCGATCTTGCTATCACGGGTGTAGTAGAACTTGTCAATGTTAATACAGTGCTTGTGTTGTTGCTCAAAGGCATCCTGTATAAAATTGTAGTTGACTCTTTTACCGTGGTACTAGTTGTCTTTCCTGACTCAAATCTTGTATAGGGCCTTACCTCCAAACAAAATGATGTTTGTTGTTGGAGATCCCTTGTACATCTACTAACTCTAAACTATCTGTAAAAATTGTCTCTACCTGATTCACAAACGCAAGGGCTAGAGTTTCTAGTGGCGTAGGGGGTGACATTCCTTCCTCTCTACATCCTTCAATATGCTGTGGGTCCTAGGATGTGATCGGTCCCAAATTCTTCCGTGTGAACTACATGTTCACTCTTAGGGCACATACCTTTCGGACAAGAGATGGTCATGATCCTTCCATCTTCTAAAAGGGTCTTCACGCCATCCTCATGGCTCTCGTCTTCCCTTGTTTGTGAGTCTGATGCAGTAATTACCACTTGTTGGTTCTCATCACATTTGTGCAGTCTACACTCCTGATTCATCTTGATTCTCCATGTTGTAGTCTTGGCCTCTCCAATAAATAAAGAGTTTGGCGCCCTCTTTTCCTACATCCACCATCCACTTGTCCATGTCGTACGTGTTAAGCCATCCATATTGAATCTTTCAACTCCCCATTCCACCATTAGATTTTGTTATTGAGAAAGGGATACCCGTAATGTAACCCCCTCTAGGTTCACACAAAAAATCGTACTCTACTCCTTCCGGGAAAAAGCAACTCAAGATTGCAAATTCCATATCATAACTCCATAGTGCGCCCTTGTCCAGATTATATCTCTGTCGTAATTTGTCAATTGTGACAGGTTAAAACCAAAGTCAACACATAGTATTACATTTTCAGGGCTTGCACTGGAAAAAATAACCAAAAAATCAGATATCTAAACGCAAGACATCCTCCTATCATATTGACCAACTCCTAAAGGATGCCATTTACTTCACCTGCAGTTCTCTGAGCACTGTGGCTCCTTAGTTATTTGCTGTATGATTATGTAGCTGGAGTAAAAACTGTAAAACTCCTCAAGCTGATTTTCCAGACTTACCAAGGTAAGCAGGATTCCGTCATATCCAACCAGTTTTAATAGTTAATCAAACAAGATTCCAACAATAAAACCATATTAATTCTTTGGCAGTTCTTTCCATCATGCTAGTTACAATAGGATATGATCAATCTTACCAGAATGACTATCAGAAGCAAAATAGATGGCTATGCTACATCGGCATTTAACTTGAAGGTTTCCCTTGATGCTTCTTGGCCAACTTGACAGAGATTGTCTGAGCCTCCAGTTTAGGAATTCAGCTAATAAGAAGCAGCGTGATTCACATGATGTTCAATATCATTAAGTTGTTCACCTTGGGAAATTCAACAAGAACGGACATATCCAGAAACCTATTTGATGCAAATCAAGCAAATTCCTCTCAAGCTCCACTGGCAGCATCATGACCGCTCTCGAATCTCATGCACAGTGTACAAGATACATGACCACGTACATCCCAGATGTACCCTGGATGCGTACCTTTTGAAGTTTCAGTTTTCAACTCTACTCCTGTTTGTATAATAGTTAATCTATGGTGTCTTCATCTGCATGCTCAGTCAACTGTGAACAGTATAGTATCTTCTTTCAATTGTTTAAAAAATCTAACATTGAACTCCTCTATAATCTTTTGTCTCAAAGACACTCAGGAAATCTACCAAAACATCAAATCCAATTCATTGTTGGTCTTTGCAAGTGTAAGAGCAAAGTGCCATTGACAACTTGAGGAACGGGTTGCGATCTGTAAGGAGGATCCCCTGTTCACACCCTGGCAATTGCTACGGTTTGACACTATTAGAATGTCATTGCTTGCAAGGAGCTTCAAGTTTTCCTTTAAGTCAAGCTTAGACTGGGAGTGAGAACTACTTCAATTTGATCTTTATCCATTCTATCTGATCAAACTCTTCATTAGTTTGTATTCATATGTGCCACATGGTTTAATGCAAATCTTCAATTTTAAGCATCATTGGATGCTTCTTCAGCAGTCCTCCTACCAAATCCTACTATCATTTTTTACATTCTCCAACTTCTTATGGACTAAAGAATGAGTAAAATAGGTTTTTTTCAGTGTTGATGTACGATCATTTCCACAATCATGCCCACCCTCCAAAGGTTTTCGAAAATTGCATAGCCTCCTCCACGTACCGTATTCGTACCCGTAACGATTGAAGGATCTTGACAACGAAGATCAAAACATTTTGTCTAATCTAGCAAAAGAAACCATAACACAAATGCATGAACATAATGCAGGAGATCCTCTGATACATATTGGGACCAAACATGTAGTCGCTGAATTCTTGCAATGCACTTTGAATATTATCATGTTTCCAAGAAGAGGTTCAAGTGTCCAAGCTCCCACAATGATAACCTTCCTAGATATTATCAAAAGAGATCTTGACTACTTGCTGAAGCAATGATTTGAAGCATGTGTCCTATTCGGGTGCAATTGATGTCTACTAATAATGGTCAGATGTCTTACAAAAGAGGTCAAATGGTCTAGGTACAAATAGGAATGGATGTGCCAAAGGCCTATAGCAGCACATCCCTACCAAGATAAAGACAACCACATACATGCTCCAATTCTAACACAAAGATCTAATTTAAGTATTCTGACATCTGCAACTCAAGTGCAGCAAGTCAGATCAAACAAGTCTGACCTGGTAGACTTTAAATGCCGTAGCAAAATACGTAATCCCATATCCTTGAAAAGAAATTTCAATTTACATTTTTGCAATGGTCTTTCCCATGAGCCCCTAAAACAAAAGATGGGGATCAATTGCCACTGATTTCTGACCAGAGGGTCAAGCCCCATTGGGCATACTCCCATGTTAATGTCAGCTCATGCTTTTGCTTCTATGTCGAACCTCATAGTCTTGAGAAAATAAAGATGCCCTTTGGCCAGATGAGAGTTTGTTCACCAAATATACTGGGTTAAAATAAATGCCCTCTAAATCTTAATATGGGAAGATCATACATTTGCCGTCTATAAAAGCAATTAACGTGTATTAAAAAACAAAAAAGGACCATCTTCATTATTCATTTACAGGAGTATTGTGTGGCCAATTTGGGGAAGAGTTTCATTGCCTGTACAAAGACTTGGTGGAGCACTATAGCATTGAACTTTCGGTACAGAGGTTTTCGAGCCAGCAGTTTCTGGCTCTTTATCTTTACCAAGAGTGATCACCCTCCAATGTAGATCTCTACAAGACAAGCCTTGTAATGTCCAAGCCGTACTAGTTCGAATTGAGGCCTAAATATTGACTTCAGGACATCCGCCTTTTTGTGGCAATTAAGAATTATTGAACAACGAAAGGATTTGTGTTTCGGTTTTCTAGTATGTTCCTTTATTAGACCTATGTAATGTCCCCAATGGACATTATTTTACCCCTGAACGGATTCTAGGCAATCCCAACTTTAAATGCAACTTGTAGACAAAATACCAAACAAGTATCATGCAGATCTGAATTTATAAAAGAAATGTGACTTGAGTTAAGTGGAAAAACCCACACCAATCAACCTCAAAATTTATATCATTCCACTCAAATCTAGTACCACTAATTTATAAAGCCCAAATATGTATAAAATTGTAGATTTCAGATATAAACAAGGCTGCAATAAATTATTTAAAAACCCTGTCTGCAACATAACTTTGAAAATTCATATCTTTTGCTAGAGAAGTCCAAATGCTCTGAAACTTTGGATCTTGGGCCACAAAAATATGAAAAATAATATTCCAAAATTAGTTTTTGCACAGCAAACACAAAACCCTAATTTTGCCCTAAAAAGTAGGCCGCCCAGCACATTTAGGGCATCAAATTAGCTCCAAAAAATAAGAAAACAAGCTACTTTGATTCCCAAACAAATCAGCCTTGAATCAACTCCAATAATGACAAACTAGGGTGGATCTTTCACCACCGAAGAGTGCCCTACTAGCTAAGAATGGATCTCTCACCACCGAAGCTAGGGTCCCTGTGGGACCTTACTCCACAAGCTAAAGAAAATCCAAGCGTGTATGCAAAAGCTACAAGCTTAAGACACAAATAAGAAAATATCAAATGGTTATGCAATCTCTTCCCCTCAAGTCGACTTCTCCTTATAAAGGAAGAAGAGACCCAAAACAACCTCTACAATATTCAATTAGTTCACAAGGATTTTCCCTATGCAAGCATTTAATATTTTCCCATATTAAATGTTTTTCCCAACAACTTTTTCTCTCCTAATGCAAGTCACATTTTTCTAGGGGAAATACATAGTAAAATGGGCATTTATCCTTTCTATGTTCTCATTCCCCTTTCTAAGGCAAGTCACATTTTCACCTAGGATGAATAACAATTTATATTTGAGCCTTTTCCATCCTAGATTTAATAATTATTAAGTCATATAAATTATTATAAGTGCTCTATATATGTTTTTCTTTTATTAATGGCACTTTATAATAATTAAATATAACTTAAGTCACCCTTATATTTTTCCTTTGGCCGTCGGGTTTGACAAAATAGGCCAAAGGTCTTCGAATGGGAAAGGGATATTACATTGAAACCCCCAAGGGGGTCGCTGCCCTAGAAGGGTGTTTGCTAGCAGCAGCTGAGGGTTTCAATATATATTTATTTCAGTCACTAACAACTTATTCATAATCTGAAAAATTGTGGTTTGCGCCCAACTTGCATAGTTTTCTAAGAGTCCCCAAAAAGGGATATTACAAAATCTCCCACTTTAATCCCCCTTTTAGCCACATGTTTTCTCTTCAGTTACTAGAAGCCATCCTCCTCAATCTTCTCTGTCATAGTTTTTGGGGTCTGCTCCAATGGTTTTGCTAGCATCAGACATACCCATGCCAAATGTCCATACCCATGGCACTCTACATCTAAAGAGGACACATTCATAACTAATGGTTTGCAACCATTTCAAACCCATGCTTTCAATGTTAAGCTCTTAGAGAGTGGTTGATCCAATTCTAGCTCCACACAAATTTTTGCATAGTTTGAAGACCCCTTTTTGTTATGCCTTTAGAGGTGCATATATACCCTCTCATGAAATCTCCAACCATTTTGAAAACATATTTTTTCCACAACTCGTGAGGAAGAGAATATAATTTTATCCAAACCATAGCCCTTAAAGCATTTCCTCCTTGGGTTTGAATTCTGAAATGCCAGTGTTTCATAAATATACCATCATTAAGGAAGAACCATAGTCCACCATGAAATATTTTTTCCCAATTTGTCTCATTAGTAAAGAGCGCTATGAAAAAACCAAGGCGGAAATATCTAATTTCAAATTCCCCATAGGTATTATAATTTTTCTTTGCTCATGAATTTAGATCAACTAAAAGTTGCATGCCAAGGAAGTAACATTATTCCCCTGGTTGCCTAACGAAGGATATTGTCTTCTAGTTGATCGATATCTAGTTTTAAAATAGGGCTATTTCGAGCCTCCAAGCAATCATTCCTTAGTTTTTGAGGCAAGTAGTCCTTTACTTTTGCATTAATGGATTCCCTCAACTTTGCTTTGATCCAGAAGATCCCCTAGCAACGGATTGGCAAAGGAAGGTTTGAGGGGGGGCTTCAGGCCCCCTTCTTTGCTTGCATGTCTCCTTATTCCATTGGATTCTTAGAACAAAACCCAAACTCATCTCCCAAAAAAACTCGCTGAGAATTTCTTGAACCACTATAAGGCATGCATCAAACCCTAGCAGAACTCCCTCATTCAACATCATTCTACCAAACAAAGGAAAAATGTTAGGGTAAACATCAGGGCAAAGCTTGTGAGATGATCCTCTACAATTATTTTGTCTTTGCTTCCCTACTTAAGCAATTGCACTATATATCCTCTCCGGTGTTTTAAATTCTCCTCATCGTGCCAATGCTAGGTTAAGCGAGACAACCTTGACACTTCCCTCCCTTAAGCAATCCCTGCACTAATGGACGTGTTTCATCTTGTGGACTGGGGCAGCTTAGCAAGCCAAACACTTTGTTGCTAACAAGTATCTCCATTGATCAAAAAATTTGTATCAAGGTTTACCCTTGTTATTTTCAACCATGTTGTCATGACTTGGTTTTCTCAATATTCCTAGTACTTATGTTCGCTTTGACATGATGGTTTTCTTTATTTTACATCCTAAGACATTTAAATATAGTCTCGAGGTTTTTTTGACCGTTTAAGTAAACATATTTTCCAAACTAGATGTGTTACTTCATTTCCAAATGGTCAATTGTTGCTAGAGTTGTATTTTAATGAAGTAAGCTAACAAGAAGATATTCAAAGACATGTTGCTTGCACATCAATAACAAAGAAGTAATCCTTTAAGGGCGACGTAGGTCATGCAGCACATACATCAAATTTCCAAAACATTAATTTCATTATGTGACATTTACCTTGTGGTAAGGATGGGTTGGCTTCATTAACGAATTCATCCTTTTTTGCATAGTGGATGAGCTCTAGGCAAACTTTAAGTTTGCTCTTCAGTCAAATAATGCTTCCTTCTTGTATCAGCTCTCAAGTTTTTGTCAAACAATGAAAAAATGTGCATTTTTTTTCTTTCCTACTTCGATGAATATATTGTTGTACATTCAAGAATTTGAACTTTGTAGTAGCATCTCAAATTTTCTTCTTCATTTTAGCTAGTTGGGTGCGAGCTACTGTTCAACTCGTTTTCTCGACAACACATTTTTTTGGCTTTTCTTATAGCTAAGTAGTATTGACCTTGATTTGATTACTATTAACCAATTTACTAATATCAGGTAGTCCGAGGAATATAAACTCCCACCCTTCTAGGCATTAGTAACCCTCTTAATTCTTTATGGGTGTTAAGTTTGGGGTTCATATTTCAGACAAACAGGTCACGACCGTATTAAGAGAATTATCATTTCTATGTTACCACAACACATTCGGGCAAAGAAACCAGTTACTCATGCAATTATTCTAATAAAATTTGGGCTTTTCTTCTCCATTAATCTTTCACATTGTTATTATACTGCACAAGATCATTGTATGGCAAATTCTCATTCACACCTTAATAGATATCTCTATTTAACCCTCCAATATTCAATGCAACTGGCCCCACAAGGATGATGATCTGTAATGTCCCCTTTTTCAACTTAAGAGCCTAATTATGGACTTCTTCCCATTCCCTTTCCATGGCAATGAAGTCAATGAGCTAGGGAAGGAATTGCATTCCCAATTCATTTTCCTTTTGCTAATTTTTAATATTTACTTTAAGTGTTTTCTTTATTTAGGCAGGTCGGTTGGGTTGGAGGAGTTTTAAAAGCAAATGAAAAAGCCCCAAAGAAGCTATATGAGGTCGGTCTCTCTATTTTGGCTTTGGCACCAAAAAGAGGGATATAAACAGGGATCAAAGACTTCATTTTCACCATCAATCTTGGCACATTTTCTCTACAATCGATTTTTGGGCTGATTGCTCATTGCCATTCCATTTTTGGGCGAAAATCCAATTGTGTGACTTTTCCAAGGAAGACGAAAACCTTCTTTGTGGCTGGTTGGAGGATGAAAACCCTCCATTTTTGGGTGAAGTGAAGACAACTTGAAGACCTCTTGCAGATTTGGGCATTAGATCAAAGAAGACATCTACAAGGGTTTGTATGCATTGTTGAGCTCAAGTCCTAGTCAGAACGACTAGGGTTTGATAGCATTACGGTGCCTTCTAGGGCACAAAATTCAAATTTTTTGTGATATTCTGTTTCGGCATAATTTATAAGCCCAGAATCTATGTTTTTGTGATTTTTGGTGGAGTATATCTATCATTTTCAGCCCTGGTTTGTGGTTGTCCTACTGTTCCAAATTTAATTACAGCAGTGTGTTATCTTGGGTTTTCTCCATTTGTTTCTTGCAAATTGAATGGATATGTGTTGTCGTACATGAAATAATTATTTAGAAGTGCATTCAGCTATTGTGCATAGTTTTATGGTGCATTTAAGCCCCTTCACAGTTTGCTGCTAGGGTTTATATTATTGTTGGAACTGCCATCATATAATCAGATTATTTTCATTTGTTGGTGTTGGTATATTTTCAGATATGATTCTTGGTGTTTGTGGCCAAACCCTTGTTTTTGGTTTTTGTCCTAGAAAGGGACATTACAGTGGTATTAGAGATCCGGTCTTCCTAGCCTAAGGGTGTTTGTGGGGAAGAAAATATGGATAGATTGATGAAGGTGCAAGAAATACTAACGGGCACCGTGGACTCTCTTGCCTCCGCCATGCAAAACCTACAAAGGGGAAGGACATTCAAAGAAGAGCCTAGGGTTTCAAAGGTCGCAGCTAGCTCTGAGGAGTATCAAGCCCTTCCAGAAATTGTTCGTGATGCCCTATCATTTTCCGAGTGTAGGATGGAGAAAAGATAGAGTGGGCATCAGGACTTGGTCCAAGCCCTGAGGCATGCACAAGGGTCATGGGAAAGATATCCCAACCCTAGTGGAAAAGAGCCCCATCTTGTTGGCTAAGCAAGAAGAGGCTACGGAGCTTGTTAGGAAGAGGGAGGTCCCAACTCCCAAGTTCACTAAGAAGGATGGGCATGCCTATTCTCCTAATGTTACCAGTAGCTGGTTAAGAGGGAGTAACCCTTGGGAGAAGTAGAAACCCCCAACCCTCTATCGCAGGCTAGTTTTCCAAACAACACCATGGTTATGAAGTAAGAGGCCAAGAAAGAAGGAGATTAATAAGCATACAACTCATGATCTACACCTTGGAGGAAAGGGAGCTATGAAGAATGAAGATTCAGCCCTTAATCCCATTATTGTTCCAGATAGTCATCATTATGAGGTAATTATTGATCATTGTTTGATTAATACTCATAATATTTCAGCATGTGTCGAATCCAGGATTGAAAGGGAAGGTGATGAACAAGTAGGGGAAGTGAAAGGGATGGTTTAAATCCATTTAGATAGGAGACGTAATAACAGTCCGCTTGTTGGTTTGTTTATAACAGCAATCAATGAGAGCCAAAAGATGAAAGTTTGATACATGAGCCTGGAGAGGAAAGGGAAATCATGGAGCATGAGTCCCAAGGTAAAAGTCCCTTAATATTTAATGATATTTCATTGGCTTCTAATGGGTGTGTGTGGAAAAATGTTGATAAGAAACCAGATTTGCTTAAGGGTAAAGAGGATGCATTGGAAGAAGAAGATATCCACCATACTAAGAAGGAAGAACCATCGCAACAACAACTCATAATGATGGATCAGCTTTTGGGAGCCCTAGAAGCACCCACCACCATCGCCAAAGCTGATTCCTTGACTGATTTTCCGGACAACCCTATGAAAGCTCAAGAGAATGGAGAAATTGCCAAGCAAGAACCAAGCGAAGTGGAAGGTAAAGAAATTTTGGTTGTTGATGATATTCCCTTGATTTCCAATGGTCGCATGTGGCAAAATACTAGGGTATCTTGGAAGCAAGAGCAAAAGGATGAAGGGAAGCATGAGGAGCATGATAATGAAGAGAATGTTGGAGATAGCCTAAGCAAGTCTCGTGGGATAAAAGGAATTGAGCATATTGGGGATGTCCAAAGGTATGGAGGTGTTCCAAAATCATTGCTTTCTTCTACACCAATTCAGTTTTGTTGTCTTCTGCCATTTGATCAAAAGAATAAAAATGTCATTGTTGAGGCTCCATTGCAAACCATGGCAAGGGGCTGTACATTTGGATCAACAAGCTGAAAATGGGGTTATAAGTGGAGAAAAATTTGAATACTAGAGGAAAGGTCAAGCGGAGCTTCCAAGGGAAGTTGTTATGAGATACACCCATGAAACAAGGACATATCCGGGTGCCCATGACCACTTTCAGATCTGCTGTAATTTTCAGACCAGCAACTATTGGCAAACCATATGATATTTTATTTGGTCATGGCAAGAGTCTATTGCATCACTATTTATCCTTGCCATGCTTGGGTGATCATAACTATGTTAATGAGGTAAAGGAGAAAGGTTGGGAGAAGACTCTTTACCAAGGACTCATTATACACCTCCCGAGCAAAGCTTATGAAGTGGGTTTTTATGACAGCCCACACACATATTTCAGATCCTTTGATTCCTTTTTTCATCATCATGTTGGGTTGATCAACAAACTCTTTGCCACGAATGTGGACTTCAAGATGAATGATGATTGAAAGAAGAAGAGGTATGAGAAGGTTTACATAGATTGCTTACATCCTTGGAATCCAAGTAAACCCTTGAAGCTCAAGGAAGATGAAGGTAAGATTCCAGTTTTGATTTTTCCTCTCTTTGCTTATAGAAGGGAAGGAATTTGATGAGTTTGAATAAAGTGGGGAAGATTTCTAGCGTGGCATGTTTGAGGCATCATAAGCTTGATAAGAATTTTGATTTTCTTTTTATGTATTGCTGACCCATGGTTCCATGAAAGTACCGAAAGGAATATGGGAAAAGGGGAGTAAGTATGATGAATTTGCAGTTGTACAGTGTTTTAAAAACCGGTCAAACCGGAACCAGAACCGGCCAGTTCGACCAATTTGACATTTTAGAGCATTGACCGGCCAAAAAACCATATCGGTTGACCAGTTTGGGGGCAAACCAGCCGGTTCTGGCCCAAAACGGCTGAGTCGTGGCCTGCGTAGCCTAAAACGGCTTTTTCAATAAAAAATTCACATTTTTATTACAATTTATATTTTTTTAAACTTCTAAACCCTAATTTGGTGTTATAAATACACCCGCCCTCTATTCACTTCACACATCTCTCATTGACCATTTGTGAGCATAAGATTGAAGAGTTTAATTTTGGAGTGAGCTTGGAAGTTGGAGGCTTGGTGCTTGTTTGCCATTGCTTGTGGGCTCTTTGAAGTGATATTGGCATCCATATAGAGACTTCCTCACCTCTATTTGTGAGCACCTCTCTTATTTGGAAGGATTTGGAGGCTTGGGGCAGCATTGATGAGTGTTGAATTGGAGTGAGTTTGGGGATTGTTTGGCATCAAGTGTGGGCTCTTTGTGGTAGTGAATTCACATCTCCATTTGGAGGGTGCAGCCCATATACAAGCTTGGAGTGTTTCTTCACCTCATTTGTGTGCACATTGAAAGGTATGTTAAATTTTAAACTTGCCCCTATTTGTAAATTTTAATAAATAGGAAATCTGAAATTTATTTCGTTTTTATTTGCATTTTCAGATTTCTTTGCATTTGCAATGGCCCTCAAAACTAAAGACCCTACATGGAACCATGCAAACGTAGTTGATAATCAAGTTTTTTGTAAATATTGTAAGAAACACATCAAGGGTGGGATTCATAGGTTGAAACAACACTTGGCTGGTCAGAGAGGCCAAGTTTCCCCATGTGATGCACTTGATATTGATGCCATTAGGTTGGAAATGAAAAACTTTCTTGAGAAACATAAAGAAGAGAAGATTAGGCAAAAAGAGATGGAAGCTGAAATAGGGATAGGGAGGGAACATACCTTGAGTGTTGAAGGATCTTGCTCTGACCCTTCTGTCCATGTTAGAGACCTCTTTCGGTATATGCCTCCCCCGTCCACTCATAGTCAAAAAAACCGGCCTCAAAAATGAAAGAACATTCAAAGCTTTTTTCCATCTTCCACACCTGCTAGTGCTTCCATGCCAACAGAAAATCAGCCCACCTTGGATAACCATTGGAAGAAGCAATACAAAGAAGCATATTTTGAATACATTGTTAGATCGTGGTATGATGCAGATATACCTTTCAATGTTGCCTGCTCACCTTATTACCAGCCTTGTTTGATTTCATTGTTGTTGTTGTAAGGGCTTCAAAGGCCCTAGTATGCATGACTTGGGAGGATCACTTTTGAAGAAAGAAGTTGCATCCATAGATGAATATTTGAAGAGTTGTAAAGCATCATGGGCCAAAATAGGATGTACTATTATGTCAGATGGGTGAAGTGATGGCAAAAACGCACCATAATAAATTTTCTTTCCTCTTGTCCACAAGGTACTATGTTTTTGAAATCAGTTGATGCATCTGATAGGGTGAAAGATGCAAATTTGTTGTTTGAGCTTTTGGATGAGATTGTTGTAGAGGTGGGGGTGGAAAATGTTGTACAAATCATAACAGATAATACCTCTAACTATGTTCTTGTTGGTAAGATGTTAAAGGTTAAACACAAAACAAGATTTTGGACTCCATGTGTTGCACATTTCATAGACCTCATGCTTGAGGATATAGGAAAAAAAAATTAGATCAAGAACACTGTAGAGCATACCAAAAGCATCACAAAATAGATCTACAATCACTCATGAGTATTGAACCTAATGAAAAAAAAACACTGAGGGCAAAGAACTTGTTAGGCCAGCCATCACAAGATTTGCAACAAACTTCCTCACATTGCAATTTTTTCTTTCCCAACAATAGAACTTAAAAAAGATGTTTACAAGTGATGAATGGAATGCATCAAAGTGAAGCCGCAAACAGGATGGGAAGACACAGAAGAAACTTTTTGACAATTTATTTTGGAAAAAAACAGCAAAGATTGTGAAAATTGCCGAGCCTCTTGTTAAGGTGTTGCAGTTGGTGGATGGGGAAAAATTAGCCATGGGCTATATTTATGAGGCTATGGATCAAGTAAAGGAGCAGATAAGGGCAACATACAAAGACAGGGTAGCTAAGTATGGGCCTATATGGGAGATTATAAATAATAGATGGAACAATCAACTCCATCGCCTTATACATGTAGTTGGATATTTCCTGAACCCAAAATATCATTATAGAGCTCAGCTTGGAGAAGATCAAATAGGAGAAGTAAAAGATGGTTTGTACGAGTGCCTAGAGCGCATGGTCCCTGATGAGATGCAACAACTTGAGGTTCACCGACAGATCAATTTCTTCAGCGGAGCCACAGGTACCTTTGAGAAAAACCTTGCAAAGGTTGCAAAGGATGTGGACCAACCAGGTAAGCAATTCTAAGTTTTTTGAAGTTCATTTTTTAAAACATTTTAATGAATAATCATGAATTTTTAGCATAAGACAATCTAATTTGTTGAATTACGCTTTAAGTTATAAGTTTTACTTTTAATTTTTAACTTTGTGTTTTTATTGTCATTGGTTAATAATTAAACATTTACATTTTTTATTACAACACATTGGTGGGATTCATTTGGTAGTTAGTGTCCTCAATTACAAAAGTTTGCAATTAGGATCCTGAGCCAAACTTGCAATGCTTCTGGGTGCGAGCGCAACTAGTCCGTCTTTGAGCGGATTCACACGAAGAAGAGAAACCGTTTAGAACAACAACGGTCGAATGATCTTGTCTTTGTCCAGTATAACCTTCGGCTAAGGCATAATTAATTGGTGAACCGAAGACCTGATACAGATCCCATTGTCTTGGATGATATAGATCCAACCTCAGATAGGGTAGAGGAGAGTCAGCTAGCAAAGTTTGATCCCGATGACTTGGGGTGGATGGGTTTGGATTAGGATTAGCCATTAGCAGCACCGCCGCCACCGTCACGAGACATAGCAGGCACTAGTCACACTCGTGCTACTCCCTGTGCCAATATAGTTGTTGCAGATGTACCTGAAGATTTGGATGGGTCCAAGTCAGAGCCAAAGACCGGTGATGATATTGATGAGGATGATCTTGAGGATCCCATTTTTAGCAGCAATTCAGAGTTTGATGATTGATCATTGACGTCATCTAGTTTATTGATTATTCTAGAGTTTTGTAGCTTGTAGTGTCTGTAATGTATCAATGATCATAGCATGTTGTTTTTTTGGAGTCTCGGACTATGGAGGCCATTTAGAGCCTCATTGTTTCTGTATTTAGTTTTGGTATCTCATATATGATATATGTATTATGTATTGGATTTGGAGTTCGTGCGATTTTGCTATAAACACCTTTCTTACATATATACAAGAGCAAGCTTTGCATATTTTGTGTGTAATTGTTGGAATCATGGTTTTTTAATCTTTCAAATTTATTGTTTTCATTAAAAATATAATTTTTTATGTATTTTTTAGTAAACCGGTTCATAAAGTTTGAACTGGTCCGGTTCCAGTTCGAAACTGGTCCGACCCTTGGTCGGTTCCGAGACCGGTTCCGATTTTTAAAACATTGAGTTGTACATATGTCAGTCATAGAGGGAAATGATGATGATTCTAATTTTTAGTTTCATATGTAGTTAACCCATGGCCCCATGAAAAGGTGCCTTAAATCCCAAATATTACAGTAGGAAAATAGTTGGGTCACCTGGTAGGCAGCAACAACATATGATGACCAAGAGGTTGCAAATGGGATGAGGGGGCAGTATTCAAGAGGTTGTTTCCTGATCTTAGCTATATCTAGCGCAATCTGTCATGAGATGGTGATGTTTGTATTTGGAGGAGGTAGCATGGGAGAGATAGATGCTCTTTGTGACAAAGCCACCTTGGATCCAATCATGTGGTGGATTGTACATGGCCATGATGACAAGTAACTACAACCTATTGCAATCAAATTGCTCTCGCACGTATAAAATTTGTAACTTGTTATTTGATATTTTAATTACCAATAAAGAATTAAAATTCAAAATGATATCACTCTTTTTTTATATTAATAATACTTTGTTTTTGTGACAGGTGGCTAGTAATTCTTCTGCAGAGCGCAACTGGAGTACTTATGGCTTCATCCACCCAACCAAAAGCACCATGTTGGCATCAAAGTAGGCTGAGGATTTAGTATACATTCATTCCAACTTACGCCTCTTAACGCATGAGACGGAAGAGTATACTAGTGGTCCTAACAAACTTTGGGACATCCAACCTGAAACCACGGACTTTGAAGCTTTTGTTGCTTGTTTGTCCAATGTTTCACTACTTAGCATTGATGATGAACTTCCAGGGAGCCCTTCACAAGGTTTGAAAGTGGGGCTAGTGGGGAGTGGCGCTGCAAGTGCCATCCATGAAGAGGATTTTGAGGATCATCTAGATGATATGCTCTAGAAGATTAGAACTTGAATGTATTATGTTTTGAACATTATGAATCAATGCAAACTCAAGTCTCAATTCTCAAAGTATTGGAAATTTGTTTTCATGTTCTATGAATGATTGTAAGTTGTGTTAGTATAAAATTTCAATAAGTATGCAAATGTTTCTTTAAATTTATAATTTTATATACATATTTATATATTTATATATATAAAACGTACCCAAAAGCGTACCGTACCCCGTACCCAAACAGTCTAGATTGAAATTAAATAAAGATGTATTATGACTTTCCATGTGTTGGATAATCTCATGATCTATTGGGTTTATAACAGTCAACGTATGATGACAAAAACATTATAACAAAGCAATAAAGGATATGATTGTAGTTGTAAATAAACTATGCTATTTGTAAATAATGTCAAAGATATGTGATCATGTAATATCGTTATTAAGTTGTGAATAGATTAATCAATGAGAGAGATGATCATATAATATGATCTACACACATCAGTATAAAACAGATATCATTAAGTTAAGAATAACTTTTATGATCTTATCATCATATTTAAGTTATAAACGTTTAGGGGCTGGTATTAACAACAGTGTCCATATGTGAGTTATTGTTAACTAATAACAATCCTTACTGAATTTATAGTCTCTCTTAAGCTTGATAATTACGTCATCAATATGAATAACAGATGATGGAAACAGTAACACGAAGTCAATGTTTAGTGTCGTTGTACTTAATATAAACAAGTATACTAATTATGACACCATGATGACACATAAGTATACATGTTTCAGAAATTATTATATACACTATTATGATATGTTGTTTCCATTAGTTCACCATGAATGAACTTATATGTTTTATAATGGTTTGTGTGAAATATAGGTAAACAGTATGTTGTCTTATAAACAACAGTACACAAACGTATAACATGATTATTCGTAGGAAATCATATTTGATTATCGCTTCATTTTGAGTGAGCAATTATAATATAGTGCATAACGGATAAACGATAAGATGACACCATGATAAGTCACTATAGTACCTTGTTAGACTAAAAAGTGATAAGTGTTGATTCTAATACAACCGTGATTAATTACAAGTTAATGATTTGGTATGGTAATCATGACTGCTTTTATAGTGTCCTTAGGGATAATCAAAAGTGTCGTTGACAAACAAGGTACGTTATGGAAAATGGTGAAATGTAATCTTGGTCTTATTAATAATATACTGTATTAAAACTAGTTCTATAAATGGTCAATGATGACCAAATAAGAATCAAAAGAGCTATTCTTACTAGACGTTAAACTTGAATGGATTATGATTGAAACTATCTATGAAACAATTGTATCATTAAAACACGATAAGTTATCCTATATCCTTAACAATCACTGTGATACAACAAATACGATGAGAGATACTTATTGAAGGTAGTAACCCAACAAGTTACTATGACTCTCTACTGGAAAGAAATGTCGTAGATTGTTACTAAATAGCCTATCGTTAAGATAAACTTACGTATTTAACTTTATTGGATAACTAAAAAATGTAAACGAAGCATAGTCACTATAACTTACCTTCCTCTCGACGGTATCCTATCCGTCTCCACTTAGGATGGCTACGGGAAGGGTAGTAAGGATGTAATGAAGAAATTCATTACGCGGCCACTAACTTTCCCATAGGGATCCTAAGATGGCATTGATAGGATTCCTTCAGTAGAAGGGTGAGTCATAGTTTTTGTTGTTTTAAACTAAAACTTAATTTCTTAATCAACGAAAAAGAATCATGATTCTTGATAACTATATTGAGACGGTTGTGCGGTGAAGGCAAGACAGGTTTTGTAGGCTAGTGTGCAGTCTCGAAACTCGCTTGCTAGTGCAATGCCGGATAACTATGGCTATAGTAATGCAAATGACTGATTGCATTGTCTGTTCACCATTTCTTCTTTCAGAGGTATTTTGAGCTGGAGGGAAGTACTTGAATACTTTACTGGGTGGCACTAAGAAGATCCGCAGATTCTCTTATCCTATAAAGAGGTTTAACCAAACGTATACAGTGCATACACACTCGTGGAGAGTGATTAAAGGAGATCGGGAAAGATCTAGAACCCTTACAGTTGCACATGGTTAATGTATGTTGTCAAGATGGATTCTGGAATATTAATCAATGTTGGAATAATTAGCAGCGAGCTAAGCAATAATGATAATCATTACAGCATAAAAGGAAATCATGGGATTTGTTTTAAAAAAAAATCTCTTAAATTGGATCAATCATAACATGGGTCTTACACATTTCCTACTAAAAATAGATACAAAGAACTTGGAAATCGAATGTGAAAATCAGAATATTGTCGCCTCAAATCACTTCTCAGAAATTGAAACCCATTGTAGCTTCACATCTCTTCTTCAAGATTGCATCCCTTCAGAGATTGCATCCATTTCCTTAATTTGGCTTATTGTTCTTATAGCACATTAAATTTTTGCAAATTAGTGTGTTGTCCACCAGATTTTAATTAAAACTCCAATCAGTATAATTAATGAAACTACAAACATCATCAGTACAGATAAAGAAAAGAGTTGCACAAAGATATTTGAATTAAAGAAGAACACTTTGATATAACAACTGACATCATGTCATGATGTCTTGGTTTTGACTGGTATTTACTATTTATACAAAGCACTTGTTCTATCTAAGCACTGAGGCATTGTGAAAATACAAACAAGACTACCCTCCAAGACATTGAGCTTACAAATAATAATTAACTCCAACAGACAATTTTAGACATCAAAAATCCATTTGCCAATCAGACATGAAATTGTTCAGACAGTGCAGATGACAAAATTTAGCCAGATAGAAGCACCAATCTCATTGCCAATAATTTTTTGGCATCTGATGTTCAGATAATGACCAGCTTGTACAGCGTTCGCACATTTCCATCCTGATCAACAATTTTGAACATCCTTCTAGATTCTGCCCCTCTTACTACTCATGTTTTCAACATTTCATTGTTTTATTCAGACTTTTATTTTGATCTTCATTACTATGAATCCTTGATTGGATATGCAATAGATGTTCGAGCTACTTTATTTTGACCATTGTAGCTTTCTGCACTAACTGTAGCCGATTTTGGCCTTTACTGAACATTAATATTTATATCAATTTAAATCAAAATAAACTGCCTATCCAGTGGGTTCAATAGTCTTTATGTTTCAAATCGGTAAAATGAGTAATTAAATATTTAGGTAATTAATTAAGTAATTCCTTAATTTCTCGATTAATTATTGAATTGATTATCACGAATTATCCCTAAGCTAAATAATTGAAAATAATATATTAAGGATTAATTTCTCCCTTTGGCCGACCACATTCTTGCTCCCTAGCCCCCCCTCCATCCCACCTTCATGAATCACATATATATTTATGGAACTCGGTTTATTAAATCTTTCCCAAGCAGTGGCTTCAACTCTCTGTCCCTTAGAGATAGATCTAGTAGTTGGATCCGAAATGTTAGACAAAAAATAATCTATTAAGCAGATGTCTCCAGAAGACTACTATTCTGTCTTGATGTCGTCTAACACCATCCTACTTGCTTCAAAGCTTTGCTAAAGGATCTCAAGCAGAGACAAAACAACAAACAATTGCATAAATTTTTCACCCCACAATTGTTATTTGATCCTCACATATCTATCTCTGTACTTTCAAGCACTTTATGAACATGAATTATTCCCTTCTCTTCCATCACCTTTCTATGTTTAGCATGGCATCGAGTATAAAGAGAGAACACCAGACGAAAAAGCCAAACAAGATTGAAATTCTCTTGCATAGTGCTAGGCACATACAAAAGAAAATTAAAAATAACAATTGCTTGAATGTAAGGTTCACCTTTATCACTTGGGCTGCTGCAGTCATGACCGATCTACCTGTCACAGTGCTTCCAGTAAATGCAACCTGGTAGACACAAAGAAATGTAGAATTGTCTTAAAGACGCAAATGAGAGAATGTCAGGAAATATTAGTCTTTGCAGAGCACAAAGAATGCAAAAATAAAAGATTCATGTCTAGGACATTAAGGTAATCACGGAGGAGGAAACATTTCTTTTAAAGCATTGCATTAAAGCCCCATCCACTAATAATGGAAGATGTAGACCAGATAAAGGAAACTATACCTTGTCCACATCCGGATGTGCTGCCAATGGTGCACCAGCTTCTCGCCCCAGCCCAGTAATGATGTTCAACACACCAGAAGGAAGCCCTACATCCTTGCATATAGAAGCTAGCTCCAAACATGTTCTGAGCAGGTACAAAAAGCATTTCTTCAGAGAATATTCCAAAGAGAGAACAAGTATCTCAATGCCTCATAAATAACTGTCCTTACACTGATGAAAGCTCTGAAGGCTTTAAAATAGCAGTGCATCCTGCTGCAAGGGCTGGAGCAACCTTCCATGTCGCCATTAAAAGAGGATAATTCCTACAATTAAAGAAAATACTACGAATTATGGCTCGAACAAAATTTGACTTTGAAGTTTATGTTCTTTCATCTGAACTCTACCAAAAAAAAGGTAAAAGCAGCAGCACAAGCTATTGGGGGCAAACAAGGAATGCAAATAAATAACAAGACAGATTAAAATTATCAATTCTAATAGTGAGACACTCAACTAAATGAATGACAACAAATATGATGCAGGATCTTTTTCATTGCATTTTTTAAAATAACATAATTAAGTAAACGTTTAAAAACAAACATATACCAATTCCTAGTAATGTATTTTATATTATATCTTTTACGAATGATAATATTGAAATTGGCCCATGTATCCAAAGTTTCAATATTGATAATTTTTTGGACCGCATATAAGATCATATATTTGTTATGAATGATTTGCTCAAATGATGCATCTATGAAACAATGTTTCTTGATTGAACATGAGACATAAATATGCTATTCCAAAATATCATTTCTGTCCATCCTTAATTAATTTTATTAAGGGCTTCTAGGTTTAACTCAATATTTCATCATCCTTAACAATATGAGCAATTAATTAAGTATTCTCAGAGCATATATGATACCTGGATTTCAAGGAGTGCTCTATAAGTGCCAATTTATCCACACAATATATCCCCACAATAATCCTTCATCCTTTCTTGCACTAACTTTCCTGTCTTTCCAACGCATTATTTCCCACAAGAACAAGGGATCCAGTTCACCCCTTGCAAAACTGTGGGTTTCAAGGATCCTTAATCTTATCAAGCATGCTCCTAAGAGTGTGTTTGTAGGGGCAAAAGCTGCTCTGAAATTATGTTTTTTCAGGATTCTTGCTATTCCATCTGAAGTACCGTGTATAAGGATGACTTGCAGACAATTTGTTTCAGTGCCTTATTTTAAGTATCTTGGGGATCAACAGGAAGCCTAGATTTTTTGTAGGAAGAGTTGTTTCTCTATATCACAGGATTATTCGTATTGCTCATTTTCTTCTAATTGAATTGTTCTAAAACTAAATTTGTGACCTCAAATTGATCTCTTTTCACGAGGCTTGCAGATAAATGACTAGAATTTGACATGCATTTCATTTCCTTAATTATGAATGTTAAGATCATCAGTGTATTGCCTGGAAATCATATATCTATTATCATACTCCCCTTTGTGTAGCTGGTATTCCATGTATTGGGTTCTGCTCGATTTTTGCATTAAAAAATTACACCCTTTTATTGTTATGAACAGCTAGGACAAGATTTCCCCATCTTAAACCTATTAATGAATAAAATAAATGTGCTGGATTTCCAATTATTATTACCAAGAAATATAGATCGGTGATGCAGCTTTTAATCAGAGTAGCCAAGAATCTCTAGTTTAGGGACGAGGACCCCGTCAACGTCCCCACACCCACATCTTTTGGCGACCATATTTGCAATGAAATGAAATGATTTTAATTACGTCCACGAGACCTAACCATCTATGGGACCACAGATTGCACCAGCTGTTTCAAGTTTCAACCACTCAAAGATTATCCAAACGGATGTAAAAGAAAGTTGCTCCTCTTACCGATTTGGTTTAACAACTCCCCCATGTCTATTATTCTGCCATCTTCAAATAGCTCCACCATGGTACCAACTCTAAATATTTCCATATATTTGACTCGAATATCTGTGTACTTTGGGCTTTCAAGGATAAAATGCTTCTCTATTTCAAGTTTACCCGTGTTGCAAAGAACACAAACCCTCTCCTCCCACTCTTCCTTAGGTGTCATCCATCTGCCTGTCTCGCATCTGAGCCTGTATGAGGTGATCCTTAATAAAGATCCCCCATTTGATTTCAGCCCCTATGTATACCTATTTATAATTTTATATATAATATAGCCATACCCTTACTCATTTACTCATGTTTCCAGATTTGAAATGGCATCACCATTCCCATTCAGTCCACATACCCATTTCCCCATGTCACTAGATGACTATGCTTTTAGTCCATTGGATTATTTTTGCATGAAATATAAATCTATCGATGGAATCCAGTATCTAATTCCAATTGCTACTTTTATTTTACTATAATGTCAAACACCTGTCTGACTTAAATAAATATATGATTTTTTACAGTAAAGGACGCATCATGTTTGTTACTGAAAAAAAAAGAAAAAAATAAACTAACTTAACCTAAATAACCCAACCTGTTTCTAATGCACTGTGCTTGATGTTTTTAACAGTTAATGAATCACATAAGACTCCTGAATATGGAAATTATGAATATGTTTCTAGCATCTCCAATATAAATGCTAGAAGTGTGTAAGGACTCATAGGGGCAAAGCAACCTAAAATATCTTCATACTAATAAGCTATAATAGAAAAAAGAGTCACTGGGGAAGATCTTCAACTTTATAAGTTTGTATAGAACGAAATAAAGAAATAAAAAATTACGTTGATGAATCAGAATAACCATAATAGGTCGATGGGTCTTAAAGTACTATCAATTATAAAAGATTATTACTACAGGGTGCAAAGACTCTAGGCGACGAAAAGTAACTAAACACAAATTACAACAGATTCCAGAAGGTAAACAAAAAAAGGGGGCAAACCCAAAGTAGCTGAACCCCAACCCATAAGACATATTGTAAGTATAGTGTATAAATAGCCCTGCAAGAAAGTAACACTTAAATAAACATGGAGCTGATAAAGAAGATCAAGCAAGATATTGTGAAAGGAAGCAAGTGCTATTACCAGTTTGTAGTACGACTCGGACCAGAAGAACAAACAACATTTTTGTCTATCACGGTGAAAGGGCCCAAACAAAATCTAAGAATGCTGATAAAGGGATGCCCAACGCTAAAGGCACCGAGTCGGAAAACCCTAGGAGGAATCTGAGTACTCCCCTCTAGAACCTCTCTTAACATCAACAGTGGAAGAACCTTCGATATCAGAGAAAAACAGGTAACACACATCTGCCTCTGTGATTTGGGATACGGACGAGGATAAGGTACTCAACTCCAAAACAAACTAGAGTCGCTATGCCTAGAATGAGGTTGAGGGTGTCAGCGCACTTTTGTAGAAATGTGCAGGGGAATGTCTTCTCACTGATCTCTCCCCCTCTGGGCATGAATCAGTTGTATCTAGGGGGGCGCTTAAAACCCCCAATACCTATAGTGGACCGAAAGAAGTATCAATCAACTTGACAGCTCTAAGGATCCCTAGTACGGATCTTCATTAAAGATTAACAACCTCTAAAAGAAAAATGGCAAGGAGCCTCTGATCAAGGTACTGAAAAAGGTGGATAAAAAACAGCTTGCATCCCTGGACAAACAATAATATTGCCTTGGATCTCATAGTATATAGGATACCTAAAAATAAAGTGATCATCTCAACCTCATGGGGGGGAGCAGACACAGCCACTCTTATCACCCCACAAGATATGGTGGTAAGTCTCAACATGTAACTAGTGGGAGCACACCCTCAGCTAGCCAAGGGAAATCCTAAAGCCATGTGACCAATGATGTTGAAGATAGTTGAGCTGAATGATTCTATCATCTAAAATCTGTAAAAAAATGTTTGACATAAAAAGCTAACTTAGGGTCAGGCACCTATGGAGAGGTCCAAGTGACCTTAATGCACTGCCAGTAAATTTCCTCTCTAACAACCCTATTGATGACCTCCTTCAAAGGAAGAATGCAAGAAGGTGCATCTAAGAAATAATTGAATGGATGAAACATGTCAATAGAGATTGCAATACATTGAAAAAGCAGACTGATTTCAGAATACCGACAACCTATGTCACAAGGTATGCCAAATTTTATGGAAAAATTTTGAACTTTATTCCCATCGAACATTCACTCAAATTTTATCGATTATTTCAACCTGTGAAGTTTTTGACATGATTTTGCACTATTTTATAATATATATATATATATATACCAAGTGAAAGTAGAGAACCTAAAGTTTTGTCTTCTTCTCTATTCCTTTAAAACTAGGTAGCCGGTACGGGGGTACGGTACGGTTATGGGTACGGGGATCCAGTACACTGATATGGCAATTATTTTGGGGGCCCGGGTACGGCAGTACAATATACATATAAAATATTAAAAATATAGCCAAATAAGTAAAAATTCAGCCTTATACATGAATAGAGTAAACACAAATTATTAATTAAGTGAAATAGCCAAATAATGTATTAATAATTCAATGCATTTTGTCAAGATATTCATTGATTGAACTTCGAACAAGTACATTGTTCAAACTTCAAATGTTATAATGTCCAATTATTAACATAAATAATAACAAATCACATAACTGGACTGGAATTCTGGCTATTACCAGCTCCCTTCAAATCTGGCAGTTCAGATTCCTTTGGGGTTTCTCTTATTATTCCTGCATTAGTATTACTTGCTAGTGGAGATGCTGCCACTGTGTTTTTTGATCCTACATTACCCAAACGCATCTCAACTGTTGCAGTTTCAGCCATTGTTTTAGGTACTTCTGTGAAGTTTTACCAGAGTTGAATCATTTACGTAATCCCATTTATTGACCTTTATTGACCCTCAAAAAATAGTTTTTTTCCTACAAAAAAGTTTTAAAAATTTTTTTAAAAAATTTTAAAAAAAAATAAAAATTAAAAAATTGTTGTTTTTACTGGTGGGTACGGCTGGGTACGCCCCTGGGTACGGCCAGCAGTACCCGGGTACGTCTCGGTACTTCTCAGGAAGTACCCAGACGTACCTGGGTACTGCTGGACGTACCATGGCTGTACCCAAGGTGTACCCGTACCCATGCCCTGCAGGGTACGTACCGGCTACCTAGCTTTAAAATGTATGAATTTTTTAGAAAATTTAAATGATAAGAAAATTCTCTTGTTCGAACTTAAAGACATTTTTTCGAATGTAATCAATTGGCAAACTTGAACTTAACTTTATCCTCATCCAAAAATGAACATGAACTCGAACTTTGTGACTTCGCCAACAACATTAACGTCTAGTGGGGCCCAAAGAAGCAATCCTGAGAGTCCCTAGTAGGGGAGTTTCACATTTCTTGATGGACAATTCTCCCAAATATCTGAGTCTATGGATATGGAAAGTGACCATGAAGCTACTGATACACTCAAGGTGAAGAGGCTGCGAAAAACTCTGCTTGGGTGATACACTGAGGAACGATCTGTTTGCAAAGCATCATATGCTGAAGCATGAGAGTTTGTACCCTCTCCATACGAGCTCAGTTAGAAGACCCCAAGGTAGAGCCCCAGACCCATATAGAAATGTAGGCTTAATAACTCCATTGAATAGGCACGTCTTTAAAGGGATATCTTGGAAATGTATCTCTAAAAACACTAGTGCTTCAAGATGGTAAGAGACGCCTGTCCCTTACAAAGACATGACTAGGAAGCTTCAAACTAAAAGATGGTCCAGAGAACCACACTCCCAAATACGTATATCTGTTATTTCTATAGGCTCGCTATTGTAGGAAGACTAGAGGTTGGATAGGATTCACCATAAGCTGAAAAAGCTTGCAAAAACAAACCAAGAGCATTAAGTTGGCTCTGCAAACCATTGGCAAAGTGTGTTAGGAGGATGTCATCGCCAACAACGAGTAATATAGCAATCTAAACATGGTGCAACATACAACATCATCCACATGAAGATGCTGCCAAAGGAAGTCCTCAAGCTCATTATAGTAGAAACAGAATAGAGTTGAAGAGAGAGGGGAACTCCTCCTGACTTTCAAGGTACTCTTAAGCAAAGTTAGAGAGACCATGGAGACTTCAGAATCGACGAACAATCATGCCATAGGCCTTGTGATGGCAGTAATGAAATAATTTTAAATAACAATGTCACGTCGCTTCTGGTAAAGCAGATGTCTCAAAACAAAGTCAAAGGCCTCCTAAGTCTACAAAGCAGCAAGGCTTTTGAAAGCCACTGATGACACTCCTCAATAATATCCTGAACTTGAAGTGTAGAAACACGATCATTTGTGTGGAACTCCTACTTCTAGAATCAGCTTACCTCTTTGCTCTATGATTACAACTATCCAGATATTCAGAAACCTTCATGTCCAACACTGTGGCACAAAATTCAGAAAATGTATGCCCAATCATGATAATCTTGTACTTGTAGCTATTTGGGTTTGAAGTCCAGTATTACATGGGTAGAAGTCCGCCCTAAAATCAGCGCGTTTGGGACATCTGGGATCAGGACATCTGGGACGACCCTAGGAAGGTGGGACAGGGGGAAACGTTTCCCCCACATCTCCTGCCAGAGGGAAAATGCAGGTGACATCCCTGGATATCAAGGGCCATCTCGGGGACATCCCCCTTTTTGGGGGGGACGTCAGGGATGTCTGAGTTTTTTTATTATTATTATTATCATCTTTGCTGTTCTCTCTTTTAAAAACTGACCTTTTTCTAGTTAAAAAAAATTAAAGTGAAGCTAATATTGTTATTTCATATGATGATTTGCCTTCTTTGCAAATTTCTCAATGTTTGGTAATGGATGGCCTTAATCTTTGTGTTGGGCTCGAATAAACTTTAAAATGAAATAAATTTGGGAAGAACCTAGTGTAAGATTTTTTTGGAAGCCACTCATCTCTATTTGAAAACGAAAAAATGTGTATGTATAAATGAAAATCTAATTAAAGTTCACTTTGGAAGCTCCACTCACTTATCGAACTTACAAAGCCTATGTGTATATTTCTATATTAATATAAAGAGAAATATTGTGTAGATCATAAAAGCAGTAAGGCACTGTTACGAATATGTGTTTGTAATATTAGTGTTCACATTATATTATTGTAATGTGTGTGAGGTAGTATAATGTATGATTTGTTAATACAACTCATAAATAATTGTGTGAATGTTGTATGAGAATAAATCACATAGCTTGTATTTGCTTGTATTAGATGGGTTTATTGGTTGAGAGATATATGAGAGATTTGGGGGATCCATGATATAGTCTATCTCCGTGAACGTAGGAGAACACAAAGCCTATAAAATATAGCTCCCATATTGTAAGATCATCCCGCTTATATTAAAGTAATTTAATATTGTTTTGTTCAGTTTATTTGTCTAAACTCTGACCAATTTGTCACATTTGGCATCAGAGCAGGTGTATTGAAAAGAGAAAGTTTTTGATGGAAGTATAAATTGATTGAGGGGCATTCATTATTGGCCTCATGGATGAGAAAAGTTGGTTTTGTGAAGAGTGAATATTTTAGCATATATTAAGTTTTGGTTTAACTTGTCATTTCATTGTTTTCTAATCCTCTTATATTCTCCGTGGATCATTGTCTTTGTGCAATATTTGATGATAAGAATATTGGCCTCATGGAATGCTCTCAAAGGCACAGTAGTTGATAACGGTCAACAATTTTACTTACCTGGCTAGTTGCAGATCATAGGGCACTTGGAAGTGCAGCAAATCAGAATCGCTTCATTGTCGGCATTCTATCCGTATTGAGTAAATTTGCATGTTTTAGATTGAATAGACTTTGCATTGGATTACAAATATGTGAGTTTTGTTCATGCATTCAATTACTCATTGCTTTGCGCCTGACATCATAACAAGGTAAGAGGCCCCTATGAAAGTGATACATATTTGAGAGGAATCAAAATTAAAACGCCCAGATTTTCAAATCTCTGTCAATGTTCAGATCTATATGAATAAGATGCGTCATGCATTGTTGAATCTAAGGCAAGAGCATCCAGGTTCACATGCAATCTTGCATCACCAAAAAAATATAAATAAATAAATTTCAAATTTTGGCTGTCTCCTGTTGGCATTTCGTCTAACAGTTGGCATACATATGTTATTGATTAGATAGTCTTGGGCCACCTCAGCAAAAATGAATTATATGGGTTTGGTTGTTTTCATATGGACATGTTGTAGCAAAAACCGTTTAGGAAAAGAAGGCCTGAACATGGAGTTACACATGTATGAAAGTAGCCCAAAAACACTCATGAGAGGACAACAAAATGTTTCTTGCCATGTCTGTTCGAATTTCTTGAAGTGGAGGCGTTTTGGGATGCTCAAGAGATGAAAAAAACGCAGCCAAGAAGTGGAGAGAGGGAAGTTACAAGAAAAACACAAAACAAGTGAAAGAAAGAAAGGAAAAGGGGCATTTTTGGGGAGTTATTGGTTGGGGCTACTGAGACCGTGAGGTGAAGATCTAAACCCACATTAATGATGGATTTTGAGGTAGATGGTACAGCAAAAGACCCCCAATGGAAATTCCTATGGTGGAGGCACTGAAAATACACCTAAGTGTTTGTAAAAAAGTCTGTAAGCACCAATAGAGTGTTTTAGCCCAAAAAGAACGTTGTTGAGTTTTGTGTTGTTTATGCATGTGCATGTTTCCTTTGAAGAGGCCCAAAAACTGTTTTTGGCCAAAACATTGATCTGATTTCTGTGTAATGCTCAACCAAGGCTGTGATTGTGTTTATATAGGCTGGGAGATTCATTTTGGGTACTCATACGCCATATATCCTCCTTCATCCCCACAAATTCTAAGATTAGTGCAATCACTAGCTTACTAGGTTAAAATTCTCGTTAAAAATACAGAAATTCCAGTTTTCAAGTGGACAATCACCAGAAGGGGCTGGATAGCATGAAATGGGTGAGAAATCAATAGAGAAATTGTGCTTAGGCTGCTAGGACCCGTTCGTTTGGCCCCCGAACTAGGCTGCATCAAACTCATTTCCATTCTCTAATGCATTGTTGTATCTCTATCAAATCGATTTGCATTGCCATTAATTTGCTTTGGTTCTGATTTACATTGGGAATCATGCACGTTTGCATCGATATTTGAATACTCTGGCTGGCCTCTTCATGATCGACCTTGCACTCTGCTCATGCATTTCATTAAAAGGAGCATCGCCATTTCAGCTCGCCTCTTATCTCTCAAACAACCCACAGTATTCTAAAACCGCCTAAAGCCCAAGTTTTCAAAAATAAAACCGGTTTGAAGGTCAAAGGTTGCTGTTTTCCAACATTGCACGCATTTTCATTTAAAGGTGTGTTACATTAAATTCTTAAAGCCGCATTAGTGCAATTTAGAAGTCATCTCTGTTATGTGTATTATTGAATCCATTGTCAGGATATACTGTTTAATGGTCTGTTCCATTGATGTCATTATCATTCCCGTGTTCATTTGTCTGAAAAAATCCTCCATTGTAGTTTAATAAGGCGTTGTTGAGTCTATAATAAAGTCAATTGTTTTAGTTGTTCAACATTTGTTAAAGTCAATAATCATTTAATTATTTTCATAGGGTTTGTTATCTCATAATATAAAGTCTCTAGTCTTTTAAAATATGCCATGTTTATCAAAGTCATTTATCATCACGTCATCAAAAGTGTCAAGTCTTGAGTCTATTGTCATTGTAAATTGAGTCCAAGATGTGTATGCCAAATTCAAGTGTCGAAAGCTTTTAAGAAAAAGTGTTGTCTTTTGTCACTAATCAAATTTTCAAGTTGTACTTGTTTGGTCGTTGTTCATCAAAAATTCAATAAATTAAAAAAAATGCCAGCATTTCAATTGAACGCATTATTGCTTGTACGTGACGTCCAAGTTGTGGGGTGGGGAGTTGTGAAATTGTGCCTTATGATCATATTTCGCTGAGTAAGCAATGTCATTACTAGAGGGTGGAGGCAACAAAGGAAGGAGGTCGAACAACGACCTCTCGTCAATTACTAGCGACAAGGCTGCCCGATGATGTAGTGACATGTGTTTATCAGTTTTTGCTTTCCATTGTATTGTGGTGTGTTTTGGTTCATTATCAAAGTTCTTGATTTGTGGTTGTGTTCAAAAAAGCCTCAATCGTAATTTGAGAGAGAGAGACATGTACCTGCAAAACTAACTCTTGGAGGGCTAGAGAAGATTTCGATGTAAACTTTTGTCATACAGTTAGTCTATGAGCTCTAGGAATCCAAATTCAAAATTTGAGGCTAGGGAAACCTCGGGAATTCAACTCGTGGAAGCTTTAGGAATCAAGGAGAGATTCAGAATTTGAGGCTCGACAACCTTAATGAATTCGGCTCATAGGAGCTTCAGGAATCCAAGGGAAATTCAAACTTTGGGTCCTAGGAACCTTAATGGAATTCAGTTCACAGGTACAATCGAATGAAGTTTTATTTGGTCTAAGCAATGTCTTCAGGGAGAAGCATTTGCAAGATCTCTTTCCAATCCCATGTTCACACTAAGGAGGGGAATGTTACCGATATGTGTTTGTAATATTAGTGTTCGCATTATATTATTGTAATGTGTGTGACGTAGTACAATGTATGAGTTGTTAATACAACCCATAAATACTTGTGTGAGTGATTTATGAGAATAAACCACATAGCTTGTATTTTCTTGTATTAGATGGGTTTGTTGGTTGAGAGGTCTGCGAGAGTTTTGGGGGATCCATGATATAGTCTACCTCCATGAATGTAGGAGAAGACATCACCTATAAAATATAGCTCTTATATTATAAGATCATCCTATTCATATTAAAGTAATTTAATATTGTTTTGTTGAGTTTATTTGCCTAAACTCTGACCAATTTGTCACAGGCGCACATAAAAACGTTTACCAGTTAACCATAACCCAACTATATTGAATTACAAAGACATACTAAGAATCAAGAGTGATATATGAATACAAAAATTTAAAATTTTCAAGCACAAATGTGGATGGATTGTCATCGACTGCTATGCATAAATTAAAAAATATATTTGTATTTTGTTTAAATTTATGATTTTTTATATTAATTTAAAATTCGTCCCCTATTGTTCTAAACTTTCGGAATTTTTTTGCCATCCTGGATTCTTAGGTGACCATGGTTTGAACTATCTCCAAATTTGTGAATAGGGTGTATGATGTGTTGAGATTGGGACAGGGAAACCCCAAACAAACAATCGTATTAAATAGTTTTGAATAGGAAAGGAAAGTGAATCCACACCATATTTGAGGCGCCTCGATCCCCTCATAATAAGTTGCTTTGCAGGTATAAAGCTTTCGAACATCATAAAGATGTCTAGAATAGCCAAACATGTAGAAGTAGGAATAATGAAGCCATATTTTATTGCAAGAAAGGAGCCATATAAATAGCTCTTACACAAGCTACAATCTGGGAAAGTAGGCATGGCAAAATTTGAATAGAAAGCTTAAATAAGCTTCAACCGTATCTACAAACAATAGTAAATAAACACAACACCCAAACTATGTAACAATATGTTATATTATTACAATTATAATAATCTATTATAACACCCTCCCTTAATGACTAAATCAAATGTTTTAGTCATTACAAAATAAATGATTAAATCCATACATGAACTCAACCAAAGTGTAGTGCTACTGCCTCTTCAGTGACGTATCCAAATATTCCTATTGTCGCCAATTCATCTTACTGGAGTACATGGGTAATTAGACGCTGCAACTGCCAAGTAATATGGGAAGTGATGTTGAATATTGGGTTCACTGGATTTTGTTGTTCCTTGAATCGTTGCCATGTCTTGAATGTGTGATCCAACAAAAAATTTAGATTATAAATCAAGACTAAACAACATGACACATCCCCTAAGGAATATTCTAGCATCGAGCCGTCAAAACTTGAAAGCCCAATGCCTATTTTTCTCCATTGTTCAATAATGTTGGGACATTTTTTTTTCAAAACAATCTTGTGCTTTTGCTTTATGCCCCTTCCCTTTTCACCAATCTTCACAGAAACCTTCCAATTGGGTTTGACTTTGGTCGTTGAACTTGTGCTTGGTTTCAATACCTGCGAAACAACAATAAGAGCAAAATTTGCCCGCCCTTCAACTTGCACTTTGTCCTTTCCTAACCTTGTACATTGCCCTTCCAACAAGTAAGACAATTCATTTTTTCGCACATCTTTCATCGTGGTATGTTACCACTTAGGCCTTTTGTGTTGGTTTTCTTGATCTACTTGTGAAAAGTGAGAAACACTCTTCACCACTAGATTCTTCCTTAGAACTTGATAACTCTAGTAATTTCTTTGAACTCTGTTCAACACTACTACCAGAGCTTGCTCCAAAAGTATTGCCAACAAAAACCACAAAAGTACTCTCAATAGATTTACCATTACTAGAAAAGAATGGTACTTTCTCATCTACAAAAACCTAACTTTACTCATAAAAATCTTGTATTTGGAGACATCTATTAAAATGTATGCATTTCTTTGCTCACAATAACCAACAAACACACACAATTTTCCCATATATAGAAGCAGTGGATCCTAAATCACATGAAAACTAACTTGCATCAGGTGTATTTCCCCAACCATGATTCTTCTGGTATTATATTCTGCATAGAGCTTGTGTGGGACTTCGGTACTGAGAATGTACACAACTATATTCATCGGCTTCTACCCAATACTAATATAGTACATTTTGGGTATCCACCATGCATCGTGCCATCTCCATCACTATCTTGTTCTACCTTGTCCATGACTTCATTCTGCTGTGTATAATATTTGCTTACGTGTATCTTCTTTCTTGTAGAATTCCATGAATAATTCAGAGACAAGTTCATCCCCATTAATTGATCTTAAGAGCGTTTACATGTTTACCTCCCTATGTTTCTCTACCATAGCTTTCTAAGAAACAAAAGTTAGAGAAACATTCTAACTTTCTATGTAGAAAACAAACCCACATTTTCCTAGAGAAGTCATGTATAATCAACAAGTAATACAAAGCTCTAGATGATTGAAGGTGTTCTGCATTGGACCGTGCAAACCCACATGTACCAAATCCAATTTGCACTTTTGTTTTCCATTCCTTACCCAGTGTCAAGTGGATGTTGAAAATATTTACCCATTAGAAAACTTGAACATGACATTCTTAATTCTTTTGAGTAGGAGAAATCCCATTCCCCATGTTAGAATGAATTAATGTATGTAAATTTTGGTAACCGAGGTGATCATACCTCTTATGCCAAAGATCACTAGTGCTATCAACCACTGTTAGTGCATGCTCATTTGTTGTTTTAGGATCAATCAACTTATACAATCCCTTGTTACCAAGACCAATATCAATGACTCTTTGATCATGAAGATTTTTAACCATGCATTTGTTTCCTTAAACTCCACACAAAGGTTAGGATTCAGTAGTTATTTCACTTATGGAAAGAAGATTTTTTGGTCATGTCAGGGACATAGACCGAACATTCTTGAAAATGTAACTCACATAATTGTTCAATGTAATACGAACATCACCATATCCTTTCACATAGTGAACCCAACCATCACCTAAGGAAACTGATTCATTGCAACTATCATCTTCTACAAATTTTACATACCAGTCTTTGTGACACATGTAGTTTTGATGCACCTGAGTCAAAATACCACATTCTTGACTCTGTTGATTGATTCTATGTTGCCACAAATGCAAACTCACCCTGCTAAAATTTGTTCATCTTCTTACAGCCACATTTACAGATTGTGACTTCTTTCTATTATTTGCCAAATCATATTGTCGCTTATGACAATCTTTCTTCAAATGACCCGGTTCATTGCAATAAAAAACACTTCCATGTAGAGTGCTTAGAAGTACTTACATTGTTATCATAGGATGCTTTTGAAGAACCACTGAGCATTCCATTGTTTTGTTATTACCCTTTGACTATGCCATGAATGCACTTTCTGTAGCCACTGATGTCGAGGTAGTTGTATGAGTTTTCCTTCTCTCCTTTTGCATGAGAAGTGTTGACAACTTCTCAAAATCAATCTCTTGTGTTTCCACAATCATATGCAATGAACTCAACAAATGAGTCAAATGATGCTTGCAAGGTTCTGCAGTACTAGAGCAATCAAGTCTTGGTCATCTAAAGTCTTTTCCACTGCTTTCAGCTAATCACAAATGTCCTTCAACTACAAGAAGAATTCAGAGATTGAACCACCCTCCTACATTTTAGTGGAAAATAACAAATTTTTCAAGTACAATACCCTACCGAGTCTTCTAAAGCTTGGTACTTAGATGTTAGACTTTTCCACAAATCCGAAGCACTAGTTGCATTTCTAACTTCTGAAATCAAATTATCAACCACTGAAAGTTTTAACAACATCAATGCTTCTCTATGACGCTTTATCATAGTTATCAGGTTCATCAACTGAAAGTTAGTCATCATCTGAGTCTTGTTTCTTTGCCAAGTACAATTTGATCTAAATTTTGATACTCATAGATAGTAAGTATCTTGTGACTCCACAAACTAAAGTTTTTCCCTGTCAATTTTTGTGAATCTGGCAACAACAAGCATGTTGTAGACTAGCCATTTAGACCTAGTTTTTCCTTAAAACAATTAAAATGGAAAAACTATAAAAGAATTTTACAAAAATTCCTTTTGCTCACTGATTCTATCCATAAAACTAGAATAAATTGACCAATTTTCAGCTCAAAACTCTTGACAGTTTGAGATATTTTAATTTTATCAATTTCCTGTAAAATTGCTTAAAAAATATGAAGGAAAATTTAAAATCTTGAGATTTTACACTACTTTTGCGAAATACTCCTTCTGCACTGCAGATTCTAGGACATCTAAACTAAACAAATTTGCCAACTTCAACTGTTTTCTCAGTTCTAGTCTCCCAGCTACATGAAATTAACCATGGCTCTTCAAACCAATTTCTAAGGCATATATTTAAAATTGAGATTTGCTATAGTTTTAATTTGGACTAACTTAACACGAAATACTTTTCCCTGAATAGTTATAAAACTCACAAACTTTGGCTTTAAAATTTTAGAATTTGTACTTTTAATCGTCCAATGAAAAATTGTTGTACAAACTAGCTTTCATGCATGATAAATGGTATCCTCCTTTATTTAGGTGCTTCAACTTTCTCTCTCTTTCTTTAGCACCCATCCTCAGGTCTGCAATGGTTGCCTTACCAGAGTCAAATGTAAATTCTGATCCTCCCACGATTCCAGAATGGCACCACAGGTCAGAAAATGAGTGTATCGAATAACAGATTAAGCACCCGAATGCTTCTAGAACATACTCACACATAACCATTATTATTTTTTTCTACCAAATAGAATGAATGTCCCATTAGATAGCTGAACCTAGCCTTAAGACCAAAAAAAAGTCTACACAACCAGAACATGGCGCTCGGATTGTTTTTCTTCTTTTTTTATGCATTATGCCGGAAATCAGACCATATCAAAAATACAATCACTGGACTTGCTATCACACTTAGCAAAACTAATGTGTCCTCCTTGCTCTTGGAATGCCAACAACAAAATTGTCTTTCTGTTTGCACATGCCTTCATAACAAAAGAATCTCCAAGATCACTAATGAAATCGCTTGAAACCAGAAAATGAATGCATCTAGTACTAGAAAGTGTCCTCCTTCAAAGTCCAAGGCTTCTCCTGCACTAGTTCCTGAAAAACGCGAGGTTCTAAATGCCTTTCAACCGGCATTCTTTTGCCTCTACTCAGACCAATAATTCTTCTTAGCGCCACAGGCACTTGAACCTTCCTCTTATCATCCAGGACAAAGTAAACTAGCAATACAATTACAACCACCTTCATCCAGGCTGCTTTACACCATCATAGAGCAGCAAAACAATTTCAGACAGGGTGCGCCATATCTCAATGAAACAACCCTCTCAAGCTCTCCTTCTCCACAGGCTACCTAAACCGAAAGGCTCTAATACTATAAAAGTAGGAATAACCAAGCCTGTATTATATTGCAAGAAAGGATCCATATAAATAGCTCTTACACAAGCTACAATCTAGGAAAGTAGGCATAACAAGACTTGAACGGAAAGCTTAAATAAGCTTCAACCGTGTCTACAAACAATAGTAAATAGACACAACAACCAAACTATATAACAATATGTTACATTATTACATTCTAACAACATGGGGGTCTGCCTGAAGTAGGAGTTTTTCTCGGGAGGAGGATTGACCTAACTGTTTTTGTGGAACTGGAGGGCATTGAGGAGCTCATCTCTCCTCAACACAAGAAAATTAGGCAAATCCACACAAATGAAATTTTACACCAGTGACAAAAATGTTCATTGTTCGTGAACATTAGAGCCTAGTTACCTAAAATATTGTTGCCAAAAGGTACATAGATACCAAAAGTGAAATATATTTACCAAGATGTTTAACATAATACACAGGAAAACTACATACCAAGGTGTGATCAATCCTACAACTCCAATGGGTTCCTTCAAGACGTGACTCTTAAAGGATTCCATGGGAAGGGAAACTGGAGCACGTTGTTTACTATCTAAGGCCTCAGCAAGACCAGCATAGAACTCAAAACATCCAGCAACATCATCCTGGAAAAATAATACAAAAGAGTTAAAGTGACAAATGGAAGTGTAATATTATATAATTCTAGCAAACAATGTCTGGTGAAAATTCTAAACTTGAGAACAGAAGATCATTAGATACCACATCCCATGCTGCCTCGTCCAATGGCTTTCCACAGTCAAGGGCCTCCAGCTCAGCTAACTCTGACTTTCTCTCAGTTACCTGCTCATGTTTATAAAAACAAGAATGCTCTCAGGCCATACAAGTTTACAACAGATATCTGATATCAATAAAGGAACTGAACATGACATGTCTAAGTGAATGGACTGAGGGCACTGGTGCATGTGGCAATGAAAACTGGAGTATATATGAAATCATATTGGCCCTAATAATGGGAAGCATGCAATTGTTACTTCGAAACTAAAAAGTTAAGTATGATGTAATGCACAGAGACATTATTTCATATTGCAATAAACCAGTAAGTTGGAATATCTATGCCCGGAAAAGCTATGTGTCATATGCATATTATAATCTATCCCATAAATGTACTAAAGAATAAGGTGTCTAGTGTAAAAAGTTGAAAGTTGAAAGGTTGCAACAAGAACATTCGTGTAAGCCATACAAAGATGCGAGTGTTGTCATATCCCCTTCTAGAGTCTCACTGTTTGTTATGTTTTTATCACAGTTCATGTTTATGCCTTTGCCGTTGGTGTCATGGCAAACATTTTTTATTAATCTGATATTGTGTGGGCATTCATATCCAGATTATACATTCATTATTATTGAATCAATACATATTTGTTATATGTTGTTGAGCTGGCATTATGTTTATATTATATATTCATTACTGTCAATTATGAATAATTACAATTATGTCTTGAGTTTCAATAAATGATCCCTTGATACAGTTTCCTCTTTTTTATTGTTTCAGTTGATATGCGGTATTCATATGCTGATTAGAATTCATCTCCCAACAGATGCTAGTGATGTATTATGGCTGTGTGCGTGTGCAGGTAGACAGATAAGGTCACGGTCTGGGAGTGGAAACTTAGTACACCAGGTTCTATTATACTACCTCAGAATTCAGCCTGGTTGCAAAAGTGGAGTACATCCACATTGTGGGTAATATGTGCACTGTACCATGTTTCATTTCAGTGTGTTAGCTTGCTGTTGTGATTATCGTTTATGGCCTGTTTTTATGCTATCTGTGCATCGATGCCGGCTAATCAATTTATCAACTTATCAATCTCGGATCAATGATTGATGCTGATAGCCGAAGGCTATCACATTAATATTTTGTTGATATTATTGTTAGCATTTGATAAAGTATTGTTGACTTGACTTGAGAGATGTAATGATCCATCTTGGTCTTGACTTCTGTTTTGGTTATGGATTTTGCATTTACTTGATATGTGCTATCGCATTAATAATTTTGTCGATATTAATGTTGTCATTTGATAAAGTGTTGTTGACTTGATCTGAGAGATGTGATGATCCATCTTGGTCTTGATTTCCGCTTTGGTTATGGGTTTCACATTTACTTGATATGTGACTAGCTTCCCATTTGTGTCACAAAAACACTCCTCATCTGTTTTTGACTTCTTATTTACTGGCACGCAGATGCATTGAATTCCACACTTTGGGCAGTGTTTGTCTTAAAGCCATAATGGCATTTCCATTGAATAGTCTTTGTGCGGATTTTGGTGTTAGCATTGTGGTGATGATTTGTAATATTGAGATTTTAATTAAATTTAAACAATCCTTTCGGGCCATGGCAGATAAAGGCGGTTGTTTTAATATCATTGTGGTCTTGGTATTTTTATATTACATAGCCTAGACCCTAAGGTCTTAAGGCTTATGCTCGAGCCATTCGAATCACATTTGTAATATTGAGATTTTAATTAAATTTAAACAACAATTTAAACAACCCTATCGGGCAATGGCAGATAAAGGCAGTTGTTTTAATATTATTGTGGTCTTGGTATTTTTATATTACATAGCCTAGACCCTAAGGTCTAAAGGCTTATGCTCGAACCATTCGAATCACATCCGAATGTGAAGTTGTATTTCCCAAGGCATGTGGATATCTTCTGTTTCTTTTTTCAAAATTAAAGTCGCCAGAAAAGCCATAAGCCTTAAGACCTTAGGGTCTAGGGAGATTACTACGGTTCTGTTAGGCATTTAAAATTATTAAATGAGCTTCAAAAGCTTGCTTAGAGATTTGCAAAGCTTCTTGGAGATTTGTGAAGATTGTTGGAGAAGCTTCCTCAACTCTGAAATTCATCTTCAAAAGTTGGAATGGGAGTGGGTTAAGGTTGCATTGTAAAGTTTTGTTTTGGTTCTTTTTTAATCATGATGGGAAGTGGCCGGCAGCCATGGGCAAAGCCCTGTTGCATTTTTGGCAGAAGTATTCAAATAGCAATCTAGTCATGCAAGTCACAAAGGTAATCACGCAATTTTATTTGTTTGTTGCCCAAAGTAATATTTCAGTTTGATTATATCCATGAGAAATGGAAGAACTGACCATAGGCTTGCAGAAGATGATTTAAGGAGATTTGACAAAGCTTTATCTAGTTTTCATTGCATGAGAGAAATGAGGAATGTTGAAGGGTTTGTTGCATTAAAGTTTACTGAGGTTTTCTCGGCATGAATGGGAAGTTGTTGGAGGATTTTCCGGCAATTTTTATTACCATTCTTGGAATCCTTCGAGTATAAGAGAAATGTGAGCATGATAGTTGGGGATTGGTTGATTCGTGGGCTATTAAGTGTTATTGATGGAGCAGTTGGAGGTTGTTTTGCGCGAGTTATTATCACCAGATGTAAGGGTTAGAAAAGAGGAGGGAGTCTTCATGGGATCTTAGCTTTTTTGTGCCTCTCTTTGTATCAGGCATGGTTATCCTTTCCTTTAAAACCTTAGCTTCCTTTGATAGTTATCTTAATGTTGGATTCTGTAAAGATATATATGGTTGTATCCATAATGTGCTGTCATGGTTTTGAGTTGAATATGGGTTTTTATCTGAGTTCAGAGTTATGTATTTTTGCATTCATAATGGTGTGTGCATATACAATGTGCATATTCATAGCCTATAGGTGTATGAACATAAGTATGTATATTCGTACCCCTATGAATATACTTGATATCTTAGCATGGACCATTTGATTTGTGAAATCTTTAGGATCCGACCTCCTTTAGGCAACTGGTACTGGCTTCTTGTTATTTTTAAAAGGACTAGAAGACATATGATTCAGGTTTCTAGTCTTATCTTTGCCTGAAGAAGAGGGTGTTTGGTTGGATTATCATGGGGCTCTGGAGCTGGATAAAAGTATATATGTATCTTTATAAATATATATGTTTTTTCTAAATAGTGATACATATATACTTTGGCATATTTGATATTCGCATATATGCTTTTATGTGTATGAGTTCATACTACTGATGCTTGTTATTAACTAAGCCTGAGTTTGGTCGTGGTTGGATACCTAGGTGCCCTTGCTATGTCATCTCCGCTATGAGTTACTACATGGAAAACTCAAAGAGCACCGATGGCGATTGCATATTTTGTTTGTATAAGAATTGGGATCTGGAGGTTTGCATTTGTTGCATTACATTTGCTGAATGTTGTTTTAAGATAAAGATTTCTGGATAAAAACCATGCAGAAGTTTTTAGATCAACGTTTCGGATCACACTCGTGACTTCATGATCGATCAACAGGATGAGGAAATAGTATGAGTATGCAGATTTGTATGGGCAGTGGTACTTTGAGTATGCATTGAAGATGTTGTCTCTTCTTGACAGCTTGAATATTATGAAATCAGAATGTCGGGTGTTTTTTTCTTTCCTTCCTTCAATCTGTATGGATGATTCTGCAATTTGGATGGGAAAAATTGATTATGTTACCTTAATTAAGTTTGCATAGATGATTCTGGAACTTATTGATACGAATGTCACTGACTGAAAATGTCATTTGCACTTTGTTAATTATATGTGGTTGCATTTATTATTATCATATTTTGTAAGATGGGAGCAAGAAACTTGCCCTTCTATTATGCAGTAATCATGCAGCCAAAGTGGCAACAATATGCGAATGACTCGCACAAGCGCTATTATTCCGCATATATTTGTCAGGGACTGACAGTATGCTTAATGCGTAATAGAAGTATGAGAGTTTGGATTCATTCCTACAAAGCCTCATTATAACTTGCATGTCTGTGATAAGATCAAGTGGTTGACTATTGTACTCTATGTTGAGTGTTGGCTTGCGTGTTGCTCGTTATAGACTTTGTATTATCCTGAATTGTTGATGTGGTCCAATTTTTATGAATAGACTCAACTTTGAGATACTATAACACAGCCTGAATCTATGGTTGGGGTTGGGTCGGGTATAATTGGCGGGTGTAACATACTCATTGGATGGGATCAGATTACCCAATTGACCCATGACTGCGGGACAGCTTCCTTTGGATGCAGATGTTATTTTCCAGTTTCATAAATTGGTGTAGATTATTATTTACATAGTTACCATGTTTGAAAAGTTCGGATGATTCGAAAGGGGGAAAAAGTTTGGAAGTTCGGAATTTTTCGATTGGTTTGGTTTAGAAAATTCAAAAATATAAAATATATATAAATAATAAATACTATACAAATATGACGATATTTGAAAAGAAAAAACAATTACACATAATAATAAATAAATATATTATCTACAGAGTTTTTCTTTCGCATGCTTAGATATTAGTGTTTCTTGTTTCGTTTTTGTTTTGTGTTGAAGTTCTTTTAATTTGAACACCTTAATTTTTTAATTAAAAATAATAAATATAATGTTCGACCAAACTTGTTCGGTAAGTTCGGTCAGACCAAAAAGTACGGTTCGAACCGAATTTTCACTAAGTTCGTAAAAACATGGTAACAATGATATTTATTATGTTGATTGGTTAAGAAAGTAAGTTCATGAGCTCAATTGTAAATGAGTGACTTATTGTAACGTTATTTTTAGATTTGTAAAGTATTATGTTACTTTGTGGATCAATTTTATGTAGTGATTAAGAAGTTCCTATATGGAATCCATTCTTGGGAGTTGTAATTTAGTTATTACACATACTTAGTATATTATGGGTAACTTGCTTCTAAGGAAAAAGGAATCTGTGTTATTTAATACCGTGAAATGAATAGTTTGCAATGGTAAAATTGTAACCAATTTAGCTAAATTGTGGATTTACTGAGGTGGTAAACTAATATATTATTGTTTATTCAGTTGTCGTGGGATGAACCTGGAGGAATCTCACTCGCTTTATTAGACAGTCATAGTCACATGAACCCTATATATCTATCTGCCCTATATCATTATTGCAAGTGGCGTATAGAATATTTGGAAAGAATGATTATGGAAATGAAAATGAAGATAACAAGTTTAATTGGTAACCTTATGTGTGTGAACTTTGTCTTGATAAATGAGCAAAGTAGTCAAAGAATTTACTTGGTCAAGTAGTATTCATGTGAACTACAAATGGGAAATTGAGCAAACATAGATCAAGTAAAATACTGTCTTCACTATCTAATATAATTGGAATGTAGACAGAAGGAGTCTGACTCATATTGTGGAACAATCAAAATGCTAATGAGAACCCTAGAGGCAGGGAAGGCTTATTCATGACTTAGGCATGAACCACTTATGATGCATATATTGGATGAATGTGCGAAAACTTTACCAAAGGGCTAGTGATTAGTCACATGCTAGCAATTAAATTTTGTTTGGAATTATTGTGTAGAACATTTGCTTAAAAGGGAATTGTGCATATTCTATGCATGACTGTTCACAAGAAGATTGTGGAACTAATAGAAACTCTAAAGAACCCGAGGATCTTTTTCCATTTCACTAATCAATTGATAAATTAATTGTCACTCAAGAAGTGTTCCACACTGATAAAGTTAAAATAAACCAAAAGGTCAAGACTAATGTAAAGCATTAGCAGGGTGAAACATAAAGTGTTAAGCCTATATTACTTTGGCAGATTAAGTTAGTTGCGTATTTAATGAAGAGTGGGATGTTTATAGCGAAGAACACAAAAGAAATTGAGTTGCATTTGTGGGATTTGTTATGAGTGTTTTTCATGTATCACTAATTGATAATTTACACTTTATGATGTCATGGCAACATAATCAACAAAACTGCACATTTGGTTTTCATATTCTCTGACTGTATTTGTAATATGCTCTACAGGCTGCTTTCGTAATTCATATAAATTTTGTGAAAATCGTGTTTAGGAAATGCCAGCAAGGGTTCCAAAAGATCCTAATTACGAAAAATGTTGGTAGAAGTCAAAAGATTGGGAAAATAACAAATAAATTAGAAAACTTTACAAAGAAAAATGGCATTTTAGATGTTCTGACATTCTTTTGCAATTTTTGGGAAATTGAAATTTTCTACAAAATCATTAGAAAAAATTAATTTAAAATATCACCATTGATAATCCAGGGCAATCACTAAAATGTTTTGGGAAAAAAATGTAATTGAACACCAGATCTGGTTACTACGATTGATACAGAATCAACCACAAAATTAAAATAAGGGTGCTTACATAATGCATACATGAACTTTTACAAAATTTACCACAGTATTGGAGCCATCACTAGTAATCCTGTGAAACAACAGGGAATTGAGCAAAACATAGCTTATCTAAAATACTGTCTTCACGATCCAATATAATGGAATGCAGATATAAGGATTCTAACTCATATTGTGGATCAATCAAAATGCTAATGAGAACCCTAGTAGCAAGGAAGGTTTATTTGTGACTTAGACCGGGCATGAACCACTTATGACACGTATGCTTGATGACTGCGCTACAACTTGACCAAAGGGCTAGTCACACATTAGCAATTAAAGTTTGTATAGAATTATTGTGTAGAACATTGGCTTAAAAGGGGATCGTGTATATTATATGCATAACTGTTCACAAGAAGATTGTAGAATTAATAGAAATTCTAAAGAACCCACAGGTCTACTTCGTTAATTAATTGATAAATTGATTGTCACTCCAGAAGTTTTCCACACAAATAAAGTTAACATAAACTGAAAGGTCAAGACTAATGCAAAGCATTAACAGGGTGAAACATGAAGTGTTAACCCTATATTACTTCACAGGTTAAGTTAGTTGCTTATTTAATGAAATGTGAGATTTTTTTAGGGAAGAACACAAAAGAAATTGGGTTATATTTGTGGGGTTTGTTACAGGTGTTTTTCCATGTATCACTAATTTATACTTTACACTTTATGATGTCATGGCAACATAATCAACAAATCTGCACATTTCGTTTTCATATTCTCTGACTGTGTTCTGTAATACGGTCTACAAGCTGCTTTCATAATTCATATAAAATTTGCAAAAAGTGTTTAGGAAATGTCAGCAAGGGCTCCAAAAGATCCTAACTGGGAAAAAACTAAAAGAAGTCGATAGAAGACAAAAGATCAGGAAAATAACAAAATAATTAAAATTCCTTTACAATGAAAAATGACATTTAAATGTTTTTACAATCTTTTGTAAGTTTTGGGACTATTGAAATTTTGTACAAAAGAATATCACCAACTTTGACAGTCTTGATAATCCTGGGCAAGGATTAAAAATGCTTTGGATAAAAAATGTGATTGAACACCAGTTTTGGTAACTATGATTTATACAGAATCAATTGTAAGCTTAAAATAGGAGTACTTCCATAATGCATACATGAGCTTTTACACAATTTAACACAGTATTGGAGCCATCACTAGCAATGCTGTGAAACAAGTAAGTGGATAAGAGAAGTTATGGACAACAGGGAGCAGGCAAATTGAAGTTGGATGGACTCTTATCCAATGGCAGGGGGCAATGTGGTGAGCAATGCCATAAAAGACATATTAGATTGAAGAAAAATCAGTCTGGAGTTTCAAAACCAAAAACATGCTTTTCAAAAAGTTATGAAATAAAGTCAAATGAAATGGAAAAAAATGCTACCTAAAGATGGAAAACAAGAAGACTAAAATTACAAATGACAGAGAACTTCCTGCCATTATCAGCATGGAAAGTACAGAAAATATAATGTCTCAAGTATTGTATCGCTACAACACATAGAAGGACCTTGTGTGTAAGTTTCTGTAAATTATACTTAAATAATTTAAAAGTGAACATGAGGAGCACTACATTCCCTCAAGGAAACATGTTACAAGAAAATCTTCAAGGATCCTACGAATAATCCAATCGCCATATTGTACAGAATAAACTGGAACACATTTGTATCCAAACTGAGGTTTAAAATATCATTACAGTAGGAAAAACCTTCACCTTCTTTAAGGTTATTCTTGTGCTAGAGAGAAGTTAATATATTTTGCTATGAGTTTTAACTGGGTGCAAAACTTTTTGAAGGCATTTATGATTAGTTCAAACAGGCATGAGTTGTGTTATTTCAGTCTAATGCTTCCATGGATAAACTCCATATTCTCCAGTAAGGAAGATAGATGACCTCAGAGTGTGAAGAAGCCAACATATATAAACAGAAGTAACAGTAATTGCTCTCAACTTTGAATCACAGTTTGCTTTCTTTCTGCTAAAGTCTTCGAGACTTAGCCACTCCAGGATGATTATCACCTCTGGCCATCCATTTTCCGTTTACACATCCTATGAGTTATATTTTTAGCCAGGAATGACTAAAGATCAATATATGACGGTCCAAAAGATTTTATGCTTGTATCACCTACCTTGACATCCTAGCTCAGAAATGTCCCTCAGAATGCACAAATACTTGCATATATTTATCACAAAGCCTTCAACTCGTGAAAGAGACATCGATCCCATACATCAAACAGCCCATTTTTCTTAGTTCAGTTATATTTCACTGTGCTTTTCTTCTACAGAACAACGTTTTACAGGGTTTGCTTCAAACATGTATGGCCCAAATTACAGTTTTACAGGTGGACACTACCATACAGCACGGCATATCTAAATAATAAACATGCATTTTAACAAAATAATTACCAAAAATTTACAAAGAAAAATCTTGTGATCCTACATAAAACCCAGACAATGGCACAGTAGATGTATGTGAATTACCAATGATTAAAGGTTCAAGAAAGTGAATGTAAATTACCTTTGCAGCTATAGCACGCAGATATTTTGCACGGAAGGCTCCTGATGTCCGAGCCCAATACTTTCCTCTATTTCTTGTAAAAGCAGTGCGTGCAGCCTTAACTGCAACTTCAATATCTTCTGCAGTTCCAGATGGTATTTCACCTGGAAAGGACAAATAACTTAGCATAAGAATTATATGTTTAGTTGATTACAAGCATAGCACTTTTTCAAAACAGCAATTGGAGGTTGAATACAATCTCACATAAGCTAAATAATAAGCATACTCGTTGCACTATTGGTCTTGTGAAATAAAAAAGAATCACATGTTGGTAGTAGCATAGAAGTATGAAATCTGATATATAGGCATGTATATGAGCTTGTACACAGTTGCATAATGGATACGACATAGGCGGCAGCCATAGAGCTGCAGTTAACATTAATTTTCAGTCATATATTGTTGTTTAAAGAGCATAGAGCTTTGGAACAGCAGATGGGGAAAAGTACATCCATGTTGGTGAATCGTGAATTGAAATATCCAGGCCGATTATAGGTCAATCCAGTCTGAACACAATTATTAAAGTTACTCTTCACTTCTGCCCCTTCTAGCTCCTCTCATGTAGCTCACTTATCATTTCAAAATGAGGCATTCTTCACCAAATGGATCCGTTAAGGTTCAGCTCCATTATCTGGAAATAGAAAGGAGTATTGAGCCAAACATGAGCACATTAGACATTCTACCAATGAGTATCGTGTCCTCGAATAAAGTAAGGCAAAGACCTTTCTTGCCAAGAAGACTCTACCATATGAGGATTCCGAGATTCAAGTAACTTATTCCAACACTTCTAATCCTTAGCTCATGCTCATAGTCAATAACTATTTTTTCGACAATTGGAAAGCTATATTCACTCGTAATTGTCAAATGAAGAATAGTTCATAGAGATTACTCTCAACCATGGAAGCCAGAAAAACTTGATTTGCACAGAAGTTGGTAGACAATCTTTAGTTGCAGTTAGTCACATAATGAGTGGCAGTTAGTCACATATTATCGTGCTCTCAAATCGTTCTTCCATTATTTCTTTCTTCTCCGGCGGGACAGCAATTAAACAGTCATGGAAGCCAGAAAAACTTGATTTCTCTTGTTGATGCACATTCTAATGGTTTTGAGGAACCTAAAGGACTTCCTCTTTTAGGCACATTCAACATTCTATTGAGCTTGTGCCAGCTTCTCAGTTTACCAATCAGATTACTTACGGCACAACACCCATTGAGATTGTTCACATAGAGCACCAAATCAAGTAGTTGCTTAGTCAAATTATCGTGCTCTCAAATCGTGAAGAGATGCTACCCACATTTCCTAGTATTGATGATCTTTTGGACCAGCTTTGGGTTCCAAGTATTTCACTTAGCTTTATTTCATATTTGACTTCTATATCACCAAGATCACGTGGAGTCTCGTAATGTTTGGAAGACACCTTTCAAGACTAAATTTGGACTCTAAAGTGGTTGTTCATGTCTTTTGACCTCATCAATGCATCTGCCATATTCAGGCACACATCATCAATGCTATTTTCCAACCCCACCTTGGCAAATTTAGTGCCATATATTGAGATGACATCTTGGACTATAACATGTCTTGACACAACCACTTGGTCAATGTGCAAAACATTCTGGATTTTCTTTACCTATCGTCTCCAAGCATGAAGTCCTTTGGTTAAGCCTCAATTAAGTCCTTGCAGGCATGGAGTACATGTGGATTCAAACAAAGTAAATTTTCTTGAAGAGTAGCACACTCCATCCAAATTTTCAAACCTAAAGATTTTTATAGGGGGAATGAACTTCTATACCAAGTTTATTCATAAGTCATAACTACTTTCATGATGCTCATCCTCTTCATCATCTCACTAATAGAAAGGCTCTTGATTGAAGCTACATGCTGCTTAAGCATTTCATTAATCAAAAAAGTATCTTTGCTCTACTCCAGTACTTGGTTTCACTGATTTGCAACAGCCATTTGAGCTTGAGACTACAATTCCCAATATTGCATGGGTGTGGTACTTAAGGAAGACATCTAGTGGCATATCATTCTGAACCATTGTCACAAGACAAGCTCAGTTAGAACACCTATGACAAGAAAATCTACAACTCTATCCAGGCGCTCAAGAAGTGGCACCATTATCTTCCCAGTAAGAAGGTTTTGTGCGTTGATCACAGCCACTTCAGATATTGAACTCTCGGGATAAGATTCAAGAACATCCTTATTTGAAGTGGGCATCTTACATTCAACAATTTCATTTGGTGATAGAGTATAACAAGGGAATCGCCAATAAAGTGGATTATATTTTTAGTCGCACTCCTCCTCGGGTGCTTAGTATTTTGGATACCCAGCATGTAGCCTATGATGAGTACTAAGCTCTCTACTCCATAGATACTCAATTTGGGTTGATTGTTGACACTTTACAGCATCCAAGAATGGTGAATTTGACACCCTTCGCTTCACTACAATTTATAGGATGGGTGATTGTATAAGTTCACTCAACCTTGCATTTCCACTAGACCTTCTTGCCAACTTTTGTTGTAGGAAGCTGATTCGTCTCCTTCTAGTTGACATTTTGGTATATAGAAGACGTTGTATCACATTCAAGTGGTACTTTTCTAGGCCTTTTGTGCAGACATAGATTGAGGATTACACTTGTTTGTGCTCCTTTTGGAATCAGCCTAAGCCTACCAGTCGAAAACTTTGATTATATCAACCACTACTAATACCTTCTTGAGCATGGGAATTCACTTCCATGGACTTCAATGGCGGTTTTCCCAAGCCTCAGCACCAACATGATTGCATCTTTGTGGTTGTATGTTTTTCCCGAAGTGGCTATTTTTTATGCCAAGCTCCAAGACCATAGACGTTCCACTAAATACAAACTTGTTCTTCAAGTATGTTTGGACCAATTTCAGACCTATCGCTCACAATCATTTCAAACATGCGTCGCACTTCGAGTTACTTTTGGCAATCATTGTGGAAGCATCTATAGGTTGTAAATCGTGCTTCGCTTCATTCATTTGCAAACTGAGGTTGTTAATCGCACTTTAGTCCATGCTCTCCACATTTCTTGTCAGAAGAATAGGAAATATACACCTATTTGCAAGCCTTTCAACATACCTACAACCAAGTTACTCATGATTCTACAAGGTATCTCCTCTTAGAAGTTTGTTATGACTTCCAGCCTTTCGTGCCTAATGAGACTCCAATTCCTCTTCTAGCTCTAGATGCATCCCACTAGCATAATGAACAAGACAAAGCTTCTACCTTTCTTCAAATTCGGTCAAGATTCACACAAAAAATTTGGGATATTCTTTAACAAACGCAAGCCAAATTCAGGGCACTTCATGACCCACATCAAGTTCCTAATTCTTTTCAAATTCGTGATCATGTTCCGCAGATAGATTCACTTGGATAAACAGCATTTTCACAACAAACATCACAAGCTGACGCCCATCCAATATAGACCTTACACTGCTCTCCAAGTAGTCGTACCTAATGCCTTTTGACTTGATCTTCCAGCTCAGCTAGGCATCCAGATGTTACCAATGTGAGAAAGCTCAAGTTGCATGAGCCATCTCAGTTGGGAAAGGTTTCTATCACTCATCCTAAGGCAACCATACCTGATTTTTCACCAACAATTAGCCAAAGATACTTTCCTCAATGTTCAGACTCACACCAATTGCAAGGGGAAAACCATTACATACCCTGTTAGCCAGAAAATAACTCTTTGACAGCAGCCAAATGGTTCTCATAATCAGATTTTCCAGTGAAGTTCCCAAATCTCAAGTATGAATCGGTGAGAATTTCCTCTAAGCAGGGAGAAAATGATGATGATATCCATTCCAAGTAATGTGTTAGGTATGGTTATTTATTCTACATCAGCCACATCCATATATAAGTGGGTTAGTGGAAACAACATCAGTCAAAAACCATATGCAAGTGGGTTGGTGAAATTATTAGAAGGGAATATAATAATAAAGCAAAAGTAGGTTGAACATCTAGATAGCTGGAAACACTGATGTAAATGTATAAATATAGCATTCTCCTATGTAAATATTCACTCATAAATAGTCGTATCAAACGTCAAGATAATATTGGTACAAAAATTGTTGTGTCGAAATTTCATTGCAATTTAAATCAAAGCATTACAATCAGTCTTATATTTTTTTGCAGTGTCCAAAACCAAGAACGTCGCATCCTCATAGAGAGAAGTCTGCCAACCCTATATGAGAATAAAAACAATAAAGTAAAAGAGCAAGCTTTAAAAGCTTCCGCAAGTAAAGCTTAAACTCAATTTAGAATAATATAAGGACAACCTTATGTCTAATTTGCAATTTAAAATAATAAGATAAAGAATTAATTAAATGATATTATTGGTCACAAACACGTCTTAGTGTTTTTTATTAGAATACTTATGTGCTACTAAGCCTTCGTTTCTTGATTATTTCTAAGAGATTTCGTGCTAAAATAAACATGAGAAGCTCCTTGCAATGGTTTAGAGGCTAGACAGCCTTCTGAGCACGATGGATTTTCTTTCACCAAGAATCATTGCATGCACTCAGTAACTCAACCAATGATTTCACTGCAATATTGATTGTTGAATAAGCCGATTACAATTTCCTATTTGAGGAGCATTTGTAATTTGGTTTAGCTTTGTCTCATGTGTGGGCTTGAAGTACTTTGACCAAGTTAGAGAAAATATGGAGGATCAATTTCACAGTTAATTAATTGGGTATATACCATTTGTTTTCTTATGTTTCTCCCATCTCCCATATATTGCCCTTCATACGCTTTGATTTTACCATTCTCATACCTCTGCACGTGGTCGTTATGGCGAGAAAGGAACAAATAAAGTCTCATGTAGCAAACACATAGATGGCCAAAGGGTTATGGTCCAGCATTGAATTTTAGGGAGTTTTACCATGGTTGTCATAGGTTCAAGACACAGCCAAGCTCCCCAACACAAAACAAAGACCCTTTTTTACATTGCCTTTCCTTGTTGATATTTATAGTTCTCAGATACGGGAGGGACATACTCTCATACTTGTTAAGCATATCTATCATAATTTTGTTCTATTATTATGATATAGACAGCATCTTTTATCAATTATGATGTTATAGCATATTGATGGATCACGGGATCATGTGCTTACTTGAGGACATTTATATACGCTGATGACAATATTTTTGATGAACATATGGATTATCATGTTGTATGTAAGGACCTTTGATTAGTGGATTATAGTGGATTTGTGTTTATGGGAAATTTGACATTTGATGTGATACTCATATTACTTGTTTACTGGATATGCCCCCTGATGGAACAATGTGGGTTGTTTGGCCACCTATGAGATTGTGACGGTTCCATGGCGGAACGATTGTGCTTATTGCATGCTATATTATTTTATCATCCTATAATGTTTATTTTGATTATATATACAATCGTATCAAATGTTTTGCTGGCTGCAATGACTGTGCAAGAAGCAAGTCTGGCCAAGAGATTAAAGGGAACCGGGGTCCATAAAGTACACTGCATAATTCATGAACGTTCTTGGTCCACCGTACCTTTTGGGATGAGCACAGCTTGAGGAAAACATAATTTATCACCTTGCTTAGAAATTAGAATCATGTCCCTAATTAATTATCATGCTAGCCATGACGTAATCCCCTTTCCTTTCAAGGAAATGTGAAACCTTCCATTACAAGATGAAGGTTGGAACATGCTTTAGGATATGATTTAGTTTAGTCATGTACTCCAAACATTTTTCTAATTTAGTAAGTCGGAATTGGAAAATAGTGCCAATTTCAGAAAAGTGTGTGAAGAAAGCCACTCCTTGTAGACAAGAAAAATCAGGTGGGACCCAACTGGTCATGTGTAGATAGTAGGTTTCGGAAGCCTCTCTAACCTGCTAGAATACCTAGAATAGTCTAGAAGAGAACTAGAAATCCTAGGATTCCAAAAGAGGTAAGCAAAAAAGGGAAATAAAGGGACATGAGCCACTAGATGACTGGTTGAGGAACATTAGGCACTCTATAAAAGGGTTTTTATACCTTAGTAAGGGTCATTTGCCATTTTTAGTGTAGTGGAGCATAGAAGCTAGAAGTGCAAGCTTATGTCCAAGTGGAAATGAATGGTTTTGTTTTACATTTATGATGTTTTCATTCTTGTCGTCGGTTTTCCCCCTTGGTTTATTGTTGGTGAGCTGTTTAGGCATTTTTTATTGCTAAATCTTTGTGAGGTAACTGGAATCTTGTTTATGGGTTTCATGGCTTCTTTTATGGCTTGGAAAGCCTTTATTTATGTGGCTTTAAATGCTGGTTTTTTTCATTTCATTATGCTTAAATTTGTGTACTGTTATGCTACCAAAATCGGGGCAAGCCAACAGTTGTTATGTGGGATTGAGGGGTACAAGTTCCATGGGTTTCTGTGTACTGGTCAAGCAAATCCAGGACAGCAGTTCACAGCATAATTCTGAAAATTTCCAAATGCCTATTTTTTTCAATTTTTTATTTCATTTTCATATTTTGCATTTTTTGGGGGCCCTTTAGTATGGAATTTGGACCCTAAATTTTGGTGGGGTGCCCTACATGTTTGTCTAAGGCATGTATGGAAACGTAAACTGATTCACTTGATGAGCTTTTCAACGCATATTGTGGTTTCAAATTCTTATTAACGAGCTAGGAGATATGACCCACAATAAGTGGCACTACCAAAATGGTAACATCATCAACCAAAATTCGGTTTGCTTGTCCACTTTTTTCGTTCATTCCCACTTCTAAAGTGGATACATGTCATCTTCATCTACGGTAAACTTTCAATTCCAATTCGAAATCCTTCATTTACTATTTTTAGTAACTTTTAAGTTTTTGCACTGTAAAGCTATGAAGTAGATTGCATGGTATGAAGAAGATAGCGTTTGAGGCATACACCTCTCCTATGGAGATTGCCCTTTTGTATACAATCTCACTTGCAATAAAATATAGTTGGTTTTGCAATTCTTAATATGACAATTTCAGTTATGCCTTATATAACAAATTAAGCCTCGTAGTTAGTATATTGTCCACCGAATTGCATGCTTAATATGGATCAGTGGTATCAAAGCAATTCGTTCCATTCTCGCATATCTAGTCGCATAAGATCAAGAGCAACGGTCCTGAGACTCATGACCCTTCATATTATCTCACTCGCTAGTTCAAGCAACCTCAAATGGTAGAGAGGGTGATGGCAGATCCTTTTAAAGATATACTTGATGAAGTCCTCGAGAGGCAAAGGAAGGAGATGACGACATAGTTTGCTAACGTTCTCTCTCGAGTCATGCCTGAGGCAGCACACACACCACTATCAAGCAAACCCTTCAAGGGTCCGACACCCTTCAAGGTACAAGTAAACTTTGGCATTCCTCAGTTTGAAAGAAAAATCAATGCCAGTGAATAAAGTAAATCACTAGACCGACTGGAATTATATTTTTTTATGAATAGTTTCTCTGATAATGAAAAGATAACATTCACACACTTAAAAGCCTCTTTGCATGTCAAAAAATGGTGGGAAGAAATGGTGTCTCTAAGATGAATATGATGGTGAGTTAGCTCTCAAGGCAACACCTAAAAAAATGTGGGACAATTTTGTAGAAGCTATCAAAGAAGAATACTATCAAGTAAAGAATTATGATGACCAGTTCAAAAAGTTGCATCAATTGTGCCAAGGATTGGGACCATATAGTGGAAGACTACACCAACAAATTTCATGCCTTATCGGAAAAAGTTGGGCACAAGTGACAATGAGAGGCACAAAATTCTCAAATACTATAGCGGTATGCGATATTACATCTAGGACAAGATGGAGTTCACAAATGTTAGGACTACTAGGAGAAACCTATCTGGTTTACAGTCAAGCTTGAAGGGAAATTCAAGCGTTGAGAGGAACTCAAGAATATTCTCCTCGATGAAAAGTCGTATCCAAAGACAAGGGAAGGTTGATACTCAAAGCAGCCAACCAAAAGATGCACCACCACAGATGGCAAGACAAGAAGCACACATGTAGGGAAAAGCCACAAAAAGAGACTAGGATATGGTGGGAGAACTACAAGAGCAAGTACCATAACACAAGAGACGATTGATCTAATAGCAAAAAGTTTTTCACAGATTCATGGGAGCTAGACATAGTAGAAACCTCACCATCCACTAGAGAAACTTCATGTGTGCATAGAGAAGAGGAGCGCATCTGTGCGATGTAAATTCATACTGCACCATCACGACCGCATGAATAGTGCCTCCACCTTCAGGAGGATGTGCAAAGCATTTGTTCCACTCACTAGATGTGGATAAATGGGAAGGATTTGCACTTGTCTACACTGTCATTATAGATGGCAAAAGCTGGAAGAATTTTATCTCTGCACCAAAGAAGTCAAGAGGTTGAACTTGACAAAAACACCTCACTGCCACAATCATACTCTGTTGGATGGGTCAATCAAGGGTAGAGACAACATTTGTGTCAGTCGACAATGTCACTTGTCCTATTCCATCAAATTATTCAAGGATGAGATTAGTCTGTGTCGTGGCACCTTTGGGATGTCTTGTGATGTGCTTCTCAGACAACCATTACATGTGGGCATGCCATGGGGTTTATGAGGCTGAGGCCGAGGAGCGTCATGGCATTGTCTCTAGTGTTCTAAGCATGCTATCTGATACGAGAGGTGGCCTCTACTAAGCCAATAGTATCCTCGATCATTACAAAGTAATGCTAGTGTATGATTTCTCAGAACATGGACCTTTGTCTCGTTCTCATTATCAGATCCCGAGGAGAATCAAATGGTTGCAGCAACCACCCATGTGCCACTACCACAATTCAAATAGTGTCAGCAAAAGTAGATGGACTAGATGCTCTAAAAATATAGAGATGCCTTCACCTCACCTGTTGGGGTACCTCTACACTATTAAGATAAAACATTCTATTGATTTGGTGCTTGGAACTGCCACTTCCAAATGGGTCGATGTATAGGTGGTTCAGTGCTTGAGAATGATGAGTATCAAGACATCAGATTCACAAACTGATTTAGAAAGGCCACATTCGACCGAGTGCCTCACTTTGCGGCAGCCCAATCGGGCTTGCCGCAAAAGAAGGATTGGAATGTGTCAATTTTGCATTGATTATTATGCCTTGAATAAGATCACTGTCAAGATCTGGTATCTGCTCCCTCAGATTGACGACCTTCTGTATCAGCTCAGGGGGCTCAAATTCTTTGACCAGGATTGATCTTAAGTTAGGATATCGCCAAGTGCCCATTGATCCAGTTGATGTGTGGAAGACCACCTTCAAATCCACAGGAGGGCTTGATTGAGTTGCTTGATCATGCCATGGTCAGTCTCACAAAGGCACCAAGCAACTTTCACAAGGATGATGAATGATGTCCTCAGGCCCTTCATAGATTATTTTGTGGTTGTCTACATGGATGACATTCTTGTCTTCAATAAACACATGGGAGGAGCATTGTGCAGCAGGTTCAACAGGTTCTCCACACCTTTTGCATCAACATAAGATCTATGCCATGACATAGAGAAGTGCTTCCTTTGGTTTGAGAAGCATTCAGTACGTAGGCTACATCATGAAACAAGAATGATGTCCACGTAGATCCAAAGAATATCCGAGGTCATCAGGGATTGGCCAACCCCAAAAGACTCTTACAGAACTCCACAATTTTCTTGGAACTTGGCAATTTCTACTGCAAATTCGTGCTTGGGTTCTCTCACATCATACATGTCCTCTAAACTAGGTAGCATAAAGAGAGGAGCAAAAGCAAAATTTGTATGGATTGAGACATCAACACTGTCCATTTTCATAGCTCGAAGTAGAGGCTCTGTTCAAACGTTGCCAGTCCTTGTCTTGCTAGATCGGCAACAATCTTTTGAGATCAAGACAGATGCCTTAGAATTTGCCATGTGGGCACTAGTTCTCACCCAACACATGGTCACCCTTAGTTGCTGTACAACTTGGTGAGACCTTCTCCAACATAGTGCTCAATATCCTATTGCTACATACGACAAAGGAGTTGTACAGCATTGTGTAGGTCATGCAAAAAGTGGAAACACTATATTTTGGGCAAAGAGATCCATCATACATACAGATCATAACCCACTATTCAATTCATGTAAACTCAAGGCAAGTTGCAAAATGACTGTCATCAGAGATGGTCCCACCTACCTACAACAGTTCCACCTCAATAGTCAACATAGGATAAGGGAAGTGCCAACTGAGTTGCTAGTATCTGTGAGCGTCAGTCCTCCAATTGCAACATTTCCAACAATTCTTGAGTTCAACTCATGCAGGCATGAGACATTAGAGTGGCCTCAATTTTATGAAAGAGACTTTGACTTCTCTGACATAAACTAGATAGTCTACAGATCTCATGATACATGTTCCTGACTAGCATTTGTTGGAGTGGATTTTGTGCCAGGACTGTGTTTGTACAGGGGATGTCTGAAAATGATTAGGGAGGCTCATTAAAGTTGTTGGGCAGGTCCCTTTGGGGTAGAGAAAAGGGTGGAAATTTTTGCAGAATTATTCCTACTAGCCGAAGCTTCATCACGATGTCACTAGATACATCAAGTCTTGCAAAACGTGCGCAATTGCAAATCTAGACAATTGAAGTAGATTTGGCATGCACCCCTTCCGATTCCAGAAAAACTTTGGGAGTCTATCTCAATGGACCTCGTGACAAGTCTTCCCACAAAAACAAAGTGACGTGATTGTGTTTTCATGGTGGTCAACAGGTTACCAAAGATGGCAGCAGTAGCACCTTGCAAAAAGGGGATCCTGGCAGAGGAGACTGCCAAACTATTATTCAAGTAACGCGCGGGATCATTTTGGCCTACCACAAAGCATTGTGTCAGATAGGGATAGTAGGTTTGTTGGGATCTTTTGATCTACACTATGGTTCATGATGAACACAAGATATAACAAGTCCGCTGCATTCCATCCTCAGGGCAATGGATAGATGGAGGTGGTGAGCCGTATGATTGTGCATGTTCTTCAGATGTACCATTCATAACATATGTGCACATGGGATGAGAGTCTTCTATGTGTCGAAGATAGCTACAACTGAACTCTTCATGGCTCCACATGACATAGCCCATTCCAGGTATGTCTTGGATTTCAACCAATAGCCCCAATCGATGTGACATTGCCCATTGTCGTGGAGGAAGAATCACCCCATCTCAAAAAGAGATGGATAAGGCAATTAGGTTTTTCAAGCGAATTCGACACATTCACTAGCAGGTTCATGAAATTCTCAAAAAGATAGTCAGAAATGCAAACAACATCATGATCAACATCAGATTCCCCATAAATTCCAAGTGGGTGACACATTCTCATTGCATCTTTAGAAGAAGTGGCTCAAGGGTCCAAACAAAAAGCTCAGACTCCTACAACATGGGCCATTACACAGTTGTAAAGCAAGTGGGAGAAAATGCATTTGAGCTTTGCTTACCACCCCTACCTTTGGGTTGCATCCAATGTTCAATGTAGAGTTTCTCTGCCCATACTTTCCACCACTCTTGAAAACATCAAATTTGGTGAGAAGTTGTAGAGCACAAAGCTGAACCCAGACTGTGCGACACCAACGACTGCTGATCAGATCATTGATAAATTGGTCAATGAAATGAAGCATCAAGAAATCCCGCTTTATCACATGGTGAAGGTAGGGCAGTTGGCAGCCAAGGAAAGTGATTTCCCAGGAACCAGATTTGGCAAACATTTCCACACTTGGTCGAAAATCTAGAAGCAATGGGACCCATTACTTCTCAAGGAGGAACAATATAGATGGCCATTCATAGCATAATTCTAAAAATTGTCGAAAATCTATTTTTTGATTTTTGATACATTTTTGTATTTTGCATTTACATGCCCTACATAATTGTCAAAGCCACGTATGAAGGGAACCTAAACTAGTTCACTTATTGAGCTTTCCAACGCATATTGCAGTTTCAAGCTCTGATCGGCGAACCAGAAGATATGACCCCAGCAAGTGGCACGGCTAGAATGGTAACGTCATCAATCAGAATTCAGCTATCTAGCCACATTTGCCATTCATTTCTACTTGTAAGGTGGATACATGTCATCTTCATGTGGATTGACCTTTCAGCTCTCATTCAGAACCCTTCATTTACTATTTTTAGTAACTTTTCAGTTTTTGCATTCTATAGCTATATACCAGACGCTATGGAATGAAGAATGTGGAGTTCAAGGCATATCTTTTTCCTGCAAAGATCGCCCTTTTTGTATACAGTCATTTGCAACAAATCTTTGTTGTTTTTGTAATTTTTGTTCTGTCAATTTCAATTCTCTTTCTATAGCATATTAAGCCACATAATGTAATGTCCCTCTTCTCGAATAGATCTCATTGAAGACCTTTGGTCCTTTTTGTCTACCCGACGGCCAAAGGATGTGTGTCAAGGGTGACTAAGTTTTATTATTTTATTATATTGTGCAAATATTAAAATAAAATATTATAAGTTGCACATATAATAAATAATAAGCTTATTAATAAAATAAAAGAGTCAAATGTAAAAATACAATTATTTTTAATTGTATTTAACATAGGGATGTATGACTTGTCCATGTAATGGGAAAATAGGGAAATGTGACATTAGCTTCCTTAGAAAAATGTGACTTGGACAAAGGAGGAAGAATGGAGTTTTGAAAGAATAAAAATTATTACTCCTCCAAAGAAAATGCGACCTAGTCTAAGGAAAATTTGGGGCACATGTCTAGAAGAAATCACTTGTTGTGATTGGTTGAGTTGGAGGTCCCTTTGGGCCAATTTTCCCTTTAAAAGAAAGGGTTGACTTAGAGGAGGGACATCATATGATCATTTTATCAATCCAGATTTTTATTATCAGATTTTGCATCGTTAAGAGCTCTTGCTTTTATCATAAATTCCAGGGACGAAAACCCTTGTGAATTCTACCTCTTGTGGACAAAAACCCCAAGGAATTGAGAGGGGATTTCACTCAGAAATTTCCAGCATTGTTAATCAGATTTCCAGGTTCATTTCAGCAGTGTTTGTGAAGAGTTTTTGAAAGTATTTTCAATGGTTTTTGAGCAGCAGTTGAATCGATCTGTTGTGGGTAGTTGTGGCAGCAATTTCAGAGGTATTTCCCTCAAAAATATTTGTCAAATATTCTCCATAATATGGTAAACCAAATCGTTGTATTTTAATCATTTTCTGAAGTATATTTTGAAGGTTTTAAGGCAAAATATTAAGCAGGCTTCAGATATGATTTCTGGGTTGTTTGGCTGCAATAAATTCAGTTTTTTTCATGATTCAGTTTCTAAATATTTGGGTAATCATCTGAAATCGAAAATATAACTTTTGGGTGTCATTTGCATTAAGATCTATCTTAAACCCTAGTCGCATTTTCTCAAATAAATCCAGATCTACATTAGGGTAATTGCCATAATTATCATAGATCGGTATTTGGTGTTTTTTATTGACCTCGAGTTGGTGGAAAACAAGTGAGACCCATTTAGGGATCTTTCAAACCCCGAGATTTATTGTAAACTCTTTCAAACCTACTGCCTTAACATTAGTGAACTGTGATCGATCCGTGTATCTTGATCTTGCACACCGTGTGTGACTACCTTCTTCTCGTATTGTTTAGCTTGTGAATTGTGGACACTACCGAAAAACTTCCGAGAGTACAATAACAAAGGCAAAAACTATTTTAGTGTTGGTTTGCTCTTGCTGCTCTGCACGTTTTCTGTCGGACAGATTGAATAAGCACACTTGACTGTGAAATCCTTAAAAAAGATTTTCTGGTGTATCCCAAAAAGGGGGGAAGCAAAGATTTTACTCATATGAGAGTTGATGTTTGTTAATTCAATTCATGGGGCATTCAGAGTGCTATTTGTGATGCGAAAAAACCTATCAAACAGACAATTAAATAAAATATATTTTAGAATGTTGAACAGTAGAAAATGGCGCTCAAAGCAACGTAGACTGTTGTTCACAAGGTGAGAATTTGGATCCAATTTGATCAAGCAAACACAAAATAAACCCTCTCAAAACCTTGAGGATGCCATGAATTCGATTTAATGAACAAAGAAAAAAGGTTATTTTTTTACTCTCTCTCTTGAATCGATGAAAACGGATCTTGGGGGATTGATGCCATGGAGCGGAAACCGACGAGAAACTTCTCGAGATGCTGGAGGGTGCGAAATGCCCCCTTTTTCCCTCTCTAAATAGCTGTTCTCTCGCCCCTATCTTGCCTTCTCTACAGCTATATATATTATTGAAATGAAAGTATGATACTTGCCTATTGTTTCTTCCGTTGCAGGATTGATAACGGGGAGACGATTCCCTTTGATGGGTGCCGTCCATTCGCCATCTATGAAGAGCAGTCGAGTGGGTACCTTCACCGCCATGATCTTTGAGCAGAAGCAGCAGCTGAAGAAGAACCAGCAGAGCGGATGAAGATTACTAATGAGAAAACATACAATTTATAAGTAATCTGGTAGATCGCTGCTAATATTCAAGTGGTTGAGGATTGTGAATCGGCCTTCCCTTACAGTGCCAACATTGCGTAATCATTTAATCACTCCAACGTGCTTTTGCCATATACAAAAATAGGAAAATAAGATATTACCGAACACCCATACTTGAAGATGGGCCAAAAACTGCTACTAGAGGAGAGACAAAAGACACCATCTCCACCACCCTCCCAACCCTCTCAAAGTATGTGAATGATGTGGAAAGAGGCATTCCATTAACAATGCAATACATCTTGAAAGTGGAATTGTCTATTACGAATTATTGTGGAATTGTCTTTTTAGTTGATTACATTTTGAAAGTGGAATTGTCTCTTTAAGAATTATTGTGGAACTGTCTTTTTAGTTTATTACATCTTGAAAGTGGAATTGTTGTGGAATTATCTCTTTAGTGTAATACATCTTGAAAGTGGATTGACGTGGAATTGTCTCTTTAGTGTAATGCATCTTGAAAATGGAATTGTCTCTTTAGTGTATGTTTATGTGTTCATTAATTATCAATTTACATTAAGATTTTTATTGATGTGTTTCATCAAGTTTTTATATGTATATCTCTATTTTTTCTTTGTTTATCTCTATACGACCTTATCCCTCTTGTCTAATTAGTGCGTATAAAAAATATTTTTAAGAAAATAGTAGAAGGTTCAAATCCCACTACCCCCTTTTTTTGTGCTAGATTGGGGCCCCTTTCTTTCAACTCTTTGTCCCATAAACTATTTGATCTTGTGAATGTTATTAAAGTCTTTCATTCTTGTTTTCTTATGTTTTCTTTCTCTTTCCCCTAGTTTCTCGAGTTTCTAGCTCTTTTTGTTATAAATGTAGTGCAGTCAATGACTAGAACCATACTATAGTTGTGACTCCCTTTTATATGTGGGCTCTTTGACACTTATTTTGGGTCCCTCGAGTTTGTTTGACCTTCTTTGTTAATTTTTTCAATGTATTGTCTGTTGTTAGGCTATCCAATGTAATGCAAGTGGTAAACTCTTCTCAATTTTAATTGTCTCTTTAATGTAATACATCTTGAAAGTGAAATTGCCTCTTTAGTGTATTTTGGATTTGCTTCACAACTCAAAAAAAATCATTGTGAAAGACATTTAATCAAGATGTTTAGTGTATATTTGTGTGTTCATTAATTATTGGTTTAAATTAAGTTTTGTATTGATGTGTTTTCTGTGTTTGATCAACTTTTTATATGTCTATCTCTATTCTTTTATGTTTATCTCTATATGATCTTATCCCTCCTAGCTAATTAGTGCATACAAATACATTCTTTAAAAAGTAGTAGGCGGTTCAAATCCAACCACCCTTTTTTTGTTGTTGTGCTAGAATGGGCCCCCTTAATTTCAGTTCTTGGTCCCATAAACTATTCGGTCTTGTGAACGTTATTAAAGTTTTTCATTCATTCATTCATTCTTGTTTCGTTATGTTTTTGCTTTATTTCCCCTATTTTCTCGAGTTACTATAGTTTTGACTCCCTTTTTATGTGGGCTCTTTAACCCTTATTTTGGGTCCCTCAAGTTTGTTTTCCCTTGTTTGTCAGCTTTCCCATTGTCAGGCCATCCAGTGTAATGTTAATGGAAAACTCTTATCACTTTTATTGACCTAATCAATATAACAACATTTTTTTTATGTTTTTCAAATTTTCTTAAATGTTTGAATGTTACTTTAAATATTTGGTTATTAATTTTAGCACATGGACACTTCTCTATCATTTAATTCATTTTCTAAATGCATCAATGCATCTATGTATTAATAGACTTCTTAAATTCAAATTAAGACCCTTTTGACGCACACACCGACGTATAATGGGCAAGAAACGTGACAAGGAAGGGCCAATAATCTCATTCAATCTAAACACTGGTCATAATGACCCACACAAAAAAGAAGAATTATCATTTTCATTGAATTTTGTGAAAACCTTGAGAAATCAAGAAAACCAAGGGAAGAGAGAATAATATAGGGGAATGTTGCAAATTTATAACAAATAAGTAATCTCAAACCAAAATTTGGTGTCTATGTGATGTCCTACTTTGATATGTGTATCCATGCATACATATCAAAGTAAACATAAATTTGGATAAAGAGAAGTCACTTCAATCACCTAAATATTTATTGAGAGTTATCAAAGTCAATATCAAAATAACGATGAGCTAGAATTCAAAATAAGTGAGAGATCGTATGATTTTCAAAGTGAATAGATACAATTTTTTTTTAACTAACATCCATGCTCATAAGTCACATGGTAAAGAAACTTGAGCCCCTACAAACATATCAGGAATACGTGTAGGTGCATCAGTGTCTAAATAATCAACAATCAATGAACTAATGAAATCTATAAAGATGACTTGTGTTGTCGAAATGAGCACTCTGTTTCATTTTTAGGCAACTGGTCATAATTGTAAAACTTAGAGGCTTTTAATGGTACTAATGATTTAACAAAAATAGACTTTTTGTAAAACCCTAATTGCAGTGTAAAAGATGATAAACAAGCAATGAAGTACAAATATGACCTAAGTAATTAGCAAGATAAAAATGAAACCCTAGGTCCAAGAGAATGGATAAAGTACTTAGTTGATTTCATAATAATCCTGAAGATGTACAGAGCTAGAAAATTGATGGAACAAGAGGGTAGATTGTTGCAACCAAACCCAGAAAATCACATAACTATTTGAAATGTCAAAACTAGGGCACATGGACTGGGTTAGGGGTGCCTAGGCGCTGGAGACTAGTTCTGGGTTCCTGTGACTGCCAAAAACCTTAGAAATTGATTTTTGTAGTGTTGCAAAATGTTCACCAATATTCGTTGTTGATCGCCTGTAGGTCACTAGAATATTGTCGAGTTCACCTGTAACCTGCAAAACAAAAAACCTCCTATAAAACCCCAAAACACATCAAATCTTAAAAAGAAAAAGATGTAAACGGGGAGTCGAACTGACCCCGGTAGTCACCTGACAAAGTGAACTTATGAACGAGTGTTGCACTACATTTTAGACTCCGTGTAGTTCTCGTGTGTGTGTGTGTGTGTGTGTGAGTAAAAATTGTGCCCTAGGTGGCTCTTATGTCATACGCACTTAATAGCAAGCAATACCTAGATATAGTAATATAGATAGATGTGCGGATGTCAAAATCAACTTCCCCTCCTATGCGTGTATGTAAAAAATGTAGTCACATTGTCCCTTGAATGAAGCTAGATAGATGTTTTGATGCTCCTTAAATGACTTTGGATGCAACCTTCAGTGATAGTAATAGATGTTTAGAGTTTGGTCCTTTATTATGGTCACATAGCTTTGTATTTATATGATTCCCTTGGTTGAATTTCACAATTAACAATTAAAAGGTCAACCCATGAGAAAACAAGATGCCTGAAAGATAAAAATGCCCAAAAGGGGCAAGCAAGATATAAAGAGGTCGGGGGCGCCAAGAAAGATGGGGGCTCCTAGGTGTTGGCGTCATGGCTGGGTGCTGGTGTCTAGAGTGATAAAAGATGAAACAATGAAGCATTGACTGGGTTGTAGAGTGTAAGAGGCCAAGAAGAAGACACAAAGGCCAAAGACAATTGTTAATTGCTAGTTTTCTCACTCATGAATCATATGAATAGTGGTGTGTAATTAGGACCTAAAAATGTACCCAAAGTGCGTGATTTAGTGTTTGCATTTGCCCCCAATTTATGTTTTTGAGTGAATACTCGATAACATAAAGTAGACAAGAGATGCATACTTGATAACCATGTGGATTGATGGTGAAAGAGTGTTGAAGAGGCAAGATAAAGTGTAGAGTGATAAAAATGAAGCATGGAAGCTAGAGAAGAGGAAGTGACCCTAGGGGTGGAAGTGTATGTGTTGTGTTGTGTTGTACATGTTGTCATTTATGTGCTTGTGTTGTGCTTGAGACTATTGCTTCTTATAAGGATGGACCTGTAAAAAGAAGAGCAAAAGAGTAGTCAAAGTTGTGTATGTGAAAAATTCGATCCAAATATGTAAAAACTATGTAGAAGTGTGTAAAAATGTGAAAAGGAACAAGTGCACTTGATCCATGATGAGTGAAGAGTGTAGAAAGGATCCTAAATATGCTTGTAGAAGGATGAGCTTTTTAGGTGATCTCATGCCAAGAACGAGTTTTTTAGGTGATCTCATGCCAAGTGTGAGTTTCTTGGGTGATCTCACACCACGATAGAAGAAGTGTTAAGGAGAATGGTCTAGTGTTATTCTCCTACCTTGACTGCTTCCCAATAATTTATACACCATTGCAGATGGTGTGATCTTGCTCTGTTCAAGTTCGAACCATTTCGATCCAATTCGATCCAACACAAAAATAGAAAAAGGAGATAACATGCATGTTTCTTGCTGATGGATTGATTGTTCTTGTTTTGTGAAAGTCGTTGTGTAAATTGTTGGAAATTGTGTCAATATGAGAAAAATATTGTAGCTGACCCCTGGTCATATACGCCTAGGAAAGGTCAGAAGCGCCCAGGTGCTAGTGTCTGGAGCTCTCATGCGCTACTGTCTGGGCCTGGGCGTGTAATGTCCCTTTTCTCCCAATTTGAAGGCATAATTAGATCTTTCGGTTATTCTTTTTCATGGTCATGTTGAAGAAGATAAGGAGAAAGCAAATAATATGTCTTTTAATATTTTTTAATATGTTTTTAGTGTGATGGACTCAACTATATGGGTTGGCCTTGGTGTTTAAGGAAAACTAAATAATTATAAGGGGCCGGCCAAGGCATAATAAATGGATATAAGGGAAAGGTCGTGTCTTTTCAATTTTGGCGCCACCCTTAGAAATTAGTATAAATAGGGGTGAGAGGGTTCATTTGGAGATATCGACTTCACTTGTAAAAATCAAATTTTGAGAGAGAGCTCTCGTATCTTTCCAACTGGGACGAAAACCCCATTTAAGGTCCATTGTGAGGGACGAAAACCTCTCACTCTTGACTTAAAACAATTAATATTTGTAGAAGATTATTATTATATTGAAGATCATTTTGTGTAATTCTGATTTTCCAGTTATTTTTGCTACTTCGACTTGTATATGATTGAAATTCAAATTATTATGTGCAAATAACTTTAAATCGATTTGCTAAATCAAATTGCCATATTTTATAAATCCCAAATCTGCATTTTCACACATTTCAAGGCACTATTTTAGGCAAATCGAACCACTTTTGAGCTGCTATGATTTTTGAGCATTAACAATAAATTCCAGCAGTATTAAATTGCATATATCAATTTGAATTGGCTTTAATTCATTGCAAATTCATTAATAATCATTTGATAATTGTTAGTCGATGCTTGTTGATGAATTTGGGCTCTTATTTCAAGGAAATTAACCCGCTATAATTAATTTTCAGTTTGCTGCAATAATTATGGAAATTTCATATAAACCCTCAAAAAGAGTTATTACAGTGGTATCAGAGCATGGATTCTCTAAGGATTGGGGCTTCAAAAATCAAGGAGGTAGAAAATATCTTTAAGGAGTATCAAGCTCTTCCAGAAGACATTCGAAATGCCCTATCATTTTTAGAACTCATAAAATGGAAATATGGTATTCCAGATTTGTGCCACGAAGGGAAAACAACCAGGAAGAATAATTCAACCCCTACCTCTATTTTAGCTCCAGATAGTCAACATAGTGAGGTAAGTGTTGATCATTGCTTGACGAATAATGATGATGTCTGGAAGAATGAAGAGAAACATGTGCTTGAAGGTGATGAGAATGGCCATAAAAACCTCCCTCAAAAGATAAGTGGCACCAGCGATAAAGATGAAAGAAAAGGTGGTGAACAAGAAGCGATGGAGTTAAGAATGAATGAAACCCATTTCCAAGGTAAAAATGATATAAGGCTGATCCAATTGAAGAATCAAAATTGGGAAAGAGCCACCAAGATATCCTAAGTACTTGTGAACAAGGTATGAAGGAAGAATAAGTGGACGAAAATCTTGTTGAAGATCTGAGGATTGAGTATATTTCAGATTAATTACTCCCTAGCTTGTCATCACGTAGAGTTGATCAACATCATCAGTTTGATTCAAATATGGGCAGAATACGATGCACATTTAGTGGTAAGGAGTACTCACATCCTTTCCATGCATGTAACAATACAAGTACAAGAGTTGATAACCATCTCTCCAAGATCCATTGTCTGTACGCTAAGGTAACCATTCCCTCTTTCAATTTGGGTAGCCATCCTCTTGATATTCTTATGTTGAAAATAATAATTTGGAGTAGTGTTGATAATAGTACTTTAAGGCCATGGAAATGGGAGGAAATATCTCATATAGAACAAGATGAAGGAGCTGGAATATACCTAACAATAACAAAAAGGGGGCCAATTAAAGAAGATATCAACCTTATGGAAGCACAAGGACATGAGGGAATTGAAAAGCAAGCATCAAGCGAAGAGAGAATGAAGGTAAGCACCCGGAAAGTGGAAGATCGTGAAGGTAAGATGTTTTGGAAATATTGCTCGCACGATGATTTAGAAGTTCTAAGTATTGTGGGAAGCCCTTGGCATGGAAGTATTTCAATTTGGGCTTATGTATCGACTCAGATATGTCACAATGAGTGTTTTGGTGCTCGGTTTTAACCTTGCCCCTTTTGGACTAGAATTTTTTCAGTCTACGTGTTTTGAAATAATCTGTCTTCTTGTGTGGATGCATGAAGTTTTATATTTATCAAGTTGTTGTCGTTAAAACCTTCTCTATGGACGTGAATCATGTTGAGTTCTGTGTCGGTTGTAGTTTCTCTTTCCATGCGTACCTGTTGGTTGTTTGGTCATAGATGACGGGTTTTCCCCTTCTTTTATTTTCCATGATCATGACTTCTTTGTTATTTTTGTCCCAGCATCCGCAGACACGTGGTCGTCTTTAATTAGACGCGACAGGGCGGGTTTATTTGGTGAACTTGTCACTTTTGTTACATTTGTAAAAAATGCCAAATTGGTCCCATGGCTCCGATAATTTCTAATTGGCTATTCAACAATATGAAGCGGCGAAGAAAATTTATTACTTTGACCCCAAAGATGTGCACGTGTCATAAGACGAGCGGTTGCGGGAAGGCGGACCCTTTTGGAATTTTGAGGCATTATAGTGAAAGGCGTAAAAGTGTAAAAGGAATTCCTAGAGCCCGCAAATGGACACGTGGTTGTTTTTAAGTTAAAAGCGGGGAGGCGGGTCATTGGAGGAATTTGGAACTTTTAGCCTTGTTTTGAAAAAAGGAGTAAGGTATAAAAGTGAAGCACGGCCCCGCAAGTGCCCAGATAAAGCCACGTGTTGAGTCTACATCAAAGACGGGAGGGCGGGTCGCCGGAGGTATTTTGGAAATTTCAGCTTTGTTTTGAAAAAGGTAAAAATGAGCCGTAACTCTACCTGCACCCTAGGAAAGCCATGTGTTAAACCTATACTGAAAGCAGGTGGGGCGGGCTAGATGTTTAAAAGCACACAATTCCTCTGACTGGCATAAAATGCAAAAGGCCCCCCACGCCCACCTCAACTAAGATCTTTTCCACGTGGATGACCCAATTTTGAAATTGCAAAAAATAGAGTTAACGGTTGTAAAGCAATGCATTTAATTCTGCCACCATAAATGCTCCTATTGTAAACAAAGGACCTTGGGGGATGTCAATATATTCATCTTTTATTGTTAATTTGAAGATCTTTCATCATTTTTATCTGTGAAGTGCTTTTGAAATATTGTGGGGCTCAATTTGTGAACCAGAAAAGTGTGAAAGTTGCCGTCTTGAATTGGAATTGCTCAAGTACCTACAGAAAACCAATAAGAGTTTGAAACTCATGTGTTTTGTGTTTGTTTCCATCAGAAAATTGGTTGAAGTAAAGTTAGGGTTTTTAAAAGAAGACTATGTCATTTTCTTCCTTGGGTAAGTCGAGGGTCACAAGTGAGCTCGACATGATAATAGATATAAAGTTGATGAATGCCAACTTGAATGATTTTCTTCAACGATTGAGTAGTGCCCACATGAGTGAATCCTTGAAGGCAATTTGTGATAGTTGCATTTCCTTGGTGAGTGTTATTCCACTTTATGTCCAATGCCCAGAGTTAGTGTGGTATTGTACGATGACTTATGACTCTGAGAAGAGAGAAGTATTAGATGGGAGCGAGGATGTGGTGTTGACATTACCACAGACAGCCATAAGGGTAATTTTAAAATTACCTATAATTGTAAACCCCATTACTATTGGTATCAAACTTGCCTTAGAGGATTAAGAAGTAAAAAAGAAGGAATTTGCAAAGATGATAAACATAAAGTGGCTCCTTACAGATAGAAAGGCATCTGCCAAAATCCCCAAAAGACTAGTTAGGGCTCAATTCATTGAAGTGGTTGAAGATATCATTGTGCTTTCTGAGTCAGATGGCTTGTTTGGAGACTACAAATGAATTTAAAGAATGGATGCCCACCTACATATGGATTATCTTAGAAAGAAAAGGAGATATTTGTTGGGATACTTTCATTTCTGATGCAATTCATGGTCATATGGCCACCCTGGTAACTAAAATTGAAATGGGGAAAACTACAGATTTGGAGTTTTATATGATGACTTATCTGGTATATAATTTTGCAGCACATAGGCATTTCCCGGCATTATCACCACAAGTTGATGTTAAATGGTGCCCAATGCATGAAATTTTCCCCCAATTACAATTAACTAATTTGAATGGAAATATCAGGTTAGTAAATGATGCTTTCATTGCACCAATTATTTGCTTGTTCAAACCAAAATGGGGGTAGTATAGAATTTCTGAGCATGCAAGGAAAATAATTATGGAGTATGGATGTTACTTCATTCAATACAAGAAGTTCACCTACATCATAGTTAGTGGTTTTGAAGGAAAACCTTTCAAGTTACCAAGGTATGTGGATGACAAGCTTTGTTTATGCGAATTGGCAAGACAATTAGTGCCTGTGCACAAGGTAATTGCTGGGAGGCACAAAACGAATGTTAAATTCCGTATTAGAATTGGTAAGTTTTCTTGCCCCTCCATTATAAAAGCTAGATTGATTGGAGAAGAAATGAAGAGCTTGGCCATGGAGACATTTGTAGGTAGGCCTAATTATGACATTCAGTGGGTGGTTAACAATGTGGCTAATACTTTCGAACATGAGCCTCACTTTGAGGACTATTGGATGAATTGTAAAGATGAAGAAGATGTTAGGTTGAGAGATTTTTCAAGGATGAGTTTGTAACAAGTTGTGGATTTCAAGGTTGTCGTCATTCCAGAAGGACTTGTTGATGATTTAAATACAGTAAGTAAATTTTATATTGATCAGAAGGAAGAAATTCAACCCATAGCTCCCCCAAGTTGGGATGAGGAAGAATCTGATGATCCTTATATAAGGATAATAGATGTCATGAGGAGAGTGGTGATTTGGTTGATCTAGATAAAATTTTGACCTATCAATACAGAACACAAAGATTCTAAATCACTTTAGAAGTCTGGGAAACTTGGATGATGATCTCCCACATCTGAGGGAGGGTGCTGATAAGATTGACCCATTAGGAGGAAAAGCTCCTTTATTTCCCTTCAGAAGGCATATTGTTGGGCTTATTGATGAATGGACAACATCCACAAGTGAGATAGGTACTTCCATGTCTGCCCTCAGGTAAAAAACTTAAAGAATGCTCTTGAAATCCATGGAAAATGCCCCAATTACTCCTGCAGTGCCACTCCAAGCAAAGGGAAAGGGTTTAGCTTCGCATGTGGTCCTCCCAAATGTTGTGCCAGAGCAACATAGTACTGAGAAGTTAATGAGTGTAGCTATCACAAGTGATCATAGTCAGCCCAAGCAACACAAAGAGGAAAACAGAGCACCACCTAAATTGATGAAGTTTGAAAGGGCACACAAGAAGCCCAAAATTTTCCATCAGCGAATCCTGGTGAGGGTAGGTGCCCATACATCAAAGAAATTCAAACATAGAGATGGGGAAATTGATCCCCCAAGAGTGAAAGAACAGATAACGACCATAAACAACAAGACATACCATTATCGAGTATGGGGAAGTCAAGCACTCTAATCCCTCATTCATTCTTTGTGGAGAAAGAAGTAAAGGAAACTCAGAGTTCAGTTCCTCAGGGGAATGTTGCAGTCAATACAGTGGACATCCAATTTGCTATTTCATGTATGGACATTCTTGAAGCTCTACTTCTTAGAGATATTAATACACCTCAAGTACAAACAATGAGCGATTGAATGAGAAGGGAAAGCAAGTTATCACTTAAGCAAGGACAAGATATGAAGATCTCAAAAGTCACTTAGATGAAATTGACGGAGTAATTAAAGACTGTGACAATGAGATCTTTTACTTGGAAGGAATTCTCCCCAAGCTTGATCGTATAACAAGGCTCAGCGAGGAACTGATTGAGCAGGAAGACCTTGCACCAATAGAGCACAAAGGGAGCCAATATGCTCTTGAAGATTTGACAAAGATAAGATTGGATACCCTAAAAGAAATCAAGAAAAAAACTTGAAGGACTAGGTTGATGATTTACTTTATGCCATTAATAGAAGGCTAGAAGACATGGTGGTGGATAAATTTAAAAAGTGTTATGGGGATTTAAAATTGGATTTTTTACTTAGTTCATTTGAAAGCAATATCCACAAAGACAACTTCTCCTATGACACTATTGGAAAAATGATGAAAATTGAAAATAGGATTGAGGAGTTGAGAGTAAGGCCATTTGAATACAAATAGAAAATGGCTCAATGTTTAGACGTAGTATCAAGACAAACATTGATTTTCCATCACCACCTGGGACCAGATGAAGATGAAATGAATGAATTGTTCAGAAGATATGATGCTTATGTGGCTAGATTTCTAGAGGAGTTGGATGTAGAAGAAAAGGATGAAGAGAAGGAGGCTACATATACAAAAGAAGAGGAGCATGCCTGAACACTCTCTTCCTCATTTTATATTCTCTTTTCATACTTCATTGAACTAATACTATGAATTGATGTTTTTGCTACATTAAATGTAGTTATCTCTTTGAATTTTTACTGTTTCTTTGTTTCAATTGAAAGTAAAAAATGTAGTAGTTCATAATAGATTTGATTAAAATATCACATACATTTGGAACAGATATGTGAACTATTGACATACTTGTATTGATTGCAATTTGAAAAAAAAAGAAAAAAGAGATAGGGTTCTATAGGGGCCCTTTCCCATGATAAAAAAGAGATGTACATACATCAGAGGTCAAAATAAAGGAAAGACAATAGTACTCAAACATCTTTTAATCCTACTTCATAGTTTCCCCTCAGCAGGGGAAGTCTATTCAAAATTTTGTTCTTCCTTGGTACAAACTCATCGGAGCTCCGTGTTGTTTGTATAAAGATAATCGACCCTGTCAAGTCCCTAGACATCCCCATACCCATTAATGACTCCAAGGTCATCCTAGGGCGACCCATAATCTCCTCAAGGTTGATTTTCTTTTGATGGGATGATACCCAATCTAGGAGGTCCAGACTACCTGAAAAGAAAGTTGTTTTCCCCTTTCCCTTGTGAAGGGTCGACGTGTCAGGATCATTCTGAAGAGGGGTGTTTGAAGTGTTGAGAGGGGCAGATGCTATAGGTTGGTGACTAGGCAAAATGTGAGGTTTTGAACTGGTTCTTGTTTACCACTTCCTGGAAAAGGGAAAATTTTCCCTTGGAGAAGGAATTGGTTGAGGACCTCAAAGTTCCCATTCAGAATTAGGGGCAAAATGCATCAAACATGTGGATAGCCGAGTTGTAAACCACCCTCTGCTATCCCGAGCTGAAGAAAGTGTTGCCCTCGAACAACGAGCAGAGATAGATTAGTCCTCTTCTCCATCTGAGATGATGACATGAGAATGAGTGTGTGTTTCACCCTTCCTCTTGCTCTAGGACGATGCTGATAATGGACATGATGGCAAGGGCACATTTTCTTCCTGTTTCTTTTCCAATAATTTAACCCTCTTCTCCAATTTGCTCACTTTGCTGGAGATGTCAAGCACTGTATCAATGGAGGTTTTGTCATACAATATGTATGACTCCTTAGGGATTTCTTTTGAAATAAACTCTTCATTACATAAAAAGGGACATTGAAAATTGGTTTTCCCAGAGACCTGAGGCCTCCTTTCAAACCCGTATCTTTTCAAATCCTTAGGCATTTTCATGTGCTCCCATCTAAAAAGATGGAAATACATGACTTGGAAGGAGGTGAACACAAGATTGATTCTGATCAACCTTGTTAAAAGTGTTATATGGACCCATTGTTATGTCAATGGTCCTTTGGTGTCTCCTGCACATTCCACTTCGAACAAGGCTCTAAAAAAAGCTTCATCTAGGCCACTCAGATCAAAAATCTGATTCAAATCTTCTGAGGAAATCTCCTTCAAGCTGTGTGCCATGAGTGTCTTTGCCATTTCTTGTGGTAGAATCTTCTATACTCAGAGTTATGAAAGAAATACATAACTACAAAGGAACATAACTGAGTTTTATTGCCCAAAGGAGACACATATTTCAATTTGGAAAAATCTTCCCCCCAAGGTAAGAGAGATCTTACTCAGTTTGCACAAGGGAAATTTAAAGACTAAAGGAAAGTATAAACGAGTAGAACTGGTAAATCATGGTGATTTGACAGACATCCTGTATAACATTTAAGCTAGTAAGACAAGAAGTGAAGTGCACTGAGCCCGAGAAGGTTTTCAAGAGATGAGTGTAGGTGTGTGTCATGTCAACAAACATTTGGAAACGCTTAGGGATCATTTGAGATGATTGCTTAATTAAGATTTGAGGGGGACAACTCAAGTAACCTGTTAAAAATAATAACCGGACATCCCAATCAGATACAAGTGGAGTCCGTCAAAATGACTCATGTTTCGAATGCCTGGCAGTATAAGATAAAGTGCATGAATACCATTTTTTAGAATGAACATGTAACAAAGAAGTATTCCCTCGAATATTCTTGTTTTTGGGGGGAAAAGAGATTTGAATTGAAAAAGGTCATATAAAAGCATGTAAAAGCGATGAGAGGAGGGGGGGGGTTTTAATTTTTATGAAAAAGTTTGAGAAGACCATCTTCTTGAGAAACCCGTTTATTTCCCGTGCCTTTAAATTTAATCATGTCAAGCTGGTTGCAAGTGTACAACCATTGACGAGCTCTGAGATTGTTACAAAACTTTCCCCAGCTGATGAATTTAATAGGTCTTGAATTAATCTATGTTGATCATGGGCATTATTGTGTTTGCTTCTTTTCAAAATGTTTTCAAATAGTTTTTCTTGTTCCTGTTGTAATCTTATGTTAGAATCTCTATAAGTCACACAAGATCTCATATGTGTGTTTGTATTATGGCATTTGCAATTTCATTATGAGAAGAGCTTTCATCTTGTGATGCTAATAAACAATTTAAAATCACTTTACTTTCATTCTGTTGACAAAGATTGTTTGTTAGTCTATGAGTGTATCTTAAACGTGATGAACCAGGGATTTCTAAGTTTAATTGAGTCTTTAACATGAGCCTTTGTGTTGAATTCTTGAAGAATGTATTAAATCATGCACCTCTGGGCTTCCATTGTTACACACCTTCTAGTTGAAGGAATATTTTGGCTATCCTGAAGCATTTTGTTTTGTGAATTTTCCAGTATTTGCAGGGGAAATTTTAGTGGCAAATATTCGTAATATGGCGAATATTCCATTTTTGAAAATTTTGAAAAGGCGAATTTTCTGGCGCGGGTCAGTGACCTGTTCGCCTAAAAATTACACTTTAATTTTTTTTAGGGGTCGGCTTCGCCTACCCTTGAAAATAATCCCCTATATAATCCTAGATTATTCGCCAGGTAGAACACTTATACTTCACATTTTGGTCAACAATATGATATATCCCGTATTGCAGACGCGCGACAAGGAGGGTTTGTAGACACGCGACAATGGGGTTATTTGTTGACATGCGACATTGACGGATAGTTGACGTGTGACAAGGAGGTACTACAGATATTGACACATAGCAGATGCACGACAAAGAGTTTGTTGACGTGCGACAATGGGGTTATTTGTTGACGCGCGACACTGACGGATAGTTGACGCGTGACAAGGAGGTACTACAGATATTGACGCATAGCAGACACACGACAAAGAGTTTGTTGACGTGCGACACAGAGATTTTTTTGATACGTAAGAAGAGGGCGGAGGCTGCAGACGTGCGACTCGGATAACACCCTCATTGACACACGCCAATAGACCTCTTTGACGCACGTCAACAAGGTTGTTGACGCGCATCAATGAGGTCTGTTAATGCGCATCAATGCATTTTTTTGACACACGACAACAAATTTCCTGTCGCGTGTCTGCAGCCTTTTGTCACACCACTTGAAAATCAGGTGAATTTTTTTCATACAACCCCCAAAAAATTCACCTTCTCGCAAAACTGGTTCCGGGGATATTCGCCAGGTATTTTCCACCTCTGATTTCCAAGAGGTCTCTTAAAATGAACCTCGAGTATTTGTTAAAGGTTCTCAAAGATATGATATAATCAACTTTATCCTACTTAACTTCCCACCAAAAAACATCTTAAACAATGAATTCTAAAAGAACTACCCCTGTTTGTACTGTGTATCCATAAACGAACAAATTCCAATGCCAAAATATGCAGAAACAATCAGGTTTTAATTAATGTCTCTAGTAACCTGAACCTTATCCAGAAAATATCTACTTTCTTTAGAAGTGACAACTCGTGAGAGTTAGATTGTGGTGTATTGATAATATTTTCTCAAGTTCATCCAGAAACCTGTGCAAAGAAAGATTTATTTATATTCCTTCATCACTATAGGTTACAGAATGGGTCCTCTCACCCTGGTTGAAGGCACAACCTAAAGTAGTGAGGGTAGATCAAACCCTTAATATGGTGCCATCCATTTTTTCCAACGTCTGAGTGATAAAGAGTCAGCTGAATTTCATCCCTGGCTACAAAATGACTTATATTATGATTTGTCTGTCTCTAAGCATCCTGCTTGATCCGTGATGCTGCTCACCACCTAAGGGAGAATCAATTTAGGTACCAACACCAATCTAGCGCCTTTGCCGAGGAATTATTTGCACAAATGCATACACAAACCGACCCTGGTAATGCTTCTTACATGATTTGAGTGCAAATACGTTGTTTAAATGTCATTCTTTGTTAAGATTTGTAAGAATTGTGCGAGATCACAACTTCATTGTGCAATATTTCTAGTTTCTAGTTGTTATTGCACTAATTCTATATCGTCAAGTGATAAATACTGGTAAAGGAAGGTTGGATCTGCTAAGCTTTGTGGGAATTAAGTATTGATAGACATTTGACAAGTTTCTTATAGTGCATTTGCACAACTAAGGTGAGAATCCTTAGTGGCGACTCCGTTTTGGTTTGAAATTTGATAATTACCAGTGTCTTAACCCGTGTCAAGTGAAATTTATCATTAATCTTTGCAAAGCTGGAGGGAAGAATATCTTTCTTTGTTAATGACCTTACTAGGAAGTTATTTCCAGAGCTGGGAAAAGCAAATTAAGAAGGAAGACGAATCTGGAAAGTAGTAGGAGATCATGAGTCAGGAAAGGAGATTCCAATTTTGGAAAGTGAACACCCTGTAGTTGAAAATTACCATACTTCTTCAAGTGACTCTGAACCAAGTAGTCCTCGTGTAATTTTTAATTCTCCAACTGGAGAGGGCCCATCATTTGCGTCTAGAAAAGTGTGCCTCTCAGTTTTTTCCTGTGTCCTCCAAAGTAGATAGGGCTTTCCACGAAGCTGAGTCATTAGAGAATATCTATTTTGAAAGCTATACTCTTATGCTCCAAAGACCACTTGTTCCCTATCATTTTGATTCTCCTGTTAATTCGCCGCCTCAAGGCAATATGGCCCAACCTCCACCTAGACCTCCTTTTGTTGTCAACATTTTTAGACCTATAATTTTTAGAGGTATGGATGGATATCCTAATATGGTGCCATAAGATGTCAGAAATAGGTTGCCAAAATTTCAAGGGAATAATGCCATCACTGGTGACCAACATTTAAAACTCTTTGTCAACATAATGGAAGATTTTGAAATTGAGTTTGAAGACGTGTATGTAAAGTTGTTTATTCATACTCTTGAGGAGGATGCACGTGAATGGTACAAGTCTTTACCAGATAAGTCGATAGATTCATGGACTGAGATGAAAAATGCCTTTAGATTGCAATATGGGGACAAGACAGACTGCAGGTTCCTTTTATCTAAGTTTGAAAATATAAAGAAGAATCCAAATGAATATGTCCATGATTTCAATACTCGGTTCAATAAAACCTTGAAAAGGTTACCTATAATCTTAAGGCCAAGTGATGAATCCTGTTCGATCAACTATTCTGATGCTTTTGATAAAAAGGTTACTTATTACTTAAGAGATAAAAACCCGGGAACATTGAGGTAGGCCTTCACTATGGCTTTACAAATTGAGAATAATATCAAGGAAGTTGGCAAGCCTCCTAAGAGGGAAGGTGTTAAGTTGATCAATCCTGAAAAGCCTCAGTCAAGCAAGGTTGTGGATCTGGAAGAGGTTGTAAAAACTTTGGCTGGAGCAGTTAAAGAGATATCCTAAATTGGTCAGAGCAGAAAAAGGGGATAGGACAGAACTCCCAAGGTCAACATAAGCCACAAGGTCAGGAGAGATTTGGAAATCACCCCAGAGGTGATCATAGACCAAATGACCGAGGAAAAGGGCCCATGGGGTCAGGAAATAGACACCCTCAACCCCGGGAAAATAGATTGGTTCTTGATCATTTAACTGCCAGGATTACTACCATGGAAGAGACCCGTGTTATGGAATGGTGCGATAGGTGTTTCTTGCCACATTCCCCATGTGATGTAAACAAGGAAATTGAGGAAGTAGATGATACCGATGAAGCATATGGTGATGTGTGCATGATGGAGGTGCCATGTAAGCTCACAACAGGGGGCAACCTCAACTGAATTGATAAGTGCAAGAATTGTCGAAGACTTCTAGGATTGTGTCCACCGGGTATTATTTCATCCCCCCCCTTAATACTTTTGAAATAGATATGGTACAAGCATTTGATTTACCCAATCATGATTTTGAATACTTGAGGACATTGACGATTAAAAAATATGATGGGGGAATTCCTTCAGAAGAAGACATGCAACTGCTGATGGATGCAGTAGTTGCTCAAGATAAGAAATATAATACTAGAAGTAAAGTTTTCAAAGGGGTAGGGCCACAAGCCAAACCAAAGATTCCAATCCTTACCAATATCCCGAAGGAGACCCCTAAAAAGGATACATCTGGCAAAGGCCTAATTTCCCCAAATAGAACTTGTACTCCTCCTCATGCCCAGACTGTCAAAACCCCTATACTGTCAGATGAAATTGTAAACCTTCCTCCTAATACTGCCCTACCCAAATATATTCCTTATGACATAGCTCAAATCTTAAGCCAGATCAAGGTTACTGTCCCAATTGTTGAACTACTTAGGATCCTTGAGCATAGGAAAAGGGCATTTGAATATTTGGGATTCAAGGAAGAAAATATTACCTAGGGAAAAAGTTGTAATAATGTGGAAGCCCCTCCTATTATTGTAGAATTGGAAACACCTCAAGCATTGGAAGAATTGGGTGAATCACCTGAGGTGTATCTAGGAACTTCTTTGGTTGAATCTCAACTAGATGTGGATCCATTTTATACCACTTTGATCATTAAAGATAGGCTGGTACATAATTGTATGTTTGACTCAGGAGCCTCATGTAATGTAATGCCTTTAGAGGTGATGAATGAGTTAAATATCAAGGTGACAATGAGTTTTGGAAAATGTACTGCTATGGATTCAAGAGAATTTCCAGTAATTGGATATGTCAAAGGATTAGTAGTGCAATTGGCAGCTTATCCAGGAAAATGCTTGACCATGAATGTAGTTATCGTGGAGTGTCCTGCCAAGTGGGGGATGTTGTTATCCAAAAAATGGGCAGCTAGTGTGGGTGGAAGTGTGCAAATGGACATGTCATACGCCACCAGACCAATTGAGGGAAATCTTGTGAAGTTATATGGTGAGAAGAAATTGCTACATCTGATTAAGGATCCTAATAATGCTTCTTATGAAGTATTGTATGCAGATGTTGATGCCAATAACTTTGTGGGCTATGCTGATTGTAAGGAGCATAGAATTGAGGAGTGCAAGTATCCTGAGTAGGTAGGTTCTCCTTGGATTTTGATGTTTGATGGGGCAATGTTCTAGATTTGGTAAAGGCGTCGATGTTGTTTTGATATCTCCAAGCCAAGAGAGAAGTTTAGATTTTCTTTTAAACTCAATTTTGAGTGTACAAACAATATTACAAAGTATGAAGCACTGTTGTTGGGTTTAAGGATTGCTTGGAAATATGGGTGTCAAGGATATTATTTTTAAAGGGGATTCAGAGCTGATAGTCAAGCAAGTTAGAAAGTTGTATGTAATAAAGAATCAAAGAATGAAGCAATATAAGCATGCAGTTTGGGACTTCATTGAAATGTTTGATTCTTTCAATATAATACATCATGATAGGACGTATAATATTTATAGCAGACAAATTGGGTAGTATTGGGATCTAGGTTTGAAAATTGTACAATGTCTCCCTATTGTGAATATGATATTGAAATATTGACCAGGTCGTCTATCCCTGACAATATCAAGCATTGACAGGTGTTTGAAGATGATGCCCAGGTCCAAAGGTTTCTACAGAATAAAGGAGACTTTGCCAATCAAAGTCATGGACAGTGAACCAATGGTTTGTGCAAGTGAAGGAAAAGAGAGCTTATTTGGTAAGGACATTATCCAATTAAAAACTAATACTATTCTTAGAGGTTTGGTTACACTAGAATCAAATTATGATAATGTTGACTGCATTATTATTAGACACATGTCAGCTTCGAGGGATATTGAGGAACATAACCTAGGCACAAAAGATAAACCTAAGAAATATGGTTAGGTAGCAGTTTGAGTTAAAGAAGAAAAGAAATCATATATCTAATTATTAAAAAAGTACCAGGATTGCTTGGCATGGTCATGTTCAGAATTGAAGGCATATAGCGAAGACCTCTTTCAGCATGAAATACCCTTGAAGCCAATGCCAAGCTGTTTAGGCAGAAACAAAGACCAATTAATCCCCTCCTTTCCTCTAAAAATGCAAGAGGAGTTGAAAAAGTTAAGGGATGGAGGAATTATACAGCCTACAAGATACTCCTCATGGGTAGCAAACATGGTACCTGTTCAAAAGAAAAATAGGGATATAAGATTGTGTGTTGACTTCAGAAATTTAAATAAGGCATCAATCAAGGACAACTATCCCTTGCCAAATATGGATAACATGTTACAATTAGTTACTGGTTCTGAGTTGTTATCCACTTTGGATGGTTTCTCTGGGTATAACCAAGTGGTTGTGAAGCAGTCAAAGAGAATCAAAACCACTTTCCACCACTCCACGGGGAACCTATGTGCATGTCAGAATGTCGTCTGGGCCTGATGAATGCTGGAGCAACATTTTCAAAGAGCAATGGATATAACATTCTTTTGGATATATAAATGACTTCATTGTCATGTATCAGAATGATGTGGCAATTTTTTCAAGGAAACACAATGATCACCTGCAACATTTAGGAAAGATGTTGTTAAGATGCAAGGAATATCATCTTGAACACCTGACTTCATGTTATCTTGCACACCTCACTTCATGTGATAAGAGACTAAAAGTAATAGAGTTTTACAAGCTCTACCTGGATATATGGATATCATCTTATTTATTTTTTCCACTAGTGCCAACTCTTATCTCTTTGGAATCGTTTGAAGGAAGGATGGATCACATGGACTACACTTTGCATGGTAAGAAGCTCATTTTCAAATTTTGAACAACAATTGTAGTGTTTGATTGATGTGCTTCCAAAGGAAGGTATGCGTTGGGTATACTTGGTTGTTGATGATTGCATAACCACAAACTTTTAGGCTTCGAGGAAACATTTGGAAAGAGAATGAAGGGATATGGTACGAATTTTTCCACTTTCAGTTGTGTATAGGAGTAAATTTTCAGTTTGCTACTATTGAGGAAGAAATTTCAGACACCTGGAAGTCATTGAAAGAAATTTTGAAATGTACAAGCTTTTATCCCATCATTTTTATGAGTGACATCACCATGATCAACACCCCTTATCATTTCAAGATCTCAGTCCTTAGTCATGCAATTAATACATTCATTATTAGACACTGATTCTAGCCCATCGATGGATACTTGGGAAGCAAAAATCAGCCATTTTAATCCTGATTTTTGAAAGGAGGATGCTTGATTACAACCTTGTATGGGGGCAGCCATTCAAATGCATAAATATTGTGGAGCTTCCACAAGCAAGGAAAACAACTGAAGGGCCTAAAGGAGTGTCATTAAACACTCATGATTCTTCTAAGGAGTTTGTTTCTTGTGTAGGTACAAAACCGAAAGCCTACAAAGAATCATATGGGATCTGGGGTAATTGCGATTTCTTGGGGGGGGGAGGATGCTTAATTACAACCTTGTATAGGACAGCCATCAAATGCATAAATATTGTGGAGCTTCCATAAGCAAGAAGATAGTTGCAGGGCCTAAAGGAGTGTCATTAAACACTCTAGATTCTTCTAAGGAGTTTGTTTTCTTGTGTAGGTACAAAACTGAAGCCTACAAAGATAATATAGGATCCAGGTAATTACGATTGCTTGGGGACAAGCAATCTTGGGGAGGGAGGACTGTAATATAGCTTTTCTCCGAATTCGAAGGCATAATTGAATCTTTCGGCTATTCTTTTTCATGGTCAAGTTGAAGAAGATAAGGAGAAAGAAAATAATGTCTTTTAATATGTTTTTAATATGTTTTTTATTGTGATGGGACTCAACTATATGGGTCAGCCTTGGTGTTTAAGGAAAAAATAAATAATTATAAGGGGGTCGGCCAAGGCATAATAAATGGATATAAGGGAAAGGTCATGTCTTTTCAATTTTGGCACCACCCTTTATAAATTAGTATAAATAGGGGGTGAGAGGGTTCATTTAGAGATATCGACTTCACTTGTAAAAATAAGATTTTGAAAGAAAACTCTCATATCTTTCCAACTGGGACGAAAACCCCATTTGAGGTCCATTGTGAGGGATGAAAGCCTCTCACTCTTGACTTAAAACAATTCATATTTGTAAAAGATTATTATATTGAAGATCATTTCATGTGCAATTTTGATTTTCTAGTTATTTCGGCCAGTTCAACTTGTATATGGATTGAAATTCAAATTATCATGTGCAAATAACTTCAAGTCGATTTGCTAAATCAAATTGCCATATTTTATAAATCCCAAATCTGCATTTTCATGCATTTTCGAAGCACTATTTTAGGAATAATCGAACCACTTTTGGGCTGTTGCGATTTCTGAGCATTAACAGTAAATTGTAGCAGTATTAAATTACATATATCAATTCTACTTGGCTTTAATTCATTGCAAATTCATTAATAATTATTAGTAGATGTTTTGTTGATGAATTTAGGCTCTTATTTCGAGGAAAATAACCCATTATAATTAATTTTCAGTCTGTTGCAATAATTCTGGAAATTTCATATAAAAGGGGTTATTACAAGGCGTTGGTGTCTGTGCAAAACTGAAGACCCAAGTCAGATTCTACGCTATTTATGAAACTGAAGACTGCTATGTTCCTGTATTGTGTAGGTCTAAACTGTGATTTGTGTTATGCTAAATGGGGGTGACTTATTCACTCAATGTATTCCCCCCCTCGTTTGGGGTGCATGTAACATCACTAGGGAGAATGCAACCCAAAAGAGGACTCGATGTACATCTGAAACTGATACCCCACAAGGGGAGGGAATGTGCATGGTAGAGACCAAGGCACACATAAAAAAATTGGTTGGAAAACATGTGTTAGTGCAATTAAGACAAATACGTGTATAAAATAAAATGTGTAATCTAACAAGCAAAAAGACAATGTAGACAGTGAAAGGCGGGTTTCAAACATGGGACATCACTCACATTGTCGCAAGATAATATGGGCCGAAGCGGCTAAAATCATACAAGCAGTGAACAAACAAGACATTGGGAAAAGCCTGTAAACAATGGTATACAATGACATACAATGACATATAATGAAAAACAACAACAAATAAAGTATCAAACAACAATGGTGGCAAATAGACCTACAAAGGAAATGATGCACATAAAGCACCTGTTAACATGTTAGAAAGATAAAAAGTATGTCAATACATGTATATATCGAGAGTGTAGTGTGTTGATAAAGATATGAACTAGTATAAAATGAAACAATAGCACATGTAGTGTGAAAATGAATGTAGATGCCCCCAGGAGCCTCGGTGGGACTGGTAAAAGGTACAGTGCCAAGCATCCATGTTACATGTAATGATCTATAGGAAGGTTGCATTCACAACTAAAGATTAAGTGAACGTTCATATGTATATAGAAAATATAATGACATACGATGCATCTGTCTAGCATGTGTAATAAAGTTTACATGTAAGTATAACCAAGCAAGAATAAATGCGACCAAGATATGCAACATGTTGTGAGTGAGATGGAATGGAATGCAATGTGAATGTGATGGGAGCAGTGTGCCCCCCAAGTAGATGTGTATGCATGCAATGAGGTTTATTTATAAAACGCTTGCCTCACTGACTTCACAGATCGCTGATGAGACACACGTAATAATGAAGGACAATAGGCACCAATCTATGGCTCAACATACTCTTGAAGATTCTCTCTTGGCTTCCTCGCTCCAAAAAAAAGTCAAGCCATTAATGGAAATTACGTGGCAAGAAAATACATGGTAGCAATTGGTAATTCTTAAGATTCATTACAATGTTAGTTGATGAGATTAAATTTAATGGTTTTGCATAATACAAAAGCAAGCTCGGGGACGTCACAATAAAAATGAACTAGGGCTTATTTTTTTGCTTGTATATTTTGATTACAACCTTCATTTGACCTACAACCAGTATCAATAGAAAGGTCTTTCAAACAATTATACATTGAGTTTAGCTTATAAAATATGGTTGAGAGGTATGAGATATTTTTGTGATAGAGTTTTAGTTGTATGTAGGTGCACAAATGGATAAAATGGCGCTCAAATCACTTGTAAATTTTTTTGGAAGATTTTTTAGCCTCTTCTATAAGATGTTCTTGAGTCGGATATACCTTTTGGTCCCACCAACATATAGGGGACAAAGTTAAAAACAAGTTGTTAATCAAGAGTTGAGTTGTTTCAGTGGTCCAAAGATTATAATCATGATCAGATTCACCAAATGACAGTCTAATTTTTGTTTATCCTCCTGATCTCATGGAAATTCATCAATGTTATCTTAGATATCGATTACTTTGCAAAGTATCTACTCATTTGCTTAAAGTGAAGGCATCTAATAAACAAAATCTGACCTTCTTACAAATATTTTCTCAAAACCTTGAGGGTTTTATGGATAGGGTTTGTTTCAATTCCTTCTAAAGTTGTGTTTCGTGTTTATGGATCATCATGACACCTTCAGAGACCCCTAAAATATGCCAAGAAGTGGTTTTGAGAGGATCATCATCATTTAAGCATCTTTCAGACCTCCACGAGCGATGAAGTGGATAAGGATGAAGGTGTAGACACAAAATCATGCACTCGAGTACATTTCTAGGTCCTAAACACATACTAGCATTCATATGATTCCTAACCACGAAAACTAGTAATTGATGACTGTCTTTGGCCTCTTTTCTGTGTTTCTTGTTTTCTTTTTTTTCTTACATACCCTATAGCTCAGTCGGTATTTTACTTATTTATCTTTTATGGCTCCAGACTCTAGTACCCAGCCAGGATAACAATACCCAGGTGCCCTTGTCCCCTCTGGGCACCCTCGAACATTTTCCTCCTGACTCACTTCTTTTGGGTCTCTTTTATCTTTTGGGCACCTTTTCACTTATGGGTCATCCTTCCGGTTGTCAATTACGAAATTCAAACAAGTGAATCATATAAATACATAGTTATGTGTTTAAAACGAAGGACCAAACACTATGCATATACTATCATCACCTAAGCTTGCATCCAAATGCACCTAAAGCACTTCAAGGCATCCATCTAACATCCACTCAAGGGACAAGGGACTGCATTTTCTGCATACACAACATAGGAAGGGGAAGTTTCTTTATTATATCCACACATTCTACTGCATTATTAAATCTAGCTACAACCCGTTATCAAGTTCATTTGCACAAGGGCATCCTAGGGCAAAATTCTTACACACACTCACCAAAACTACATGGAGTCTGAGATGTAGTGCAACACTCGGTCATAAGTTCACTCTCAGGGTGACTTTCAGGGTCAGTCTGACTCCCCATTCTACATCTTTCTTTTTTGGATTTAATATGGTTTGTGGGATTTTGCAGGTGATATTTGTTTTGTAGGTTAAATGTGCCCTCAATGATCAAAGAGCGACATGCAGGCGATCAACATGGAATATTTGTAACACTTGTGTGACATAGTAAAAATCAGATTTTGACTATTCACGCAGTCATGAGTGCCCAACAATAGTCTCCAGTGCCCAGACACCCCTATCCTTTCATGGGCATCCATGTCTAGTGTCGTTCGTGAGCTCTAGAATTTATCATGAGTATTTACGACATTGTTTACCTCATGTTCAACAATTTTCCCAGTACAGAGCACTTCTAGATCAAGCGTAAATCAACTAAGTCATTCTTTATATATTTCTTGCTTAGGGTTTCATCCTTACTTATTTCCTTATGTCATATTGTACTTAGTAGCTGCATATCATAGTTTACATCAATTACTTTGCAATATGGTTTAATAAAAACCTTATTTTTGTTAAATCAGAAGGAAATTAATATAATCTAGCTTTTTTAGTGCATTCTTATTCCTTTCTTCTCTTCATTCTTCTCTCTTCCTTCTATATATGTGCAATCAACCACAATTATAAATGGTTCCTCTTCCTTAAGCAAGATAACTCTTCTGTTTTGTGGGCCTAGCTTTTTTACTTCCTCTAGCCTCAAGTTTGTGCCTTGTACATGAATGATCACATTGAGTTATGGTGGTAGTAAACTGTGTACACTCTAACTTTTAATAAAAATTTAGTTGTAGTTCATATCTTCCCTTTGTCCTTGTGTTAATTTGTCCCTTACCTATTTGTTATCTCCATGACTTATTGTGTGAGGCATTTGCATGGTTTTATTTCACAATGTCTTAAAGTTTAGAGTGAGAATTTGATTTAGATGTATGTTTTGGTTGTGGCTAGTATTTTCCCTTTTGATTTGTGTTTTATCTTCTCATTTGTTGAACTCACATAAAGAGTGTGACCCCCTTCACTTTGGTGTATCACCATGCTTTATTTCATGTTTATTTCATCCCCTTTCTCCTGTAATTATTAGATTAGAGCAGAGTAGTTTTAACATTAGGGTGGTTAGGAAAGGAATTCAGCCTTCTCTAGAGGTGTGCTTTATGGAGCCAATAATCCCATACCTTGGATATATTCCCATGTTGTTGCTAAGATAGTTAAATCCTCCAAATTTGGGGATCTTAACATGGGTTATCCTTTCAGTAGAAAACACCTCGGAACAAATACATGTGGTTTTGTTGAAAACAATGAATATGCCCATGAAAAATCCAAGTTTTAACACATTTCCCTCTATTCTTTTATGTTTACTCTTATTTCTTTATGTTTTTTATATCTTCCCTATTTTCTCACTTTTTCCTATTTTCTTGAGTTTCTGGCTTCTTTGCTAGAAAATTAGTATAGTCTCGGTCAATGACTAAAACCATAGTACAATTTTGTCTCCCTCTTTTTTGCGGGATATTTGACCCTTATTTTGGGTCCCTTGGGGTTTTTCCCTTCTTTGTCAGCTTTTCCAACATATGGTGTATTGACATGCCAACTAGTGTGATGTGACCACCATTATCACTTTCAATGACCTAATCATTATAACTATAAAAGTTAGATTCTCTTCACATTTCCTTAAATGTTTGAATGTTGCTATAAATATATGTAATTACTTTTAGGATGGGGAGACTTATTTATCTTTCAACTATTTTTTGTAAATGCATTGATGCTCTTATGTTTTAGAATTTTTGAATTCAAATTAAGACCTTCTCAATACAAACGTCAATACATAACGAGTGTAGAGACTCAAATTCTATAATTTGCACTTTGACAACCCTTGATTTGACTATTCACTCTTGTTATGATAAATACAACTTCTCTATTCCTGCTTAACACTCTTCGAGGTCCATTATATAGCTTGTTTATCCTTGCACACTAGCATGTCGGCACATTCTAAGAATAAAATGCATAAGATCAATAAAAAACATCAGTTGACAGGTCCCAAGCCTCACTTTGCATATTTTTAGCGGTGCACGGGGGGTGCCCACAACCCTTCTTATGTTTATTTTGTGGCTAGGATTTGAGATGATGATCAGTCCTTTTAGAGAGCCTCACTACATGTGTGACAATTAGGGCTTAACAATGAAAAATAAATATAAGAAGGTGAACACCATAGAAAGTTACAGAAGTCAATTTAGAGAAGGTCCAAGACCGTAAAGTTAGGTCATGACTATACAATATGGTCCCAACAGTTTGGTACAACCATGACCTAGGTGGATTTATAGCTACAGTTCCAGTTTTAAAGGTCCTTCAGGTTCAGATCACCCATTTCTAACAATGTACACTCCCAAATCTTTCCAAAATCATTTGTAGCAAGCTAAGTGCACCCAGTTCATTATGTTTTCAAAGTTATATCTTAATTTGCATGATCTAAAATATTATTATAATATTGCATAATTAATGTTGGAAGTTAATTAATTAGAATAGTCGTCAATCTCTTAACCTTACCCTATTAAATATAATTAAATTATACATCACCCATATAATTAATTTAATTAAGGGTAAACAACGAGCAAGAAAAGCTAAAAAGGAAGGACCAAAACCCTTGGTTGACCAAAACAAGGGTTAAAAGAGCCCCCACAAAAAAGGCAATAATATTGTAGGTATATGATTCCAGTGAAAAGCCCATAAAATCAAGAAAACCAAGGAAAGAGAGAGGTTACAAGGGATGAGAGAGAAAACAAGAGAAGAAATTGAAAATGTGAAAAAAATAGAGGGGAGCATGTTAGAATACGACCCAAACAAGGAACATGCGCCAATAAGAGCCTAATGTGGACCAATAATTAAAAAATGCAAGTATAGTAGAACAATATAAATTTATAATAAAGAACCAATCTCATACCAATATTAAGTGTCTAAATAATGTCCCACTTTGATATGTGTGCAAGCATACATATCAAAATACACAAAACATTTGATGAGTAGAAGTTGCACTTGTTGAGAGTTATCAAACTCAATATAAAACTAATGAATTGAAATTCAAAAGGAGAGAGAGATCACGATAAATTTGGTTGGAGTTTTAACTATAAAATCTCATTATTATACTAACTCAATATGATTACACTTATATATCAAGATATCTCCTATGAATAAGGAGTCATATTCCATCTCCTATGATCCCTCTCTCCAATTTTAGTGAGTTGTTTCAAAAACTTACGTAACCATAAACTAATATTACATTACCAAATACATGGTAAGCGAATCATTCTCTATCCATAGTTCAGGTAAAGGTTTTAATTGTTGCTCCTCTTCCCATAATGGATTTTTTTCGTTAATCCATGACCTATGCCCATAATGGAGATGATCCTACTCATGTTCTTTTGGCTCAAGTCGAGTGCCTCCATGATGACAAAGTTTTCTCCTTATTTTCTTGAGTAGTGTTTGATGAACATGTTGTGCCACACTTAGTCCTCCAACTTGGATTGAGTTCTCATCATTTCTATCTTGGATGCTAGGGTAATCTTCTATAGAAATCAATGTTAAATTCATCCAATTTTGCTTGTAACTAATGTGGAATTTAGCTTCAGAATTCAAACTATGCACTTGGATTCAAATTCTCTATCACCTAGTGTTAACTTAAACACTCATCTTTGGTGTTTCATACATTCTTATTTCCAAGTAGGATCTCTCTTGCAGGCTTTCAACTCGACCACAACTCATGCTTGGTGAATCAGGTGTCACCACATATTTTCGGCTTGATGCTTATATACCACATCATTGTCTTAGGGTCTTAATTTTTGCTCCCATTTCGCTTCGATATGTTTTACACACAAGCTCATGTCATGGTTTATACTTGCTCATTGTTTGTATATGCCTTCTTGATTTCAGTTTGGACATGCTCATACATTCTTGGTTAGTCTTGTCCCTCGACTCATTTGGTTTGCATGGGTGACTATCTTGAGCTTGGTGTCCACATCATATGCTTCTCTCATGTTCTTTCGATGACCATAAGGTATAGAACCTTCATTTTGCAAGTCTTATGTGTCCTTGTATATTTATCCTTATCGGTTCAGTGAAACCTTAATGCCTTGACTCGACCCACCATTTAGACGTTCTACTCTTCGTTGTTGCCTTCATTGTCATTGCTCTATCTCTTTCTTATTCGCTTACTTTGGGATGCATCCTTATCACAATACTCCGACTTAGATGACCATAAACAACACGCACAAACCTGGTAGGTCCCACGCTTTGGACCAATTAAGAAATCATAATAAATAAATATATATTTTTTATTAAATCCCTAATTGGTCCAGAGCATGGCTTGGTGTGTACTTGAGATCGACCTCATGAACGGTATCGCTTACGAACCTATCTTGAGCCTTGACTCTAGCATGCTTGGTACACGATCACATTATATGGATTTCACATTCGAGAATGGTCTAACTATCCCATCTTTGCTTTAGTATACACTTGTCCATCAAGGTCCTCTTTCTCGATCTCATTCACAACTCTTGCAGATCATCGTGCGAACTCCACTCACTTCGTTCTCCAGCCATTTAATTCGCGAGTTCTTCACCATCACACGGTCTTCAGTTCCACTCCATATCCACCACTGTCAATTTGTGAAGTTGACTTCGTAGTGCAGTTCACTCTTTGAGTGCATGATCAACTAACTGCTCATGTTCAAGTTAACGTGCTTAGTTTTCTATCAACTTGGATTTGCTCCTTCATGGATTTCTAATCTTTTGAACTTTTCATCACCTTCTTTGTCGTAGTTAACGCGATCTAGGGATTCCTTCAGATGGTTTAAATCTTCCTTCCACTTAGGTTTGTGCTAAATGGACAGTTTAAATATTCCTTTGAATACAACATTGCTTGCATTGTATCATCTTGGATGGTAGTTGCTTTCATTGTATCATCTTTCATGCGTTTCGGACTATTTCTTCCTCCGTGCGTCACTGTTTCGTCCTCCTTGCCCAAGATTTACGCAGGTCTGGTTTCTTATCCCCGCTGGTGTGACTTCTCTCTTTCTCCCACGTATGTGCAACTTTTTATTACCTATGCAGGTTTGTGTCTTGGTCTACACGCTGGTCTTGGTCTACACGCTGGTCTTGGTCTTAGCTTTTCCACAGGTTTTTGTCTCCTTGTAGTGGCTCTGAGTTTCTTTTGTTTTCTTTCTGACGCACAGGTATTTTCTCCCTCTATCCTCATGTGAGTTCTAGAGCTTTTCTCTTTCCACGTCTTAGCTTTGATTTCTTTTTTCTTTGATTTGTGTTTTCTTTATTGGCAATGACAAGTGACCCCGGTGGTGGGTCAATTGTTAGTTTAATTAATTAACCTTTTTAACATGTACGGCATTCCCAAAAGGGCTTTGCAGATGGGAGTATGTCAAATTTGACTCGTTTGGACATTTTGCGAATTCAATTTGACATCTGAAATGACGGTTTCGATGGATGTTGTGACAGGTTTAGCTTTTCCCTGTTATTTCTGCAGATTTACTTTTTCATTTTTATTGTTTTTCAGGGAAATTTTCTTTTTCGGCAATATTATTCTCCCTTCAAGCCAGAAAATGCATCAAATTTTGTCATAAATAGCAGCGAGGTGAGTGAAATTTCTTTTGAAGCATTTTCTGGCGATCAATTTAACGAGATCAATACTCCGAGAGGCCTGGAAGCAAATAATATTAGTGCGAGAGATGTAAAAATGAAGTTCAGAAGAGGAAACCGAAGCATTCATGAGTCCAGGGACTCGAACCCTGGACCTCAGTGTGTTCATTTGAGGCATCAGGGCATGCAGGAAAGGAAGGATCATTTTGGTGTGGAGAAAATAATGGAGGTTTGGGAGAAGTATTTCTACTCGTCAAAGCTTCAACATGATGTCACTATGTACATCAAGTCTTGCACAGCCTGCGCAATCTCGAAGCTAACCAATCAGAATCAAGGTCTGTTCACACCTCGTCCGATTCCAGAAAAACTTTGGGAGTCTATCTCAATGGACCTCGTGACAAGTCTTCCCACAAAAACAAAGTGACATGATTGTGTTTTCATGGTGGTCAACAGGTTACCAAAGATGGCAGCAGTAGCACCTTGCAAAAAGGGGATCCTGGCAGAGGAGACTGCCAAACTATTATTCAAGTAACGTGCGGGATCATTTTGGCCTATCACAAAGCATTGTGTTAGATAGGGATAGTAGGTTTGTTGGGATCTTTTGATCTACACTATGGTTCATGATGAACACAAGATATAACAAGTCCACTGCATTCCATCCTCAGGGCAATGGATAGATGGAGGTGGTGAGCCGTATGATTGTGCATGTTCTTCAGATGTACCATTCATAACATATGTGCACATGGGATGAGAGTCTTCTATGTGTCGAAGATAGCTACAACTGAACTCTTCATGGCTCCACAGGACATAGCCCATTCCAGGTATGTCTTGGATTTCAACCAATAGCCCCAATCGATGTAACATTGCCCATTGTCGTGGAGGAAGAATCACCCCATCTCAAAAAGAGATGGATAAGCCAATTAGGTTTTTCAAGCGAATTCGACACATTCACTAGCAGGTTCATGAAATTCTCAAAAAGATAGTCAGAAATGCAAACAACATCATGATCAACATCGGATTCCCCATAAATTCCAAGTGGGTGACACATTCTCATTGCATCTTTAGAAGAAGTGGCTCAAGGGTCCAAACAAAAAGCTTAGACTCCTACAACATGGACCATTACACAGTTGTAAAACAAGTGGGAGAAAATGCATTTGAGCTTTGCTTACCACCCTTACCTTTTGGTTGCATCCAATGTTCAATGTAGAGTTTCTCTGCCCATACTTTCCACCACTCTTGAAAACATCAAATTTGGTGAGAAGTTGTAGAGCACAAAGTTGAACCCAGATTGTGCGACACCAACGATTGCTGATCAGATCATTGATAAATTGGTCAATGAAATGAAGCATCAAGAAATCCCGCTTTATCACGTGGTGAAGGTAGGGCAGTTGGCAGCCAAGGAAAGTGATTTGCCAGGAACCAGAATTGGCAAACATTTCCACACTTGGTCGAAAATCTAGAAGCAATGGGACCCATTGCTTCTCAAGGAGGAACAATATAGATGGCCATTCATAGCATAATTCTAAAAATTGTCGAAAATCTATTTTTTTGATTTTTGATACATTTTTGTATTTTGCATTTACATGCCGTACATAATTGTCAAAGCCACGTATGAAGGGAACCTAAACTAGTTCACTTATTGAGCTTTCCAATGCATATTGCAGTTTCAAACTCTGATCAGCGAACCAGAAGATATGACCCCAGCAAGTGGCACTGCTAGAATTGTAATGTCATCAATCAAAATTCGGCTATCTAGCCACATTTGATGTTCATTTCTACTTGTAAGGTGGATACATGTCATCTTCATGTGGATTGACCTTTCAGCTCTCATTCAAAACCCTTCATTTACTATATTTAGTAACTTTTCAATTTTTGCTTTGTACAGCTATAGAGTAGATGGCATGGTAAGAAGAAAATAGAGTTTGAGGCATACACCTCTCCCATAGAGATAGACCCTTTCGTATAAATTCTCAATTGCAATAAATTACTATTGGTTTTGTTCTGTCAATTTCAATTCTCTTTCTATAGCATATTAAGCCACATAATGTAATGTCCCTCTTTTCGAATAGATCTCATTGAAGACCTTTGGTCCTTTTTGTCTACCCGACGGCCAAAGGATGTGTCAAGGGTGACTAAGTTTTATTATTTTATTATATTGTGCAAATATTAAAATAAAATATTATAAGTTGCACATATAATAAATAATAAGCTTATTAATAAAATAAAAGAGTCAAATGTAAAAATACAATTATTTTTAATTGTATTTACCATAGGGAGGTACGACTTGTCCATGTAATGGGAAAAATAGGGAAATGTGACATTAGATTCCTTAAAAAAATGCGACATGGACAAAGGAGGAAGAATGGAGTTTTGAAAGAATAAAAATTATTACTCCTCCCAAGAAAATGCGACCTAGTCTAAGGAAAATTTGGGGCACATGTCTAGAAGAAATCACTTGTTGTGATTGGTTGAGTTGGAGGTCCCTTTGGGCCAATTTTCCCTTTAAAAGGAGGTGTCGACTTAGAGGAGGGACATCATATGATCATTTTATCAATCCATATTTTTATTATCAAATTTTGCATTATTAAGAGCTCTTGCTTTTATCAGAAATTCCAGGGACGAAAACCCTTGTGAATTCTACCTATTGTGGACGAAAACCCCAAGGAATTGAGAGAGGATTTCACTCAGAAATTTTCAGCGTTGTTAATCAGATTTCAAGGTTCATTTCAACAATGTTTGTGAAGAGTTTTTGAAGGTATTTTCAGTGGTTTTTGAGCAGCAGTTGGATCGATCTGTTGTGGGTAGTTGTGGCAGCAATTTCAGAGGTATTTCCCTCAAAAATATTTGTCAAATATTCTCCATAATATGGTAAACCAAATCGCTGTATTTTCATCATTTTCTGAAGTATATTTTGAAGGTTTTCAGGCAGAATATTAAGCAGACTTCAGATCTGATTTTTGGGTTGTTTCGCTGCAATAAATTCAGTTTTTTTCATGATTCAGTTTCTAAATATTTGGGTAATCATCTGAAATCGAAAATATAACTTTTGGGTGTCATTTGCATTAAGATCTATCTTAAACCCTAGTCACATTTTCTCAAATAAACCCAGATCTGCATTAGGGTAATTGCCATAATTATCATAGATCGGTATTTGGTGTTTTTTATTGACCTCGAGTTGTTGGAAAACAAGTGAGACCCATTTAGGGATCTTTCAAACCCCAAGATTTATTGTAAACTCTTTCAAACCTACTGCCTTAACATTAGTGAACTGTGATTGATCCGTGTATCTTGATCTTGCACACCGTGTGTGACTACCTTCTTCTCGTATTGTTTAGCTTGTGAATTGTGGACACTACCGAAAAACTTCCGAAAGTACAATAACAAAGGCAAAAACTATTTTAGTGTTGGTTTGCTCTTGCTGCTCTGCACGTTTTCTGTCGGACAGATTGAATAAGCACACTTGACTGTGAAATCCTTAAAAAAGATTTTCTGCTGTATCCCAAAAAGCGGGGAAGCAAAGATTTTACTCATATGAGAGTTGATGTTTGTTAATTCAATTCATGGGGCATTCAGAGTGCTATTTGTGATGCGAAAAAACCTATCAAACAGACAATTAAATAAAATATATTTTAGAATGTTGAACAGTAGAAAATGGCGCTCAAAGCAACGTAGACTGTTGTTCACAAGGTGAGAATTTTGATCCAATTTGCTCAAGCAAACACAAAATAAACCCTCTCAAAACCTTGAGGATGCCATGAATTCGATTTAATGAACAAAGAAAAAAGGTTATTTTTTTACTTTCTCTCTCTTGAATCGATGAAAACGGATCTTGGGGGATTGATGCCATGGAGCGGAAACCGACGAGAAACTTCTCGAGATGCTGGAGGGTGCGAAATGCCCCCTTTCTCCCTCTGTTAATAGCTGTTCTCTCGCCCCTATCTTGCCTTCTCTACAGCTATATATATTATTGAAATGAAAGTATGATACTTGCCTATTGTTTCTTCCGTTGCAGGATTGATAACGGGGAGACGATTCCCTTTGATGGGTGCCGTCCATTCGCCATCTATGAAGAGCAGTCGAGTGGGTACCCTCAACGCCATGATCTTTGAGCAGAAGCAGCAGCTGAAGAAGAACCAGCAGATCGGATGTAAATTACTAATGAGAAAACATTCAATCTATAAGTAATCTGGTAGATCGCTGCTAATATTCAAGTGCTTGAGGATTGTGAATTGGCCTTCCCTTACAGTGCCAACATTGCGTAATCATTTCATCACTCCAACGTGCTTTTGCCATACACAAAAATAGGAAAATAATATATTACCCAATACCCATACTCGAGGATGGGCCAAAAACTGTCACAAAAGACACCATCTCCACCACCCGCTCGAAGTATGTGTATGACGTGGAAAGAGGTATTCCATTAATAATGCAATATTTCTTGAAAGTGGAATTGTCTCTTTAGTGTAATACATCTTGAAAGTGGAATTATCGTGGAATTGTCTCTTTAGTGTAATACATCTTGAAAGTGGAATTATCGTGGAATTGTCTCATTCGTGTAATACATCTTGAAAGTGGATTGTCGTGGAATTGTCTCTTTAGTGTAATACATCTTGAAAGTGGATTGTCGTGGAATTGTCTCTTTAGTGGAATTGCCTCTTGATTGTATGTTTATGTGCTCATTAATTATCAATTTACATTAAAAAATTTATTGATGTGTTTGATCAACTTTTTATATGTATATCTCTATTTTTCCCTTGTTTGTCTCTATACGACCTTATCCCTCTTGTGTAATTAGTGCGTATAAAAATATTTTTAAGAAAATAGTAGGAGGTTCAAATCCCACTACCCCTTTTTTTTGTGCTAGATTTGGGTCCCTTTCTTTCAACTCTTGGTCCCATAAACTATTTGATCTTGTGAATGTTATTAAAGTCTTTCATTCACTCATCCATTCTTGTTTTCTTATGTTTTCTTTCTCTTTCCCCAATTTTCTTGAGTTTCTAGCTTTTTTTATAACTGTAGTACTCTCAATGACTAGAAACATACTATAGTTGTGACTCCCTTTTATATGAGGGCTCTTTGACACTTATTTTGGGTCCCTCAAGTTTGTTCAACCTTCTTTGTCAGTTTTTTCAGTGTATTGTGTGTTGTTAGGCCATCCAATGTAATGCAAGTGGCAAGCTCTTCTCACTTTTAATTATCTCTTTAATGTAATACATCTTGAAAGTGGAATTGCCTCTTTAGTGTATTTTGGATTTGCTTCACAACTCAAAATAAAATCATTGTGAAAGACATTTAATCAATATTTTAGTGTATATTTGTGTGTTCATTAATTATTGGTTTAAATTAAGTTTTGTATTGATGTGTTTGATCAACTTTTTATATGTCTATCTCTATTCTTTTATGTTTATCTCTATATGATATTATCCATCCTTGTTAATTTGTGCATACAAAGACATTCTTTAAAAAGTAGTAGGCGGTTCGAATCCAACCACCCTTCTTTTGTTGTTGTGTTAGAATGGGGCCCCTTTATTTCAGCTCTTGGTCCCATAAACTATTCTGTCTCGTGAGCGTTATTAAAGTTTTTCATTGATTCATTCATTCTTGTTTCGTTATGTTTTTGCTTTATTTCCCCTATTTTCTCGAGTATCTAGCTTCTTGTTTATAAATGTAGTACAGTCAATTACTAGAACCATACTAGAGTTTTGACTCCCTTTTTATGTGGGCTCTTTAACCCTTATTTTGGGTCCCTCACGTTTGTTTGCCCTCTTTGTCAGTTTTCCCATTGTCAGGCCATCCAGTGTAATGTTAATGGAAAACTCTTATCACTTTTATTGACCTAATCAATATAACAACATTTTTTTATGTTTTTCAAATTTTCCTAAATATTTGAATGTTACTTTAAATATTTGTAATTATTTTTAGCACATGGACACTTATATATCATTTAATTCATTTTCTAAATGCATCAATACATCTATGTATTAATAGACTTCTTAAATTCAAATTAAGACCCTTTTGACGCACACACCAACACATAATGGGTAAGAAACGTGACAAGGAAGGGCCAATAATCTCATTCAATCCAAACACTGGTCATAACGACCCACACAAAAAAGAAGCATTATTGTTGTCATTAATTTTTGTGGAAACCTCGAGAAATCAAGAAAACCAAGGGAAGAAAGAGAATAATATAGGGGAACATTGCAAATATATAAGAAATAATTACTCTCAAACCAATATTTGGTGTCTACGTGATGTCCTACTTTGATATGTGTGTCCTTGCATACATATCAAAGTAAACATAAATTTGGATAAAGAGAAGTCGCTTCAATCACCTAAATATTTGTTGAGGTTTATCAAAGTCAATATCAAAATAATGATGAGATGGAATTCAAAATAAGTGAGAGATCATATGATTTTCAGAGTGAAGAGATACAAAAATTGTGGAACTAACATACATGCTCATAAGTCACATGGTAGAGAAACTTGAGCCCCTACAAACATATGAGGAATATGTGTAGGTGCATCAGTGTCCAAATAATCAACAATCATTGAACTAATGAAATCTATAAAGATGACTTGTGTTGTCAAAATGAGCACTTAGTTTCATTTTTAGGCAACTGGTCATAATTGTAAGACTTGGAGGCTTTTAATGGTACTAATGATTTAACAAAAATAGACCTTTTGTAAAACCCTAATTGCAGTGTAAAAGATGATAAATAAGCAATGAAGTATAGATATGACCTAAGCAATAAGCAAGATAAAAATGAAACCCTAGGTGCAATAGAAGGGATAAAGTACTTAGTTGATTTCACAATAATCCTGAAGATGTACTGAGCTGGAAAACTGATGGAACAAGAGGGCAGGGCTGTCACAACCGAACCCAGAAAATCACATAACTATTAGAAATATTAGGACTAGGACGCATGGACTGGGTTAGGGGTGCCTAGGCACTGGAGACTAGTTCTGGGTGCCCCGCGACTGCAAAAAACCTCAGAAACTAATTTTTGTAGTGTCGCAAGATGTTCACCAATATTCTTTGTTGATCACCTGTAGGTTGCCCGGGAAAATTGTCGAGTTCACCTATAACTTGTAAAATAAAAAGACCTCCTACAAAACCCCAAAACACATCAAATCCTAAAAAGAAAAAGATGCAAACAGGGAGTCGAACTGACCCTGGTGGTCACCCGACAGAGTGAACTTATGACCGAGTGTTGCACTACATTTCAGACTTCATGTAGTTCTCATGTATGTGTGCAATAATCGTGTCCTAGGTGGATCTTATGTCATATGCACTTGATAGCAAACAATATCTAGATGTAGTAATATAGATAGATGTGTGGATGTCAAAATCAAATTCCCCTCCTATGCGTGTATGCAAAAAATGCAATCCCATTGTCCCTTTAATGAAGCTAGATTGGATGGTTTGATGCTCTTGAAATGCCTTTGGATGCAACCTTAGGTGATAGTAATAGATGCTTAGAGTTTGGTCCTTTATTATGGTCACATGGCTTTGTATTTATATGATGTCCCTTGGTTGAATTTCACAATTAACAACTAAAAGGCTGACCTATGAGAAAACAAGATGCCTAAAAGGGTGCGAGCAAGATAGAAAGAGGTCAGGGGGCACCAAGAAATATGGGGGGTGCCTAGGCGTTGGTGTCTTGGCTAGGCATTGGTGTCTAGAGTGATAGAAGATGAAACAATGAAGCATTAACTAGGTTGCAGAGTGTAAGAGGCCAAGAAGAAGACATGAACAAATACACAAAGGCCAAGGACAATTGTTAATTGCTAGTTTTAACACTCATGAATCATATGAATATTGGTGTGTGATTAGGACCTAGAAATGTACCCAAAGTGCGTGATTTAGTGTCTACATTTGCCCCCCACTTTGTGTTTTTGAGTGAATACTCGATAACATAAAGTAGACAAGAGATGCATACCTGATAACCATGTAGATTGATGGTGAAATCGTGCCAAAGAGACAAGAAAAAGTGTGGAGTGATAAAAATGAAGCATGGAAGCTAGAGAAGAGGAAGTGACCCTAGGGGTGGAAGCATATGTGTTGTCTTGTGTTGTACATGTTGTCCATTTATGCACTTGTGTTATGCTTGAGACGGTTGCTTCTTATAAGGATGGACCTGCAAAAAGAAGAGCAAAAGAGTAGTCAAAGTCATGTATGTGAAAAATTTGATCCAAATATGTAAAAAGTACATAAAAGTGTGTAAAAATGTGAAAAGGACCATGTGCACCTGATCCATGACGAGGTGAAGAGTGTAGAAAGGATCCTAAAAATTCTTATAGAAGGATGATTTTTTTTGGGGCGATCTCACGCCAAGAACGAGTTTTTTGGGGCGATCTCATGCCAAGTGTGAGTTTCTTGGGTGATCTCATGTGCATGGTAGAAGAAGTGTTGGGGAGAAAGGTCTAGTGTTATTCTCCAACCCTGACTATTTCCTGACGATTTATACACCATTGCAGATGGTGTGATCCTGCTCTGTTCAAGTTTGATCCATTTCGATCTAGTTCGATCTTACTCAATAATAGAAAAAGGAGATAACATGCATGTTGCTTGCTGGAGGATTGTTCTTGTTCCAGTGAATGTTGTTGTGTAAAGTGTTGGAAAATTGTGTCAATATGAGAAAAATATTGTAATTGTCACCTGGTCATATGCACCTAGGAAATGTCAGGAGGCGCCCCAAGTGCTAGTGTATGGAGTTTGGCATGTAATGTACCTTTTTCTCCCCAATTCGAAGGCATAATTGGATCATTCGGCTATTCTTTTTCATGGTCAAGTTGAAGAAGATATGGAGAAAGCAAATAATAAGTCTTTTAAGATTTTTTAATATGTTTTTAGTGTGATGGAGCTCAACCTATATGTATCGATCTCAGTGTTTAAGGAAAAATAAATCATTATAAGGGGTCAACCAAGGCATAATAAATGGATATAAGGGGAAAGTTCGTGTCTTTTCAATTTTGGCGCCACCCTTAGAAATTAGTATAAATAGGGAGTGAGAGGGTTCATTTGGAGATATCGACTTCGCTTGTAAAAAAATATTTTGAGAGAGAACTCTCGTATCTTTCCAACTGGGACGAAAACCCCATTTGAGATCCATTGTGAGGGATGAAAACCTCTCACTTTTGACTTAAAACAATTCATATTTGCAGAAGATTATTATATTGAAGATCATTTAATGTGCAATTATGATTTTCTAGTTATTTATGCCAGTTCGACTTGTATATGATTGAAATTCAAATTATTATGTGCAAATAACTTCAAATTGATTTGCTAAATTAAATCACCATATTTAATAAATCCCAAATCTGAATTTTCACATATTTCAAGGCACTATTTTAGGAAAATCGAACCACTTTTGGGATGCTGTGATTTCTGAGCATTAACAGTAAATTCTAGCAGTATTAAATTGGCATATATCAATTCAACTTGGCTTTAATTCATTGCAAATTCATTAATAATCATTTGATAATTGTTAGTAGATGCTTGTTGATGAATTTGGGCTATTATTTAAAGGAAAATAACCCCTTATAATTAATTTTTAGTTTGTTGCAATAATTCTGGAAATTTCATATAAACCCTCAAAAAGAGTTATTACAGTGGTATCAAAGAATAGGATTCTCTAAGGACTGGGGTTTCAAAAATCAAGGAGGTAGAAAATATCTTTAAGGAGTATCAAGCTCTTCCATAAGACATTCAAAATACCCTATCATTTTTAGAATTCATAAAATGGAAATATGATTTTCCAAATTTGTGCCACGGAGGGAAAAGAACCAGGAAGAATAATTCAGCCCCCCTACCTCCATTTTAGCTCCAGATAGTCAACATAATGAAGTAAGTTTTGATCATTGTTTGACGAATAATGATGATGTCTGGAAGAATGAAGAGAAGAATGTGCTTGAAGGTGATGAGAATGGCCATAAAGACCTCCCTCAAAAGATAAGTGGCACCATCGATAAAGATGAAAGAAAAGGGTGGTGAACAAGAAGGGGTGGAGTTAAGAACAGATGAAACCCATTTCCAAGGTAAAAATGATATAAGGATGATCCGATTGAAGAATAAAACCTGGGAAAGAGCCACCAAGATATCCCGAGTACTTGTGAACAAGGTATGAAGGAAGAAGAAGTGGACAAAAATCTTGTTGAAGATTCGAGGATCGAGTATATTTCGGATTTGTTGCTCCCTAGTTTTGTCATCACGTAGAGTTGATCACCATAATCAATTTGACTCAAATATGGTAAGAATACAATGCATATTGAGTGGTAAGGAGTACTCACATCCTTTACATGCATGTAACAATACAAGTACAAGAGTTGATAACCATCTCTCCAAGATCCATGGTCTGTATGCTAAGGTAATCATTCCCTCTTTCAATTTGGGTAGCCATCCTCTTGATATTCTGTATGTTGAAAAGAATAATTTGGTGAGTAGCGTTGATAATAACCCTTTAAGGCCATGGAAATGGGAGGAAATCTCTCATATAGAACAAGATGAAGGAGTTGGACTATACCTAACAGCAGTAAAAAGGGGGCCGATTAAAGAAGATATCAACCTTATGGAAGCACAAGGACATGAGGGAATTGACAAGCAAACATCAAGCAAAGAGAGAATGAAGGTAAGCACCCTGGGAAAGTTGAAGATCATGAAGGTAAGATTTTTTGGAAATATTGTTTACATGATGATTTAGAAGTTCTGAGTATTGTGGGCAAGCCCTTGACATGGAAGTATTTCAGTGTGGGCCTATGTATCGATTCAAATATTTCACCTGTGAGTGGATGGCTAGTATTACTCATGTTTCATATAAGATATGTCCTCTTTGGTCACACCTTTGTGCTCACCACACTTCATGGGATGAAGAGGTAAGGAATATTTTTTTTTGTGAAGGACATCATTGTTTGGGTAACAATAAGGTTCGTTGCATTAGAGAATTTTCATATTATGATAAGGGTAGCAATAAGGATGAAAGTAGGCATGATGGCATTTTAGTAGGTGCACCAAATTATAACTCTTTATTTGATGGTGATCTACATGGGCACATGGTAAGCTCCACATTTCCATTTCATCAGTCATTTGACATAAAGGTTGTGTGCATAAAGTTGGTGTGGAATGAGTGTCATTCCTTTATTCCGGGCATAATAACCTAGTTGAGTTTGAAAGATATGATCAAGATCCATAAAAGGGTTGGCTTATGGTGTTTTACGCTTGCCTTTGTGAAATTATATGCTGCCAATTTAGGACAGTAGTCACATCATATAATAATTCCGCTCCTTTCATTGGTCATCCATGATGAGAAAGATTGCTGTGCACCATATATTACTTCAGCAAATGATTCCTGTGAATGCTCCATGTAAATACCAATCAAAGAAAAATGATTTTGATGCTCTGTTGTGTGGAAAATGCCAAAGGAAGAGGGTATGATCTCAACTCATAAATTCTGAGTTTTGTAGATGATAAGAGCAGCCCAAGGTATGAATTTTCATATTTCATTTCTCCTTCCATACTAAGTAATGATGGGTATGATTTTGAGGATGATAAGGAGATGAATATGATGTATAATGATCACATCTTGGTTGGTACATTTTCTCTTAACATTTGGTTGCCTAAGGAACATGCCAGAAGAGGAGAAAGAGTGATTATCACTCTACCCCATAAAGGACACCATAACAATAAGCTTGTTGATCCGTATAAAGGAATACATATTTAGAAGGCACACGAGTATGATGGCCTCATGTACTTTTTTCCCTCTCATAAGGTAAACATCATTGACACCAAGTAACGTATAAGATCCTTTAGCTTATCTACGTTGATATGCATTACATTTCAGATTTATCCTTTCTTTGTGAGCATAGAAGAAGAGGAACTTTGGGATGTCATCTTACACACGTCACTTCATGTGATAAGAGACTAAAAGGAATAAATTTTTGCAAGCTCTACCTGGATACATGGATATCATCTTCTTTCTTTTTTCCAATAGTGCCAGTTCTCTTTATCTCTTCGGAAGACTGTGAAGGAATGATGGATCACATGGACTACGCTTTGCATGGTAAGAAGCTCCATTTTCAGATTTTGAACAAACACTTGTGGTGTTTGAATGATGTGGCTTCCAAAAGAGGGTATGCGTTGGGTATATTTGGTTGTTGATGCTTGCATAGCCGCAAAATTTTGGGCTTCAAGGAAATATTTGGAAATAATGAAGGGACATGGTACAAATTCTTCACTTTCAGTTGTGTATAGGAGTCATTTTCAGTTTGTTGCTATTAAGGAAGAAATTTCAGACACCTGGAAGTCATTTAAAGAAATTTTGAAATGTACAAGTTATTGTCCCATCATTTTTATGAGTGACATCACCATGATCAACCCCCCTTGTCATTTCAAGAGCTCAATCCTTAGCCATAAAATTAATAAATTCATTATTGGACATTGATTTTGGCCCATGGATGGATACTTGGGAAGGAAAATCAGCCATTTTAATCTTGATTTTCTTAAAGGTGGATGCTTGACTACAGCCTTGTATAGGGTAGCCATCAAATGCATAAATATTGTGGGAGCTTCCACAAGCAAGAAGATAGTTGCAGGGCCTAAAGGAGTGTCATTAAACACTCATGATTCTTCTAAGGAGTTTGTTTCTTGTGTAGGTACAAAACTGAAGCCTACAAAGATCATATGGGATCTGAGTAATTGCAATTGCTTGGGGGGGAGGATGCTTGATTACAACCTTGTACGGGGCAGCCATCAAATGCATAAATATTGCGGAGCTTCCACAAGCAAGAAGATAGTTACAGGGCCTAAAGGAGTGTCGTTAAACACTCATGATTCTTCTAAGGAGTTTATTTCTTGTGTAGGTAGAAAACTGAAGCCTACAGAGATCATATGGGATCCGGGTAATTGTGATTGCTTGGGGACAAGAAATCTTGGGGAAGGAGGACTGTAATGGTCACTTTTCTTCGAATTCGAAGGCATAATTGGATCTTCTGGCTATTTTTTTTCATGGTCAAGTTGAAGAAGATAATGAGAAAGCAAATAATATGTCTTTTAATATTTTAAAATATGTTTTTAGTGTGATGGACTCAACTAAATGGGTCGGCCTTAGTGTTTAAGGAAAAATAAATAATTATAAGGGGTCGACTAAGGCATAATAAATGGATATAAGGGAAAGATCATATCTATTCAATTTTGGCGCCACCCTTAGAAATTAGTATAAATAGGGGTGAGAGAGTTCATTTGGAGCTATCGACTTCACTTGTAAAAATCAAATTTTGAGAGAGAACTCTCATATCTTTCCAACTGGGATGAAACCCCCATTTGAGGTCCATTGTGAGGGATGAAAACCTCACACTCTTGACTTAAAACAATTCATATATGCAAAAGATTATTATATTGAAGATCATTTTATGTGCAATTTTGATTTTCTAGTTATTTCTACTAGTTTGACTTGTATATAATTGAAATTCAAATTATTATGTGCAAATAACTTCAAATTGATTTAATAAATCAAATTTCCATATTTTATAAATCCTAAATCTGCATTTTCAAGCATTTCGAGGTACTATTTTAGGTAAATCGAACCACTTTGGGATGCTGCGATTTTTGAGCATTAATAGTAAATTCCAACAGTATTAAATTACATATATCAATTTGACTTAGCTTTAATTCATTAATAATTATTAGTAGATGCTTGTTGATGAATTTGGGCTATTATTTCAAGGAAAATAACCCACTATAATTAATTTCCAGTCTGCTGCAATAATTCTAGAAATTTCATATAAACCCTTAAAAAGGGTTATTACAGGGTACTGTATGTCTGTGCAAAACTGAAGACCCAAGTCAGATTCTGGGGCCGTTTATGAAACTGAATACTGCTCTATTCTTGTACTATACAGGTCTAAACTGTGACTGTGTTCTGCTAAATGGGGTGACTTATTCACCCAAGGTATTCCCCCCCCTCGTTTGGGGTGCATGTAATGTCGCTAAGGAGGAATGCAACCCAAAGGAGGGACTCGATGTACATCTAGAAATGTTGCCCCATAGGGGGAGGGAATGTCCATGGTAAAAACCAAGGCCACACACAAACAAATTAGTTGGAAAACATTTGTTAGTGCAATCAAGACAAATACGCGTATAAAAGACGATGTGTAATCTAGCAAGCAAGAAGACAATGTAAACCATGAAAGGCGGGTTTCAAACATGGGACATCACTCACAATGTCGCAAGACAATATGGGCCAAAGTGGCCAAAAGTATACAAGCAGTGAACAAGCAAGACATAGGGCAAATCCTGCAAACAATGGCATATAATGAAAAACAATGGAAAACAACAGACAAAGTATCAGACAACCATGGTGGCAAATAGACCTACAAAGCAAATGATGCACATGAAGCACCCGTTAACATGTTAGAAAAATAAAAAGTATGTCAAGACGTGTATATATCAAGAGTGTAGTGTGTTGATAAATTTATGAACTAGTATAAAATGGAACAATATCACCTGTAGTGTGAAAATGAATGTAGATGCCCCCATAAGCCTCGGCGGGACTGGTAAAAGGTACAGTGCCAAACATCCATGTTACATGTAATGATCTATATGAAGGTTGCATTCACAACTAAAGATCAAGTGAACGTTCATGTGTATATAGAAAAGATAATGACATGCAGTGCATCTGTCTAAAATGTGTAACAAAGTGTACATGCAAGTATAACCAAGCAAGAATAAATGCGACTAAGATATGCAACATGTTTGTGAGTGAGATGGAATGAAATACAATGTGAATGTGATGGGAGCAACATGCCCGCCAAGTGGATGTGTATGCGTGAAATGAGGTTCATTTATAAAAGGCTCGCCTCAATGACTTCACACGATGCTGATGAGATACATGTAATAATGAAGGACAATAGGCACCAATCAATGGCTCGACATACTCTTAAAGATTCTCTCTTGGCTTCCTCACTCCAAACAAAGTCAAGCCATCAATGGCAATGCAACTGGTAATTCCTAAGATTCATTACAGTGTTAGTTGACAAGATTAAATTTAATGGTTTGGTATAATACAAAAACAAGCTCGGGGACATCACAATGACACGAACTAGGGCTTATTTTTTGCTTGTATATTTTGATTACAACCTTCATTTGACCTACAACCAGTATCAATAGAAAGGTCTTTCAAACGACTATACATTGAGCTTGGCTTATAGAATATGGTTGAGAGGTATGAGATATTTTTGTGATAGAGTTTTGGTTGTATGTACGTGCATAAATGGATCAAATGGCGCTCAAATCACTTGCAAATGTTTTTGGAAGATTTTTTATCCTCTTCTATAAGATGCTCTTGAGTCGGATATACCTTGTGGTCCCACCAACATATAGGGGGAAGAGTTAAAAACAAGTTGTTAATCAAGAGTTGAGTTATTTCAGTGGTCCAAAGATTATAACCATGATCAGATTCACCAAATGACAGTCTAATATTTTTTTGTCCTCCTGATCTCATGGGCATTCATCAATGTTATCTTAGATATCAATTCCTTTGCAAAGTATCTACTCATTTTCTTAAAGCAAAGGCATCTAATAAACAAAATCTAACCTTCTTATGAATATTTTCTCAAAACCTTGAGGGTTTTATGGATAGGGTTTGTTTTAATTCCTTCTAAAGTTGTGTTTTATGTTTGTGGATCATCGTGACACCTTCAAAGATCCCTAAAATATGCCAAGAAGTGGTTTTGAGAGGAGCATCATCATTTAAGCATCTTTCAGACCTCCACGAGCCATGAAGTGGATAAGGATGAAGGTGTAGACACAAAATCACAAACTTGAGTACATTTCTAGGTCCTAAACACATACTAGGATTCATATGATTCCTAAGCACGAAAACTAGTAATTGACGACTGTCTTCGACCTCTTTTCTGTGTTTCTTATTTTCTATTTTTTCTTACACACCCTACAACCTAGTTGGTATTTTACTTATTTATGTTTTATGGCTCTAGACACCAGTGCCCAGCTAGGATAGGAGCACCCAAGCGCCCATGTCCCCTCTGGGCACCCCCAAACCTTTTCCACCTGACTTGCTTCTTTTGGGTCTCTTTTATCTTTTGGGCACCTTTTCACTTATGGGTCATCCTTCCAATTGTCAATCACGAAATTCAAACTAGCGAATCATATAAATACATAGTTACGTTTTCAAAATGAAGGACCAAACACTATGCATATACTATCATCACTTAATCTTGCATCCAAAGGCACCTAAAACACTTCAAGGCATCCATCTAGGATCCACTCAAGGGGCAAGGGACTGTATTTTCTGCATACACAACATAGGAAGGGGAAGTTTCTTAATTATATCCACACATTCTACTACATTGTTGCATCTAACTACAACCTGTTATCAAGTGCATTTGCACAAGGGAATCCTAGGGCATAATTCTTACACACACTCACCAGAACTACATGGAGTTTGAGATGTAGTGTAGCGCTCGGTCGTAAGTTCACTCTCGGGGTGACTTTTGGGGTCAGTCTGATTCCCCATTTTGCATCTTTCTTTTTTGGATTTGATGTGGTTTGTGGGATTTTGTAGGGGATATTTGTTTTGCAGGTTACATGTGCCCTCAATGATCAAAGAGCGACACACATGTGATCAACAAGGAATATTTGCAACACTTGTGTGACATAGTAAAAATTAGATTTTGACTATTTGCACAGTCATGGGTGCCCAACAACAGTCTCCAATGCCGAGGTCCCCTTGTCCTTCCATAGGCGTCCATGTCCAACGTTGTTCGTGAGCTCTAGAATTTATGCTGAGTACTTACGACATTGTTTACCTCATGTTCAACAGTTTTCCCAATCCAGAGCACTTCCAAATCAGGCGTAAATCAACTGAGTCCTTCTTTATATATTTCTTGCTTAGGGTTTCATCTTTACTTGCTTATTTGCTTGTGTCATATTGTACTTAGCAATTGCATATCATAGTTTACATCAGTTACTCTACAATAGGGTTTAATAAAAACTTATTTTTGTTAAATAAGAAGGAAAGGAATATAATCTAGCATTTTTAGTGCATTCTTATTCCTTTCTTCTCTTCACTCTTCTCTCTTCCTTCTATATATGTGCAATCAACCACAATCATAAATGGTTCCTCTTCCTTGAGCAAGATCACTCTTCTATTTTGTGGGCCTCATTTTTTTATTGCCTCTAGCCTCAAGTTTGAGCCTTGTACATGAATGATCACATTGAGTTATGGTGGTAGTTGACTGTGTACACTCTAATTTTTAATACAAATTTAGTTATAGCTCATATCTTCCCTTTTTCTTTGTGTTAATTTGTCCCTTACCTATTTGTTATCTCCATGACTTATTGTGTGAGGCATTTACAGCCCGGTTTTATTTCATAATGTCTTAAAGTTTAGAGTAAGAATTCGATTTAGATGTATGTTTTGGTTGTGGCTAATATTTTCCCTTTGGATCTGTGTTTTATCTTCTCATTTTTTGAACTCTTATAAAGAGTGTGACCCCCTTCACTTTGGTGCATCACCATGCTTTATTTCATGTTTATTTCATCCCCTTTCTCTTGTAATTATTATATTAGAGCAGAGTAGTGTTTATTTCATCCCCTTTCTCTGGAGGTCTACTTTATGGAGCCAATAATCCCACACCTTGGATATATTCCCATGTTGTTGCTAAGGTAGTTAAATCCTCCAAATTTGAGGATCTTAACATGGATTCTCCTTTCAGTACAAAACACCTAGGAATAAATACATGTGGTTTTGTTGAAAACAATGAAGATGCCTATGAAAAATCCAAGTTTTAACATGTTTCCCTCTATTCTTTTATGTTTACTCTTATTTCTTTATGTTTTTTATATCTTCCCTATTTTCTCTCTTTGTCCTATTTTCTTGAGTTTCTAGCTTCTTTGCTAGAAAATTAGTATAGTCCTAGTCAATGACTAAAACCATATTACAATGTTTTCTCCCTCTTTTATGCGGGATCTTTGACCCTTATTTTGGGTCCCTTGGGGTTTTTCCCTTCTTTGTCAGCTTTTCCAACATACATGGTGTATTGACAGGTCAACTAGTGTGATGCAACCAACCATCATCACTTTCAATGACCTAATTTCATTATAATAATAAAATTTAGATTCTCTTCACATTTCCTTAAATGTTTGAATGTTGCTATAAATATTTGTAATTACTTTTAGGACGAGGATACTTATTTATCTTTCAATTAATTTTCCTAAATGCATTGATGCTCTTATGTTTTAGAATTTTTGAATTCAAACTAAGACCTTCTCAATACACATGTCAATACATAAAAAGTGTAGAGACTCAAATTTGTTAATTTGCACTTTGGCAACCCTTGATTTGACTATGCACTCTTGTTATGATAAATACAACAATTCCTGCTTAACACTCTCTGAGGTCCATTGTTTAGCTTGTTTATCCTTGCACACTAGCATGTCGACACATTCTAAGAATACAATGCATAAGATCAATAAAAAAACATCAGTTAACAGGTCCCAAACCTCACTTTGCATATTTTCAACAGTGCCCGGGGGTGCCCACAACCCTTTTTATGTTTATTTTGCAAGACTCTTCATCCATGGATAGGATTTGAGATGATGATCAGTCCATTTAGAGAGCCTCACTACACATGTGACAATTAGGACTTGACAGTGAAAAATAAATATAAGAAGGTGAACACCATAGAAAGTTACAAAAGTCAATTAAGAGAAGGTCCAAGACCATAAAGTTTGGTCATGACTATACAATATGGTCCCAACAACTTGGTACAACCCTGACCTAGGTGGATTTATAGCTACTGTTCCAGTTTTAAAGGTCCTTCAGGTTCAGATCACCCATTTCTAGCAGTGTACACTCCCAAATCTTTCCAAAATCATTTGTAGCAAGCTAAGTGCACCCACTTCATTGTGTTTTCAAAGTTATATCTTAATTTGCATGATCTAAAATATTATTCTAATATTGCATAATTAATGTTGGAAGTTAATTAATTAGAATAGTCGTCAATATCTCAACCTTACCCTATTAAATATAATTAAATTATACATCACCCATATCAATAATTTAATTAAGGGTAAACAACGAGCAAAAAAAGATAAAAAGGAAGGACCAAAACCCTTGGTTGACCAAAACAAGGGTTAGAAGAGCCCTCACAAGAAAAAGGTAATAATATTGTAGGTATATGATTCCAGTGAAAACCCCATAAAATCAACAAAACCAAGGAAAGAGAGAGGTTACAAGGGATGAGAGAGAAAACAAGAGGAAAAATTGAAAATGTGAAAAAAATAGAGGGGAGAATGTTAGAATACAACCCAAACAAGGAACATGTGCCAATAAGAGCCTAATATGGACCAATAATTAAAAAATGCAAGTATAGTAGAACAATATAAATTTATAATAAATAACCAATCTCATACCAATATTATGTGTCTAAATAATGTCCTCTTTGATATGTGTGCTTGCATACATATCAAAATACACAAAACATTGGATAAGTAGAAGTTGCACTTGTTGAGAGTTATCAAACTCAATATAAAAATAAGGAATTGAAATTCAAAAGGAGAGAGAGATCACGATAAATTTGGTTGGAGATTTAACAATAAACTCTCATTATTATATTAACTCAATATGATTACACATATATATCAAGATGATCTCCTATGAATAAGGAGTCATATTCCATCTCCTATGATCTCTCTCTCTCTCTCTCTCTAATTTTAGTGAGTTGTTTCAACAACTTACGTAACCATAAACTAATATTACATTACCAAATATATGGTAAGCGGATCATTCTATATCCATAGTTCAGGTAAAGGTTTTAATTGTTGCTCCTCTTCCCATAATGGATTGTTTTCGTTAATCCATGACCTATGCCCATAATGGAGATGATCTGTACTCATGTTCTTTCGGCTCAATTCGAGTGCTTCCATGATGACAAAGTTTTCTCTTTATTTTCTTGAGTAGTGTTCGATGAATCTTAGATGCCAGGGTAATCTTATGTAGAAATCAATGTTAAATTCATCCAATTTTGCTTGTAACTAATGTGGAATTTAGCTTTAGAATTCAAACTATGCACTTGGATTCAAATTCTCTATCACCTAGTGTTAACTTAAACACTCATCTTTGGTGTTTCACACATTCTTATTTCCTAGTAGGATATCTCTTGCAAGCTTTCAACTCGACCACAACTCAAGCTTGGTGAATCAGGTGTCACCACATATTTTCGGCTTGATACTTACCTACCACATCACTGTCTCAAGGTCTTAATTTTTGCTTCCATTTGGCTCCGATATGTTTTACACACAAGCTCATGTCATGGTTTATACTTGCTCATTGTTTGTATATGCCTTCTTGATTTCAGTTTGGACATGCTCTTACATTCTTGGTTAGTCTTGTCCCTCGACTCATTTGGTTTGCATGGGTGACTATCTTGAGCTTGGTGTCCACATCATATGCTTCTCTCATGTTCTTTCGATGACCATAAGGTATAGAACCTTCATTTTGCAAGTCTTATGTGTCCTTGTATATTTATCCTTGTCGGTTCAGTGAAACCTTAATGCCTTGACTCGACCCACCATTTAGACGTTCTACTCTTCGTTGTTGCCTTCATTGTCATTGCTCTATCTCTTTCCTATTCGCTTACTTTGGGATGCATCCCTATCACAATACTCCGACTTAGATGACCTTAAACAACACGCACAAACCTGGTAGGTCCCACGCTTTGGACCAATCAAAAAATCATAATAAATAAATATATATTTTTTTATTAAATCCCCAATTGGTCCAGAGCATTGCTTGGTGTTCTTTGTACTTGAGATCGACCTCATGAACGGTATCGCTTACGAACCTATCTTGAGCCTTGACTCTAGCATGTTTGGTACGCGATCACATTATATGGATTTCACATTCGACAATGGTCTAACTGTCCCATCTTTGCTTTAGTATACGCTTGTCCATCAAGGTCCTCTTTCTCGATCTCATTCACAACTCTTGCAGATCATCGTGTGAACTCCACTCACTTCATTCTCCAACCATTTAGTTCGCGAGTTCTTCACCATCACATGGTCTTCAGTTCCACTCCATATCCACCTCACTGTCAATTTGTGAAGTTGACTTCGTAGTGCAGTTCACTCTTTGAGTGCATGATCAACTAACTGCTCATGTTCAAGTTAACATGCTTGGTTTTCTATCAACTTGGATTTGCTCCTTCATGGATTTGTTATCTTTTGAACTTTTCATCCCCTTCTTTGTCGTAGTTAACGAAATCCAGGGATTCCTTCGGATGGTTTAAATCTTCCTTCCACTTTGAGTATAACATTGCTTTCATTGTATCATCTTGGATGGTAGTTGCTTTCATTGTATCATCTTGCATGCGTTTTGGACTATTTCTTCCTACGTGCGTCACTGTTTCGTCCTCCTTGCCCAAGATTTACGCAGGTCTGGTTTCTTATCCACGCTGGTGTGACTTCTCTCTTTCTCCCACGTATGTGCAACTTGTTATTACCTATGCAGGTTTGTGTCTTATTCCACTCGCTGGTCTTGGTCTTAGCTTTTCCGCAGGTTTTTGTCTCCTTGTAGTGGCTCTGAGTTTCTTCTGTTTTCTTTCTGACGCACAGGTATTTTCTCCCTCTATCCTCATGTGAGTTCTAGAGCTTTTCTCTTTCCACGTCTTAGCTTTGATTTCTTTTTTCTTTGATTTGTGTTTTCTTTATTGGCAATGGCAAGTGACCCCGGTGGTGGGTCAATTGTTAGTTTAATTAATTAACCTTTTTTGACGGTCGTTTGGACGTTTTATGAATTAAATTTGACATCTGAAATGACGGTTTCGATGGATGTTGTGACAGGTTTAGCTTTTACCTGTTATTTCCGCAGATTTGCTTTTTCATTTTTATTGTTTTTCGGGGAAATTTTCTTTTTCGGCAATATTATTCTCCCTTCAAGCCAGAAAATGCATCAAATTTTGTCATAAATAGCAGCGAGGTGAGTGAAATTTCTTTTGAAGCATTTTCTGGCGATCAATTTAACGAGATCAATACTCCGAGAGGCCTGGAAGCAAATAATATTAGTGCGAGAGATGTAAAAATGAAGTTCAGAAGAGGAAACAGAAGCATTCATGAGTCCAGGGACTCGAACCCTGGACCTCAGTGTGTTCATTTGAGGCATCAGGGCATGCAGGAAAGGAAGGATTATTTGATCGACCATGTAATGGAAGAGGCCGTGACGAAGCTTTCTCATTGCGAAGAGAGCAAGGTGAAGTTGCTGGTTGGCGCCTTCAAGACTGTTATTTTGCTAAGAGATTCTCATGATGATGCTGCTGCTGATCATACCAGGCCTTTACAAACCTGCAATTGAATTTTTTTTTGGTTTTTTTTGTTTTTATTTTTTAGGGTTTCTAGAGTTCACGGATTTCTGGATTGTTTGTGGAATGATACATACACAATAAGTTCTTGGATGGATTACTTATTAAGTATTGTAGATCCTGATTGCAGAGCTCAAAAATATATTTGAAAGATTTTTTTTTTTGTTAGTTTATTATTATTATTATTTTTGAGGATATGCAAAATAAACTCGTTATAGTTTAAATATTAAAAATTTGAATGTAATATTGAATTCTTTGAAGGTTTAATAAGTCTCTCAAACTAAATGATAAAAATTGTCAATATAGTGTCTTCCTCTTATAATTACATGGTGTACACATTTTATTCTGTATGCTCCCAACTGTTCGATTGATATTGAATGTACATTGCCTGGTAATATGATTGTAATGTCCACGGCTATGTAGTAGTTCCAATATAACCAAATTTTCTCCGAGTCTTTTACCAGCCATGTAATGTCTTTTTAGTTGTATCATTTTCAAGTGTTATGTTATTTTTTTTGACTCCAAAGTCAGTCAATCTCATCGAATGAAATAATGCATGACAAGCATGCGAAATCCTGATGCAACTTTGGGACCCAGCCATACCTAGAAATGGCTTAAATTTCAAACACACATAAGATATAGAAATGGATACGAAGAGTATCTAGAACTGTATATTGTTATCTTTCCTTTTTATAAAATATTTCAATTCTCTTGTTACCAGATGACAGAAATGCCTTTCCTACAAGGATCTTCATTAAGGAGGTAAATTTGTTAATAATGCTATTAGTCACTCCAAACCTATTTCATGACATTGTTGCACGCTTATGCTATGTATACTTAATTTTATAATTCAATCCGATCTTATAATCTTTCCAATCCACTTTCAAGACATCTCAATCCCTGAACATGTTTAGTGTATTGAAAGATGACTTGTTAGGACTGACTGATTAAGCCTATTACGACATCTGCATGTTAATAGAAAATTTCCACGATCCTTTTTTCAAGTATAAATATTTATCATATTATGTAATTAGTATATCTCCTAAAATTCAATTAGCATTTATAACTACAAAATCATTTTAGATAACCTAATTAGAATGTTTTCTCATTATAGGATAATTCACTATTTTCTAAAATGTTGTTTTCTTTGACAGAAAAATGAAACCCTAGAATGAGATGTTCTGGAACAATGCTAAAAATTGTAAACAAAGCATACACTCTTGCATAACCGATTGGCGCTGCCAGACATCTTAAATTTTATATAAGTTGTATTTTTGATCATTCTCTTCTTTTAGAAAATGGATACATAATAGCTTTTGATAAACAAATTAGGAAGAGTCCAACAAATTTACAATAGGAAAGCACACATTTTGTTTCAATACAAACATATATATTCTAGAGCCCAAACGTTATTTGGAGATTGTGTATTTAAGGTCCGTTTCCAATTAGAACTTATGGTCAGCATATATTTTCATAACAATTTGAGATGCTACTTATTTGTGTTGTGATCACATCCCCAAATCCAAGGAAAATTACATCTAATTCAATGTGCATTCTTGACAACAAGACTTGTTACAAGTTAATGTTTCAATGTGAGAAAATTGTAATATGATTGTATGTAAATAGTTATTTGTGAGTACAAATCACATAGATAGTAAATATGAGAGAAATCAGAGGAGTGTGTGAGAGATAATAGGGTAGATGGTTGGTTTTTTGATAAGGCATGATTCCTTGGATATGGGAAAGCTCATTGCATATAAGTATGTAAGGCTATTGAATGTAGAATTGTTGTGAGCTTATTACTATGATTTACTGAGAGCAACTCAATCTTTCCCTGTAATGGAGTGATTAGCATGAAGGGGATGCCCTCTAATGTAAAGCCCTTGTGAATGAGTAAATTAAGTTTTGTAAATTTCTTTTAGCATTTTAAGGAATTTATGAATAGTTAAAGATCTGAATGTCCAGTGTGATCAACTTGTCTTCTCTATACCTACACCACTGTTCACCTTTTGCAACATCTATATAATGACAATCATCTTGTGCCAATAATTGTTTTTAACCTGGAGATTCAAGTAGTGCCGTTTATTCATTTGTCGTGTGTCAGTCCATTTCCATTTAAACTGTTTTTATGCATTGATGGATCTCTTGTTCACCCAACTTGCATTGGGCATCATGGCCCAAGGGGAATTAAGCCTTGGGTAGTTGTTTAGAGCACAAGTAGTTAGGGGGCACTGCATTATCTAAATTTCACAAGTTGGTTGCATAAGATTTAAAGGAGGAAGGTGATAAAACACAGTATTAATGATTCTAATGCTTTTTTGGATTAGAGACAGTTCATCTAAACACTAAAACCATTCACCATAATAGAGGTATAATATGTCAAGGTAAACTGAAGCAGTGGGAATCACTTTTGATGTTTGATTAGAGCATATGTACCCACATGAGACTACCGGTGTTTGTTCTAAGGATTGTTTTCTAAGTTGCATGTTTGCTTGGTTTTGCAATATATCTTAATTGCAACAAGGAAGGTTCACATGAAACAAGGAAGTTTATTAGTTCAAGAGTAAATAGATTACGTGTTCCTTTCATAATAGCATTAAAACACTAGAGTTACACTATTTTTCTTTAAGTTATTACAACTAACTGTATAGTCTAACTATTTTCCTTAGATACTTAGTTTGCATCGATCATGATACACAATAGAGGATTTTCCTCAAGTCAAAAGGGTCAATCCTAAAATTTCTTTTTTTTTTTCTTAATTTTAATCATTTAATAATATTGTTTAAACCATGCCGAGGGGTGTGGTGATTATGTCTGTTTTTTTTTTGTAAATGATTTCAACGTAATGCTTTATTTATATTCCTACACTTACAAAATCAATCAAATAACATATACTACAAAAGTAATAACTATCCCTCTAAATCAAATAACATATATTGTTCGGCGTTCACATTGCATTGTGCACATGCGATTGCTAGTTTTAAAATTAGTGTCATTTATTAAATAATTACATACGAGATCTAATTGATAAAATTAACATTAATTAATTGTGTACAATAAAAAATATTGAATAAAATATTTAAATTTAATTAACTAATTAATTTTAATAATTAAACTAAAATCATTAATTTAACATTTAGTGTCAAACTGAGAAGAGTAAGAGGGTATGCGAGGTAAAGGATGGTGATGACGAGAATGTGACATGTGGTATTGCAACAATCAACAACTCGGTCATTAGATAAGATGGAAGACAGTGACTTCACGAAATGGTTTGGGCCGGTCAATTTAAATTAGAGTGAAAAGTTTCTAAATTTCAACATTCAAAAATTTCGAGACAACACATGGATAAGAAATTGAGATCTTGTCTACAATATGTGATAGGTATTCACTTTATAAAATGCTTGCAATGACATTTCTATTTAGTAAATTCCACTCAAGATGACTGTGATCTTAAGCTTTTTGTTCATGTTCTACGAAAATAGTACATATGAGCATTTAAAGCTCTTGTCAGGAATGTGATCTTGATTATATCAATAAGTGATGATACCCTTGTACATCGTAGGGCATTTTTTTGCTTTGAATATGTGAAGGAATAGGGCATTTATTTCCCACCATTGATTTCCACTATAATCAAATGACTTTGATTTCTTTTTTTAGATACTATAGGAGTTAATGACCTAGTGACCTGACACACTAATGCAAGTCAAGTCTTCCCAAATGGATTTGATTTCATTCAATTGATTTATAAGCACGTGTCGAGAAAAATGTTTACTCAACGCAAAATTTATGTTGGGAAATTAACCCTAAACAATATATTGTACTGATTTAATGCATATTTTTTTCACATAAATGAAAATAACGATTGAAGGAAATATGGATAAAAATCTATGTATAAATTCCCATAATTATTCAATGTTTACCGGATTCAACCATACAACCTTCTTTAATTAATTAACGTGTCAATTGTTAGTTCTTTAACACCCAACCACCTCTTTACAATGTCCCATCCCAATCTCTCGAAAATTTTTCTTTGCTATCACTAGATCTTGACAAGTGACACCCATCCGTAAGTTAGTGCTTCAAAGCCTGAGTTTTTAACTCAAACGTAAATATACAGAGACTAGAGAATGGGATTAAGGCTTGTATAAACATCTAGGAGCACCATAAGGTTTTCCTATATATTTAGTCGTCATTACCCTTTGATTGATGAACTCTACAAGAACACAAGACGTTGACATGTGTCCAACCTTCATATAATTCATGCAATATCTCATGACTTGAAATCATTTCGTACAAAGTTTTTCAAAATGTAACCTTTACAACTGATCATTTTTTAATCCACATGGATACATCTAGTAGCAAAAGATTATTCTTATTGTAGCCTTACCTCTCTTTGTTTTTTGAAAAGTACTCCGAGCACACTACAATGTGACACGTGTCACAATTTAGCAATCTCAGACCGCAAAGACTCTAAGAGACCCAGTTGGCCCTTCCCATCTTCCTTATGCTTGAGTTCATGAGATTAACCCACATGGCATAATCTCATAACTCTATTTCACAAAGGTTCCCTTGTGTTTCATTTAACCTCAATTTATTCTTCAAGACCCGAGAGCACTAGATCATGTCATGTGTCCGCATCTAGGAGTTTATCTGAGTTCTTTGTTATCTTTATAATTAGACCTTGTACCTTAAAATGATTATATATCAAATTGACTAAATCCTTCACACCTCCAACTCTCTCTCTGTACTTCACATATATATAAAATCATTCTAAGATGACAAGCTTACATCTCCGCTTCTTTTAACAAATGTCGGACTACACGTTGCACATTTCCATAACAAATTTTCATTGCCCCCTGACCACATTGATGGTTGTTGCCCTTGGGCCCCCGCTTTAGCATTACAAAAATCAAAATAATACATGAAGGGGACTACACAGACTAATTATGCAGATTATTGAATTTGAAAAGGATTTAACAGACAACGTGATTAAATGTTTTAGTGAATGTCAAATATTGAATTTGTCGTGAAATATGTACAAATCATAAGGGGAGGTGCAAATAATAAAGGGTTTTTAAAATGTCATAGGAAAAATGGGTATATGTGATATATGGTAATAGAAAGGGTAGTTTTATGATAAGAATCGTGTATTGGGAGGGATTATTAATAATATCATATTGAGAGGTAGACCTAGAAATAGGGTTATTATTTAGTGTCTTATGAATGAAAGAACCTAATTGTCATGTATGTTACCAAAAACTAGAACCAAAGATAGAAAAACTTGAACCCTTAACCTATGGCTTGCAAATCACACAACTACCACTACGCTACAAGCATTCCTATAAAAAATGTTTAGGCACAACCCTTACAAATGAATGCGATATGCCACAAGATTACTCAGTGAATCCTCCATACTAAATATGTCATTCAACAACCTCATAAATCTAGAATGGACATTATATAACCCATAAGGAAACACAAGCCATTCATACAAACCTTGTCTCGTCTTGAAAGTTATTTTTCATGTCCTTTACACTCACATGGCCACGCCCAAATTTCAAGTCTAGCTTGGTGAAACATGGCATGTTGAAGTTGATCCACCAAGATAAGTTGTAAGACATGATATCCTCTCTTAATAGTTATTTTATTCTAGTGATATGTAGTCATTAAAGTTAATCTACTTAATCAAACACAATACTGCCACCAAAACATACGCAATTGTGACATCACTTTAAAAGGCCCCTCTTTGCAAAATCACTAGTAACACGTGTATTCACCCTGTCATTTAACTATTGCTAACACATGCAAACCCCATTGTACATTAATTGATGGTTTTTCCATGGTAAAAAACAACTCTAATTGAATGTTTGCTTGAATTGAATCCATGGTTGGTTATGTTATGGATTGCCCATGGTCTCTAATGGACACACCACCCATGTATTATCTTTATTAGGCACTATCACAATAGAAGAACCATTTGTTGATGTGTCAGTATGAATCAAACCAAGAGTTAATAATGCATGATGTTTTTTTACATTATTTCCACAAAAAGTATTTTTTCATAGAGGAAGGCGTTAGGATGAGGGCAATCTGGTAGCAACTAAATCTCATTTTATACTGCTCTCTTGCGTGGCATGCCTTTGAACTCGTACGAAACTTCCTTTGAAGAGAGCAATCTGGTAGTAACTAATTGTCATCTTTTATTGCTCTCTTGGCTGGCATGCCTTTGAACTCATAAAAAACTTCCTTTACGTCTTTCAACAAATCTTCTATTTGTTTTATTTGTGTTTGTTAGTAGGCATTTTAGAAGAAACATTATATTCAACAACCTCATTGTTTTGTTTATTATTCAACATTTTAGCTTGGTTAGCACTAACCAAGATCTTAGATTTACCTTTACATGCCTTATGATGAAGTTTTTTTAATGAAGCCAACATCTCTCACATACATATATGAGTTGTCAAACATTACATCAAAAACATGAAGGGGCACAACACTACTTCAACATCATCAATGAAATGTTCTTTAATTTGAAATATAACTTTACATTGTTTGGTGACATTTGATGTATACTCCTTATTACAACCACCACAATCAACAATGATTAGGAACAATGATTAAGATGGTCATCAGCCTAAGCATGCCTACCAACTTCTAGAAATTAGATTTACTTGTAAGCAATAACATAAAGTCATCAACCTTCTTTATTTTGTTTGAAAATGAAAATAGTTTTGCGATCTCATCTCCATCTATGGCCATTTTGCTACTCAAGCATTTGCCTTTGTGGATGGAAGCAGGAGAAATCCTTCGTGCACATTAGATTCGGAAACCAATCCAAGAAATTTATTCTATTAAAGAAATCATAACATATTTCTTATCAGTTCCTCTGATGCAATTTCAGACGAAGCCTTCAACATTTTTCATTAGTACAACCATTTATAACACAATATCCATGATGATCTTTTTTGCATTGTTCTTTGTAAAAGAAGTAGCATTTTACTACCTTTCCATTACCTTTCCCCTGGAGCACTTGCTGATTCAAAGATCAAGGGGTCAATGGACCCTCCCTTTCCATCTCAAGATAATGTGATAGGCAACATGGTCTTAGGCCTCGCTATCAAAACATGCTCTTCTTAAATGGTTATGAAATCCTCTAATGCACCTCACAACTTATCATGGCCTCATGTACAATCCCATTTATAATGATTGCCTTTGAAATTTGATAGTATATCCCCACCACTTTTGCCTTGCTTCTACCTATAATATTTTTGGTTAATGACACCTTATTTAAAAGCAATTACCCCCTTAAATTCATCTCATTTAGTAATCGGCGACAATTTGTCCAAAGCCAAATAATGAGCATACTTTGCCCTCGAAGTACATCACTATAATGTGTGCAAAAGAAATTTGATTCTCTTCACTAACACGATATAAATTGTAATACACCTTAAGTTGGGCAAGTCAATTGTTAAGTTTTTTTGCATCCACATTTCCTTCGAACCGTTAAATCTCTGCTTCCTCATTGTTGAATGGTGGTTTGAGTTGGGGGATTTGGAATGCCATGGGTTACTTCCTCTATTGGTTTTTGGGGGATTTTTTTATTTCCTCATGTATGTTGGAGCATTTTTAATGAAATTCCACGGTTCCCAATTAGTGTCTCCATAATCTTCTCCATGTTGTCAAGCTTTACCGTTGATTGGGAAATGCTTCCAACATTAAGAATCTCCTCTTGGAAGTTTTAATATTCTTATGTATCTCAACTCAGTCAGTGAACTCCTAGATCACAACTTGAAAATTGACTTTGATAGTCATTCCCACAAGAAAATGTGTTTAATTAGAAACAAATCACAAGGCTCAAAAATAGTTGTAAAAGCCTCCAATGTGGGATGCATGTTTCAACTTGATTTTATCCACGGAAATGATCAGGCACAATATGGTAAAAGGATTACCGTCTCTCCAGAAGGATATAGACAAGTGTCCTCATTTCCTAGCAGGAAAACAACACAGAGCTTCATCCCAGAAGAGTACTTATTGAGCTCATGGTAAGCTTGATCTAGTTCATACCAATCTTTTTTGTCTGATGCAACTGAGTCATTATGGATTTTAGTACTTCATGCTTTGCGTTGATGACTATTCGAGAAAAATGTGGATTTTTTGTCTTTATAAGAAAAGTGAAGCTTTTGAAACCTTCAAAAATTTCAAAGTGGTTGTTAAGAATTAAAGTAGTCATCTCATCAGATCTCTCTGCTTAGATTGAGGGGGGGAATTCACCAGTGATGAGTTCAAATCCTACCTACAAGCTGATGAGATTCATCGAAAAATGCCTCCTCCACACACACCGCAGTAGAATGGTGTTGTTGAGAGAAGAAATCACACTATCATGGAAATGGTGTGATGCATGATTGATGATTTTGGACTAGCGAGGACATTCTGGGAAGAAGCAACAAAAACAACTGTTTATTTGTTGAACAGAGTGCCCACAGTTTCTCTTGACAGAGTAACGCAACATGAAGTGTGGTCAAAGCAGAAACCATCTATTGCACACCTCAAAATATTTGGGTGCAAAGCAAATATGCACATACCCAAGTAGAACAAAAATAAATTGGATATGAAATCACAAAAACTCATTTTCATTGGGTACAGTGAAGAGACTCTTGGGTACATATTGATGGATCCAAAGACCAAGAAAGTCTACACCAACAGAGATGTTGAGTTTTTTGAGAAGGAAGCAGAGACTCCTCCTCCGGACTCACTTGATGTAGATTTTTCACCAGTTGTAAAAATAGAAGCTGATGTTCCCACAGATGGTGAAAGTGATGATGGGGATGATGGTGATGATAAGATAGAACCACGAACCATGGGATTAGTTCAGCGTATGCCTTAGTGGTATACTAACATACTACGAGATGCAATAATGGATGCTCCACCGGATATATCCACCACTAGACCACAGACTCACAATAAAGCAAGAGAAGAAGTAAAATTTTCTTTGATGAGTAGAGTTATTAAATATGATGAGCCCTCTACAGTCCAGGAAGTCCTAAAGTCAAAATCTTCGAAAGATGCCATGGATGTTGAGTACAACTCAGTGATGAAAAAAACACTTGGCAACTTGTCGATCTTCCACCAGGGAAGAAACCCATTAGATGCAGATGGATATTCAAAACAAAGTACAAAGTAGATGGGACCATAGACAAGTACAAAGCGAGACTAGTAGCAAAGGGGTATGCAAAAAAAGAAGGCATTGAGTATGAGGAGACATTTTCTCCCACAACTAAGATCAAAACGATCAAGATGATCTTTGCTCTAGCTGCATAGTTTGGTTGGAAATTCCATCAGATGGATGTAAAAAGTTCCTTTCTGAACAAAGATTTACAAGAAGAAGTCTACATAACCCAACCTGAGGGATATATTGTACCTGGTCAAGAAGCAAAGGTATGTAAACTCAAGAAATATTTTTATGGCCTTAAACAGGGACCCCGGGATTGGTACATCAAAATTGATGAACATCTTGTACATCATGGATTTGTTAGAAATCCATACGATCCTAATATCTACCTAAAAAATCAAGGGGGGTTGATTGTGATTGTGGTTGTTTATGTCAACGATCTAGTCATCACTGGCAGTTCAATGAAGATGATTAATGTAATGAAGAAATATCTTAACTAATCGTTCGACATGACAGATCTCGGGCTGATGCACTATTGTCTTAGATTGGAAGTATGGCAGAAAGAGAATCACATCTTTGTTTCTCAGTTAAAGTGTACCAAGACAACGCTTGATAAATTTAGGATGATGGATTACACACCTATTGCTATACCTATGGAGAATAGATTGCAGTTATCTCGTTCAGATCCATCTCCTGTGGTAAATGCAACTCTCTATCGACAGTTGATTGGGAGTCTCATTTACCTGACCTACACTAAACTAGATATTAGCTTTGCAGTGAGCTATCTATCCAGGTTCATGTAAGAACCCAGAGTTTGTCATTGGAAGGTAGCAAGCTGAATCTTGAGATATCTCAAGGGAACAATGGATCTTGGTCTAGAATACAAGAAGAATGACAATTTCTTCTTGTCTAGATGTTCAGATTCAGATAATGCAGGAAATATTGATGACATGAAATCCACTTCATGGTTTGTGTTATTTATGGGATGTGGACCAATATCATGGGGAAATAAGAAACAACACTTTGTTTCTCGTTCTTCCATAGAAGCTGAGTATCGTTCTGCAGGTGAAGCTGTCTATGAAGCATTATGGCTATGTCACATACTTGAAGGACTTGGAATACCATAGGACAACCCGACTACCTTGTATGTAGACAATGAAGGTGTTCTCAAACATATTCGCAATCCAGTTTTTGATGAAAAAACAAAGCACATTGAGGTACAAGTACATTTCATATGCTAGCATGTCTTGAAACACAATATATAACTTCAATTTTGTCCAACAGCTGAACAACGAACATATATCTTCACAAAGTCACTTACACATGAAAAATTTGAGTTGTTTAGAGAATTCCTCTCCTCATCCCTTGAGACAATGCAAAATTAAGGGGGGAATCTTAGGTAAAACTTAGTTTACCTAAGTTAATTATGCATTTACCTTAGTTAATTATTAATTAGTGGTAAGTTGTTATTAACCATTTATTGTTTGTAATTGGGAATATTATTCCTGTACAAGTCTTTTGTCTTTATTGTATTTGTTATATGGTCATATTGTTTTAAAACATATATTTGTAATTATATGTGCACAAGTATGTTTATTGTTTATTGTTTTAACATCCCGTTTGTCTGCACATGGTTGTTCAATTCCTATAAGAATGGCAGCACTTCATTGTAAGATTGATTTGATTGAACATCAATACAATTACCAGGCTTCTGTACATGTTTATCATTCTACACATGATTGTTATGCTTTAAAACGAAGACTTAAGCACCTTCAATTCAAGGTTTTATCTCATTTACTGCACAACATTATGCTTCATGCTCATCTTCAATTGCTAAATCCCAATGGGCTCCTAAATCTAGTCCTTCCATCTCTACTGAGCATCATTACATAGTTACTAATGTTCCTCCTTCATTCAATCATGAGCCTCTTGTCCAACCTATTCCAACTAAACAACTTCCTCTGAAAATTAGTTCATCTCATCCTCTTCTCAAGTCTTGTACAACACTACCTATTCCCACTAAGCAACCTCCTTCAAAAATTAGTTCATCCCCTCCTCCTCTCAAGTATTTTATAACATTACCAACTCCAACTAAGCAACCGCCTCTGAAAATAAGTCCATCCCCTCCTCCTCTCAAGTCTTCTACGGTGTTACAAATTTCAAATAGGTAACCAATCTCTAAGCAAAAACAACAAACTCTAGATCACCTCTTTAGGCCTTCTCGTGTCAACCTGAAGTCCAACCCTGGTCCTACTCTTGCTCCTGCCTACCATTTTGATGAAAAAATACTTTCTTACGATATATTTCAAACTCCTTCACCACCGCAATAGCTCACTAGCATCATCACATAAATTTCCATCACTATCACACTTGGGGGCATCATATCTTCCCCACTTCATTACTATTAGATGTATATTACAATACTCTATGCTCTATGTTTCATGTGTAATCTTTCTAAGAAATTTAAAACCCTTTGATACATGCATTGTATCGTCATTACCCTATGATGCACTCTAGTTCCACGGTTCATACTTGATTGCCGAGGGTGTAAATCTTAAATAAACCTCACCACATTAACTTTTTATGCTCTATACTTCATGATCTATCTTTCTAGCACACATTCTCAAACCATTACCCTATGATGTGCTCTAGTTCCATGGTTCATACTCAACTACTAAGGGTCTAAATTTGAAATGAACCTCGTTGCATTCACTTTTCACATTTTTATGCTTCATTATCTATCTTTCTAGCACACATTCTCAAACCATTTCCTGATGACACACTCTTATTTTATGGTTCATTCTCGACTGCTAAGGGGGCATCCTATAAATGAGCATCATCTCATGCATACTCATTCACATTCACGTTGGGGGCATGCAAATCCTATCCATCATCACACTTTGTATTCTATTTCATCAGTTCACACTCACACCATACTACATATCTTGGTTACAAATTGTTCTTGTTGTGCTTATAATCTCATGTTACCACCCTTGCTTGAATCTAATGTTCGTGGAAATTGGAGCCCTGATAGTGTATGTCATTCATCTTTTAAACTCCTCATAAACGCTGTGTGTTCACTTTCCTTCATGACGTTGTGATTACAGACATTACATAGATTATTGCAATCAGTATGGATGTTTGTCACTATACCTCTTACCTAGTCTCAATAGATAGCAAATGATCCTGGGGACATCCACTTATGAGTTGGACATAGCACAGGTGACCTTGCATTGTTTTGATTTTATACTACTTCATATTCAGACTAGCACACTACTATCATCCGGGATTATACACACTTTGACATACTTCTCGTATCTTTCTAACATGTCTAACAGGTGCTTCATCCCTGTAACATTCTTGTCTTACAGGGACTCTTTTCTACGCATGGTTGTTTGATATCTGGACTGTGTCCGGACTGTTTATCATTGTTTGCTATTGTCTATCAATTTTGGTCCATTGTTGGGACAAGTTATGCCTTATGATCTTGCCCTGCTTTTGGCTGCTTCGGTCCCTCGATTGTCTTGCAACAGTTTCAGTGAGATGTCTCATGTTTGTGGAGCCACATTTTGCGGTCTCTATTTTCATTACTTGCTTGTTAGTCTTACACATTGTCTTCTATAATGACATATTTATCTCATTTAAGTGTAGACAGGATAAATTACGCAAGCTTTGAGTCCCTTATTTAGTCAGAGAGGGACATAATATTCATGTTGATAAGTCAATTCCTAAGGTAAGAAAATTATTAGGGGGAACAGTTGTGATCTTTGGGCCACCCTTTCTTGTTTTATGCTTATGCTTTCAATATTGCACTTGTAGCTTGCATCCCCGTCTACTATTTTCACCTGGTCGGCACGTGTTCACGTTGAAAAGTCAAAGTGGGACGGCGGAGTATTTTTGAGAATTTGAGCCTTTTTGTTAAAAAAGAGTTCCCTTATTGTATATTTGAACTTTGGTCACACTTTCCTTAGCCACTCTAGATGACGCCATATGTTTAGCCTTTGGTAGAGCTACGGGGGGTGGAGATGAAATTCAAACAAAATGCACGCTTTTTCTCCCAAATGTCAGGAAATGCAAATTTTCTCCCCCAGAGCTATCGTTGCTTGGATCTATAACCACGTGTAGGGTCCAAATTTGAAGGTAAAAGGGGTAAAAGATAGCCGAATTCCGTCTTCTGGTTTTTATCGCCATTAACGAACTAGAGCTCTATAAAACACAAAAATTATGGATCATTCTCTTTTCTTTTCTCGTTTGATTCCTTGTCGTTCCTTCATGAGATGTATTTTGGATTGGTTTTGGAGCCGAATTGATAAGTTTAAAGAGATGCGCAAAATTTAATCATCACACAAAATAGATTTTATTGGGCATACACGATAAAACAGGGATAAAACTTATCAGTAAGCACTTGAGTGCTATGAAAGTGGTTAAAAGGTGGAAATGGTCAGGACCACATGAAGGAGAAAATCATGAGATGTCCCCTGCTAAAATAATCATGCTCGAAACTGACGAAATTATTCACCTTTTTGAACCTTCAGTTTTCATGAGTGCATTTGTTTCATGTCACTTTCCAAAGGTGGATCTGCAACAAACATTATCCCTTTCGGATATTCTTTTCTTGGGGAAAAAGTATGGATGTATACAAGTTGTTATAAATATATGGCTTTGGCCATGGGAAAAAGGGGATTCTGCATTTTCCTGGGGAAGGTTGTAAATTTTGAAGTAATTTCAATATAGAAGTTCTTTCTCTGTTTTCTTATTTCCTGTAACTATTATATCTTTCTCTCTCAAATTGCTTGATTTAATGGATACGTTTTGTTTTACATTCAATAGAAACTTTGTGTTTTGGTCTGTGTGAATCTTTAGAACTTTATGTTTGCAGATTTGCACCGGTGGTGAAGTAATTGATCCTTTTCTTTATTTTCTTGGTTCAATGATTGAGTCGGGAGATACTCTTGGCTATCTATATTTCCCAAAAGCATTGTTATTTTCTAAGGCTTCTCCCATCTCTATATTCTCCCATTCCTTCTGATTGATACATCTTTTAAGTATGAAAACGTTCCAGAATATCAAGGTCCAAACATTGAGAGTTATATATATGTACATTTGTTTTTCCTGCTTTCTCAATAAGGGAACCTCTCCCATTAAAGAGGAGGGACTTATTGTCCCCTGACTATGGTTTTAACCCATTTTCTATGGTATTCAACCCAACAATGTTTGGTGACTCCATTGAAATTCATTACAACAGTTTTTGGCAACTCTGCTGGGGAATTCATTGCAAATGGATTCCAGTTTTTGAATAATAACTTCTTGATCATCTTTGATCCTTAGCGACTCTAAGATACACTCGGGTAGAAGAACCCTTGGGGAAGAAGACCTTCATTTCCAACTTTTGGATCATCAAGGTTTCTCTCTCCCTTCTTCATCAAGAAAAAGAAGAGGAAAAATTTCTGCCCAAGGTTGTCCTCCTGCTTGAGATCTCGCCACGTGTAGGGCCCAAATTTGGAATCCCTAAAAGGGGGATCAATGATCAGTCCAAATTTGCATGCTCTGATTCTCGCTGGTGTTATCAGTTCCATCTAACGAACCAGAGCTCTGTAAAACATGAAAAATGGCATCATTCCTCATACTTTGGGGCTCGATAGGGTTGGGCCTCTTGCTCATTTCTCAGCCATGAGATGCATTGCCTAGTTGGAAATAGAAGCCGAATTTCCCTAAGTTCAGAAGGTGATGTAAAGTTTAATCATCAGAAAATAGATTTTATCGACACATACATAATAAAATGAGATAAAACTTATCGGGGTTGAACATGAGGATGTCTCTGTTAGAATTTTTGTGGAGACATTACAAGATAATGATGTTGATTGGTTCTATCATCTCCCTGCTGTATCCATCACTCAATTAGAACACCATGACAACCTCAGTTTGAGCAGCATTTAAAACATGTTAATGATGTACATGCTCTCTTGGCCCAAAGATTTATCAAATCAAGAAAGATTCACATGAGCCCATGAGGGAATTTGTGGCCAAATTCAATAGGATGGTTAATAAGATCCCATTATAAACACATACCTTGTGGATCAGATTCAGAGATGTTTCTTCCTTAATGCCCAATTTCTTGAAGTGAGCTATGCACTTAGGAGAGCTAATCTTGCCACCTTGGATGCTGATTAGAGATTTTTGCTCCTTAGTTGATTGAAGATGATCTGATCATGTCAATAGACAAGCTAAGGAGAGATTCATCCAAATCCAAAGCATCTCCTTCTTCCACAGCTTCTCCTGGGGCTAGTGTAGATCAGTTGGTACAGAAACTTGCTAATGATCTTATTTCCCTCAATGTGAGTAGTTCACCCAGCATGCTCCTTATCAGGACATTCCTAGAAAGAACTTTCAGCCTAGAAATCGGTTGCCCTCTACTCAGACCAGACTGGCAATTAAAGGTCCACCTGTTAAAGTTCCATTCAATGTAACATGTGAAGTGTTAGAGCCTGATGATGAGGAAGAGGATTCTGTGAAGAACATGAAGAGGAAGCTAATGAAGAATTAGAAGAGTTGAATGGATCTCATGTCCATTTTCTCACTACTTTCAAGGTATAGATGAAGACCTGATGATTATGAAGAAAGAGTTACAGAGATGAAAAATGAATCATATGGTTATCATGACTCCATGAACAAGCCAACAAGAAGGAGAAAGTGGTGCAATTCATTGCTAAAAGATCTAAGTTTTAACCTCCTACGGTCATTCTAGTGATTGTAAGGAGAGGAGCTCCAAGATTACAACTTCTTCCACAACCCTAAGGTAAGTTCAATTGTTCCTTCATGTTCTAACTTTTGGATCATCCTAAAGCTTCTTGCCCTTCAAATGATAGAGTTGATAAGTCAAAAGTTTCATCTACCCCCATCCTATGATGCTCCATCTACCTCTGGTTCTTTTGACATTATTGACCATCTCAAGAAAACTAAGGTGCAACATCTCAGAGGTGAATTCTACCAAACCCATCTCCAAGGCCTTTGCTAAGATGGTAGACTTTGTAAACTCTAAATCCAAGCCTTCATTCCCTAGTTCTAAAGGTCTCTTGCCCACTCCTTTTCCTTAATATCAACCAAGCCTTGTGGCATGTAGTCACTTCATCTGATGGGAAGATCGAACCATTTTAAAGGTCACCCTCCCCATAGCTAGCCATCAAACTCAACTAATTGTGTTATTATTCTGGTGCTTCGTGATAATGTGATGCCTGCTATGGTAGCTCATGCCCTAGGCTTAAACCTAACCCGTGCTTTTGGTTCTTGTTACTCAATGGAAAGTAGAGAAGTGCCATTGGTTGGGAGGATCAAGGATGCACAAGTAGCCTTTGCTAGCGTTTGCCAAAGAAGAGAGTTTTAGCCACCATTTTAGTAGCTGATATTCCCCCTTCATACGAGCATGCTGCTGAGTACAATTTTTTGCAAAAATTTGGAGGAGAAATCATGATGGATTGGTCACATGCTCTTATTCCAGCGAATGGGAAAATGAAGAAGCTACTGCCTGAGAAACCCAAACTGAATATATTGTGCAAAAAACAGATGACCCAAAGGCACAAATACTTTATGCAGACATTGGTTATGGTAACTACATGATCATGTCACAAGATGAGGCTAACCATCCTAAGGAAGTGTTTCATTGATCCTAATGGCATTTGGACTTTGGAATTTCTCCTGGAAGCTAGTCTCCTCAGTTGGTTCTAGAGCTGGTGTGGTGCTTATTTCTCCTAAAGGGAAAATTCACCCTTTCTCTTTCAAGCTCCAATTTGAAAATTTTCAAATAATACAGATGAGTATGAGGCTCTCATCCTCGGTTTAAGCATGGAAAAAGAAATGGGGATCAAGAATCTCCTTGTCATGGAGATGCAGAAGTGATTGTAAAACAGGTCAGAGATCTCTATCAAGTGAAGAATAGAAGGTTGAAGCATTACAGGAACCTAGTTTGGGATTCCATTGAGTTCCTTGATGCCTTTTCAATTGAAGCCATGCCAAGGGAAAGGAACACTAGGGCTGATTCCTTGGTTGTCTCGGGGTCTCTACTGATCCCTCATCTAGATTTCTCCTAAGATAAATTCACCATTGAGATGATTCATAGGCCTAGTGTGCCTGACAATGCAAACAACTGGCAGGTCTTTAATGATGATCAACACTTACTTTCCTTCCTTGAACTCAGAGATAATTTTGACCAGCTATACTTTGAAGGAGGTGGGAATCTACCTAGAGAGTGTGTGCCTCCAAATGAAGGAAGATAGAAAAGAAGAAATGGATCATGATGGCTGCATAAAACTAAAAGGTAATAAGATACCTAAAGGGAATGGTAAGTTTGGAAGAGTTATTTGATAAACATGATGGGTACATCAAGTCCAAAGCTTCCAAAGGAGCTCAACAGTCTACTAACTATGAAAAGATAAACATAGGGAGTCTTAACAAACCTATGCTGGTAAACATTGGAAAGTGCTGCACACAAGAGGAGAGGAAGAAAGTAACAAATCTGTTGAAAATAGGTATGTTGATGTTCTTGCATATTCTTATGATGATCTCAAATCTTTTCAACCAAAAGAGATGCAACATTTCATTCCTCTAAAGCCTAGGATCAAGCCCTTCTCGGAAAAAGCAGAGGCAGTATAACCCTAAAATTGCTGATACAATTTTTCAAGAGATCCAAAAGTTATTGAAGGCTAAGATCATTTTCCCCATTCACCATTCAACGTGGATTGCTAATATTGTTCCTTTCAGGAAGAAGAATGGTGAGATCCGGATTTGTGTTGATTTTAGGAACTTGAATCAAGCCTCTTTGAAGGATAATTATCCTCTCCCCATAATGGATCAAGTGTTGCAGGTTGTTACAGGTTCAGAAATGTTGTCCATGCTTGATGGATTCTCAGGATATAATCAAGTAGAAGTAAGTGCTGCAGATCAGCATAAGACTACCTTTACCACTCCTTGGGGCACCTTTGCTTACAAGAGAATGCCTTTTGGCCTCATCAATGCTGGTGCCACCTTTTAGAGGGAAATGGACCTGGAGCCTTTGGTAGTCTCAAGGGAAAATGCATAGTTGTATATCTTGATGATCTAACTGTGTTTTCAAAAACTAGAGCTGATCATTTCCAACACCTTGAAATTGTTCTCCAAAAGTGTAGAGAGCATGGCATCTCCTTGAATCCCAAGAAATATGTCTTTTGTGTCACCAAGGGAAAATTATTGGGACACATTGTCTCTAAGGAGGGAATCAATATTGATCTAGAAAGAGTCCAGATGATTCAGCAAATCCCTCTCCCCACAAGCAAGAAGGGTGTGCACTCTTTCTTTGGCAAGATCAACTTCTTAAGAAGATTCATACTTGATTTTTCTGAACTTACTTTGAACATAGCCCACATGATGAAAGGGAAGCAGAATTTTGGTTGGTCCTCTGAAGGAAAGGTTACATTTGAAGACATCAAGAGATCTATAACAAAGACTCCAATCTTGGCATGCCCTGATTATAACAAAGACTTCATTATCTATTGCTATGCTACTGAAAGTACTCTAGTTGATGTGTTAACCCAGGAGAATGCTGAAAGTTCATGAACTCCCCATAGCATTCATGAGTTATATTTTGAAATCCCATGAGATGAAGTACACCATGATGGAGAAACATGCTTTTGCAGTGGTCAAAGCTATGAAACAGTTTCATTTTTACATCCTCAACTCTCATTCTATTGTGCTTGTGCCTGATACAACTATTAAATCCATTCTTACACAACAAGAATTTGGAACCAAGAGAGGAAATTGGGTAGCCAAAGTTCAGGAGTATGATCTTGACATCAAACCCACCAAGATAGTTCGAGGAAAGGGCTTATGTGAACTTATTGTTGAAGGAGCTGATGCCAAATTGTCTAAGGAGGAAGTTGATATCCCTGTTGTTCTTTTCCTCAGCTCAACTGATGAATGGTATGCTGGCATTGCACACTTTCTTACTTATAGAGAATGTCCATCCCATTTGAGTGCCAAGGAAAAGAGAGCCATCAAATTAAGGTCTGCCCAATATGTGTTGTGGGAAAATGCATTGTTCAAATGAGGCATAGATGGAAGGTTTTTGAAAATGTGTTGACAAAGAGCAGCAAAAGAAGTTGTTCTCAGCTTTTCATGACCAGGCCTGTGGAGGTCATTTCTCTTCTACTATCATAGCCCACAAAATCCTCTGTGCTAGATATTATTGGCCTACCTTGTTCAAATATGCATCAAAGTGGGTAGGCAAGTGTGAAGCATGTCAAACCTTTATTGAAGACCCAAATTGGCTGCTTTACCTCTCAAACCAGTAGTGATTGAGGAACCTTTTCAACAATGGGGTTTGGACTTCATTGGGACACTCAATCCACCTTCAAGTGCAGGGCATACTCATGTTTTGACTACCACTGATTATTTCACCAAGTGGGTGGAAGCCATTCCAGTTAAAAGTACTACTTCTGAAGTAGTATGCAACTTCATCAAGGAGCACATCTTAATAAGGTTTGGGATACCAAACAAGATTGTCACTGACAATGCTTCCAATTTTTCTTCTGCTGAGATGATGGATTTTTGCTATGGCTATGGCATTTCCCTTGCCCACTCTTCAGATTACTATCCCCAAGGGAATGGGCAAGCAGAATCAACTAACAAGAACTTGGTCACCATTGTTCAGAAAGCTTGTTAATGACTCTCAGAGAAATTGGCATAAGAAACTATATGATGCTTTATGGGCTAGATAGGATTACACCTAAGAGAGCCATTGGAATGTCTCCTTTTCAAGTGGTATATGGAGTTGAAGCTCAGCTGCCAGTGACATTGGAACTGCTAGCCTTACATTTGATGAAGGCCATTGAGGATGCCAGCTTTACCAATTCATTAGACAAAAGAATTATGTACCTCTAGAAGTTGAATGAAGATAGATTGCAAGTGGTTGACAGGATATCAGCTCATCAACTCAAGGTAAAAGCTCTGTTTGACAAAAAGGCTAAACCCAAAACTTTTCAAGTGGGAGACAATGTTCTTCTTTGGGACAAAAGGCATGAACCTCGAGGTAGCCATGGTAAATTTGATTCCCTTTGGCTCAGTCCTTTCAAAATCAAACATTTTTCTGGTGAGAATTCTTTTTACCTGGATTACATGGATGGTTCTCCTCTCCCACTTCCTTATAGTGGGCAATTTTTGAAGTTGTTCAAAACCTAACAGTTTTGGCAGTCCCTCTATACATTTTGTATAGCGTTTTTTTTTCTTTCCTTGTTTTTTGTTTTGGTTGGTTTCCCTTTCTATGTTCTCTTCTGTGTTGGTTTTGCTTCTTTTTTACTCCATTACCCAATGGCTAAGACACTGATCCAATATGATTACCTAAAATTCTCTAAGGTTCTTGATTTTTCCTCTTTCCTCTATCCAAATCATCCCCAGAAGGAGCCAGTTGTTGTCCTCTCAATTTTCCCCACCCTTTCAAATCTAAATTCATGAAAATTGGAGCCCTGCCATGGAAGAAATTCATGTTTTAAACTCCTCATGGCTGCTTGTTTTCATTTCCCATGGGTTTTTAATCATTTTCCTCAGTCTACTACCGTTAAAACATTTTACCTATTTTCAATAGGTGGGAAATGATTTTGGTTCTCCTTTTATGAGTTTGGAATGCGTGGGACCTTGCATATTTTGTTTTTAACCTTTTACAGAGAAAGAAATTCTTCATCAGGAGCAAAAATAGTGTTTTCCCATTTCCTACAACTTTCTACGTTCTTTTCCCCATCAAATTCTTGCTCTGGAAGGCGAGGCTACGTGTTTGTTTCCCATTGGATGTGGCCAGGAAGGTTTCTTTTTGAACTTATTACTTTTGGTGATTTTGGAAAAAATGGTCAGATTTTCCCTACATCCCCGCTTGGTCCCTGATTCACTAGAGAAGTTTTCAGTTGAGGTTCGGGTCAGTAGATCTATTTTATTTTCTAAGGAATTATGGTGAAAGGATAAATTTTCAAGCTAAGGCCCACAACCAATCAGGAGGGACACGTGTTCACCTTGAAAATTCAATGGCGGGGATATAGACTTCAGGGGGAAAGTTGGAATTTTCCTTTTCCAAACTATATAAAAAGCCGAGGCACTATCCAACCATTCAGAGAGGGACATGTGGCTATTTCTCATTCGATAATTCAGCGGATCAGGGAGACATTGGGACTTTTAGCCTTGTTTCCAAAGTTGGAAATTTTCCCTTTCCAAAACAGAAAGTTCTAAAATGAGGTGGCCCATGTGTTGACCATATGGTTATTTTTCCACCTAGGTGAAAGGAGACTTTGGGAAATTTTCTAAGGGAAAAAAGTGAGGCCCGTGGCCACAACCAAGTGAAAGAAAAAATTTTCTAAGAGAGGCGACACGTGTTCATGTTGAAAAGTCAACGACGGAGGTGCGGACTTTTGGGGGGAAAGTTAGAATTTTTCCCTTTTCTCAAAATAGATAAATTAAAGCAGAAGCGCATCCCTGCAAAACCAATCGCATGGTGCCACGTGTTCACATTGAAAAGTCAAAGCGGGCCGGCGGAGATTTTTGAGAATTTGAGCCTTTTTGTTAAAAAGAGTTCAAATGGCAGATTTGAATAGCATTTCCTCAGCCACTCAGATGATGCCACATGTCTGGCCTTTAGCGGAGTTGCGGGGGGGTGGAGCAAATTAAGAAAATGCACCTTTTCTCCCAAATGTCAGGAAATGCAAATTTTCTCCCGCAGGGATGTTGTTGCTTGGATCTCACCATGTGTAGGGTCCAAATTTGAAGGTAAAAGGGGGAAAAGATAGCCAAATGCCCTCTTCTGGTTTTTATCGCCATTAACGAACCAGAGCTCTGCAAAACACAAAAAATGGATCATTCTCCTTTCTTTTCTCTCTGATTCCTTGTCGTTCCTTCATGAGATGTGTTTTGGATTGGTTTTGGAGCCGAATTGATAAGTTTGTAAAGTTTAATCATCAGAAAATGGATTTTATCAGGCATACGTGATACAAAGGGATAAAACTTATCAGTAAGCACTTGAGTGCTATGAAAGTGGTTAAAAGGTGGAAATGGAAGGACCACATGAAGGAGAAAATCATGAGATGTCCCCCTACTAAAATAATCATGCTCAAACTGATGAAATATTCACCTTTTTGAACCTCCAGTTTTCATGAGTGCGTTTGTTTCATGTCACTTTCCAAAAGTGGATCTGCAACAAACATTATCCCTTTCAGATATTCTTTTCTTGGGGACAAAGTATGGATGTATACGAAATTGTTATAAATATATGGCTTTGGCCACGGGAAAAAGAGGATTCTAGTTTTCTGGGAAGGTTGTAAATTCTGAAGTAATTCAATACATAAGTTCTTTCTTTCTTTTCTTATTTTCCTTTGTTATATCTTTCTCTCTCCTTGCTCGATTCAATGGATCTTTTGTTTTGCATTCAATAGAAACTTTGTGTTCTGGTCTGTGTGAATCTTTAGAACTTTGTGTTTGCAGATTTACTCCGGTGGTGAAGTAATTGATCCTTTTCTATATTTTCTTGGTTCAATGTGAGTAGGGAGATACTATGCTATCTATATTTCCCAAAAGCATTGTTATTTTCTTCCTTCTCCCATCTCTATATTCTTCCATTCCTTCTGATTGATAATCTTTTAAGTATGAAAACATTCCAAAATTATCAGGGTCCAAACATTGAGAGTTGTATATCTGTACATTTGTTTTTCCTACTTTCAATAAGGGAACCTCTCCCATTAAAGAGGAGGGACTTGTTGTCCCCTGACCATGGTTTCAACCCATGTTCTATTCTGAAACCCAACATACTTCATGATCTATCTTTTTAGCACACATTCTCAAACCATTACCCTATGACGCACTCTAGTTCCATGGTTCATACTCAACTACCGAGGGTCTAAATTTGAAATGAACCTCGTCGCATTCACTTTTCACATTTTATGCTTCATTATCTATCTTTCTAGCACACATTCTCAAACCATTTCCTGATGACACATTCTTGTTCTATGATTCATTCTTGACTATTGAGGGCTCCTATAAATGAACCTTATCTCATACACATCCGTTGGGGGCACGCTGCTCATATCCATCTTCACACATTGCATACCATCCCATCATACTCATTCACAACATTTGCATATATTGGTTACACATATTCTTGTTTTTCTTATACTACTTACATGACACACTTTTCTCACCATGATAGTCAGATACTCGGTATGTCATTATCTTTCTATATACACACATGCACATTCACTTGGTATTTTGGAGTTAATGCAGATCTCTTACACATTTTCACATGCTATAATGATGTCTGAGCACTGTATCCTTTTCCAATCCTACTGAGGCTCTTGGGGGCATCTACCCTTCCTACTCTCACACATTATAGGCGCTATTATTTCATCATTTATTGCTTCCTATTCTTACTAGCACACTACTTTCCATTGATACATACATGCCTTCACATAATTTATATCTTTCTAATATGATAATAGGTGCTTCATGTGTAACATTTGCTTTGCAGGACTATATGCTACCATGGTTGTCTGATACATTTTTCTTGCTAATGTTTGCTATTGTATGACATCATTTGCAGAGTTATGCCCTATGTCTTATTTGATCACTGCTTATATGCTTTTGGCCACTTCGGACTTGATTGTCTTGTGACATTATGAGTGGTGTCCCATGTTTGAAACCTACTTTTCACAATCCACTTTGTTTTTACACTTACTTGTTACATTGTATTATCTTGAAGAGGGGCGAAGAAGGGGTTTGAGGGTGGATAAGTGCAAGGGTGGGGAAATTGAAATGGGTCTAGAAAATTGAAGGCTCGACCCTCAAACAACCACATGATATTTTTGTTAATGGTGTGAAATAGAAACGATGGGATGTTGAAGACATTGATGTAACTGTTTGTGGAGATATCTCCTAATGTAAGGAGAGGTGGAATGATAATGATGAAGTATAATTTTTTTATGATTTCATCTCTTGCATTTATTGAGTAGTTAGAACAGATTACAGTAAATGTAAGGAGAATATGAATGCATGTTTCATGGGACACAACAAAGATAGGAAGATGTGGAGTGGACCCGACAGTGAGAGGTAGTGAATGCACACACATATTGGATTAGGTATTCTCTCTAGCTATGACGAACAATAAAAAGGGTTATTCCTCAGTAACAGTCATGATGATGTCATCTATCAACAATCATTACCATAAATGATATAACAAGCACAATGACAACATTCCAAAAAACTAGAATACAACATATGTTGTTCCTTATTTGTAATCTAGAAATAAATGACACCCATATCCTTTGTGAAATCCAAAAGGGTAGGGGTGGAGGAATGTAGCATTGAGGAGAGAAGGAAAGTAAACAATGTGTTGTTGTGTAAACTTGATCAGGGTTTCCTTCATCAACAACCATGATGGTGTCGTCATTCAAAGAGCAAAGAAAAAAAAGGGGCATGCTCTTTACCAAACCGGTCCACATATATATAATAGGGTGTTGAGGATTTTATAGTTTGGATGGTAGAAATTAATTGCTTGTAAGCCCTAAACTATTCTGTGACTTAGATCATTCCTCCCCAAAAAAATATCTAGTATATGTGCTCAACTTTATACTTGTGATCTCACTTGGACTATGTACACGTGAACCCAAGGGGTCAAAAAAATCGAGGGAATTCCAAAATTTCTTAGGTTCAAAACTCAAATGCAATTCTTGCTTCTTGTAGCAATTTGTAGCCCCCCTTTTTAGTTGTTAATATGTTGGAAATTAAAAGGTGTGAATTAAATACTTGCATGTCCCACACCTATTTCACCGATAAGATAGTTCCTCCCCAAATATTATTTGTTATCCATACTATACTTAAGCATTTCAATCCCATAAAGAGGAAAAAAAATATAAAAAATGGAAACTCGAAAAGGATTAGGGTTCAAAACCCATGCAGAATGCTTATGTTTTGTAGCAATTTGTAGCCTTGCTTTCTAGTCGTAAGATGAAGTAATTGTAGGAAAATAGGTGGTGTGAAAACAACCATCGATAATTGAAACCCTCAATCCATCAAACATATCAGCGAAAGGTAGATTCTATCCGTCAATTAAGCTTGCTATTTTTTTTATTTCATGGCACTAAGGAATTTGATTGGACAATTTTTAATTTGATAGGTAAGATGTAGAAATGAAAGGAATGTTGGAAATTAATAGGCAGGATTTAAATACTTGCATGTCCCACACTTATTCCATAGAGAAAAGTGTTCCTACCCAAATAATATATGTTATTTGTGCTCCATTTATTCGTGTCAAACTCGTGCACATTATTCATGTGAGTGAAAATGCGATCTTAAAGGGGCCAAATTTTTTTTGGTGAGAATTCAATATGGGCCAAGTTCAAAACCCCACCACATTGGGTGCTTCTTGTAGCACTTTGCAAGCATGTTTTTCAGTTTCAAGCTCAAGTAATTATTGTAAAATAAGGCGATGCAGGAACACTTATCAATAATTGAACCTCATTAGGGAATGTAAATATGAATGAAATGAAGATTTTATCCATCGATTGAGATTTTTAAATTTTTTATTTTACTTTTTTATGGTGTCATGTTTTTTGAGCAAGATTAAATTTAATTTGCTAGATGACGCAAAGACATGAACAAAAAATCAGAAATAAAAAGGTGGGAAATAAAACACTTTTTTAATATGGAATTTAATGTACTAAATTTGATAGATTGTTTAGTTCAATTAAAAAAAATTGAGAGGTGAAAAATCTTGGAAGATATTTTGACATGTATGTATGGCTTATTAAAATAGATTTCGTACTGAGGAGAAAATAAGGAGAGAATATTTTTGGGTCAGATATGATTAAATAAGTATTGAGCAACATGCATCCACTAAATTAAAAATAATGTGTTGCAAGACGAATGACCTCAGTCAGTGGTGACATTGAAAGAATGTGTTGCAAGGGGCATCAAGAAAGACGACGATGGGGACATTGTTCTGAAGGGGTTTCTCAGTCAGAGAACAACGTCATTTCTGACGCTTTTGCGTCTTCTTCTGTCAGCGTCAACAAGGCCGACAACATGACATTGTGTGAGATGATCAAGGATTTCATTTCTCCATCAATTGAAAACTTGCATGCGGATGGCAGAGTTCAATTCGAAGTCATTGATACGGGTTGAGATGCGGATGGACGTGATCAGATATAATTGACTGACACACTATCAAAATGTGCTCCATATTTCTACTTGTGCAAACACATTTGGCATAATAATTTCACTTTATAAAATGAAAGTAAATAAATGATACTCACCGACAACCAATCTACCATTATGGGAAATAATAATTTGGGCATCTCTTACATGTTGAATGTGTATTCATCATAGCACCACGTATTTATGTTTAGCTCAAGAATGGAACGAAAACCTCCAAGAAAACCCCTACTTCTTGAAACTTCTGAATTCTTTAAATATAACATTTAACATTTGAATAATTAAACTCAAATCTAAAATGGTATGTTCCAACAGGAAATCGTTTTGTCTTCCCGAAGCTTCACTCACCATAATCGTCTACTGGTTTCCAGAATGTTTTCGTTACATAGCTCTCCCTGTAAATTATTTTGAATGGCAAGGTTAAAATCAATTTGGAATTCATTCAAGAAAGCAATTTTTTGTATTTTATCGTGAAAAATTATATGTTTCTGTTGAAATTTGAAATTCAATTATGAGCGTATTATGTCAAAGGGTAAAGGAAAGGTTGCGAGAATGGACATTGGGAACTGCATACAATTGTGTAGGTGTGTGACAACATGAACATGTCGAGATTATTACGAATGATCATGACAACCAAACAATGTCATCATATGTGGCCTTCACTGACACTGAGCACCTCATTGTCGACATCACCAAAAGCCAGGTAACCATGATTCCCACCAACAGCGTTGTTTAACGCTAAGCGACTCATCAGGCCCACGCTTTTTTTATCCTTTCGTGTAGAGCAACATGAAGCTCTTCCCTTTCAAGGTCGTAGCCAGATCGAAGAGAAGCCAATGATGAAAGTTCAATTCAAGGGCAAGGAGAAGGTTTTTGTGGTGGAGGAGATTTTGTCCATGATGCTCATCAAAATGAAGGAAATCACCGATGCTTATTTGGGGGCAAATAGTGAAGACTGTCGTCATAACCGTCTTGGAGTATTTTAACAAATTGTATTTCTCCATCAATTGAAAACGTGCACGTCCATGGCAGAGATCGATTTGAGGGTGTTGCTACGGACTAAGGAGTTGACAAATGAGATCACATGTGCCACTGACAATTTATCGCAATGGCTCCAGGTTTCTATCTATGTAAACACCTTCGACACAATAAGATTCGACAAGCTTAACAATATAAAAAAATGATATGTAATGCTACTATGTGATCGTCATTAATGCCCCCAACACAGACATGACCTTATAAAATTGACTTAAGAATAAAAATGTGTGGAAGAAATATCCACACGTTTTAGAGATGATTTCGAAGACATGTTTATGATATATTTAGGTTAAACAAAGATATCTGTTGATAAAGACTACGAGTATGCATTGATTTTATAACATTTTATGATTTTTGCAAGCATAAAAATGCAATTCTAAAATCAGGTTGTACCTACTCCGTATTTAGTCAAAGTAAGATTAATCTTGATGATCCATTCCTGTGGGCACTGAAAATTATATAAGACGAAAATGGCCATGAGGTCTATGCAATAAAAACTGGGATGCATATTCTTGCATCAACTATGATACCTTACTGAATTCCTTGGCCACCTGCACCGGTATTAGCTAGACATGCATACTACATATATTGACAGATGGTGATTTAACATGTTGGACGAAGCCCTTCATTGCAAGCAGAGTGGCAGAAGTGTCGTCTAAGCGAAACATTTGTTGCCTAATGGATCGACTCGATGTACTTGGGTCATAGTAATTTACATGTATGCAAAGATATCATGCGTTCTTTTACCTTTTAGTGGTTGACCTCCACTTGCAGAGGAGCTTTCCAGCTGCGTGTCAAACCAACAACGAACAAATTCTGTGCGGGTAGCAAGCTGGTAACTTTTACGCTTTCCAGTTTTGTGTCAAACCCGTAACGAACAAATTTTGCGTATATACAAATTCTGCATAGATAGTGCAAGCGACATCTTTTATGTTTCGGTGGCTCATGCGAGGGAGCTTTTTTTAGTTGCGTGTAAAACCAACGAATGCTTTTTCTTTGGGCGATTCTACATGCACGGGAGCTTTTTCAATTGCGGCTCTATATGGAGGATTAGCTTATTCATCAGACAAGTTTGCATAGTTTGAACCAGAGATGAGATTTGACGTCTGTCTCAGACGTTTTTGGCCTTTTCAAACGTATTTTACAGTTTTTTGAAATCAATCAAGGATGCATTGTCTGGTTTTTTGACCAAATATCAATCAACGATGCATTGTCTGGTTTTCAGAGTCTGCTAAAAGCCTGCATAGGGGAAGATAGATATCTAAACCTGCACATACACAACGACAAGACGTCAGAGAATTTACCAAAGAAGAAGTCAAAAGAAATCAGAGTTCGCATTTGAGAGAATATATTTTAAATTTGCATACAAAAGAGCTAGGCGCCTACAACAAAGAACCAAAATAATTGGAAAAGGTATGATTTTTAATGAATTCTTTTAACATTTTCAGCCATGTGGGAAATATCGCCTACAACAAACAAGATAAAATCAGGAGAAAGGAAGTCAAGATCTGCACCAAATTCATTCAAAGAAGTTAATCCAACTCAGCACCCAACGAGGTTGATACAAATGAGAGGCGTTTTAAAAGAACAGATAAAATAATCAGTAGTTAGCACTGGAAAATGTGTTGAAGGAAGTAGCAAGCCTGCGTTAAACCCTGCGCACCAGACAGAAGAAATTAGAAAATGACAAATAATACCTTTTCCGGAACCAAAGGAAGATAAAAACCAGTGAAGATAAAGAAATAATAGCAAGCGAGGGAAAGAGAAGTTTCTACCGACGTGAAGGCCAACCAAGAATTGTAGTCTATTTTCGAACCATTGATACCATATAGGAAAACAAGTAAGGACAAAGCCATAAGTTGAAGAAGAGCAAAAAGAAATCAAAGGATTTAATTTCTCCAAATTTGGGGGAAACTCTTATTTTTATTTAAATAAAAATAAAAAACGTGGAGTGCCACAACTCATTTTGAGTAAGTTTTGAACAAATTGTAATTAAATGGAAAAAATCATTATTATTTTTGCATGATTAAAAACGGGTTGTGTTGAACCCTTGGTGTTGTCATTGATGATAAGTGACATTGATGGGAAATGAGTGAGTGGTGAAGTGAGGCTCAGTTCAGGATGGTTTCAGTGATCTGCAGGCTTGGTCAATGAGATAGGAGTCCATTGGAGGTATGGACATGGTTAGTAAACTTGGTACAAGGGTTCTACAGGTCATACATGATGAGTCTAACATGAGAAAGAGCTTCTAGAGTAAGTAACAGGTCAAAGGTTTGGAATCACAATTGTAACTGGCTCATTTAGGCCTAATTCTAGTGCCTAAGGAGGTGTAAGAGCTAAATGCAAATCATGACAAGACCAAGTAAGCATGGGTGGAGCCTACGAATGTTGTCTAGGACATGTTTGAGCATCAACAAGGTTTATTTTGGCTCTTGGAGGCAAAACTCGAAATTTCATCAAAACTACCCTGGAGTACTAACAATGAATTTTGAGGTAAATGAGATAGGTATGAGATGTACAGGAAAACCTATGGCTAACCAACATATGGTGAGTGTAGAGGGGTGTCTTGTAGTGCTTCATGTCAAATTTCATCAAATTTTGAAATGAGAATTTTAAGTTATTTGAGTTTTCCTAAAACTAGTCTGTTAAGGAATGCAAAGTGAGCACTCTAGATTTTTAGCATCCAAGAAAAATTGCTGAGCATTCTTCAAATAAATCATAGAAGGAATTTTTGAAGAGAACTCCGAGCATAAATTTTTTGCAAAAAAGTTTTAGGGAAATTGGTTGAGAAAACAAAGAAGTTATGAGCATTCTACTAGCAAGTTTTTCTCTCTCCTCAAGCTGATTTCTTGAAGCGATAGGTATGAAATGAATTTTTGGGTTTCAAATTAAACTTGTGAGGTGATTCAATTTCTCAAGATTGAACAAGGTTATCTCCATGCTAAAATAATGACAATTATGGTATTCAAGCATATTCCTTCTAGTCTAGACCAACTCAACGCCTGCAAGAGTATATCCATACAGTTATGAGAAATGAAAGGTACAATCATGATGACATTGCTCAAAGAAAAATTTAGAGGTAGATAATGTTTCTAATTCTTCTTATTCGGGTAATTTTGGAGTTTATGAAGCTATGGACAGGTTCTTGTGTTGAGCCTCAAGGTTCAAATCCCTTGCCTCTATATTGTCTAGTACTTCTTTTTCAAGAAAGATTATATTCAAAGAGACAGTGAACCCATATTTTAACTTGTCCTCTTATCATGCCAAGTATGTGGTAGTGGGTAATAAAAACCAAGGCAATAAGGGGTACAAAAAAAAATTTCTCTTAAAGATTATGCTCCATGTGACAAATGGAGTATCTTACTTGTGAAATATGAGATGTAAAGACTAAGTGTGCACTTCAAGACAATTATGAATGAGTGTTTGAAACTGGGCATGTGTCCTAAATCTGTTATTAATATCTTCCCATGTTATTCATGTGAATTGTTGGTATAGGTGTGAGTTCATTCTCTAAAGTGATATCATGGGCACACAAGTAAAGAAATGTTAGAAGGAAGTAATTCAAGCAAAGTTGCTCTAAGTTGATCCTAGCCACAGGTCCAAACTTGCATAGTTGCCCATGTCCATACCTCATAAGTTGGTTATTTTTTCTTGCTTTGATGGACATCTTAATGGAATAAGCATGTCATACAGGTGTCTAGGTTGCCTTGAATAATATTTTTTGTAATAGGAGAATTCTTTTCTCTAATAATAGGTTTAGAATTGATGTTACAGTCAAATTGAATAGTTTTTCCTCTCTCAAATCATGAAGATGTCTAGCTCTTTATACTAAACAATGTATAAATCATTGTGACATTATTTGATAAAGACCACTCTAGAACTCACCTAACATGAAATTGGAAAATAGGGAAGTGAAATCTTTGTGATGCTTAGCTAGGGTTTGTATCTCCAAACCCTCACTACATATGTAGTGAATTCACCTTGATCAAATCATGAAGTTCTCTTTGAAATTAGTGCACAATAGAAGACTAAGAAATTAGTGTGCAAACCTCAGGTGATGTGTGAATGCAATACATAGTCATTTTGGTGACAAGTGTGAAACCTAAGGTGGTATGAGGCATCATATTGGTGAATGAGGGTTTGTCCCTAGAAACCCTACTTGGGAAGAACTTGAAGATGGAATGTGGAAACTCGATATTATACATGCAGTTCAAAGGTCATAGATTTTAATATCATGCTTCATAAGGATAATCAGGTTTTCACATCTTAACCAGGTGAACAAGAAAGTTTGCAAGTTCTCAATCCTATGTAAGCACATAATATGGAGGAACACTACCACAACTTCTAGTCAAATATCTTGAACAACTCTGTTAAGGCATATGAAGGAAAATTCATGCTTATTGTGTAAATTTTTTCCTGCAAATACCAACAGTAACACTGATATTTTTTTGGTGACTTGTGATTGAAATTGTGAATCTCATATTGTGCTCCTAAAGCATTCATGTTTTCTCATCCGAAGGACTGAAGGAAAATATGCAAGAAATAAAGAGCACAAGTAATTGGCATAAAGTGAGTCCAAGCACATTGTAAAGTGCAAATGGTTCTTACACTTGGTAACTTCTGAAACACTTATCAAAGATCTGATAAGTTAAAATATTGATTGTTACAATGTATGAATCAAAAAGGAAAATGATTGTTAGTGCCTTCAAACCCAAGTGGTGTAAAAAGGAGTTCAAAAGTCTTATCTTGTATTATCAGACATAAAAGCACTTTAAAAATATTTGAAGCAATATGAAGAGTTGACTGAAATGTTATAGAGATCATGATGACCTTGAGAATTTCAATTATATAGATGATTATTTTTTGGTACCTGAAAATCTCAAATCAAGAAGGTAAAGAGACCTTTTTTTGGTCAATCTTAGTGGTAAGTCTAAAAGACATGGCATTCAAAGAGTTGTGAGGTTAAAAAGATGTCAATCTTGAGAAAGAGAATGTATGGTTGCAATGGGTGGAGTTGACAGTGAAGTAAAAAAAAACTAGACACCTTTGTTTTAGTGAAGTGAATATATATGATAAACTCGGTGAAAACAGTTGACTAGTGAATGGGTGTTAGATGAAGAGGTATTTGACAAGGTCTTAAAACTGCAATCCTTCTTTTGTATAAATTACAGGAAGATTATGAACAAATGATTAGAAGTGTATGATTGATGAAGACATGACATAGTGCAGAGAAAGGGTGACTGTGATTGATATTGAAGAGAGTAACTAATATGGGTTACTGATAAGTTTTGGAACCTGAAGTAAAGATGGTGAAATGTATGAATGACTAGTTATATGCAATTACATTGAATATAGAGATTCTGAGCTGTAGATGTTATGACTATTAAAGGTTTGAGAAGGCTAGAGGGTTGAACAATAGAATTGAACATGTATGTTGAAGCCTAGTAGAAAGATAGGATTGTGAGTTGTGAAGTTGAGTTGAAAACTTGTTAAGAGTATATGATGCAAGTTTGAAAAGGTAAAATAGTAGGGTTCATTTTAAGAGACCTCCTGGAAATCGGAGGTGGAGAATACCTGGCGAATATCCCCCGAACCGGTTTCACGGGAAGGCGAATTTTTTGGGGGTTGTATATCAAAAATTTTGCCTGATTATCAAGCACTGTGACAGAAGGCTGCAAACGCGCGACGGGAGATTTTGTTGTCGCGCGTCAAAAAATGTAGTGACGCGCGTCAATAGACCTTAGTGACGCGCGTCAATAGACCTATTGACGCGCGTCACTGAGGGTGCTATCCGACCGTCGCGCGTCTGCAGCTCCGACCTCTGCTTTCTCATCAAAAAATCTCTGTGTCGCGCATCAACAAACTCTTTTTCGTGCGTCTGCTATGCGTCAATATGTGTTGTAACTCCTTGTCGTGCGTCACTAAGGCCTATTGACGCGTGTCACTAAGTCCTATTGACGCGCGTCACTAAGGCCTGTGACGCGCGTCAATAGGCCTTAGTGACGCGCGTCAATAGGCCTTAGTGACGCGCGTCAATAGGCCTATTGATGCGCGACGGCAAATATTTTGTCGCGCGTCTGTAACCTCTGCCCTCTTCTTGCTCATCGAAAAAAATCCATGTCGCTTGTCAACAAAATCTTTGTCATGCGTCTACTATGCGTCAATATCTACAGTATCTCCTTGTCTGCAAACCCTCCTTGTCGCGCATCAATAACTTATCCCCTTGTCGCACCTCTATAATACGGGATATATCATATTGTTGAAAAATGTGAAGTAGAAGTGTTCTACCTGGCGAATAATCTAGGTTTATATAGGGGATATTTTTCAAGGGTAGGCGAAGCCGACCCCTAAAAAAAATTAAAGTGTAATTTTTAGGCGAACAGGTCACTGGCCCGTGCCAAAAAATTCGCCTTTTCAAAATTTTCAAAAATGGAATATTCGCCATATTACGAATATTCGCCACTAAAATTATCCCTGTAAAATAGTTGTAGCATTGAGTAGACTACAAATGAATATGAGAATGCAATGATCTTGTTGAAGGGAGAGTATGGTTTGAGTAGAAGATGTGGTATGAATGAAAAGGTATTGCTAAGAAAGGTTTAAGAAAGATGAAAAACATGTATTAGAGATGAAAAGAGTGTAGTAAGAAGAAGCAAGAGAATTGAACAAGTAGTGTTGAAACATTAACAAGGTGTTGATTAAGAAAAAACATGTCAGTGAGTTGATTGTTTCATTTGAATGAAGAATATTGTGCATGTGCATGGTGTGCTAGCATCAATGTATTGAAGATTCTTGAATCAAGAAACTGAGAAGAGTCAAAGTCAAGATGATCATTAGGAAAAAATTCTAGTATTAGACCTAATATATATGCTGAGAAAAAATATTGCCCTAGGTAATTGAATAAAGGATGACATGATGTTTATAGGTACTTTGTTAGAGTGAAGAAGAAAAGGGTACATGAAGGATAGGTGTAGATGTATAAAGGAGTGATGATCATTGAAGGGTAAGAGTATGTGAATAGCCTTATAGATCAAAATGTATGTATCAGATTGAAAGAGTGAAGTTTGACAAGAAATTTTTGTTGAAATCAACCTTGTATGATAGAAAAAGTGTATTGAATTGATAAGAAGGAGAGAGGTTAGTTGGGAAGAAAAATTGAGTAGAAGAGTGTGCTAATTTAGTTATCACTATCAGTTGTAGGAGACAATAATCTCAATGTGAAAGAGATATTGAAGAAGTTTACGTTACAACTTAATAGGTGGGGAGTTGTAGCTTCCCTGTGAGTTGAAGCTCACTAAAGGTCAGTTGTAGCTGAACCAAATTTGGGAGTTGAGGCTTCCAGAAAGGTTAAATCTTTTCAAATACTTATTGATAGCTTTGTTGAAATGTTGGAGTTGCAGCTCCAGGTTGAGTTGAAGCTCAACCACAAAATCATGTAACATTTAAAGAGCATTTGTGTCCTAAGCATAGTTCATGGTTTTAATGGGTTTTTTCTCCTAGTTTGGGTTTCCCACATTAAATTTTGTGTCTCAATTTTACATTCTTTTGTAATTTTTGTGTGTGATTTTATATGCTCTTCATAACGAGATTAAGGAAATGAAAATGCTTGAAAAGTTTGATTAGACATTGATTCACACACCATCTAAGTGTCCTAGTTTTCAACAGGTTGAAATTTGTATCAAATACACAAATTTGATTAAAATTCTCATTTTTCTTGTTATTGTGGTGAACTTGAAGATTGTGACCTGACACAACAATTTTTTGTTGTTTTTTGCTCATTTCCTTTGATTTTCACCGAAAATGTCAACTTCAAACAAATTGGTGTTAAATTATGAATTTCAAGGTATTTTACCCACATCTACTCTCATTTTTTTATCATGTCCATATAAATGACACCAATTTGGGTCAGTTAATATGAGTCAATTTTGCAACAGAGTTAAGTCTGAAGGCCATACAATGTTTTCTCAATGCTTGTATCCCAATGGTTTACCTCAAACAACATCATTTCTAGTTTTCATTCAATGTCTAAAGCCCGTCATTATTAGTGTTGAACACTATGATCTCAAGAAACAATGATTTTTTAACAGTAACAATGGGCCCATCCTTCTGGTCACACGTGAACACATTCAATAATTGTTTAGAATTTCAGAGTCTACACAACAATATTGTGATGAAGATCCAGTTAGATGCTCTAAAGTGACGAATAATAATTGGCTAGTCAACAAGAGATCGCATGCCAATAGGCTTCCCAAAGAACTTCCCAACATTAAATTCCATGATGAGATTGGAGATATAATCACTTTGTTAAGTAGAGTATTTGACATCTCTTAGGTGCACTATTTTTAACCTTGGATGTATAAATTAATCTACGTTATTAGGAACAAAGACTCCACATTGATTGGGCCACAATCATGAGTGATACTTTATACAAATAGTTGATTGAAGTGAAGATGACCAATTATTTTTATATGAATTCCTACCTAGTTTACGTAGTGGCACGAATAAGGATTTTCGTTGGCCTAGAAACTAGGGGCACAATGACACCTAGGAAAAATAGTGTTTTCTATTATTATCTGCACCACTTGAGTTCATTTAGCCAGTATGCATCAATTTCTGTTGTGTCAATGATGCCTTTATCTTCTACATCATCAAGATTCTCACATACACACTACAAGGAGAGATTTTTGTAGCATGCTAAAGAGGTGATACCATAATGGGGCTCATGGTTCATCCATTTTTCCAATTTATCATACATTCTGAGTTGGTGTATACAATGGAAGTGCCTTATAAGCTACCGAATTATATGAGTGACAAGTGATCCCTCATGGAGCTTTCCCGACATTTATCATCAGTGAACCGCTTCTTAGGGAAAAATACATAGCCATGGTGTTTATTTCCCTATCTCAATTGGCATATCTAAATGGCCATTCTTTCGCTCGACAGAGGCAATGGATAAGAGACAATGAATGTAATGATGTTGCATCTATTTGTAAGGAAATGGAAATTTGATATCTTTGGGTTCATGGAAAGGATTCTTGGAACAAAATACAAACATCATCAATAAGTTAAATACTGTTGGGTAAGTTTTGTAGATGAATTCAAATTTCGGTGTCATGAATACTCCATGAATGACCTTGGATCACATAACCATATTTAGATTGAAATATGTTCCTTGTGGAGTCATTAATAATGGCCTTGATATGGTTAATTCTGAATATAATTCCATTGCATCCTAGCTTCTACCCAAAATCAACTGGTCTAGGCAAGACGACAAATCCCTTGATGATAGAATTAAACAGGTAATCAATATGATTATTTCTTGGTACAAGAAAGAGTTGGCCCAACACATTGCTAATAATAAAAATAAACATGACGATACTAGAGGCTAAATCAATAAAAGTGAGAAGAAAATTGTACAATCTACTCATTCATCCTCTCGCCTCACCACACATGCTTCATAATATACACAAACAATTAAGAACCAATGGAGGTCAACATCATCTCAAGATCAACCTTCAACATCAGGAAAACCTAAGCAGGCTAGAAGGAAGTGGAGGGAGGAAAACGAGCATGTTTCTAGAATATCACAATCAAATATATTCATTTTTAAACTCATAACAATTTCTTATTCTCAAGGGTTCATTACAAACACCACTTTTTAATTCATGTAGTATGAGATCATGCTCAAGTTCCCAATAATTTAAATATCTAACTCACCTGAGCCTTCAAATTTAAATGATACTTTACAACCTTCTATAATTCACCATGAGGACATTAAGACATCTCATTGATCATCAACATGAACATTTCTATGTAGGAACATATTGAACTTCAACCCTTACAACCAACATCTCAAACAAATCTCACCAAATGCAAGGGTTGTATGCAGCAAATTGGTAATGAATAAATTACTCTCTTGGCTTCATGGGGAAATCAAGAAGAGAAAGAGGATCGTTAAACTCAGTCATAATTGACCTTAAGGATATTGGATCGATGGTTACGATGTTCTCAAAAATCTCAAATTGCACTCCAAGGCTATGATTCAATGATTATGGGGTTTGATACACCGATATAACGATGCCACTGGTTGATAAAGAAAAAAGAGAAATGGTTGTTGATGAAAATGAATTTTCCAGTAGTCATTCTTGGAAAATAAATCATCCATGGAAAATGATGTGGGCCATGCTCTTGAATTAGTTTGATATTGTTACTACGATAGAACGGAGAAATATGAGTCTTAAACTATTTATTTCAAAGAGGAGAATCCACAACTAATTGCATATGTGCAACACATAATAAATCCAAGAACTTCTACTATTCAAATCCCTACTACAATGGTTTGTGGCAAGACTAATAAAATCTTGTGTTATCAAAAGAGATCAATAATATGGATCGTGTAACCAAGGCATGGATTAAAAATGTATTGATACAAGGTTCACAGAGTGATTGATGAAGTATCGTAAAAATATATGATAAGATTCATACTTATATAGAGTTCGATCCTATATTTTAAAGGGTCTTTCAAATTGAAAATAAGCACTCTTGAAACAAAATTCTCTAGATATTCTGAGAACTCACACAAATGGGCTTCTCATTCCTTATTAGTAAAGGAATCTTGGGATTAAATCAAGTTTGTATTCATATCGACTGGTTAAATTTTCCAAGTCCAAAAATATGGTGTTTGGTGATGTTTGAGCTTAATTTGATGATGTAAAATACAAGGAGAAATAATCATGTGCGTTATTCAAGAATTCATAAAATAAGCCCCTTGCAAATTTATCAATGAACACAATCAAATGAGCTCAGGGTAGTTTTTAAAGGATCAATTATCTAGATCTAATAAAAAAATAGTATGATTCCTTTGTAATTTTGGGACTTGATTCCCTTGATAAACTTGTCAAACTTTAGAACTTATTCACCAATATAGAAGAGAGAATGGTGGAATTTCTTGTAGTTCTTGATATAATTATGGAAGTACAAGTCATCTATGAGACTTGCCTTGCACCTCATTGTTTCCCTAAATATCCAAAATTTATGGAATCACTTGAGAAGTTTAGAAAATTCAATATGGCGAGATGCTTGGGCTCAAGGTTTTCAAAATACTATTTTCAATGTTTTGTCGATGTTTCCCTTTGTGACCAGTTAGTTCATTTATCGTATGCTTGAGATATGAAAACTCTTAGCCAAATGGGTAAGGAAATAATTCTAAGTTTCATGTTGTATCCATGTGTTAATATCTTTTTTATGTTTTGTCATGTCATTATATAAGTGGGGTCCACATATACCACCCTTTTGAGATAATTAAAATAATTTAATTTAGTCACTCAGATTATAAACTTATTTTAATAAAGTGATTCAACTTTATCAAAATTAAGTTAATTTTAATGACTTAATTTAGTCCTAATGTGATGTCATAAAAAACCCTAACTACTTTGTAACCAATTTTTGGATTATAAAAACAAGTTAGAGTTCATTTGTAAAGGGACTTTTGGAGAAATAAAAACAATGTTTGTAGAGAGAAATAATATGAAACTTTGTGTTCTTGTTTGGAGATGAATAAAAGAGAAATTATGAAGAAATTTGTGTCTTTTAATTGTTTCTTTTCTTAAGGATTTGTTATTATTATGTCTAATAAATGTGATTTCTCTTACTCCCTATAGATTTGGTATATTATTCAATTTTCATTCACTATGATAGTTTAGAAAGTGCATATAAGACTATGATGTGTTTTCTTAACCTTGTATGCACCCTTTTCTTACTTCCTCATTCATTCTCTCTCACTCCCTTTTCGTTTCATCTTCCTTCTATCATCCTATTTACTTCTCTTCTCAAAAAACCTAAAAACCTCTAAAATATTATTTTAAATGTATAGTTGTACATAAAATTTTGGTTTTCAATAAGGGAAACCCCACCCATCATTGAGGAGGTACTTTGTCCCCTTTACATTGTTGTCATATTTTGCATATGCATAAAATCACATGCCAATAATACCCTATGATAAATTTGGTCTATATATATATATATATGAAGATGATCCCTTGTGAAAAAAGAGTCATAATTCATCCCATATGATCTCTCCCGATAATGTTAGTGAGTTGTTTCACTAACTCATGTAACCACAAACTAATATTGCATTATCAAATATATGGAGCACTATTGTATAACAACTTATTATACTGCATTTACCATTTTAGATTACTGGTCTCAACCAACTCTTAACTGCCATGCACATTCTCCTTATGTCAATGTCGCAACTCCAAATTATCCACTCTAGCACCTTATTCTTGCAATCCATGCTCCCTGGAGATATTCTAAGAATATTCTTTTGGGGATGAGGATTTTATGATTTTCCATGTGATCACACATGTCTCACTCATATGGCTTATGAGCTACTCCCACAAAATACCTTTTTAATATGAATCACCTCTTTTATTTTATTTTTATCCTTCTTTCTCTCCCTTACCCTAAAAACAAGGTTAGATTAAGTAGTTTTATGCATTAGATTATATTAGAACTAGTTGAATTTCGGGGTTTTCTAAAAGGTGCGGTCTCAAATTGAGTAAACATCTTATTTACAACCTAGTTATATTTTTAGAATGTTATTATATAACAACTAAGAAGGATGTAAGGGTTAGCAACAAGTAGGCTATTATGATCTAATTAACTTCCAACATCAATTATACATGAATAGAATAATGCATTCAAACTTGAAATGGTGATTGTGATTAATAAACGATAAATAAATTGATTAAAACATAAGAGGAGAGATAGAATTAGTTGTTTAGGATTATTTTGTAATGATTTGGTTGTGTACGAAAGTGGAATAAGAATATCTAGGACTATGGATTATGCATTCAAGATTTTGGAACAATAAAATGAGAAGGTGTAGGATTGCACATATTCTTTACGGTTTAGGCAAGAGATGTATCACCTAGGACATGAGTTACATGGTTTCAGACCTTGAGATAATGTGAATTTACAACTTCATGTGTATTTTTCTTGCCTAGAAATTGTGCTCGTTATATTTATCTCTTGCTCACAAAACTTCAGGATGACTTGTGATGACATGCAACAAATTAGGAATCCTAGCGACCCGTAGAACCCTTCATCATAATATTAGAAAAGAAAAGAGGAAAAACATGGGTGTGTTTATGTGTTTGAGGTTGGACCAACCTTTCCAATCAGACTCCATCTGCTAAACTAAAATCAATTATTGTACTACATATCCTTATTGTAAAAATCAAGCCTCATGTAGTTCTCCTAAGTGTTTGTGAAAGTTTGTATATCTAACCAACCCCCTAGGGGTTGTCAACACAAATCCAACACTCATAATATTTCACTAAGAACTCCTCATGATATGATTGTTTTATAAATACACAACTTTTGGTTTGGTGGTATGAATTTGGAAACATAATAACATACACAACACAAGAGCACCATGGACTGAGCTATGGAGGCTTGAAAATAGAAATGAAATATAACCACTAATTATATTATTAGCAAGATATTATTACAATCTCACCCAAGAACTATTTCGAGTGTTACCACTTGCCTTTCCAATAATATTTCTAGGAGAAACTTCACAAATACACCTCTTGATAGCTTCTTTGACATGCCTACACATTGGTATGGACCCTTTATTACTTGCATGTACTATTCCTCATAGCCTTCTTATGTCCTAAATGAGGGGGTGTCCTCTCTATTTATAAGACTTTAAAGCTTATCCACCCTATCTCTAAGATAGGATAAGAAATATCTTCTATCCAATCATATTACATATTTCAACTCTTATCTTTACATGTAGGCTTATACCTTTGGATAGGATAAACATTATCATTTACACATGTAATTCCACCTCATCTAGACTTTATCTCTAAATAAAATATTCAAAATATTTATGGCATCACTCCTTTGTTGTTATTATAAATAAAATATTTCTAATCTATGACCATATAGACCCTATTTACCATGACCTTTAAAATTTTAACATTACTATGACCATTTATGAAAAACGTTTACTTTTTATCATTGAATGTCACTTTCACAATATCCCCTAATGTAATTTGACTGTTACCATATAATATTTACTAGTTACGTTCTAACTTGTGCGCACTAATTTATTGGTGGGTGTCATTAATTTCTAGTGGACGCTACTACCCTTAAAAATGTATTATTACAACATATACATTATTGAAATAGAAATCGTGGAGGAAAATTATAGTGTGGATATCTTTGCCCTCCCTAAATTCTACTTTGTCCTCGGAGTAGACTGTCACAGACAATCTGGATATGGTGCCTGGAAAATCTTTAACTTGTCATGGGTGACCCATTTTGTAATTGGAATACCGTATAATTCCTCATGTCAATACATTCCATTGTCGTGCACTACTAGTACTCTATAGGGATCTATCCATTTAGGAATAAATTTTAGACACAAAATCATGCACTTGGGTACATTTCTAGGTCCTAAATACATATTAGCATTCATATGATTCATAAGAAAGAAAACTAGTAATTGATGATTGTCTTTGGTCTTTGTCTTTATTTCTTGCTTTCTATTTAGCCTTTCATACCCCATAGCCTAGTCAAAACTTTACTTACCTATCTTTTATGGCTTCAGACACTAGCACCCAGGTGCCCTCATCCCCTTTGGGTGCCCATGACCTCTTTCCATCTTAATCGCTCTTTTTGGGATTCTTTTATCTTTTGGGCATCTTATTTTCTTTTGAGTCGGCCTTCCAGTTGTCAATTATGAAATTTAACAAAAGGAATAATCATCATAATACATAGTTATATGTTCAAAATAAAGGACCAAGATCTAAAAATTATTACTATCACCTAAGCATTGCATCTCAAAAAACACTTAAAGCACTTCAAAGCATCCATTTGGCATTCAATCCAAGGGATAAGGGACTGCATTTTCTGCACACACTACATAGGATATGGGGGAGTTTCATTTTTTCCATCCACACATCTATGTACATTAATACATCTAGCTACAACTCACTATCAAGTGCACTTACACAAGGGAATCCTCAGGGCACGATTCTTTCACACAATCACCAGAACTACATGGAGTTTGAGATGTAGTGAAACAATCAATTATAAGCTCACTCTGTGGGGTGACTGCTAGGGTCAATTCTAACTCCCAATATTGCATCTTTTATTTTTTAGATTTTGATGTGGTTTTGGAGGCTTTGCAAGGTGAACTCTGTCTTACAAGTTATAGGTACTTTGGCGATCATAGGTGTGACATATAAGTGATCAACACTATAGGTAATTAACTGACGACATACTGTACGACACTTTAAAAATTAGATTTTGACCATTTGTATAGTCACGATGCATCCCAGTAGAGGTCTTCAAGTGCCCAAGCACCCATGTCTAGTCGTAGGCACCCATGTTCAACCATGTTCCATGGATTCTAGAATTGATCCTGAGAAATAATGGCACTATTTACCCTTCCTATCTTCAGCAGTTTTCCTAGCTTAGACCATTCCAAAATCAATGCATAAATCAGACTAATTCCATTCCTCTCTCTCTTGCACTTAGGGTTTCATATTTTGATTAGATTATTTCATGTGTCAATATATATATTTTAAAATTTATTATCATATGTGACTCTACAATATTAGAGTTTTGAACATTAAATTCTATTTTTGTTAAATCATTTGGTGAACTCATCGCTTGAAACCCAACCTATCTTCTAGGACATATTCTCATATTATTAACATGGATGAAATTTATCCTCCATTTTTTGATGAAGACCTATTCATGATCTCAATGCTCATATTGTTGAACATTTGTAATATCTAGATCTAATTTTATTCACTTCTCATAAGGAAGGCCACCAATCTAGCTAAGCCTAAACCTTCCTACTTCTAATATTGCTTCTATTATCTATTACAACAAAACCTGCATACTTCTACCCTTCCACCTACTTCTATTATTCATCGTGTCTGTTCCTACTCCTACTAACCACTTCAATCTACCTCTTATTTCTCACACTTGGCAATTCTCTTCTTCTAGTAAAAAATACCTATCTTCTCCTCTATCGTGACTTATAAGTTCAAATCCATCAGTTACAGTAAGAATACTTCACTGCTCCTCTCCATCTCTTGACTGATCTTTACTCCTTCACACTCCTTTCGAACCCGACATTTTTTCTTACACACTTCCTCTCAACTTCATCACCACTAAGCTTCCCATTTTCAATGGATATGGTGATCCTCAAGAGTATCTCCAAGATTTTCATGTTGCATGTCTATGATTATAAGAATGATCATACATTACTTAGCTAAATTAGAAAATTTATTTCCTAGGAATAGCCTTCAAGATTATGTTATGTGTTAGTTTTACGATCTACTATGTTCATTTAGTTAACATCTTTCATGCATTTCGCGTTGATGCTTTTCTTGCTAACTTTTTCAATCAATACAAACACTAATATATCTTATGCAACAATTGGCACAAAAATAAACAAATATATATAATGATCATCTAGATGAATATGTATTACTCTATAAGAATAATGTAGCTACAGATGGCTAATGTACTTGCTGATTCGGAACTACGAGATTTATTTGTTAAAATTCTCTTACGACCACTGCAGGAGAGTGTTATCTTTGAAATCATATCCTTATTTGATCCAATTATGTCCATACGCTTAAAATGTGTGAAGTCAAACTACTCTCTATGGGAAAACTCAAATATCAAGATTCTGCTTATTCTTCTTTTTCTTCTTCTTCTAATAGGTTTTAATACAAGTTAACATTCAAACCTTCTCCTAAACCTACTGAAAGCAAAGGCAATACCATCAACATTCGTCTCTCCTCCTGAAAAAATTCAATGGACAACACTCCAAAACATACATTCACTAAATTTCCATATGCATCTCGAATTCTACTTCCCCAACTTCTCGAAAGTAATATCTCATCACTCTTCTACCACCTCTCAATCTGGATCCATCTCGCCCTTGTTTCTACAATTATGATGAAAATGACTAAATGTGATTATCATCAATGTATTTGACATCCTACCAATCATTTTTTAAAACTCGGGTATCTTATATAGGATCTCATCGACAATAATTCACTGGAGCTCCCTCCTCTATTGTCTTCTTCTTCTCAACCATTCAATAATAACAATAAGCTCAAAATATTCAATGACCCTTTGGCTTAAACATGATACACAAACTATCAAATTCTTTCGCTAATCATACATATCATGTTGTGACCCCATCCTTCATCAAGACCCCTTGATTTTCTTTTCGCTTCTACTGATACGCATATCCACCAACTCATTTCATTTTCTAGATCATACGAGTATCATGCTAAAATTTCACATTCTTATTCATTACACATCAATGATTTTATTGGTTCATACAATGTTAATAACACCATGATCCATCCATAGAGTATCCTATTTGTGTGTACTCTACTACACTTATTCTGGATATCAAATGTCCATTTTTTGTTATTTCATATCCAACTCCTAATTCTTTTTGCTACACTCAGGCTGCCCATTACAGTTAGGCATCTCACCATGATCATTGTGCCATTTGTGGTGTAATATGTAATCAAAGGTTATGGCATGTTCTTAGGTTTCCATTTGATCTCTGCACCACTCAAGCTATTTCATACTATGAATCATATGTGTATTAATTTCATACACAATAAAGAAAATGTCACTATTAAAGACATTCCACCACACACATCATTACCTTTACCTCATCTTGATGGACATTCTTCCATACCAGACTAAAGTATCTAGGCCTTTGAGGCCTCTCAAATCTAAGGCACATTCAACACCTAGTTCTCATATTCACTACACATCATAGTCCAAAACCTTGTTGTCTTCCCCATAGGTACACTAGTCCTTCACATAGGTGCTCATCACTTCCTTCAATATCACCTCATAGGTCGTCTTCACATAGGTGATCACCACCTCCTTAACCTCATAGGTATTCTTCACATAGGTGCTCATCTACCTCCTTGCACTTCATAGGTATTTTTCACATATGTGTTCATCACTTGTTTCACCACATAGCCTTGCCTTCACATATAAATCATTCTTCGCACATACACCACTGATCTTAGAGAATTGTCACATGTCTTTATCTCCACGAACATCGTGTGGATGACCCTTTCCCTTCAGTCTCATTAGATAGTCATACTTTTCATCACACACTTAGGGGGAATCACACTTTATTCCCCTTCAATCATTACTATTTATTTCTAGTCTCTAAACATACACATTTCAATTTGTGCTTTACATCTAGTCTCTTTTATACATAATGATGCACAATTTCTGTCTTCACTGCCTTATGACGCACTCTAGCTCCATGGTTCTTGCTCAACCGATGAGGGTCTAAATCTGAAATGAACCTCACCTTATTCACTCTTCACACTCTATGATACATTATCACTCTTTCTAGTACATAGTTTTAAACCACTACCCTATGACACACTCTAGTTTCATGGTTCATACTCAAATGCTAAGGGTCCTAAATATCTGAGATAAACCTCACCACATTCATCTTATATGCTCTACTACTTCATGAGTCTATCTTATCTAGGGACACATTTTCAAACCCTTTTCTTGATGACGCACTCTTGTGTATATGGTTCATTCTTCATTATTGAGGGGTATTTTATCAATGAACCTCATCTCATACACATCTCATACGCATCCACTAAGGGGAACACTGCTTCTATCACATTCACATTACATACCATTCCATTGACATTTATACTATGTACATGCTACATATATTGGTTGCATTTAATCTTGTTTGCTTAGACTAGTTACATGTAAAACTTTGCTTCCCATTCTAGACATGATACTTAGTATATCATATATATTTTCTATATACACATGTGCATTTACTTGGTATTTCTGGTTGTGAATGTAGACTCTCTTACATGTATTTACACGATGTAATGGTGCTTGGCATTATACCTCTTACCAGTCCGTACCAAGCCTCTTAGGGGCATATACTATCTCACACGTTACAGGTGTTATTATTTCATTAATCACCACTTCCTATTCTTACTATCAAACTACTTTCTATTGAGTCCATACATGCTTTAACATACATTTTTATCTTTCTAGCATGCTAACGGGTGCTTCATGTGCAACATTTTCCTTGCAGGAACTATTTTCCACCATGGTTGTCTGTTACACTCTTGCTTGCCATTGTTTTTTACTTGTATGTTATTACTTGCGGGTTATGCCCTATGTCTTGTTCGATCATTACTTGTATGATTTTGGCCACTTCGGCCTTGATTGTCTTATGACATTATGAACGTTATGTCCCATGTTTGAAACCAACATTTTCATGGTCTACCTTAGTGTATGCACATTTTCTTGTTTACATTGTTCTCTCTATGACATGTTTACATATCTTTTTCTACTAACACATGTATCTAGCCACTTTTTTTTCATGTGCCTTGGTTTCCACCATGCAAATTCCCTCACCCTACGAAGGGATACAGTTAAATTCAACATCAGGGTCATCTCTTTTAGGACACACACTCCGAGTCGATGTCGCATGCAACCTAAATAAGGGGGGCATACAATGGGTGAACAATTCACCCCATATAATCATACTCAGAGCTACAATTTAGTCCATTACAAAGTATATAATCAACACAGGAGCAAAAATTCACAAAATGACCCAGAATCTAACTTAGGTCCTCAACATAGTACAACACAAACACCAGTACCCAGGCTCATACAAGAGCACGTGGATCCATGGGTGCCTAATCCCCTGTGCGCTAATGTACTCAGGCATACACACAATCAGTTTCTCAGATCAACACAGTTCACAACAGTTTATATAGTAGTTTTCACAATATCATGCATAGTCCTCCATTTTAATCGGAAGCAAAATGCATTCTATCTCCATTTTCAATCAGAACAAACTAAGAATAGAAGGAATAAAATCACGATCACACCATCTATATTGGTGTATAATCGGGAAGAGTCATGGAATGAGAGTAACAATATACCTCTCTAGCCAACACTTGCTCTTTGACATGAGATCGCCCAAAAAGCTCATCATTTGATGTGAGATTGACCAAAAAACTTGCACTTGACGTGAGATCACCCAAAAAAACACTTGACATGAGATCTCCCAAAAAAATTACTCTTGGCATGAGATCGCTCAAAAAGCTTGTTTTTCATAGAAGCTACAATGACATATTTCTATCCCTTACACTCTTCTACATCAGGTGCACACTTTTCTTTTACACACTTTTACCTATTTTTTGCATACTTTTGCATACTTGGATCAAATATTTCATATACATGAATTTGACTATATTCTTGCCCTTCTTTTTTAGCATGTTTGTCCTTACAAGAAGCGAAAATCAAAAGCACAAAAAAAAGCTCCAACATCAACAAGTACAACATGATACAACACATACGCATACACCCCTAGGGTCACTTTCCTTTCCTAGCTCTCCACGCTTCATTTTTGCATTCATTTCATGCTTCACTTGTCCACTTCAACATGATATCTTTGCCATCAAACTCTACAAGAACATTATGTACAGCATCTCTTATCTACTTTATGTTATTGAGTATTCACTCTATACATCATAAATTGGGGGAAAATGTAGACACAAAATCACACACTTGGGTACATTTCTAGGTCCTAAATACATACTAGCATTTATATGATTCCTGAGAAATAAAAATAGTGATTGGAATGACTGGATCTTTGGCCTATTTGTCTATGTATTCTTATTTTCTTTTTGGTCTTACACACCTCTATGGCCCAGTCGGTATTTTACCTCATTTATCTTTTATGGCTCTAGACACAAGCACCCAACAAAGACACTAGCACCCAGACGCCCTCGTTCTCTCTAGGCGCCCATGACCTATTTCCGCCTTACTCACTCTTTTTGGGCCTCTTTTATCTTTTGGGCATCATTATTTTCTTATGGGTCAGCTTTCCAATTGTCAATTACATAAATTCAACCAAAAATAATCATATAAATATGTAGCTATGTGTTCAAAATAAAGGACCAAGCTCTAAGCATTATTACTATAACCTAAGTTTGCATCTAAAAGGAACCTAAAACACTTCAAAGCATCCATTTGACATTCATTCAATGGAAAAAGGATTGTATTTTCTGCATACAAAACATAGGAAGGGGAAGTTTCTTTATTCCATCCTCACATCTATTTACATTGGTACATCTATCTACAATTTGTCTATCAAGTGCACTTGCACAAGGGCATCCTAGGGCATGATTATTACACACTCTCACAAGAACTACATGGAGTTCAACGCTTGGTTGTAAGCTCACTCTATCAGGGTGACCGTCGGGGTTAGTCCAACTCCCCATATAACCTCTTTATTTTTTAGATTTTGATGTGGTATTGTGGGTTTTGCAGGTGAATTTTTCTGTTGCAAGTTATAAGTATATCGGCGATCATATTGTGACACACAAGCGATCAACACAGAGTAATTGCGACACTTGTGTGACACTGCCAAAATAAAATTCCAGCCATCTGCACAGTCATAGAGCACCCAATAGAGGTCTCCAGCACCCAGGTGCCCCTGTCTAGCCATGGATTCTCATGTCCAACTCTATCCAACAGTTCCATATTTTACAGTATGCGGATATGATGATCTTCCCTTCCTTTTCATCAGTTTTCCCACTCATATCAAGATCAAATTATTTAAGTCCATCCTTCTCTCTCTTGCACTTAGGGTTTCATATTTTTATAGCTTATTTCTTATGTCAAATATATATCTCATCATTTTATTATCATATATGATTATGAAATTAGGGTTTAACATTAAATCTATTTTTGTTAAATCAGAAATTTACCGTTCTTCCTCTTTTTGTGTTGATAATCATATACTAGGACCAAGTCATTCACTTTAAATGGATGCCAAAGGATATTATGATTAATATATGATCTAAAGGTCATATCATGCTTTAGATGTTCTTGAAACCTCTTAGGACCTATTTCTTATGAAAGAGCTTAGAGTAAATTTCAAGTACATTTTGAACGGGTCAAAACGAACATCATATGCATAAGATACTGGGCAGACAAGATCCGATATAATGGGTATAAATGAGGGGAAAAGTACAATAGTGTAATGAAACTTAATGAAATCACAAATGGTTCAATATGGAGTCAACAAATGGTGATAATAAAAATATCGGTAGAGCAAAAAGGAGCTGGAAATTTTTTTTCTTTTCCTTTGGTCTTCAATGGTTAGGAAAAACAACTATGGGGTCCAATTTCATTTTATAAGGGGACTCATCTACCATTATATATTTTGGTTTTCAATTACATCATGTTACATCATTGAGCTAGCAAGCGAGCCAATGGGGAAGCCACAAGTTGAGTTGAGCGAGCTCATGATCAAGCTCAATTTTCCAAGGGCGAGATGGAACTGGGCTATAGGATGAGCTCACGATTGATCTAGGGAGTGAGTCACCATATTCCCAACACTATCAGAAGTCACAAATAAAATACCATGCCACGCTTCACATTCCATATCCATGGGATGGTTTAAAAATTTAATGCCAATTAAGCAGTCAAAGTCTACTAAGCGCATGAAGTGTCCTAAGCACATTTACTAAGTGGTGATATTGCCACAATCCAAAGTATTATAAGTGTCCAACCAACGGAAAATATCAAACCTCTAAAGGTGGTCCCCAATGACTGATTATGATCAATGGTCAAATCTTCTATTAAGGATTAAACATTCTCCACCCATCATATGTGGGATTTATCCCACCTAAAGCGTTTATGTTTAAGCACTTATACTATGGTGGCGGTCAATACAAAAGAGAGGGGATTCATTCCTATCCATAAAGCGTTTAACAAAATGTGATATAACTAATTTAAATGGGGCCTAAACACAATGAAATGGGAGATGGGTCCATAACCCATTAAGTTTTCTAAAACCATAAAAGGCTATTTTTATGGAAGCCCACATAGAATATGGAGGGGGCTCCATGGAAGGTGACATTATATTATATTGGTGGCATTATTTGGGATAATATTATCCCTATGCAAATATAATTTTCTTATCCATATACGAGATTTTTTATAAAGCCAAAGGGATAAATTATTTATACATGCATTTAAGGTCCATGGAGACTATAAAAGGCATTCTCATGCCCATTTGCAAACCAATCCACTCCAAACAAACTTAAGCCAAGCCTCTCAAGCCACTCGAGGAGGAATGTAGAGGAGCTTGATGATCTTGAGGAGGAGAACAAGGTGATCATAGCTCATGAAGAGAATTTGGGAGTTGGCATCATAGAGCTCACGAATACTAGCTCGAAGAGTGCATGGAGTAACACATGAAGCTAGCATAATATCTCAGAGCAGAGCTCATGGTGGAGTACATGGAGAACTCATAGATGAAAATTTTAAGGCAATGCTCACAGAGAAGGGTAAGGATCTCATAAAATCTCGTGGAGTAGAGTTCGTGGTAGAACTAGTGGAATAGCTAATGGAGACAACACAAAGATCCCACATGAGTTAAGATGGGGATTTTCTCAGAGTCAATTAATATAGAGCCTAAGAATGGAGATGACCACATGTAAATCCTAAGAATGGAAGTTATCACCTAGAGTTTCCGATACGGGGGTTATTTCTCATGGATCCCATTCAAGAGACATTATTGTTGTTTCAAATGGATATTCAAATTCGTAAATGACAATATTGAGGTAGAGTACCTAAATTATCTTATAATGACATGATCCCATGTACCGGTCATATTTTTTATTCAAAAAGGTCATTAAGAGGTTAGAACCCATTATTCAACATAGTGTCAGAGAGTCATCGACAAGTCAGTCGACATAGAGACCAGAGAGTTTGTCGACATCATTTCCAAGAGGCAGAGAGCCCAACATTTTGGTGACTTATTGTGAAGGATGATAACGAGCTGTAGATGTTGTACTACACAGACATCATTGTCTCAAAGTCTAGAGTGTCATTTTAGACATATTATGCCACCATCAGAGAGATATGGCACATCCTTATTGTTGGTTAAGATGAAGGCTCATATCATGGATCTAAGATTCACCAAGATAGACGATGTCGAGTTTGATCCATGTTGATTGACGCTACTAATCATAAGCAATATTTTGATGTAAGAATTTTTTATTTTTGCATCATAATATATCAATTCATATTTTGAGTGATCCTGAAGATGTAGTCCATTTTGGGACAGTCTCCATTATCATCCTGGTGTTTATAACTACTATGATTTTTTGGTTTTTCTTTTCACTGCGTGTTTGAAATAAATGTAACCCATAATCACATAATCGATAAAAATTAAGGTATCCATGGAAGCAAGAAAATTTGAGTCAGTTTAAATAAGCCCCATTTTCAGATCAATATACTCCTTTTACTTTTTCTTCTTCCTATATCTTGTCTCCTTTGTTGTTTCCATCATTTCCTCTAACAAATTAATATGTACCAACCTTTCCCTTACTAAATCACTTTCATTCATCCTTGTATTACTCATACATCTCACTTTCAAACTCAATAGAAAGAATGATATCAATGTCATAAGTCAACTAAAAGGGGGAGTATCTTGTTACTTAATTTGATGTAGCTTTATATACCTACAATGTTTCATGAATCCTTTTATCTCACTTATGCATCTATAAAATTGCATCCTTTTTTGAAATTTGACACAATATAAAAAAAAATTCTCTCCACTTTCCTATTTGTGCTTGGATTTTAGGTTTTTTTCCATCCTACAATTGATGGAAAACCTATCCACCAAGGATTTCACCACCTCATTATAAAGTGGATTACTTTATTTGTTACAATCTCCAATGGGTAACCAAATCTAGTGACAATGCATTTATATATGAACCTAGCCACTTCATCCATTGAAGCTATGTTCAAGGGTCTAGCCTCAACTCACTTGGTTAAATAATCAGTGACAACTAAAATATACTTATTTTATTATGGAGTGGGTGGAAGTGGACCTACAATATCTATTACTAATTTTTAAAAGGGAGAAAGTGGAAGAATATGACATAATAGTGCAGATGAATTATTACGATTCCTATGTGATTTAAAAATATAACATGTCTTACAATAATTAGAACAATCTCTAAAAATATTTCACCAATGATAACCTATATCCAAGATCCTCCTTGTTGTTAGTTGTCCAAATAAGTTTCCTCCGCACATACCATCATGAAACTATTCAATGAGATCCTTCCCCTTGTTACATCCAACTAGTCTCTTGTATCTCCCATCAAGTCCTATTTGAAACAAGGCTCCATGCTTAATAAAACATGGATGAATTCCTTGGGTAATTTTCCTTTTAGTATTTACATTAGCACCATCAAGAAACTTGAAATCATTTATATAATTCAAAATATATACACTTATAAGGAATTATGTCAATAGATAACAATACTACATCTATAAACTCGTCATCATTACAAGATGAACCCAAACCATCATAGGCTTGAGAAAGTGCATCTGCATTGACATGCTTCTTCTCTAGCCTATTCATAATAACACATTCAAATTCCTACAAAAAAATTATCCATATTGTTATCCTTGTTGATGGGTTAAGATTATTCATAATATATTTTAGATCCCGATTATCTATCAAAATTATAAATTTATGCCCTAGAGAACAATTTATAAACTTGTTTATAACAAAAATTATGGCTAGAGCCTCCTTTTTAGTTACAATGTAATTTACTTCAACATTGCTCACATGTCTAATCCCAAAGTAGATTTGATGATCATTTCCATTTCCATCCTTTTGGCTCAGAGTACTCCCTAGTGTTGTTTCCAAAGCATCCATATATACAATCAATGGTTTACTACAACTTGAAATTTGTAGAAAATGTGAAGTCATTAAGGCTTCATTAAGCTACACAAAATCTTCATGTACCTTCTTTTCTAACTCATAAGAAACATCCTTTTTTAAATTTGGGTCAATGGAAATGAAATCTTTAAAAAATTCATGATGAACCTCCTATAGTAACCCACATGGCCTAAAAATTATCTCAACTTACTTCCATTCATAAGGAATGGTAATTGTTCAATTTTTGAATTTTTATGAGGATCAATATCAATACCATCTCTAGATACAACATACCCTAACAAGATACCTTTTTGAACATCAAAAAACACTATTTATAGGGTTTGGTGAGGCTCGTGCTTCATCTAACCTATAAAAGGCCTTCTTTATCTGGTGTAAGTGGTCCAATTTTCTCCCATAGATGCAACATTCATCTCGTAACACTCTGATGAAGATTCTAATATAGGGTTCAAATACCATTGTATTCATTAGGCATAGGAATGTTGTTGGAGAATTACACAACCAGATGGAATGACTCTATAAGTAAAACATTCCCCAAATGGAATGGCGAACGTATTCTTAAATTGATCTTTCTCAACTATTGGAACTTGTTTATACCCACTATAACCATCTGTAAAGCTATACAATTCCTTTTCGTCTACTTCATCCAAGATTTGGTTTGTGAATGAAATGGGGTAAAGATCCTTATTCGTTGCCTTATTGAGCTTCTTGTAATAAAAAAAATGTGTAGCTTCCCATTATTTTTTATTTAGATGACAATGGGAGAGATCCATTCTAAACTCTGTTAAGCAAATATGAATTCTAATTCAAACAAATTATTTATTTCTTTTTTTACAATTTTAGAGAAATTAGGATTCATTCTATATGGCATTTACTTTACTAGTTTAACACCATCTATTGACTCAATATAATTATCTACCCAACTTACTTGGTGGAGCTCATTATAATCAAAATTGAATAGGTGCCTATACCTTCAAAAGAGTTGGAGGTAGGATTCCTTCTCTATTTCCACCACAACATCACCCAATTTTTTTTTGTTGGGAGACAATCTTCCATTTATTTCTCGGTGAATTGTCTATGGTCCATTAGTTGGTGTGATTGGAAAGATATCCATGATCAAAACGTCCACCTTACTCTCTTAATCATGAGTGTCCACCTCATTATTGCTAAAGTAGTATGAGGATGTCCAATGATCAGTCTCATCACTTGAATCCATGGGTCATGCCATATGGTTTTGAGGGATCAAATTTATTTTCACCCTATCTCTATCATGACTGAAGTGTCATGAATCCTTCATTCCAATAGTTTATTGCATGAAATCTCTTCAACCATGGCCTTCTCAACAACATTGGGTATGCAATAATACCATTCTTCATCACTTGACAGTCTACCACACATAAAACATCCATAACAAATATTTCTACATGTGAAACAACACCTTCTACTTTATTTCCCCCTTATTTATGATTTTAGCATCAATGTTAAAGGATGACCAATTTTTAAAGCCAACATATTCATACAGATTCAGTCATTACATTAATTGTGCAACTCCTCCATCTAGCTAAAACATCATGAATTGAAATTCCATTACACACTACCTTGGATTGTGGATCATAAGGGTCTGCCTTTGCTTCCAAAATAGAGACCTCAACCTCCTTCCTCTATTGAGAATTGGGTCCACTACACAGCTCAGACCTATTTTCATAAGACATACCAAGAAGTTAGCCATGGGTAATATTTACGTGACACTTGGAAAAATCTTCCAAGATGGAGTATGGTCCTTGTTCCTATGAAATTAGAAAATCCTACACACCTAATTTTCTTCTCCTATGTTTCTTTTCATTTTCTTATGATTTTTATCATCTTGGTTATCTTTTTTATTTTTTCCTTTTGGTGACAAAAACATATGCTTCATTATTTTTATTCGTATCTACTACTCCAAATGAATTCATGGGTGTTTTTCCTTTATCATTATCTCTTGTTACATATGTACATACAATATTTAGACAATTGTACTTATAATGACCCTTTTTATAATAACCTTAACATACATCGTAAATATTTCTTTTTAGAACCCTATATCCTCCTTGGGAGGTTTAGGAACCAAATTCCTTTCTTTGAAGATGATTAAGAGCTAACTTGCCCATTTTCTTAAGGAAATCCTCATACTTAGTGGACATACTAGAGGGAAGAGACGTGCTCACCAAGAGTGGTTATGGTGCTTGGACCAAAAGTTTTGGTGTAGGATCCACCTTAGTAACAACTTATTTGGGCTCTTCTTCCATGATTTCCTGTTATAGTCACAAAATTTGTAATGCCTTTGTTGTGTTGATATGTGGTTAGAAAACATTGGCATGTGATTTTGTTCTCGAGTTGATGTGCTCTGTTGAACTATTAAATCATGTTTGCTAGAATGATATCAAGTGCATTTAAGATTTGGTTTATTAATCATTCTTATGGTAAAATTTGTACTTATGTTGTTGATCATGAAGTACATACTTAACTGGTTTTCGAAATGGACTTATTGATTCAACTTGTGGAAAGTGGAAATCAGGTTCTTAGAATAGATAAGCGATTGATTAATCTGGTAGGTTTTTGATGTCTTGATATAATTGGTACTTTTGTATCTATGGTGGATTAGGATAACACCTTGGATCGATTTCAGTGATCTAAGGTATTTTCCTAAATGGATATGCAATTATGAATTTAAATTTTATATGCTCAGATCACGCGCACTATGAATCTAATTTAATTATTAGGTTGCACTACTAATTAAAGGCATGCAATTATTAAAGCAAGTCTGGTTCATTCTTGATAAACTACGTAGTGGCCTTAAGAAGGTTAGTATCCAATAAGGTCTTGGTTGTTTGCATTTTTATTAGGTAACCTAAGCTAATCTATGCTAAGGTGATGTTTAAATTCCTAAGAGACTCTATGTGCATTTGATTAAATGTTGATAACCTAACCTAAGGTTGATATGGGCACGTTGATTTAAATAAATCCTAACCTATTTAAAGGATCCTACGACCTAATCCTAAAGACCTAACTATGGTTATCATTTATGAAAGGGGTTAGTGGAATGGTTAAGTGAGTTGGGCACCATCCCATACTCATACTTGGTAAATTAATTGGTTTTAAGTGATGACCACCGCCACCCTTTGGCAGGAGACCAAGTCAGACTTGGCCATGCACGCTAAATTCATGGCTAATGGTATAGTGAATGCTTGATAAACTATTAGTGTGATTACTAATTTAAAATATTGAAATGGCAGTTGGTGGGATTCATGGAGGTAATTGACAGTCCTACCTTGACATTAATGGCATTGGGTGAACCAAAAACCACCTTGGGAAAACAATGATGGTTTTTGGAGAAAAGAAAGGGATTAGGGTTCATCATTCATTTGGTCATTCGAGTTATTTTCCTCTACATGTCAATTTTCTATTTTTTGAACTCATAGTTCATCTTTGGATAAACATGAAGTTATCAATTACATGGTGGAGGAAATAGTGGAAAAATTAATGCAATGGCTATTAAATTGGAAAGATGGAGAAGGAAGGGTTTCTGGTGAAGCCATTTCATTTTCTCTATGGGATTTTTCATGAAATATTAGAGAATAACTTGGAGAGATCAGAAAGGAATTACAAGAGATCTACTAAACATGACAGGCTCTAACTCTTTTAAATACCTTGCTTTGTATAAATGGCTTCATGAAAATAACTCCGCTCTTTCTTGAAATGGGTTTTATGGTTCTAGGTTTTTTAATATTTGTCTTAAAATTTGAGTATCTAGTTATGGTATGAAATTCTTGTTCCTTGATATCATTTTGATACTTCTTTATTACTTCTGGTAATTTGTGTAACCGTTACTTTTCCTGTGGGTTATTCGAATGACTATAAAAATGACAGTGTTTTATTTAAACTATTGGGTTGTGTTTGTAAAACAAAAACCTTTAGTTGTACCTGTGTGCTATTGGGGATATGGTATTTCTTGTTACTTATTGTTTCAAAGGGTTTTAATGTTTGTATTCTTAATAAATATTAAACATGGATGTGGATTTTGTTTGGATTTTGAATCCGTTGATTCTACTCTTGTGTACTCATCAACTCAAACTTGTAAGTGTTGGGTGTTTACTGTTGTTATTGTGAATTAATGCTCTTCTATTCAACTGTAATTATCATGTTGTTTTATCTTGCAACGATAGAAGGATTTTTTGCTACAACTTAGGGTTAAATAGGTTTGATCAGTCGAATTGAATCCCTTAATATGTTCTTGATGTAGACACCTATAATTTGGTCAAAGCACTATTATTCCTAATATTGCACTAACTATTCTCCTTCTTACAAATTGACAATACCTCGTCAACTTGAATCCTCTAACTCATCGTTTACGACATTCTTTTGGTTGTATTTCTCATATAAACCAACTAATGGGGTTAATATAGTCCCTTATTGGCTAAACCATCTTCTCATCCTCTTCTATACCACTTTACTAGCTTCCTAGATTATCAATCCATTTCATTGGATTGATTAGACCTCTCAAAACTCTCTCAAAACCCTAATTCCTCTCTAAACAAGATTAACTAGCCTAACCTAGTTTAACTAGTCCTAACCATGATTAACCTCTTCTAAACCTAGTCAAATCTTACTTTGACTCAGTAATCAACTTGTTGATCCCCTTTTAGTCCCACATGCACCAAAATTCTCCCACTTTCCCAAATGGAAAACTATAAATAGCCCACTAGACCCCCCTCTCATTTCTAGGAACTCTCCTTCTTCCTAACATAAACTATAGCATTTTTTCTTAGGGTTTAGAGCTTATTTCATTTCTTTTATTGAGCTATTGCTTTTTCCATTGCACTACACACCAAACATTGAGTAAATGGGAAGAACCATTGGCCTTGAAGCCATTAATGGTGAGCTCCCATTCTCATAATCAGAAACTGATTGCTTAGAATCCTTACTAGGTTCATTTGTTAAAGCTTTCAAGAGTAGAGGATTACTAAATATGTTAGGTTGCTTGTTTCTTTCAAGTTTAATGCATGCAAAGTGATGAATCCTTGTTTATTTCTTATCTGATGGTCCACTGACTAGTTTGTTAAGAGCCTTTGGGGTTTCTTTAGAGATTCTTACCCCATGTCCATGGATTTTGTAACTTTTCATTGAACACATTTGGCATGCCCGGTGGGACATGAAGTCCATCCTCCATTAATGGAGTCATTTTGAAGCTTTTATTTCAGTTTCTAACTTTTTACATGTTTTTGTAGGGTTAAATATTTTGCCTTGGGCTTTTTAGCTAGGTTTTATGTAGTTAACCTTCATTTTCATGCTTCTTTGTTAAGTTTATGCTAGAAACTACATTTAATGGCTAAATTCTAACCTGTTGACACTTTTAAAATTTCATTTTCTGTGTTTTTTGGTGGTTTTTTTAGGAAGGCACGCATACACCTTTCTGCTAGCGCAGGTGCCTTCAGACTGTCATTTTTAGCAGAGGTGTGTAGGCACCCAAAACCATGCACAAGTACCTAAAATGTAGGCACACACCCAAATCATGGATCACACGCCCTTCTTCCAGTGCAGACACCCTGTAACCTATCATTTTTACTAGGCACGTGCAGGCACCCAAACCCACGCGCAAGCACCCTATGTATATCTTGGCCCTCTGTCAAAAATTTTTACCAGGTGCACTGCACATGCCTAAACCATGGTGCATACACCCTTTTTCTGGTGCAAGCAACCCCTCTACCAGCGCACACGCACTGTCATAGCTTTTACCATTTTTCACTCCCCTAGCGCATGAACCTATTCTTCTAGCGTAGGCACACTTATGCTAGCGCAGGCATCTCTCGGGTAGCGCAAGCACCCTGCAGACCCGCTAGGTTTACACAGAGGGGCACAAGCACCATAAACCACATGCACATACCCAAAATGGTGAGCATACACCTTGAAGGGTGTGCAGGTATCTTTGTTTGATCTGGATTTGTTCACATAATTTTTAGTGCTTCTAGTTTGGGTCATATCTTTTGATCCGTTGACCCATTTTCAGAGTTTGAATAGGCATCAGAAAGAGAACAAAGTGAAATTTGTGAGGGAAGTTCCATAAATTAATATACCTTTAGTATCATTAATTCTATCATCAAACTCCCAAAGTGCCCCAGAGACCTCCAAAAATGCAAAATACTAAAAACCGTTGAAAAACTGCTAAAAATAGATTTATGGAATTTCTTAATTTTTCTTGGTTTTCTAACTTGTTTGTAGGTTCTAACAAGTGATTGCAAGTTTATTTTTGGTTTTATTTGACTAAAGTTAGTTTAAGTGTTTCATTTTCTTAGTTAAAAGGGGATTTTCGAAGTGTGTATGCTCTTCCCTCGCACCTTCTAGGTGATCTTGGGAATAAAAAACACTTCTAAAACCTCCTTGTCACTTTTAAAAACACTTACTTTACATTTAAATAATTGGATTGATCTTTCAAATTTGGCTAAAATGAACTCTACCTTTTGAATTATTTTTTACAAAGACTTATTTTAGTAGAGTTTTCACGCATTGTGTATGCTCTTCCTTCACGCCTTTTTGGTGATCTTAGGAATAAAAAACAACTTGCAAACTCTCTTTCTTATTTGATGGAAAATTACTAACTCCTTACATGTAGGGCCTAACACTTGTCAAAGAAAGGAGGAGTCAAGACAAAACAAAAAACTTCTAATACATGTTTTCATACAAGTTTCCAAATGGTGTGCTACTTAAAACCACATTAAGTTAAGCAAGATAAAAAACACACCACTTCATCACACTGTATTGCAGGTTTTGGAAAAGGGTACGTCCCTATCCACTCAACTGGAACATAACCCCTTTGGCATAACGCCTTAAGCTACAACAATGGGGGTGGTTCTAGGAACCCTAAAGTAATCCACCGCTGAGTAACCTCGTGGATGAAACAGGAAGCGCTCCACTTACCCACTTGACTAGATTTTACATTGCAAGTTAGATTCAAAGTTGTCCATATCGTGACCCCAGTGAGAATACATGTGAACGCACTAGTTTCTCATCGTATTCAGAAGGGGGTAAAGTAAATCTGAGATACTCCCAAATCAGTTAGTGTGACTCTTTGGGCAAATCGAGCTCGCTCTTAGAAAACTTGTGACACCTAGTTGAGAGATCTTATTAGGGAAGCCATTCTGTCTTGGAGCCCACTTTTCTAGTTCGTTGTCACGTCAAGCCATCATGAAGTGACAACTCACTTGGAGTTGAACCTTGTTTCTCGAACAAGGTAAAGATCGCACGTAAGTTTGAGCTAAGTGTCTTTCATCATGGAATTAAACAACGTCTCACTTAGCTTAGTTTTTGTCTCACCTTCAGATGAGGTGAAACTCTGCCCAAGTGGCACTTAGTTTATTTTTTTTGATCTATACCCTTGCATTCTCGTCACTCATTTTTGGGGTGAGAAGGATGCATACCTCACACGTTTTATCAAAGATAGTACTCACCACTTTTTTTTTTCTGTTTACGCCCATCCATGTTTATGGATGGGTTGTTAAATGTCTAAAGTGTGCAAGTATGTTTTCATGTCTTTGATAGTTCTTTGATCTTGATTTCAAGATCGTCTTCAACGTTGCGATTTCGGTTCATCATTTATCTCTCCTTAAGTTGATATTTTTTCTCGCATTCTAGTCGTACAATTTTGGTACTTACGTCGTGTTTTCAATTTCTTGAGAACTGGATATAAGTCCCTTTATTGCACGGTTACGCTGTTTGTGCAACTAAAAACTTCTTGCTATACTTATACTTAGTTTCAATTTCAACGTCATCTAAGTCTTTTTAAGAGTGTCAATACTACCTTATATATAATGAAATAACGTTGTCTTGATACTAACACCTTGTTTGCTCGGTTAGTGTATTAGGATAGTGTTGTTATGCTATACATACTCATAACTTCCATTTTTTCAGAAAACTTAGCTTTCATCGACATTTAAACTAGTTGTAGTATACCTCGTCGAGAGATTGCATCAATACCACTTTAATATTTAGGCCTTGCTAGAATTCTAACTTGACCTATGTATTGATACGATATTGTCACTATCTGCATTTGACCCTTCACCGGAATCATAGTTAGGATATAAGCTTGGAAAAATGACAATTTGAGTGATCATTTCATTTAAGTGTTCATGTGAGTGTTCTTTGAATCATAAAAATGACTGTATAATATTACATCTAGAACACACTAGGTTATTTCAAAATCACATCGAATGACTTACACAAACATATGCTTAGGTTTCACGCAAAATTTGAAGCACATTTAGAGGAAACCTTGAATAACTTTGACTAGTGATGCCTAGAATCACGAAGATGGCGTCCAAACCAAATGATAAAAAATTAGGAGAAAATCCTTTTGAGTCCTTCCCATTTAGTGGAAACAACTTAGCACCTCTCTTTTCGCAGGTTAAGGACACAGAGCCATTGATTGATCATAGCAGAGAAGATTCTGACTTCTTCTAAAGAACAACACCAATTAGACCTAGGTTGATTTTGACAAACTCCTTTATTACAACAAAGATCAAGTACTCACAAGATTCTTAGAGTTAGGAGCCAAGATTCCATAAGAACGTGAAGTAGAAACCAAGGTCAATTAATCATAAAACAGAAGAACAAAGGTCCCTCTTAGACATGGATAACCCCTTTGACGTAGGGTATGATTCTACTTCTGGGCAACATCACAACACCACTGAAGGAGACCCATCTAAGCCACTTGGTGATCCATGATGACCTTATTACAAAGCTTCACGTAAAGTGAAGATTGAGCGCAAAGCCTCACCACCTCCCAAGTTTGATGAGGAAGAGGGTCCTTTAGTTGAAGAAGGGATCCTTTAAAAATAGATCTTGAAACTGAGCCAAAAATTAGCAAACTTAGGTTCTTCAAGTAGGAACGTATACAAAGACAAACTCAAAACAAAATCTAGCAAGTTCCACTTTGATCCCTACAATGATACAACTTTTAAAATGGCTAAGGAACAATGTCTCCTACCAAAGAACAACTCATTGAACGTGAATTACAATCAATGAAAGACATGCTTACTACATTACAAGAGGAAACGTAGGACATAGTAGGAAATATTTGTATGAAGAATAATGCCCTTACCCATTTGATAAGGACATGTTACGGCAAACCTTCCCAAAGCATTTTACCGTTCCTAAATTTGATAAATATAAAAGCAAAGGTGATCCTCATGATCACATCAAATACTTTTATATGGCTTGCCAAGAGGTCGCATACAATGATAGCTTCTTAATACAACTCTTCCCTTGCAGCCTAGGGGCACTGGGATTGGAATGGTTCTTTAGCATACCCAAGGGCTCCATTACAATGTGGCCCACGTTAACAGAAAAAATTGTACGTCATTATTCCTACAACATGGAAAATGATATCACAATGTAATGACCTCTGCAATGCAAAGTAGAATCCCAACGAGACCTTTGTGAGATTTTTACAATGATGGTGAGGGTTGGCAAGTCATTTCCATTGTGCCTTGCCAGAAAAATAGCTAGTAAGCATATTTGTTCCTAACTTGAACCCAGAGATAGCCTTCCATTTACAAATGCATTACGGCTCTAACTTCGAAGAAGTTATAGAGAAGGGTAGTCAAATAGAAAAGGCCCTCATTGCAAAGGGAACACTTAAATTGGTTGTCAAAGACAAACATGAAGTAAAATCCTTAGATAAACTGAAGTTCTTCAACAAAAACAAACATGTCGTTAGCAATGGCACTACGGACTCCAAAAGAGTCCAAACCATGCAGACTGGTTCATTTTTAAAGCTCTCACAAGGACCTCGTCCCAAGGCACCCACTAAATGTACATTCACGCCATTAACGGAATCCCTATCTTCCATACTAAAACAGTTAGATAATGTAAACATGGTGGAATACCCAACCATGATGGTACCATACCTAGAAAATGCTCCAAAACCCATTTGGTTCAAAGAGCATGAGTACTATGACTTCCACTGTGTTAAAGGGCACAAGACAGATAAATGCTTGAGACTATGCCATTACATACAAGACCTCATTGAAGAGGGTAAAATCACCATAGATTCTCCCCTGACTCAAGACAAGGTTCAAATGAGAAAATGGGTATCTTTAAAGAGCCCTTTCCTAACCATGTAGATAAAAAGAAAAGAATCCTAGATCATAGACAAACTTCCAATGACTATAGGACTGTTGCTTATGTTTATGCCACTAATGATAGTCCCTTTGATTCCCTCATAGGATGTATCCATTCATCTGATGAACAAGTCAATACTATTAGGATCTTAGAAAAGAGTTGTGTAATAGGGATGCGACGTGCTCATTTGATCATACCAAATCCCCTACCTATCCCTCAGGAAGGTCAGTACAATCTAATAGAACTATTAGAGAAGATGCCTGCTAGGATATCAATCTTAGATCTCCTCAAAATATCTACTGCCCATAAAAACATATTGTATAAAACACTGCAGAGTTCGGGGGTCTCCACCGATGTATATCCCATGCATCTCCAAGACATGATTGTGCACCTTGACTCCAACAATCATATCCCTTTTGATCTTACTACAATCCCATGTAACGAGCCAGAACACAACTTACCTTATATATAGAAGTAGTTGTTACCCATTGTAAGATCAAGAGGGTACTTGTGGATGGTGGATCTGGTCTAAATATTTGTACTTTAAAGTTGGTTAAGAAACTAGGCCACTCAGAAACATATCTAGGTGCCAAAACTATTACAATCATGTCCTGTAATAATGAGGAGCGAGATTCAACAGGCACTATAGTAGTTCTAATGGAAGTAAGGCTGACTTGTCATGATACAATTTTCCATGTCCTTGACTTGGACCTACCATACAACATGCTCTTAGGACCCCCATGGATGCATGCCATACAGGCCATTCCTTCAACTTTCCATCAATGTAATAGAATGTGCCATAAAGGACAGATAATCACCATTCAAGGTGATATAGAACCATTTACACATTGCAGAGCATTGCACAGTTTTTCTCATGCAGCTTATGAATGCCCTTCTGCAGACATTGTTGTTCCTTTGCAAACAGAGGCTATCAAGAGACATATAGATCTAGATTCACTCACTCCTTGTAATCAAGACTTTCCTTCATTGGTCAACCCTTTTGCATCATGGGAGGCAATGTTGGTGAAATATGGTCTAGGTGAGCCATTCACTCTTCAACATGCCTTATTAATATCAGATCTATTAGTGTCACCTAGGACACGTTGTAAACTGTAACATCCCAAAATTTCTTATAAGTTAAATTAACTATGGTTAAGTCTAAACAGGATTAGATGAGATCATCATTAGTATTGCCTTTGTTTTATGGACTTGGTGATTTTCATTTGTTTGAATGTTTTATATAGAACATGAGAATTTGAATAATTATTACGATAACATATTGTTGGCAATATGTGGACTTATATTATGATGATTAATTTTACCATTAAAGTTAGGTATCAATTAAAATAAAAATTTAAAAAAATGCATTATTAATTTGTGAAATTATATTATTAAATCCTAAAACGATTTGGCATGTAAATCAAAGGTTAAAAAGAATAATAATAATAATATTTTAATATTTAAAATCTGAGAGTTTTGAAAGGGACACGCCTTCATCTGACACCAAGAATGTGGCATGCATTGATGCAAGAAACAACATTGGGAAGCCTAAAAATTCTTCATTATAGTATAGTTTCTTCATTATATTTTCTTTTATTTCTCCTTTGTCTGTTTTCATTCTTCCCTTCTGGGATACCTGCGTGAGTTTTGGGAGGAAGGAAGGATTCAACTTGTTGAAGTTGGAAGAATAAGAGGTTGCTGATTTTGGGTTTATTTCAGGCATGAATATATTCTCCCCTCTCTGCAGCATTATTTATAAATAATGAGGAAATACACATTCTGTTTTAAATGGCAATTAAATGAATTTGATGACAACTTCTGATTTAATTGCTTGGAAATGAAATCTAAAAAGGAAATTGATGGATTTTGTATTCTCTTAAGTTTCCTTTGTGTGGTTTTAGCTAAACCTAGAAAAACGCAGATGGGTGTTCCTAATCAATTTTTATTTTATTTTATTTTCTATTTTAATTTTATTTCTAGAAACCCAAATCGATTCCTGCCTCTGGGTTTTATTACAGTCAAACAATAATTTATTTGTATGAGCAAAGCGATTTCTGGGTAGTGTGAAAAATGTTTTTACCGGGTATTTCATCATTTTGCCTGATATATTTTCTTCTGGATTCTAATAATTTCTAAACAGAAAAGAAATTAATGCTGGAACGAACTAATTTGGATATGTACAAGTTGATTTGCTTGTAGGTATAATTTTATTACCTGATTGAAAAATAAATTAGTGTTAGCAATCTATGTAAGTTGACTTACTTTTTTTTCAAAGGATTTCATTATTGGAAGTGTTAGAAACTTACTGTTGTTATTCTATGCAAATAGACTTGAAAATTATCATCCTATGGTATGTGGGTCAATTTGTTTTGTTGATCTGTTGGTTACCTAAAAGAACATGTTAAAATGATTTAATAGAGGTGTTTTTAAACTGTTTAGTTGGATTGTTTCTATAAATATATATAAATGTATTTTGATTGTTTGAAATAAATTTATTGTGCATTTTATAGATCTGCTCATTACCTAGAGGGAATATGTCTAATTGGTATTTGGAAATGATGATTTCAGAAAATTTTGTTAAGCTATTTGTTGATTGGAAGGTAATAAAAATAATAGTTGAATATGTACCATGTGAAGTATGATTTTCTTGTGGTTTAATCAGAATTTGGATGTTGAATGATTATGGTTTGATTATGTCTTGATCCTTGTGATTAGAGTGAAACATGATTGCTGAAATAGAAATCGGTTGTTCTATTTGTGTACATTCATAGTTGTATCTTGATGACAAACATGTAATAATACATCTTCTGCTGTATTACCATACGTTTGTTGATAAAATAACATGTATATCGTTTCATATTTTATTAAATAATTACATTAAAAAATGGAGGCAATATTCATGCCAGTTCATTTTGAACTGACAACATACCACTACTTTAGTCTTACAGGACAATTAGCCGTCACGTTCGGATATGCAGAAACTCATGTCTTGTGAAGTTTTATCGTAGCATGGATCTAAATGAGATACTTGGATTTCAATTTGTAGAAGGATGATATCCTAGAATTTTGACTAAATTTATTGCGATCTTGGACCCATTGTTAATATTCAAACCTCACTATGTGAGAGTTACCGTAATAGTTATATATTTCGCCTTAACGACATATGTAATTTATGATTTTAATAAAGAGATGATTACCTTGTATGTAATAATATCTCAATATGAGTGAATGATAAATACTAGAAGTAAGAAATCTTACTTATCATAAATTGTTAAATTTATTTATTTGATATTTGTCAATGTATGAAGCCGATAATTGGGCAATTATTGTAACAATCAATTGTCTTTAATTTCTAAATTAAATAAGCTATTTAGTGGTGTAGCTAATCGAAGGAATAATTAAATATACATTTTTTAATATATATTTAATTCGGCCTTTCGGTAAACTTGGTATTAATATGATAAGATTGTAAATCTTGTTGTATAGAGAATGGAAGAATATTGTTTTAAAAAGTAATTTAAGGTTAAAAAAACCAAGCATCAGGAAAAGAGAAACTAAATGGGAAGATAAATAGATGAAAAGATCCATTAGGCATATTAAGGGATAAGTACATGCAAAATGCTGAAATAGATACATTTCAGCGTAACAAATGTAATTATCTCATGATCATCCTAGTCGTCCTTTTGCATTTATCTCCATATAAACTCTTGCAAGATAGGTTAAATGAGAAATAAAGTAAACACAAACTATAATATCTAGATAACAGTGAAAGGGATAGTTGTGAGGTGGCAGAAGTAATCTCATAAGACTAGTGTGTTTTCTTGAGTTTAGCCGTAACCTGCACTGCAGAAAACTTTGGCCAAAGTAATTCATTAATGGTTGTGCATTGTTTGATCACCTAGTCCTCTAATTAAATTAAAATTTCCAGTAACCTGATCATGGGAAGTTGAACATTGAACATGAGGTAGGCAAGGGTCGGATACCGAAATACAAAGTTAGAGAACTAGCTTCATGGTAGACCCAAGGACTTTCACATGGTTCCCATGACCTAAAAAAGGTTGAGCCAAAATGCTAGTAAGCAATGTCACTCGAAGTAGTGGTGAAGGGAGATCATGGAGATCTAGATACACCCTTCTCATCCACACGTGGCTTACATGGATGTTATCAGATAGATGAAAAGAACAAATTTGATTTAAATAATTTGATTAAATAAATCTGTACGATTACAGCTATTTAATCTATTTTTATGTCGCCACACAAACCTACTGCGCGAACCCTAGAAAATGGTCGCCACGCGTGCCCATTCTACACAGAAACCGGCGAATCGTCCCTACACAAACACTAAGTGGGGCATTGACTCTGTCCATTTACATGGTGACGGTGGCGGTGGCGGCGGCGACCTCTAGGCACGATTCAACAGACAACTTGCAGTTGGAGGCGGCACGGCTTTGGGGGATGAGGACTCGGCCCTGTCCTGGATCAATCTTGCTTTCAATACCCGCGAAGGCTCCATTAATACTTCCTATGAGGACGGTGGCACACTCACCGGTCAGGCTCCCTCTGTTCTTGATGGGACGGGCCATGGCGCACCTATTCACGGCCCCACTGTAACCTCATTCAAAGATGCATTAAGGGGCAAGGATTCTACTATGAAGCCTACAGATTGTACCCCATGCATTACATTTGGGGAGGAGGTCATTTCAACTGAAAATTATTATAAGAAACATGCTCTCATATGCAGATTCGGAGGACTTTGGCCGAGCCTTTCTGATCTCCACGCATGGATCTCCAAGCACTGGACTCCATTGATCGCTGGGAGGTTAGACTTATACCCATGTACTAAAGGTATTTTCATAGTAACTTTTTCTTCAATAGCTGACAAAGACTCCATTGCTTCCAAGCTTTGGGTTTGCCAATCTAAGCACCTAGTCATTAAATCCTGGTTCCCCTCTTTTAACCTGCTCACTGAGTCTTTTTCATGCAAACCTATTTGGATCCGACTACCCCATTTACCCCTCCAATTCTGGAGTGGTGAATGTTTGAAATCTATTGGAAACACCCTGGGAACTACACTTTCTATAGATTCTCAAACATATGATTATACCCATACTACCTATGCTCGGATCTTGGTGGAACTAGACACGGCTAAAAACCTTCCTGCAACCATTGATCTTAGAGTGCAAAACAGAACTTGGTCACAACCTTCAAACTACGAAGGTCTTCCTTTCCGATGCAGAAGATGTTTCTGTTTAGGTCACTGTACGACGGAAAAGTGACATACGAGCATGGGAATCTACAAGTGACTCTTCCTTGCACCCGACCTCCTGAGGTCGTCCCGAGACAGCTGGTGGGTATGGAATATGTGTGAGATGCAGACAAACTAGTTAGGAAAACTAATGTCTTCAATACACACTAGCGGAATTTGTGAGTCTAAGGCAAAGAAGGCCCTCCTAACTTGAATTGGTGTGATAGATCGGTCAGCAAGGATGACTACTCGAAGGCTCCAATCAATATTCGAGCTCTGGCGTGATTCGATCTATAGGTTGTGGAATACGTGAAAAATGACCCGGGATAGTTTCGTGTATTTCTCTAGATAGGGTCATATGGTGGATGGTAAATATAGCCAATTCTATGGACGATTCTCTGGCCTAGTCTAGAATTCCCTAGCTCTATTAGCTGCTGTGTCTAGCAAGGATAATTGTTTGATGATGATAGGTGGAAGTGGAGTAGACCGGAATACTAGTGTGCGTAGGCCAGTGTCTATGTCTAATTCTCCTGTGGATTTGTTGGGCTGCGGGATTTGTGGGTCACAACCGTAGATTCTTAGTTGTTGTGGACCTGTTATGGTCATGCATGAAATCAAGTCCTAATCCCTAATATCCAGTAATCATATGCTTTCTCAGCTTCTATATTTAGGATCAATAAATGTGTGATTTTCTCAGAATACCCTACAGGCGTTCGTACAACCTGGATTCTTAGGCTGATATCTATATCTAGAAGAGTGTCTCCTGCATCTGGCTGTGGGACCAAAGGATCACAACCAAAGGTTTGTTCTCTTTCGAATCCTTCTACAGTCATATGAATGCTACCTAGGGTAATCTGTAGTTCGGTTGATTCAACCAAAACGTGTGTGCTTGGTCGTTTTCTATGTTTAGTCCATTCAACTGGGAATTGATTTGTTATAAGCTTACCATTGTTCGGAAGACTAGAATCCTGATATTTTGATCTATATCATTTATCGCTGTGATGAGATTGGGCTGAGGCACGATTGGCTCGAATACGTATTCCCTGGGCTCTCTAGGTCCCGTGATTGTCATACAAAAGCAACAAAGTAAAGCGAACTACAATAAAATAAAATTTACCTATGTGAAGTATATCTATAACATATATAACTTCTCTATTTTTTTGTGTTTTCTGATGAGCTTTGCGAATTTAAGAAAGCAACTATTTAAAATATCTAGAAATGAAAACTAAAATAATCAATTTAAAACAAACAAAATAACCGAGTGTAGCTATTTGTCTGTGCAATTTGTAGATATATTTTAAACAATGAAATAGCTTATCTAATCTATCTGCAAGACTCTCGATCCTACCTCAGAAGTGAGGAGTGAATCATAGTTTCTCAGAAAATATCAATCCCCACAGCTTGCCTGGCAATATCGAGAGTAGAATTAACTGAAATAAAGTAATTAACTACTCTATTTGATATGATTCTAACTAGAACTTTGAAAGCTAGAACCTGGATTCTGCAGAACAGTGGCGAATCCGCTGGTGTGTGTGATCTTGTCCCCTCAGTGTGATCTCCTCGTTCCTTTGTGTTCACGTGGATCTAGAAAAGTGTGTAATGCTAGCATCAACAGAAGTAGATATTGGGATAAAGGCAACTCAGAACACTAACTGAATACAATGCGAGTAGGAGAGGGATAGCGCAAGAGTACAGAGCTTGGCTTATACAATTCCTAGCGGGATCTATTGCAAGTCATGCAACATAAAGTGTCCAGAACCTGAAACTATCTTGTTTGAGGATCAAAACCTGCAACTTTAATGGCTTCCTAAGCTATTCTACTCTAATGGATTAGATGAAATAACAGCAGTGCTTACACAAGATGGATATGTGGCTTACTAACAGTAAAACAATGCTAACTAAGCATGCAATGAAAGAAACTAAGCATTCTAAGCAAAAGGAAGAATAAATCTATTACAAAGAGAAATCAGAGGCAAATTTTGAGGGGCCATTTGCTTGAGCACAAGCCAACTATTTATAGCATTTGCATTTACCCAAGGTAAAAGCCAAATAGAACTCTTAAACTATAAACAATAGCAAAACACTATTCCAGTGAACCAGAATCATAAATGCAAGCTTATGGCGGTGAAAGAAAGCTGGTAAAACGTTGAATTTATGCGAGTCGTGTGAAAAGAGCTTTCTGGAAAATGCGTAAAGGACCGTCGCCCAGGGTGGTGGTTACAGGGCGGCAGGGCGGCAGTTTGTCATGGAAGAGAAAAAGGATAAGAAAAGAGGGGAAATGGAAAAAATAAAGCACGCGGGGGCTAAGCGGGGCATGCAGGATGTTAACGCACACTTGGAGAGATTTTCCGGATCTCGAACACCTTGCGAGGAGACATGTATCATCATTGGGGCATGTGTCATGTTGTTCTGGCAGTACAGTACCTTACAATTTTGGGTACGCACATATTGCCCCCTCAGAGAAGCGTTTTAGCCATGAAGAGGCGTAAAATGGTGGGTCCGAGTATGGCGGTCCCGAAATGGGAAGTTAGAAGTTATACTTGATACATCAGTGTGTTGAAATGACGCCGTCCAAGATTCCCGCTACCTGCAAAATGAAAAGAGAACTCAAGTGCAGATAGACACAATAGCTTGAAAAATAAACGCTAAAATAATAGGGAAATGAGAATGTACCATTTGTGCGGGGATAGGAACTTACCTCCGTCGGCGCTCCAAACCTGTGAAAAAGTTATTTAAAACGAATCCGGACACTATATATATGAAAGTGGGCCCATTTTCCTATTCATTTAAGCGAGTTGATTTGATTGATTTTGAGCTCTGGGACCCACGGTGACGGTTTCTTGCGTGAGTAGAGTCAAAACATCCGTGACGACATAGCGATCATGCCTCCACATGTGGAACATCGACCCGTGAGATCACATGTTAGTTTTCTTTAGTTTATGCTTTTTACCCCCTTAAATTTGAAATGCTAAATACTTTGTCATGGGGGGGGGGGGTAATTTTTGAAAATTTTAGTGTTAAAAGGTCCACCTAGGGGGGGCGCCTACTGGGTAGGCTTTGTTTTTAGGTAAAATGGTCATTTTTTGCACTTTTTAGGCCTTTTAAATTTAAAAACCCGCGTGGGTTTTCGGACCACGACCGCCGCCCTGCCCAGGGCGGTGGTTACATGACCGCTGCCCCTGTTCAGGGCGACGGTTACACGACCGCTACCCTTAAGGCGGCGGTTACAAAACCGCCTCCCTGCTCAGGGCGGCGGTTTTGCACAGAATGTAAAAGGAACATCTATTTGAGATTGTGTTTGTATTTTTAGCATTTCTACGTGTTTTCATGATTTTTCCAGTATTACTTGGATGCTAACTTTCTCTGTTTTGTGTGTTTTTGGTTGTATGCAGGCGAGAGAGGAGTATATCCGGTGGAGTCGAGAGAGGGAGTGTGATTGGCTCCCAGGGGTTCTAGATGCCCTCTCACAGGATGAGGAGGACACTCTTCAGTGGGCTGGGATACTACGCATTTCACACGTGCCCCACGTTACACCATCTAGTCACATCCTTTGTGATTTGTTCTGATACTGGGATGCAGATCGGAACACCTTCTGATTGCCAGGGGTCCGCGGTGAGTGGACTATTACATTGGAGGACGTCTATCGTATTCTGGGGGTACCCGATCATCGGGAGACGACTCACCCTAGAGACGGCAGGTTCACGGGCACAGATTGCACAGTGGGCCACATATATGGGAGATGTCGTCATCTCTACGGGGTCGAAGAAGGGGGTTAGAGTTTGATCCATTCCTTCTTTGCCCATCCCCCTACTTCGTCAGGCTATCATGGGGATCCTTGCCTCGAGACTGATTGGGGACAAGGGAGGAGATACATTACTATACTGCTGGTCCCCCATTATTGCACAGATAGAGGGGCATAGTCAGATATATGCCTGGGGAGCAGATATTCTTGGGACCACCTACCATGAACTTATACAGGGTGGTCCGTTTACAGGGGTAGTCCTTGAGCCACCCGACCCTAGTCATGAGTTGGGTCTATGAGCATTTCATCCCTTATGGCAGGGGTGTGGAGGTGGCAGATCCTGGAGCTGTGAGGGCAGCCAGATGGACAGACATGTCGGTGCTCAGAGCACCTCATCAGCCAGTTGCCTCCCTGACTACTGCCGACATGGAGGCCACACCATACCAGACTATGGTAGGCATATGGGGCGAGGAGGCTCTTACCTTGATCTCCTGCTCCACGACAGGGCAGCTTATTGATAGAGTGGGGCGAGTGGAGATGCACCCCTTTGGCCGTGTTCCTTAGCAGTTTGGCTTACCATACATGGGTATGCTTCCCCCAGTGGCACCAGTATACAGATCAGTTTGAGAGGCCAGAGGGGGGCCTAGAGGCCGGGGTTGGATAGTGGTTACTCCTGGCATTCCTATTGTAGCCAGGAGGATAGTACGTGCCAGAGGGAGAGCCGGTGCACCTTAGGCACCTTTGCTTCAGATTGCCGCGGGTCCTGCCCATAGCAGCGATGACCCCATTGAGGTAGACTCCGAGTCTGAGGAGTTTACGGGGGGAGAGACAGAGGAGGAGACCGAGGACAGTGATCTTGAGTGGCACGACACCCAGGATATCATGCAGGCGGAGAGGGCTGAGCAGAGTGCAGAGAGGGTGACTCTGGTTTTAGAGGAGCCACTCTCCCAGGGCCATGGGGAGGATGAGCCCATTGCGGGGCGTTACGTTGCTCCAGCCACAGGAGCAGCCCCTCAGTCAGCAGCGGCATCCGTGGTGGGCGCTGATCCCATAGATCCATCTTGGAGGCCTGGTGATCCGAGTAAGTTACCCTCTCTCCCTTCTAGTGTTTGTTTAATTTAAGATTATTTTAGTTACTATCTCTCCTTGTGTTTTATCTTGGATTTCTAATCTCCTATTTGGTTTCTAATTTTTCTCCTTGGTTTGCAGAGACCGCCAATGAGTGGCGGGACTTGATTCGCAGGGTATGCACTGATACCCTGATGATCCCCATGGAGAGGACCCGCGCAGAGCTGTCCGTGGATGCTGGGGAGCCTTCAACAGCCGACAGACATACCAACGTCTTCGCTCCAGTCTGGCATGTGGCCAGGATGGTATCGACCCTTCGCACAGAGTTAGCGGGGTACAGGACGGCTGAGCGCTTGATGAGGAGCCATTCTCGTGGTGAGACTGCGGCTGCCCCTCAGGATCCTGAGCCCTCCGTGCATTCAGAGCACCGGCGTAGCCGAGTCCTAGGCATGGGCGTGCACCTTCAGAGGGGTCTCGTAGGGATTGAGAAGCCACTTGGCTCTCGTAGATTTTGTACTATATATTCTTTTGTATATCCCGGGCTCTTTGAGCGTTTTGACCATGCTTAGTGCATGATGACATTGTATATAAACGTTGATCATTTATATATATGTATTTGTTCTGGATCAAAATCTTGGCATTCATGGCTTTCTTTCTATTTCCAGTTTCCTCATGTATGTTATGATGTATGTTTATATGTTTCTTTTAGAATATATGCAATGGTGAACAAATGATGCAAGTGTTTTACTTTCCTTTTGTGTTTCATGATGCTGATATATGATAATGTAGATATAATGTGATTTTGAATCTTAGTTTCTGTAAGCAATTTTGGATACTTCATGTTTGTTTTGGCAAAGTGATGAAAATAAACCGGTACGATGAACAGATAAACCTGCCCCTACCCCCAACTCCACGCAACTAGTAAGATGCGAGGGCTTATCACCAAGAGTTGGGAAGGGCGCAAGTTATGAGGTGTAGTGAAATGATAGTGATGGAAGACAGACAAAGCTTTGGTGGAACCAAATTAGGACACCACAAGTCTACTCCACTCGAGTGACTTCATAGTTTTGGATGCAACTTGCTTTGCGGTTTATCCAGACTTAGACCCGTAGATGGCCACATAGTAGACAAAATCTGGGTTTTTAGGATTTTAACTCTCTTGGGATTTTGAACATCTGATTCATTTGTTTTTGACTCAAAGTTTCAAAGTTTGAATTGTTTTTGTATGACCTTTTGCATTTATTTGTCAAGAGGACCCCCTACACTTTGCCCCATGCTACTAGTAAGAAGCGTGGGTTTATCACCGTGGGCAAAGCATAGGCGAGTAAGGGCATTTCCATCCTTTCCCAACCCTACGTCACTAGTAAGAGATGCAAGCTCATCACCAAAGGTTGGTGGGGCAAGGAAATGTGTAAAATTAAAATTTTCTGTTTGATCAATGTTTGACTTGTTTATTTGAGTAAAATGTCAGTATGTGTTTATTTCCAAAGAGATATACATATGGGATAGATGTGACACCATGAAGCTTCTAGAACAGACCATAGGCAAGACACCTACCCTAAGAAGAAACCAAAAGTGAGAATAAACTTGCAGATCTTGGTATGGTTACCGTTAAGACTTTGTCATGTCTAGCTTTATTTGATAAAATGATTCCGAGATAATTTGATGATATCATGAAAATGGAGAGGTATGATTAGAAAGTTTATGCCAACAACATCATGAGTTTGTAATGAATTGCTTTGAGAATAGATTCCTTGATCACAATTTGTGTATGAAACAAGTGGACAATATGATCCTAATCTATATGAAAATGCAATGTAGATAGATATATAAATAGTGCTAGCTGCTTATGCGTAGAAACGCTTGAGGTGTAGGGAATTGACTGTTTCACCAAATTCCTCACCTTCTAGCGTACATAGGAGGTATGCACCATTTCCATAGTCCTTCATGACTCGGTATGGGCCCAACCATTTAGGCCGGAATTTCCTTCCTTCGCCGGTCTTCTTGTCGATCCGGCTATCTAGTCTTAGAACTAGATCACCTTCATATATGTCGCGTTCATAGACTTTCTTGTTATATTGCCGGCACATCCGGTCGGCATAGACTCTATGTCGTTTCTCAGCATCTAACCTAGCTTCATCTAGGCTTTCTAATTGGGAGAGACGTGCTTCCCTGTAAGCATCTTCATCTAGAATCCCTTGTAATGAAATGTGGAGACTGGGTATTTCAACCTCGAGTGGGAGAACTGCCTCTGCCTCGAATACTAGTGAGAAAGGAGTTGCTCCCGTTGGTGTTTTTATTGAGGTTCGGTGGGCCCATAAGGCCGGATATAACTTCAAGTGCCAATCTCATTTGTTTTCTTTCACCGTTTTAAGGAGAATGGCTTTTAGTGTTTTATTCGTCGCTTCAACCTGTCCATTGGCTTGAGGGTAATACAAGGAAGCCGTATGATGGCTTATTTTAAACTTATTGCATAGCTCATGAACCTCTTCATTTTTAAAAGAAGTTCCATTATCAGAGATAATGATTTGCGGGATACCGTACCTGTAAATGATTTGGTTCAAAATGAACTTGGCGATTACAGAACCAGGTACAGTAGTAAGAGGCATAGCCTCTACCCATTTGGTAAAATATTCGGTGGCCGTGATTATAAAATTATGGCCGTCTGTGGACGAGGGAGAGAATTTCCCTATTAAATCTAGGCCCCATATAGAAAAGGGCCATGGAGTAGCAATTGGTTATAGAGTTTGTGCTGGCATGTGGATCTCATGGGAGAACTCTTGGCACTTATGACACCTGCGTACAAACTCTACTGCATCGTGCTCTAGAGTGGGCCAGAAATAGCCCATTCAATGTATTTTGCGAGTGGTGGCATGGCCACCAAAGTGGCCTCCACACATTCCGCTGTGAGATTCATGGAGAATCTTCTTGGATTCTTCTATGTCGACACATCTTAGGAGCATTCCATCGAACGCTTTCCGATAGAGCACTTGCTCTATAATGATGTATTTAGCTACGATAATACGTAACCGCCTTCTTTGTTGCGGTGTAGCTCCTTCTGGATACGTATGGTCCATGATATAATTAATGATATCAGTGTACCAGGGACACTCAGAGATAGAAGGTCGGGTTTCGATGTAGTATACGCACTCATCTGGAAAATCTAAATCTACTAGATCGCCTCCATCTAATGGGTTATCAGCTAACCAATCCACGATGATTTGTCCCCTTAACTGACTTCTGATTTACAAACGTTAATTTTGAATTCTCCCATTAAGGTTATAAAACGTCCAGCCTTCTTAGATAAGGACCCTTGTGTGAGGAAAGTTCGTAAATGGTCCGTTTTTACCATGACCCTTGTTTCTTGATTTAGCATATAATGTCTTAGGTGTTTGGTTGCAAAGACTATGGTGAGGCATTCTCATTCTGCTTGTGTATAACGTGTTTCATAGTCGAGCAACGTTCGGCTAATGAAATAAATCACGCGTTCTCTCTTGTCATCATCTTCTTGAGCCAGCATGTAGGCTAGCGAGACATTGGTAGCTCGTGAGTATAAAATTAACGGGTGATCTAGCTTAGGTGGCATTAGCGTAGGTGGTGACAACAAGAAACGCTTAACCGCGTCAAAAGCTTTATTGCAGTCTTCAGTCCAATCAATGCTATAGTCTTTCTTGAGTAAATTGTTGATTGGATGAATGGTGAAACTTAAGTCTGGGATGAATCTTCGGATTGCACCCAGCTTTCCGAGGAATGACCTGATTCCAGATTCATCCGAAGGTGGAACCATTTCGAGGACAGCCCAAATTTTGGTTGGGTCAACATCTATCCCTCGTGATGATATGATGTAACCTAGGAGCTTCCCTCCTGTTACACCAAAGACGCATTTTTCTGGATTTAGCGTGACTCCGTATTCTATCAGATGTGAGAGAATGACGCGGAGTACTTCCAGATGGTCACAACGCTTCTTGGCCTTAGCCAACAAGTCATCTATGTAGGATTCCATGATTTTATGAATTAAATCATGAAATATATATGTCATAGCTCGCTGGTATGTAGCACCAGCATTCTTGAGACCAAATGGCATGACAACATAGCAATAAGTTCCCCAAGGAGTTATAAATGTGGTTTTAGCTTGATCTTGTTCAGATATTTTGATTTGATTGTATCCCGAGAATCCATCCATGAGAGACAAAAGTTCAAACCCAGCTGTTGCATCAACAATGACATCAATGGATGGCAACGGGAAGTCGTCTTTAGGACACGCTTTGTTGATGTCTCAGAAATCTATGCAGATGCGTATCTTTCCATTCTTCTTGAGAACGGGAATGATGTTAGATACCCATTGGGAGTAATCAACTGGCTTGATGAATCCTACTTGGAGGAGTTTTATTACCTCCTCTTTTACCATGAGAGCTACCTTGGGTTTCATGGGTCTTGATTTTTGTTTAACTGGCTTTGCATCAGATTTAGTGACCGAGGTTGTGCACCGTAATGTGGGGTGCAACTCCTGTCATTTCCTTATAATTAAATGCAAACGCCTTTCTGATGTTCTTTGAGGATCTGAGTGTGTATTTCTACTTCCTCTGGGGTTAACGAGGACCCTAGTTTCAATATCCTTGGTTCGTCTTCCGTTCCGATGTTAATATCAATTGTTTCTTCGATCAAAGAGGTGTTACCCTCTTCAAACTCAGGTGGCGCTGGAGGTAAATCCAAATCATCCCCATTTTCTACTATGCATATGCTAGGTTCCATTTGTGAGGGAAGATCCATCATGGGATTTCTGAAGTAGGAAGACGAATGTGGGATTAAGGACAAATCTATCATACGATAGGAGAGATGTAGTGCCACATAGGCGTTTAAGTAATCCAAAGTGGCCATATCACTATCAACATGGTCTAGGATAGTAGATTCATTTCCGTTTAAAAGAGAATTTGTCATTGTCTTTATCAATGGTTCATCACGAAGGGATACCATGAAACGGGTATCCTCTAACTCATTGCTTGGAGTAAAACGTGATGCTGAAGTTGCTATTGAATCGGCGAGAAGATTTTTCTCTCGCGGGATTGCTTCAATTGATATGAAGTCAAACTCCTTGCTTAAATCTAATACAACTTTTTTGTAAAGTTGTAAGTGCTTGGCTTTGGTTTCATATACCTCAGAGACTTGGTTTGCTACTAATTGTGAGTCTCCTAAGACTCTGATGTTATCAACACCAATTCTCTTAGCTAAGATGAGGCCAAGGAGGAGGGCTTCGTACTCAGCGCCATTGTTTGTGCACTCGAAATTTAGTTTAAAGGCAAAAGGTAAGACTTTTCCTTCAGGGGAAGTAAAGATTATACCGGTCCCCACTCCGTAACGGCATCTAGCTCCATCAAAATGGAGTGTCCAATATTTGACTGGGAATATGGATGGTGGGATATCTGTTGTGTTTGCATATTCTACTTCCACCGTATAGAGATCCTCTGCTGGAAGAGAGCCAATGCCTAGGGAATATCCTATGCCTACTAAATCGAATGGTAAGAATATTGGTAGATCATTTTCTAGCAATTCAATGATCTTTGTAGTAGTTCCTAATGATACTGTTTCTACAGTGTTAGCCTCATCTTTGGGGGTTGGGGTTACTTTGGCTAGGCTCATAGTTTCAAGATCTGTCGTAGGGGTACCAACTTTTCTTTTGTTTTTGCGTCGGTAGGTTTATTAAGTTGGTTTGTTGGGAGTTCAAACTCCGAGTGTACGCCTGGTCTTTTCTTTAAGTCAGCTAGGTGTACATCAAATGGTTTTGGATCACCTTTGGCCACGAATACCTTTCCTAAATGTAAAAACCTTACTTCTTGAAATAGTGTAGAAGGGATTGCCTTCATGTGGTGTATCCATGGTCGGCCGAGGATCATATTATAGTTAGTTTCCCGATCTATAATATAAAACTTAGTCAAGATGGTTTTGGGTCCTAAGGTGACCGGTAATATTATAGTTCCAACCGAGGTGGCTTTAAGACTATCATAGCCCCTTAGTGTATTTCGAGTTGTGGAACAATTGGTTTCTCCATACCCTAGCTTTTGGAGGAAAGAGAAGGGGACTATGTTAACTGCCAGCCCCATCATCAACCATCGCACGCTTTACATAGTTGTTATAAACCCATACTTGTAAATGTAAGGCTGGATCACCTCGGCATGCGATCTCAGCATCTGTCGGCATTTTGTTTATCTCAAATATGAATTCGACATCCCTATCTGTCCTGCCCTAGAGGATGAACATCAAAGTCCACATGATTTACCTGTGTTTCAGGTGGTGGAGTGATGTTAATTAGATGACCTAAACCTAATGCTTCTAAAAGAGCAGCCCTGTGGGCAGGAGAGTTCTTTAGTAAGTCTAAGAATGAAATGTGCGAGAAGGTTTTTGTTAGGTCATTAATCAAATCATAGGCTCCCACAGGTTTTACTATGATTTGTTGGATGTCATCCGCCTCTGGTAGGTGGCTTGGACTTGGCTGAGAGAAATACTCTCGCGTCCTTGTTATAGCTTCGATGGGTAGTTCAACGTCTAACTCCACTAAACCGACTACCTTAGGTCGTGGCTGACTTCCTAGTTGTGGCACAACTAATGGATTTAGCGAGGTCGAGGCTTCATGATCGTTGTTTCTTGTCATTACACCCTTGTTCGTCCCAGTTAGATTTAGCCTATTGTTATCGTGATTTGGGAGTGGATCATTAAAGATCTTCAGGGGTGTGTTTTGAGGGGAAACTGCCCCTGAAAAGGTATTTGACGTTGGTGACGTAGGATCTGCTAAGAACATATCCATGAAAAGTTGTTTTTGTTCATCTGGCAAGCGTTGCATGAATTTATTGTAGTCACGACACGTTCTAGTGTCATGGCCCCGAATTTTGTGGAAACCACAATACGAATTAGGATTGTAATTCCTAGTTTGTTGGTTTGATGTGTATTGTGGCCCAAAATTTTGATCAAACCATTGTCTATTAAAATTTTGCGTTTGTTGTTTTTGGTTTGAATTCTGGTTTTGGTACCTAGTTGAATTTTGGCTTGGACCCTGTATGGATTTCGTTGTTGTTGTTGTTGTTGTGGATGGTTTAAAATCCACTGTATTGATTGTTGGGGTAAAGTTGTTATTTCGTTGGTTGTAAGTTTGTGATGGAGTATTGACAACATTTACCTTTTTAGGCTGGTCGGTTACTCCATCTGTTGTTACACCCTAATTTTTGTTAAGGATTTTAGGTCCTTGATTGACGTTCGTGGTAGTAGGATAAGTTGTAGTGTTCTGGTTGGGGGCGATTAACCTCCCGTGTTTACTCCATATGTTTTGCGACCACTATCAATTGCCGCTTGATCTATTCGAAGAGCGCTCTCAAGTACTTCATCGTAAGTTCTTAATGGGAACTTCTGGACTTCTTCCTTCACTTCTCTGCTAAGTGAATGAAGGAATAAATCGCATAGTTCCATTTGATCCATGTTTGGAGCACTTGCCGAAGAATAAAGAACTGTACGCCACCTTTGAATGAAATGGGCGATAGATTCGTTGTGTTCTTGTTTGATGTGTAAGAACTCTCTGATTCCTGTTCTTAATAATTTGTTCATGTCGAAGGCCTTGATGAACTCTGACACGAGTTGTTTGAATGAATGTATGGAAGCCTCAGGTATTCTATAATACCAATCGAGAGCGATGCCTTCCAAGGTTTTTGGGAATATTTTAGAAACAACCCCATCCCATGGGAGTAGTTCTCGAATGGCCATAGCGTAAGCTTTGATATGTGCGTTTGGATCTCCCTCGCCTTTGTATTTGGGAAAATCAGGGGAGAGGTCTTGGAAGCATGATGCTTCGTATGGTGAAATCCAAGGGCTCTTTCAAATATTCTGAGTAAGTCCCTATCGCATATGTTTCGACCATAGATGGTGCCTGTTGAGGGAGCGGTGGTGGAATGGGTTGTTGGTATGGCACAGCGTATGCATTGGCAGGGGCATAAGGGAGCACCTGTGTTTGAGAAAACATGCCGGGAGAGGAGAACATATCCCCTTGTGGTGATTTGGAGTACATGTTTAAGTATGACGGGGGTACTGTCCATGAATGGATTGTTTTGTACTAGACCGGGAGGAACAGTGCTAGAGATGGTGGGTCTAGTTGGCGTTTGTTGTGAATACTGCGGAGTCATGCCTAACGTGCCTACTCCTGTGAGGAGATCTACTTGGCTAGGATGGTGTGGAGGATTGGAACTTCCTGCTTGTATGAATTGAGAATTTTGACTTGCTTGGGCAAGTTCTAACCCTCTAACCTTTTCTATTAGAGTTGAAATGACTTCATTTGGTGAAGTCACGATATTCTGCCTTGGTGGTGTTTGTTGTATATCATGGTGTTGTATAGGTCTATGATACCCTGCTATGAACTGATCACTATCCCTACCAAGTTTCTCCGAGGGTATTTCCTATATGTAATGGGATGGAAGTATTTTCTTGAAAAGAGACCTCGGGTTGTGTTTGTAGACCTCCTATGGGTGGGTACATACTTCGAGAGCGTTGTTCATTCCTGGCATAATATACTGAATATTTATCGTCTAAACTTTGGTATGGGTCTGATTGCCTACTAATTTGTGGTCTAAGTAGTACCTGAGGAGATGAACCAGATTCTCTGGTGAACGTCATATTGTTCGAGCCTGAAGGCTCCGTTTGTTGCGTTTGAGCGAGTTGTTCCAACTCCTCTGTTTGGAAGGATGAGCTATATCTGATCCTTGGAGTTTGTGTTGATAATTGGTTATTTGAATAGTTGTCACCCCATACTGAGAGTGAGGGTGATGATTGTCTATTTTGTTGGGCGTAATATGCCTCAAGACCCAAGAGGGGTCTGCCATATGCATCGAATCCCAACATATTCGGGGGGTATATGAATACCCACAGAATAATGGGAAGGAGTGAAGGTGATGGTTAATAAATGACTAATGAGATGGAGAAGGTGAAAAAGTTGTTTGTTTCACATTGGGTTCACCAATTTTGTTGGTGAAGCTGATGTGAAGGCCGATGAGGTATAGAAGGTGAAACAATTGTAAGTTTCACGTCGGGTTCACAAATTTTGTACGACAGAAAAGTGACATGCGAGCATGGGAATCTACAAGTGACTCTTCCTCGCACCCGACCTCCCGAGGTCGTGCCGAGATAGCCGGTGGGTATGGAATATGTGTGAGATGCAGAAAAACTAGTTAGGTAATCTAATGTCTCAATACGCACTAGCGGAATTTGTGAGTCTAAGGCAAAGAAGGCCCTCCTAACTTGATTGGTGTGATAGATCGGTCAGCAAGGATGACTGCTCGAAGGCTCCAATCAATATCGAGCTCTGGCGTGATTCAATCTATAGGTTGTGGAATACGTGGAAAATGACCCGGGATAGTTTCGTGTATTTCTCCGGACAGGGTCATATGGTGGATGGTAAATATAGCCAATTCTATGGACGATTCTCTGGCCTAGTCTAGAATTCCCTAGCTCTGTTAGCTGCTGTGTCTAGCAAGGATAATTGTTCGATGATGATAGGTGGAAGTGGAGTAGACCGAAATACTAGTGTGCGTAGGCCAGTGTCTATGTCTAATTCTCCTGTGGATTCGTTGGGCCGCGGGATTTGTGGGTCACAACTGTAGATTCTTAGTTATTATGGACCTGTTATGGTCATGCGTGAAATCAAGTCCTAATCCCTAATATCCAGTAATTGTATGCTTTCTCAACTTCTATATTTAGGATCAATAACTGTGTGATTTTCTCATAATACCCTACAGGAGTTCGTGCAACCTGGATTCTTAGGCCGGTATCTAAATCTAGAAGAGTGTCTCCTGCATCTGGCTGTGGGACCAAAGGATCACAACCAAAGGTTTGTTCTCTTTCGAACCCTTCTACAGTCATATGAATGTTACCTAGGGTAATCTGTAGTTCGGTTGATTCAACCAAAACGTGTGTGCTTGGTTGTCTTCTATGTTTAGTCCGTTCAACTGGGAATTGATTTGTTGCAAGCTTACCGTTGTTTAGAAGACTTGAATCCTAAGATTTTGATCTATATCAGTTATCGCTGTGATGAGATTGGGCTGAGGCATGATTGGCTCGAATACGTATTCCCTGGGCTCTCTAGGTCCTGTGATTGTCATACAAAAGCAACAAAGTAAAGCGAACTACAGTAAAATAAAATTTACCTATGTGAAGTATATCTATAGCATATATAACTTCTCTATTTTTTTGTGTTTTTTGATGAGCTTTACGAATTTAAGAAAGCAGCTATTTAAAATATCTAGAAACGAAAACTAAAATAATCAATTTAAAACAAACAAAATAACCGAGTGTAGCTATTTGTCTGTGCAATTTGTAGATCTATTCTAAACAATGAAATAGCTTATCTAATCTATCTGCAAGACTCTCGATCCTACCTCAGAAGTGAGGAGTGAATCATAGTTTCTCAGAAACTATCAATCCCCACAGCTTCCTTGGCAATATCGAGAGTAGAATTAACTGAAATAAAGCAATTAACTACTCTATTTGATATGATTCTAACTAGAACTTTGAAAGCTAGAACCTGGATTTTGCAGAATAGTGGCGAATCCGCTGGTGTGTGTGATCTTGTCCCCTCAGTGTGATCTCCTCATTCCTTCATGTTCACGTGGATCCAGAAAAGCATGTAATGCTAGCATCAACAGAAGTAGATATTGGGATAAAGGCAACTCAGAACACTGACTGAATACAATGCGAGTAGGAAAGGGATAGCGCAAGAGTACAGAGCTTGGCTTATGCAATTCCTAGCAGGATCTATTGCGAGTCATGCAACATAAAGCGTCCAGAACCTGAAACTATCCTGTTTGAGGAGTGAAACCTACAACTTTAATGGCTTCCTAATCTATTCTACTCTAATGGATGGGATGAAATAATAGCAGTGCTTGCACAAGATGGATATGTGGCTTACTAACAGTAAAACAATGCTAACTAAGGATGCAATGAAAGAAACTAAGCATTCTAAGCAAAAGGAAGACTAAATCTATTGCAAAGAGAAATCAGAGGCAAATTTTGAGGGGCCATTTGCTTGAGCACAAGCCAACTATTTATAGCATTTGCATTCACCCAAGGTAAAAGCCAAATAGAACTCTTAAACTATAAACAATGGCAAAACACTATTCCAGGGAACCAGAATCATAAATGCAAGCTTATGGCGGTGAAAGAAAGCTGGTAAAAAATTGAATTTACATGAGTCGTGTTAAAAGAGCTTTCTGGAAAATGCGTAAAGGACCGCCGCCCTGTTCAAGGCGGCGGTCACGAGACTGCTGCCTAGGCAGGGCGGCGGTTTCGTCACTGAAGAGAAAAAGGCTAAGAAAAAAGGGGAAAAGGAAAAAATAAAGCACGTGGGGGCTAAGCAAAGCATGCGGGATGTTAACGCACACTCATAGAGATTTTTCAGATCCTGAACACCTTGCGAAGAGACCTGTATCATCATTGGGGCACCTGTCACGTTGTTCTGGCAGTAAATTACCTTACAATTTTGGGTACGTATAGTCACACCTCTACTAAATGTGGGATGGAAAAACACCAACATGAGAAACGTAGCTGGTGGAAAGATGCCCTCCCGGAACACTTGGTTTTTAGTACAAAAGAGGACCTAAAATCAAATTCAAATGCTGAGGCTGAATCTAATTTAGTCCCTGAAACCCCTTTATCGGAAAATCCTACTGCCGACAGTAAGGAAGATGCAACAAATTCATCTCATTTAGTTGTTGACAAAAAGGAAAAATCATCTCATGAAAACAATGATGTTGTTTCAGTTGGTACTATTGCAACTATGGAAAATACTCCTTCTTCTAACCCTCCATTCGTGGAGGCATCATCAGGTTGGGTAACTGTTCGAAAAAAGAAAAAGTTTATTTTAAAGAATGCCACTTCTCCGCCTCGATGATTTGTCTCTCTTTTTGTTGTTCGGATGTTCTTCATTGTCCATTGTCTTTGCCGAACAATGGTTTTTGGATCTGCCATGGTGTTGTGGTGCTGTTGCAGACAAGTTGTTGTTTTTCAGCTATTTTTTTGCTGAAATGATGCTAGGTGTTGCTACTTTTGCTGAGCAGATTGTTTTCTGCTATTGGGCTTCAATGATTCAATCTTGGCTTTTGAGCCTTCCTGTACAAGGGTATAGTCCCTTTCAAAAAACTATTTGCCAATAATAATAAAAAAAATCTATTTTTATGTATGTTTTTTAAAAAAAATCCTCATTTTCCAGTTCTATTAATTTTGAGCATTACATTTTGGTATCAGAGCCAGAGGCTCAGACACTTGGACATTGATGGGACACACGTTCTAATAAAAAGTATCATCTTTTATAAAAGTAGGAAAATTTGGCTAGGCCGGCAATAAGAGCTAATATGGCGAGTGACAGTGGGGTAAATAATGATGATGTGTTTGATAATACGGCTGCTGAGTTAGAAGAAATCCTTAACCTTTTGAATGACACCTGAAACCGAGTTACTGCCATAGAACAACAAGGTCAGGGTGGGGAAGAAGATGCAGATCCTAGGGATGATGAGCAACATGATGATCAATTCAAGGACTTGAATGAAAGGGAAAATAAGAAAGCAAGGCTGGCTTTTGAGTTAGTGAGGGACATTCAAAGAATATACCCACCTAAATTTGATGGTACAACTCTTGGGGATGGCACTAAAAATTGGCTATCCAAAATGGAAAAGTATTTTTGAATTAGGGACTTTTTAGAGGAGACAAAAGCAGTATGGGGAGCTTACCAATTGTCTCGTGAAACATCTTCCTAGTGGGATAACCAAAAAATGGAACTAGGAATTCATTCTTGTATGATCATGTTGGAGAAGTTCAAGGCCTGCTTCCATCAAAGATGGATACCTTAGCTATACTTTGACCAAAAGATGGCAGAATTCCAAAATATGACTCAAGGAAAGTACTCAGTTACAAAAATATTGGGAATCGTTTCACTCAATTGCTGAAATATGTTCCTGTGTATCAAAAGGATGAGAAGTTTAGAGTGAGAAAATTTATAATGGGATTGAATCCTAGCATTGGTGGTGAGGTAGATGTTCATGGACCTACCTCGATGGAAATAGTGTTTGAAAAAGCTATCAAGCAAGAACAAAAGATGCGAAGTATTTATGCCTCTAAAGAGGAAAATATGAAGGAAAAATAGCAAGTTTTCAAACACCAACCGCAAGTAAACCAGCATGGAAAAAGGGAAACAACAAGTTCAGGCCTATCAATAAAAGAGGAATAGTGGGTAGAACTGTTGTGAATAATAAAAAAATGGGCAACAAGGAACAAGTTTCAGCCAGAATAAGATTGAGAGAAAAGGACCTCTAGGTGGATGTTTTAAGTGCGGGGTGGCGATCATTTCACTAACAACTGTCCGTAAAGAGGACAATGGAATAACCAGCAAAAGGGATCTACTGCCAGTAAATAAAGAGGGGCAACAACATAAGATTTATGCTGCAGTCCATAATAAGCAAGCAACTCCCATTGAAACCTCAGGTAAGCTTTTTGGAGAACTTGTTTCTGTTTTATTTGATTCCAGTTCAACAAAATGTTTTGTTTCATCTAAAGTAGCTGATAAACTCAAAATAAGAGCTGGGTACATGGAACACACTTGGACTGTACAGTATGGAAATAATGTTGTACATAGAGTGAAGCAGTGTTTGTTTGAGGCACCACTAGAATTACCTGAGTTCAAAACAAGATTAAACTTGTATGTGGCACCTCTTGGATCCTATGATGTTGTCATAGGTATAAATTGGTTAAGTCAACATAATGCAACCTTGGATTGCTTAGGAAAATGTGTAACCTACTGTGATGATCAACATAAAATAACTGAGTGTTTAGGGTGTTAAAAGAGAGTTTGTCACTAGGCAGATTTCTGCCATGCAGCTGAAAAAGGCAAAGAGAAAGAGCTGCCATCTATATGCTGTAAAAATAACAAATTCGGGATTGGAAATTGAGCCTGAAATTGAAGCATTTCCCATCCTAAGGGAATTTAGAGATGTGTTTCCAAATGAGTTTCCCAGACTTCCACCTAAGCGTGAATTTGACTTCACAATAGAGGTCAAACCAGCAACAGAACCAATTTCCAAGGCACCGTACAGAATGACAACAACCGAATTAGTTGAATTGAAAGATCAATTACATGAGTTTTTGTCCTTGGGTTTGATTAGACCAAGTATATCACCATGGGGTGCACCGGTTATCTTCGTGAAAAAGAAGGATGGGACCCTCAGACTTTGTATTGATTACCGAATGCTCAACAAGATAACAATGAAGAATCGGTACCCGCTGCCCCGAATTGATGATCTATTTGATCAAATGGGGGGCGTAAAAGTGTTTTCCAAGATAGATCTCAGATCCGGTTATCATCAACTACGAATCAAGGATGAAGATATCCATAAAACCACTTTTAGAACAAGGTATGGGCATTATGAGTTTACAGTTTTTCCCTTTGGTCTAACAAATGCACCTGCCGCTTTCATGAACTTGATGAACAATGTGTTTAGGGAATACTTAGACCAATTTGTACTTATCTTTCTTGATGATATATTAATATAATCCAAGAATGAGGAAGAACATGATGAACATTTAAAGATTGTGCTAGGAATTCTCAGAAAACATAAATTATATGGAAAATTATCTAAGTGTGCTTTCTATCAATACAAAGTACAATACTTAGGCCACATAATAAATAAAGAGGGAATCTCAGTGGACCCTTCAAAGATCAGTGCCATCATGGAATGGCCAACACCGAAGGATGTGCATGAAGTGAGAATTTTTATGGGTCTAGCAGGCTACTATCAGAAGTTCGTAAAGGACTTTTCTAAGTTAGTGGGACCTATCACTTCTTTGCAAAAGAAGGGTAAGAAATTCATTTGGGACATCAAGTGTGAAGAATCCTTTAAGGAGTTAAAAGGTAGACTCACAAGTGCTCCAGTGTTGAAGATTTTGGATCCAAACGGGAACTTCTCGGTGGTAACCGATGCTTCAGGGGAAGGTTTGGGTGGAGTACTACTACAAGATGGGCACGTGGTAGCTTTTGAAAGTAGGAAGTTGAGGGTGCATGAAGTAAATTATGCACCACATGATCTTGAGCTTTTTGCGATTATTCATGCGCTACAGGTATGGAGGCACTATTTGCTTGGGAAACCTTTTGAACTCAAAATAGATCATCTTGGGCTCAAGTACATCTTTACACAGCCGAATCTAAATGCAAGGCAACGAAGATGGCTGGAGTTCCTAGAAAATTATGACTTTGATATAAATTACATTAAAGGAAAAGAGAATAGGGTGGCTGATGCCTTAAGTCACAGAAAGTATATTGCTTGCTATAATTACATTAAGAACCCAGTTCAAAGATGAAGTCAAAAATGAGTTAACCAATGACCCCTACTACAATCATGTTAAAACAACTTTAGAAAAAGATCTGAGAGACAAAAGGTATGATGGTTTCAAGTTGGAAACAGATGGGATTCTGTCATTATAACAACATAATATATGTACCAGAGGGTAAAGAGCTCAGAAATAAAGTTATGAGAGAATTTCATGATGTTCCCTACTCAGGACATCCAGGAGTAACAAAAATGATGGCGAACATCAAAAAGAAATACTTCTGGAAAAAGATGAAAAGTGATGTGATTCTTTACGTCTCACAATGCCTGGAATGTCAGCAAGTAAAGGCTGAACATTCACATCCAGCAGGATTATTATATCCTCACAACGTGCCAGAATATAAGTGGCAAGTTATAAGTATGGATTTTGTCCAAGGTCTACCTATGTCCCAAAATAAACATGATGTTATACTTGTAGTTGTAGACAAGTTAACTAAAGTGGCACATTTTATAGCAAGTAATTTAAAGGATAATTCACCCATACTGGCAAAAAGGTTTGTGCAAGAAGTTTTCCAATTACATGGAGTTCCAGAAATAATAATTTCAGACAGGGACTCAAGGATGACTTCCAGATTTTGGTAGACTTTGTATGTTGCCTTAGGGACAAAACTGAACATAAGTTCTGCCTACCATCCTGAAACTGATGGTCAAACTGAAAGAGTAAATCAAGTGTTGGAAGATTTACTAAGAATGTATTGCATGGATCAACAATACAAATGGGAAGAGTATCTTCCCTTGGTTGAATTTGCCTATAATAACACCTACCATTCTTCCATTCAGATGGCTCCTTTTGAGGCCTTATATGGTCGTAGGTGTAGAACACCAATAAGTTGGGATAATCCTAAAGATAGAGTACTAATTGGACCTGAAATGCTGTGGAAATGGAAAAATAGGTTAAATTAATCCAAGAAAGATTGAAAGAGGCCGCAAATAGACAGAAAAGTTATGCAGATTTAAAAAGAATTGACAGAAAATTTAACATGGGAGATAAAGTTTTTCTTAGGGTCAAACCTAAAAAGAGTTCCATTTCGTTTGGCAGGTCAGCCAAACTATCTCCTAGGTTTGTAGGACCATTTGAAGTCCTAGAGGTCATTGGACTAGTAGCCTACAAGCTAGCACTGCCTCCCGCTCTATCCAGGATGCACAATGTATTTCATGTTTCCTTGCTTAAGAAATATGTACCTAATTTAACACATGTACTTAATTGGGATTCATTGCAGGTTCTGGATCCAGGGGTAATCACGGTTGAGCCTATAAGGATACTAGAAACCCAACAAGTTGCACTTGAAAAACCGTGAGGTTTCACAATGTAAGGTCCAGTGGGACCAATATTCTGAAGAAAGTGCCACTTGGGAGAATCTGGAAGATATCCAGACTACTTTTCCGCATTTGTTTGACTGATTTTTAAGAATATATTTTTGTTATAGTGCTAAATTCAGTTTTTCTATAAAGAGGTAGATAAGAAAATCCTGTAGATAAGCTTGCAACTGAATATTGGAACTAAGGTACTTTTTGATGAGTAGTTACTGTTGAAGATTTTGTAATGAACCCGAAAAATATGTCGTTTAAGCAGTAATGTGTTATGTCTACAGATTATGTGACTGATTTTCTAGATATATAAGGAATGTTGTGACCTTTATGATTCAGCTGAAATGATATTGATACAAATTTTAAGCTGATTTGAAATATATTAATGCAACAAATGAATGATGGGTTTAGTTTATCTATTTATCCTGAAATCATCGAGACAATGATTATTCTAAGGGGTGGAGTATGTAACATCCCAAAATTTCTTGTAAGTTAAATTAACTACGGTTAAGTCTAAACAGGATTAGACGAGATCATCATTGGGTGTAAAATTCATTTGGTTCGTCGTATCATGACCCACAGCTTCTGTTGCGGGGCATGACATTGCGGAACAAATAACCCCGCACCCACCTTGATGATCCTTCCTAAAACATGATTAGGCCTTAATCATAGGTAAAACGGTTCATAAATGATAGTGAATCTTTCGGTTATTTGTATTCCAGTTACTTTATTTTAATCGGTTTGGTCGTCTTTTGTTTTGTTCGACTTTTGCAATGACCGTGATGAATACTACCTCTGTTTTATTTGACAATGCTATATCAAACCAGCTTTATGAGAATATTCGAATTATTATTTACGGACTTGGTGATTTTCATTTGTTTGAATGTTTTATATGGAACATGGGAATTCGAATAATTATTACGATAACATATTGTTGGCAATATGTGGACTTATATTATGATGATTAATTTTACCATTAAAGTTAGGTATCAATTAAAATAAAAATTAAAAAAATGCATTATTAATTTGTGAAATTATATATTTAAATCCTAAAAGGATTTGGCATGTAAATCAAAAGTTAAAAAGAATAATAATAATAATATTTTAATATTTAAAATCTGAGAGTTTTGAAAGGGACACGCCTTCATCTGACACCAAGTATGTGGCATGCATTGACGCATGAAGCAACATTGGGAAGCCCAAAAATTCTCCATTATAGTATAGTTTCTTCATTATATTTTCTTTTATTTCTCCTTTGTCTGTTTTCATTCTTCTCTTCTGGGATACCTGCGTGAGTTTTGGGAGGAAGGAAGGATTCAACTTGTTGAAGCTGGAAGAGTAAGAGGTTGCTGATTCTGGGTTTACTTCAGGCATGAATATCTTCTCCCTTCTCTGCAACATTATTTGTAAATAATGAGGAAATACACATTCTGTTTTAAATGGCAATTAAATGAATTTGTGGACAACTTCTGATTTAATTGCTTGGAAATGAAATCTAAAAAGGAAATTGATGGATTATGTATTCTCTTAAGTTTCCTTTGTGTGGTTTTAGCTAAACCTAGAAAAAAACGCAGATGGGTGTTCCTAATCAATTTTTATTTTATTTTATTTTCTATTTAAATTTGATTTCTGGAAACCCAAATCGATTCCTGCCTCTGGGTTTTATTACAGTCAAACAATAATTTATTTGTATGAGCAAAGTGATTTCTGGGTAGTGTGAAAAATGTTTTTACCAGGTATTTCATCATTTTGCCTGATATATTTGCTTTCCGGATTCTAATAATTTCTAAACAGAAAAGAAATTAATGCTGGAACGAACTGATTTGGATATGTACAAGTTGATTTGCCTGTAGGTATAATTTTATTACCTGATTGAAAAATAAATTAGTGTTAACAGTCTATGTAAGATGACTTAGTTTTTCTTAAAGGATTTCGTTACTGGAAGTGTTAGAAACTTATTGTTGTTATTCTATGCAAATAGACTTCAAAATTATCATCCTGTGGTATGTGGGTCAATTTGTTTTGTTGATCTGTCAGTTACCTGAAAGAACATGTTAAAATGATTTAATAGAGGTGTTTTTACACTGTTTAGTTGGACTGTTCCTATAAATATATATAAATGTATTTTGATTGTTTGAAATAAAGTTATTGTGCGTTTTATAGAGCTGCTCATTACCTAGAGGGAATATGTCTAATTGGTATTTGGAAATGATGATTTCAGACAGTTTTGTTAAGTTGTTTGTTGATTGGAAGGTAAGAAAAATAATAGTTGAATCTGTACCATGTGAAGCATGATTTGCTTGTGGTTTAATCAGAATTCGGATGTTGAATGATTATGGTTTGATTATGTCTTGATCCTTGTGATTAGAGTGAAACATGATTGCTGAAATAGAAATTGGTTGTTCTATTTGTGTACATTCATAGTTGTATCTTGATGAAAAACATGTAATAATACATCCTCCGTTGTATTACCATATGTTTGTTGATAAAATAACATGTATATCATTTCATATTTTATTAAATAATTGCATCAGAAAATGGAGGCAATATTCATGCCAGTTCATTTTGAACTGACAACATACCACTACTCCAGTCTTGTAGGACAATTAGCCGTCACGTTCGGATATGCGGAAACTCATGTCTTGTGAAGTTTTATCATAGCATGGATCTAAATGAGATACTTGGATTTCAATTTGTAGAAGGATGATATCCCAGAATTTTGACTAAATTTATTGGGATCTTGGACCCATTGTTAATATTCAAACCTCACTATGTGAGAGTTACCGTAATAGTTATATATTTCACCTTAACGACATATGTAATTTATGATTTTAATAAAGAGATGATTACCTTGTATGTAATAATATCTCAATATGAGTAAATGATAAATACTAGAAGTAAGAAATCTTACTTATCATAAATTGTTAAATTTATTTATTTGATATTTGTCAATGTATGAAGCCGATAATTGGGCAATTATTGTAACAATCAATTGTCTTTAATTTCTAAATTAAATAAGCTATTTAGTGGCGTAGCTAATCGAAGGAATAATTAAATATACATGTTTTAATATATATTTAATTCGGCCTTTCGGTAAACTTGGTATTAATATGATAAGATTGTAAATCCTGTTGTATAGAGAATGGAAGAGTATTGTTGTAAAAGGTAATTTAAGGTTAAAAAAACCAAGCATCAGGAAAAGAGAAACTAAATGGGAAGATAAATAGATGAAAAGATCCATTAGGCATATTAAGGGATAAGTACATGCGAAATGCTGAAATAGATACATTTCAGCGTAACAAATGTACTTATCTCATGATGATCCTAGTTGGCCTTTGGCATTTATCTCGATATAAACTCTTGCAAGATAGGTTAAATTGGAAATAAAGTAAATACAAACTATAAGATCTAGATAACTATGAAAGGGATAGTTGTGAGGTGGCGGAAGACTTAAACTCATAAGACTAGTGTGTTGTCTTGAGTTTAGCCATAACCTGCATGGCAGAAAACTTTGGCCAAAGTAATGCATTGATGGTTGTGCATTGTCTGATCACCTAGTCCTCCAATTAAATTAAAATTGCCAGTAACCTGATCATGGGAAGTTGAACACTGAACATGAGGTAGGCAATGGTCAGATACTGGAATACGAAGTCAGAAAACTAGCTTCGTGGTAGACCCAAGGACTTTCACATGGTTCCCATGACCTGAAAAAGGTTGAGCCAAAATGCTAGTAAGCATTGTCACTCGAAGTAGTGGCGAAGGGAGATCATGGAGATCTGGATACACCCTTCTCAGCCGCACATGGCTTACACGGATGTTATCAGATAGATCAAAAGAACAAATTTGATTTAAAGAATTTGATTAAATAAATTTGTACGATTGCAGCTGTGTAATCTATTTTTATGTATGTTTTAAAAAAAATCCTCATTTTCCAGTTCTAGTAATTTTGAGCGTTACAACCTTATTTTTAGTTCAAAATCTACTCTTATCAATGCCCTAAACCATTAGAGAAGTTCATTCCTAGTGGTTTCTTATCCAAAAGGGTGTTAGAAGATCCCACTTAGAAGATTACTTTAAGGTACCATGGCTTCATGCCATCAAATCTCGCTATATGTCAAAGGCCACCATATGATGTATGTCATGGGTTATGATGGATTTGGATGTGGTATCAATGCGCAAGGGTGATTAGAACACATTCCTATCCCTTGCTTCAAATCAAACAAGCATGGTCTTGGAATAAGACCACATGATGATCCACCCTTTGAGATTGATGCCACCTCTTTCAATCGTGAGGACGACTCACCTCATTCCGATAGCGATGTGGATTCCCATATATAGATGTCTACAAGGATAACTTCCTCCACTAACCTATTGACGTGATTCAGTTTTCCTTACCTTATCTGGCATCCAATCCTCAAAACCAATTACCAAGTAACCCTTGTATATCCCAAACTTGTAGATTGGTGATCAACAATTTCACTGTGTCAATCGATTTCTTTGAGAAATGAGGCATTTGTAGAATTCATGAACCCAGGGATTCTATTCCGGCTGGGGATCACAAGAAAGGCTTTACAATTCAAATAGATGCCTGCGCATACTTTGGAGAAGAGGCAGAGATGTGTGGAAGGTTAAATAGGAAAGTCATAAACAAGAGTAAGAATACTTAAAGAAACCTTGTGCAAGGAATAAATATAATTCTCATAGCGACAATTTTTTTGAAGCACTTGTACTCCCAAAACGAAGAACCTATGGAGAAGATGACATATCCGTTCAAGGATGATGATGAGCCACCTAAGGAGGTTGACCTTACTCTTCCCCCTGATCCTACATGGATGGAAGATACCTCTAAGATTCTTGTGGAAGAAACCATCAGTGTTAACATTGGCTCAGAAAAGGAACCTAGAATGATAAAGTTGGGAGCTTCGCTCTCAGATCAAGAGTAGAAGATTTTTGTAGAGTTGTTAAGAGAATATGAAGATATATTTGCATGGTCATATGTTGATATGTCTAATTTTGGACCCATACTTGGTTATGCGCAACCTCATTGTGCACCTTGATGCCAAAGTCATCAAACAAAAGTTGAGAAAGATGCACCCTAAAATTGTACTCTTGTCAAAGAAGAACTTGAAAAGTTATCAGTTGCGGATTTCATTAAGCCCATTAAATATTCAATATATATATAACATTGTCCCTGTTTAGAAGAAACCTATTGGCATAAGGATCATGCATCGATTTCCATGACATCAATAAATCATGTCCCAAGGATGACTTCCCCTTACCTAATATTGACATGATCATTGATTCCACTGCTGGTTATGAAATGTTGTCCTTAATGGATGGTTTTTTCAGGTTATAACCAAATTAGGATTGCAGAGGAGGATCAACATAAAATAACTTTCATCACCCATTGGGGAACATTTTGTTACAAGGTCATGCCTTTCAACTCAAAAAACTGGGAACACCTATTAGCGTGCAATGACCATCATCTTCCATGACATGATGAATGACATCATGGAGGATTATGTTGATGATATCCTCAGCTAAGTGAAAAATCAAAGGAGAGCACCTTGAAGTGCTGAGACATATTTTCCAACATCTCTAGGATTACAAGGTTCGTTGAATCCTAAGAAGTGTGTCTTTGGTGTTTTGTTAGGAAAACTCCTGTTTCATTGTGTCACAAAGAGGGATAGAGGTAGATCCTGTGAAGGTTACAACTATCACATAAATGCTTCCACCTACAAATCTCAAAAAATTGAGAAGTTTACAAGGGAAGTGTTAGTGTGAAATCACAACACCCCCAAATGAGTTCTAAAAATCTGTTTTTTCTAAGGTAGAATCATCTGGTGTGATTGCATAACATTGAACTTTCCCCAAGGTGTGGGACCTTGTAAAAGTGGGAAAGCTCTCTAGATTAAAGGTTGGTTCCTATTCCTAAACTACCTGCCATGAGCTACTCCAGTACAGGATCTAAATCTAACCTAATCTAACCATTCCAAGGAACCAAGGAGAGAATAAAGAGGGAAAAATAGAGCTACACTAAAGAGGTGATACACCAGCAAAGGAAGTGAGATATTTTGTTGAGTGAGAAAGAAATAGAAAAAATGGAGAAGAGGGAGGTAGACAGAAGTAACACAAGCTTCAAATTTGCCATTAAACTTCATGAGACACAACATCCTGCACCTAGAAATGTGAAATACATACACATAAAATATAAATCTGGAAGGGAGAGGCACAGAAGCAACAAAATGATGCTTTAAGGGTTGAAGAACACCACAAAAACAGTTTTTATTGCTCTAGAAGGTGCACAGACCATTACATTTCTGGAATAGAGGCACAAATACATTTTGCTAGGTGTAGGAGAAGGTTCGCTACTCAAAAATGGAATTGAGAAACAAATTTGATAGAGTTTCTCTATGCCCAAATGTCTCCTCTTTTCAAATTGAGAAGTGTTACAATATATAGAAAGAATAAGAGAGAGAGAAGAGGGAAAAATCGAATCGAAGCTCTAACCACCATGAGATATGCATCAAATCCTGCTTTGAAAGTTTAACCATTGCATATCCATGCCTTTTGAAAATCCTCCCACAATATGTCACTTCTAGTTCCCCAGCGGATCGAATCAAATCGATCCGAGTAGTTGAAGAGATTGGATTCTGCATTAATGGCTTGGAAGACTATTCTTCATTTTTTCCACCTACTAGTGCCTAAAAATGTAAATTTAATCCTTTCATGGCATAGAGGATGTTGAGATCTTTCCAACGGTGTTATATTTGTAATATTTTGAGCCCTGAGTCGAAAGATATGCCCCTTCGAAGTTTGTATCGGGTCCATACAGGAGGGCGGGAAAACAACTTGAAAAATGGGTCCCCTTTTGATATGGGACACGTGGCAGTATTTGGTTGGCTGGGGAGATGCGCTTGAATTTTTTCCTTTGTGCCTTTTTTCAAAAGGAAAAATTTCACCTTTTCCTCCGACTCCCTGCTTTGGTTTCACTCAAGCTCAAGTTGACTTTTCCCTTGGGCAGAGTTGTGGCCCATTTTGTAAATTTTACTCCTTTTGGAATAACAAGGGAAAAAAACCAACTTTCCCCCTGACGGACCGCTTTGACCTGGGACACGCATCAGATACGAGGCTTGTTTGAGCCTCCCTTTATGGATTCATATTTGGAGAAGCATTGCCACTAAGACACATAGCTCTCTTTTCTCTTCCATACTTAGTCAATTCTAGATTCTTTCCTAAACCACGTTTTGAGCTTGAAGACCTTGAAAAGTTCACTTTGGAGGAACTTCTTTTCCTTCTTGCTCCGCTTCTTTGTGACAACGGCTCCTTCATTTTTTAGCCCACTTGTAACTTTTTTAATGAATTTAAGGCACGGGTTCACTTGAGGTCCGACACAAGTTTGAGTTCCTCCCTTTGGATTCACTTTGCAGAGAAGCGTTGTTATGATCCTTCGCAGGTCTCTTCTACTACCTCCTCCATATTTATTTGTTTTTTGGGCCTTTCCTGAACCATGTTCGTCAGCCTGTAGGATGTCGAATTTTCTTCATTGAGTTCTTTCCTTCTTACTTCTGGCTCCTATGTGTAGCATCTTCCCTGCTTGTCCAACCCTACTATTTGTCGGGGTTTTTCCTGCCTATAACTTCGGGAGAATGGATTTAAAGCACTAACAGACGGACATTGATAGAGTCACTTCTTTCTGTACAGAGATCCTTTCCTCTTTCTTCATCCATCTGGGCACTTCGTTGTCTGAATCTTTTTTGAAACACAATTACATGATTTTAATGCGTTTTCTTGAAGTTCTAATCCTATGCGGGGCCACTGATTCAATCCTGACTATCATGCTCGGGGTGAAATATGGTCTAACAATTTGAGTCTGCACTCACGGGGACATCTGTCTACTAGATGAAGAGATTAGTTGTCTTGTTGTATATGTTGGGCGTGAGAGTCAAGAATAACAAGCTTATACTATTTCTACCTCTGGTTCACGGCCTAGCTGCCTGTTTAGCTCTACAAATTTTTTCATAAGAAAATGATCGAAATGAAGATTTATGAGAGTAGAAAATGAGTTTCCCTACTATGAATAGAAGAGCTTCATCTGTTTTTCTAAATGAACTCCACAAGAGCAATGCAAAATAACACCACAACTATGTACAAAAAGACCAATCATACATGCCTCCAAAATGAGAACATGCAGAGCGTGCATAAGCACTTCTTCTGCTAAAAGAAAAATCTACTCCTACTCCTAAACTAACTAGAGAGAAATAATGCTAAACAAATCCTGCAACTGAGCAGGGAGAAGTAGCTTCCCTTTCTCAAGAGAGGCATTCATGTAAATGATTTGATACTAAATATAGCAGCCAGTGTGAGTGAAAAATTGGCTCTAAGCCTATCCTCCACCCAAATCATCAAGGTATCAACATTAATGGGAAATACCTCGTCAAGACTGACATGGCATTGGACTCTTGGAGGTGTTGATGATGACCCTTGGTACTTCGATGTACTCATCTCTCATGTCCTAAAGTAGGCATGACTGGTTTTGGATTCTCCCTTGGCTCTAATGAAGCCAAGTAGTTGATTGGGCAAGGTCTGATCCTTTGGATGTGCCCATAGTTCTGAATTTCAACTCCAAGAATGGAGCCTTTCTTGTCGACCCTCATAGATGGATGGTGTGAGATAGCAATGGTGGACATCTTTTCTGCCCTTTCTCTTCTTCCTCATGTGAAGAGTATGGAAGGTTTAAGATCTCCCAAACTTGATTCCAAAGAGCCATGATATAGAGATGCAGGCTTCTACAATTGAAATGTTCTTCTCCATGATAGTAGGCTCATGTGCTTGGAAGGTGGATGATGAAGGAGAAAACAATAGAAATCTCAACTCAGGATCTTCTCCATCAAAACAGTCCTCCAAATCAGAAAAATACATTCTGCACTCCTTGTCTTCCTATTGCAAGTGTGCTCAACCTCTTCCATGATGTCCTCCTTGATCTGTAATTTGATCACCATGGTTCTCCTCACTCCTCAAACATGAAGTTTGAAAGATAAAACTCCTCCTCAACATTAGAGATTGAAGGAGATGAAGTGGGAGGAAGAACTGAAGGTTCCTCTGCGACCTGATCCTCACTTGGAGCCTCTAAAATTGTATGGTCCTCCTCCATTATGGGTTCATTAACCAAAACAGGCCCTTCGAATGAAAGAAAGGAATCTTCAATGATATGGTCCTCCTCCTCTGCTACAAAACTAGTTGTACAACTTGGGTTAGATCAACTCTTCTTCAACCACCTACTGATTATTTTCCTCTTGTTCTTGTTCTTCTTCTACTGTAAACTCAGCCTCAACCACCACTATTTCTTCAACTCTAACCTCCTCCATTGGTTTAACCATCAAGGGGATCTTTGTAAACCAAAATTTGGTAGCCCAACTCATGAAATTGTCAATTATTTCTTTTCTGTTGGACTCCTCTTCTTGTTGTCCTTAACTAGATTCTTGAGTATCTTCTCAACATGGACTTAGGAAAGCAAGAGGAGTGGCAGGTTGGGGTTCAAATAGCTTTGTAATTGTTTGTGGTTGGGGAGGGAGGTGGAACTTCTTGTTTGTTCGGAGGGGATGACTGTTTGGAAGGGAAAAGGGAAGAAGAACTGAAATGGGGTGGAAGACTAAGGAATGGAGAAATGGAATCAACACTTGGGGCAGTAACTAGGAAGCTTGGAAATTGGAGCTTGGGTTGAGATGGTGTTGCTTGAGAAAGAGAAAAATAAAAACTATGAGATGGTGGACTTACCCATTGACAAGGTTGTCTTGACTCTAACTCATAAGCCTCGATCTCCTGAGTCCATTGTGCAAGTTGGGGCAGCATTTCAACCATGAAGTCTAGCTTCTCCTGATGGCTGTAATGTCTTAGAAAAGGGCCTTCCCATGGACAAGGTGCCCTATAACCAATATTGAATGCCTTCATTTGTGCTATGGCCCTATACTGCACCATGCTAGCCTCCATTTTTTGAATCTTCTCCAGTAGACCAACATTTTCCATTTGATTGTTGTCATTATATGCATATCCCTATTCCTGATAAGCTTCATGGCAAAACTAGTTTTGGCGTTGCTCATATGGGTAAGCATAATGGTCATGGATCTTATCATAATGTTGATTCAGAGGAGTTAGGAAATGCATTAGAGGTGGATTGCATTGTTGTAAGTGTGAGTTCCATGAAGGGAATGAAATCATGATTGCACAACCTCATGGAATGGGAGAAAATGAAAGAGATGGAAGAAGAAAATGGATGAAATGAGTGGAAATGGATGGAAAAAAGTTTTCAACTCAGAGGATGAGTTCTTAACCAGATGGAGTCGCTAGATGTGTTTTGAATGTGCCTCTGAAGGTTGAATCTCACCAAGAACACATCAAATTGATGAAATGAAATGAAGACCTCTTGGTCCCACCGGGCATGCTAAAACTGTTAGTGTGAAATCACAGCACCCCTAAATGAGTTCTAAAAATCTACTTTTCTAAGGCAGAATCATCTGGTGTGATTGCATAACATTGAAATTTCCCCAAGGTGTGGGAGCTTGCAAAATTGGGAAAGCTCTCTAGATTAAAGGCGGGTTCCTATTCCTAAACTACTTGCCATGAGCCACTCCAGTGCAGGAAAACTAAATCTAACCTAATCTAGCCATTCCAAGGAACCAAGGAGAGAGAAAGAGGGAAAAACAAAGCCTACACTAAAGAGGTGATACACCAACAAAGGAAGTGAGATATTCTATTGAGGGAGAAAGAAACATAAAAAATGGAGAAGAGGGAGGTCAGACAGAAGTAACACGGCCCAGATATTCAAATTCACCATTAAACTCCATGAAACACAACATCTTGAACCTACAAATATGAAATACATACACAGAAAAATTTTTTTGGAAGGGAGAGGCATGGAGAAACAACAAAACGATGCAAAGGGTTTAAGAACACCACAAAAACATGTTTTTATTGCTCTAGAAGGTGCATAGACCATTACATTTCTAGAATAGAGGCACAAATACATTTTACAGGCGTAGGAGAAGGTTTGCTACCAAAGTTTCTCTATGCCTAGAATGTCTCCCTTTTTCCTAAATGAGAAGTGTTACAATATATAGAAATAATAAGATAGATAGAAGAGGGAAAAATTGAATCCTTTCTCTAACCACCATGAGATATGCATTGAATCCTGATTTAAAATTTTAACCACTGAATATCAATGCCTTCTACAAATCTACCCACAATATGTCACTTCTGGTTCCCCAGCGGATCGAATCAAATCGGATATGGTAGTTGAAGAGCAAGAAGATCCTGCATTAAAGGACCGACGATGTTTTCTCCATTTTTCACCTACCAGGGCCCAATCAAATGATTTTTTTAATCTTTCCATGGCATAGAGGACGTCGAGATGTTTCCAACGGTGTTAGATTTGTAATATTTTGAGCCTTGAGTTGAAAGATATGCCCCTTTCTGAGATTGGATACGTGGAGGCACCATGCTTACTTGAAAGTCCGGCTCAAAGTTTGCCTTTGGAGGAGTGTTGAGTTGACACTTTTTAGCCTCCACAGATCCTTAGACCTTTCAACGACCCCTCTTTCCCTTTCAGATCTTGGGCTACATGGCAAGCTCACGCCCATTTGGGTCTCCGCCTTTGGACTAACTTTTGGAGGAGCATCGAGCTGACAAGTGGATGTTTCCGATGAGTTTTCTATACTTAATCTTTTTCAGGTCTGCCCTTTGACTTCTGTTGACTCTCCCCCCACTGGGCCTAGGACATGTGGAGCCCTGTTGCTTGTTCAAGCCTATCCTTTTGGATTTTAACTTTTCAGAAGCACCGTGCTAACATGTGGACTCTCTCAGATGTCTCCTCCATATTTAGTCGATTTTTTTACTCTTTCTGAACTGTTTTGAGCTCGAAGACTTGTAATCTTCACTGCTTCTTCTTCTCAAGCCTCTGGTTCTTCTGACACTACTCAGACTCCTTCCCCAACCCTTCCTTTTTTATTTTAGAGCATGCCTGAGTCTATCAAATAGATTTAAGATACAGATTCACGCGATAGAGTCGTTTCTTCTCTTTCTTCTCACACAGGGTCGTTTAAACTTTTGTAGGCCCCACCATTTTGTTGTAGAGTCCCTCTGTAACTAATTTGTAGGATTTATGTTTTCTTTGATTCTCTCCATGCAGGGTCGTGGATAATCCAATATTTTTCCCGGGGGGCAAAATATGGATAACAGGAAGATTCAGGCAATCCACCATTTTATTTCATAGCTTTCAGATAAGTGCCACACATTTACACATCTCCTAAAAAAGGATGGTGCATTCAATTGGGGACAAGAATGTCAAAAGGCATTTGCACTACTTAAACAATACCTTGTCAACCCACCCGTACTCATGCCACCTACCCCAGGTGAACCTCTCCTCTTGTACATCTTAGCTACTTTTCTATTGGTGCACTGTTTGCCCAATATGACCTAGACCTTAGAGAAAGGGCAGTTTATTATCTTCGTCGCACCTTGATTTCCTATGAGATGAATTACTCACAAATTGAAAAGGCATGCTTAGTAGTCATCTTCAGCTTTCAAAAACTTTGCCATTATCTCCTTAACAATAAAACCAAGCTAATATCCAAATTTGATCCTCTCAAATACCTTCTATCCAAGCCCACTCTTACAGGACGAATGGGTAAGTGGATCATTCTCCTAAGTGAGTTTGACATTGAGTTTGTAAAGCAGAAGTCCTTAAAAGGATAGATATTGACTGATCAATTGGCAGAAGATCTTCTAACAGGAATGGAACCTTTGTGTTTGGACCTACTAGATGCATCCATGATGTATGTTGAAAAATCTATAGAATGGCAAGTCCATTTTAATGGATCATTCACCTTCCACGGATCGGGGAAAAGAGTGGTGCTCATCACTCCCACAGGTGAGGTTATCCCAAGAGCATTCCATTTGGGATTCCCTTGCACTAATAACATTACAGAGTATGAGGAACTCATTACTGGCCTCAAGCTAGCTATCACTTGGAATATCAAACAACTATGAGTCATTGGGGACTCCCAACTCATTATTAAGTAAGTTAATGATGAGTATAAGGTTAAAGATGAGAAACTTGTTCCATACAAGAAATTGGTTGCAACCTTGAAGGAGTATTTTACACAGATTGTCTTTGAGAAAAATCTGAGGTCACACAATAGATCAACAGATGCTATGGCTACAATTGGATCTCTCTTACGCATTCCACCTCAGGAGAGAAAAATGCCTTTCTTTTTAGAGCATTTACAAATATCCGCATACGACATGCCAAAATCTTGTTTGGCATGTGAGATATTTGGTCTATCCTCCCCTTAGTATGACCCTATATTTAGATACCTACAAGATGGTACATTTCCCCTGGACATTACCCATTTTGAGAAGAAAGCTCTTATCCTCCATATAGCCTGTTATACCCTCCTAGGAGGCACCCTTTATCATCATGGCTATGATGGGAATTTTCTTTGTTGTTTGGATGTTATTGACTCAGTCCATGCTATTAAGGAAGTACACGGTGGTATTTGTGGAGCACATACTAGTGGTATGGTTTTGTCTAAGAAGATCTTAAGGGTAGGTTTTTATTGGCCCACCATGGAATCTGACTATTGTAATTTTGTCAAGAAATGTGAGCTATGCCAAAAGTATGGGAACTTGGTACATGCGCTAGCACATGCTTTGTTGCCTATCGCAACACCTTGGCCATTTTCTAAATGGGGCCTAGATCTCATAGAGAAGCTCCATCCTTCTTCTTCAGATGGCCACACCCACATTATCACTGCCACCGAGTATTTTACTAAATGGGTAGAGGCTTTCCCTCTTACTTACGTCACTGGTGTGCAAATTTCCAAATTCATCATGAATCATCTCATATGTCGTTATGGTATCCCTTCCGCCATTGTCACTGATAATGGTAAATCCTTCGAGAAAAAAATGGTTTAGACATTGTGTCAATGCTTCCATATTCAACTCAAGTGGTCTACCCCCTATTACCCCCAAGGTAATGGACAAGCCGAAGCTACCAATAAAACCCTTGTACAAATCATGGAGAAAATGGTAAGTAAGACTAGTCATAATTGAAACTTACAGATATATCATCGCCCTCTGGTTCTATCATACCTCCATCCGCACTCCTACTGGTGTGACCCCATATTCACTAGTCTATGGCACCAAAGCCATCATACCCTTGGAAGTGGAGCTTCCCTCCCTAAGAATATCTCTCTGGGATTATCTTGATAAGGACGAGGACTATAGAGTATCTCAGCTAGCAGAGTTAGAGCTATTGGATGAAAATCGTATAAGAGCACTTAATCTCCTCAAGGTCTACCTGAATAAAGTATTAAGAGGATATAACAAATGGATCATTCTTTGTGAATTTAATGTAGTTGATCTAGTGCTGAAAAAAAAATTAGAAGAACACTGTCAAGGATAGAGAAAAGAAAGGTAAGTTTGAGGTCAACTGGCTAGGGCCTTATGTGATGGTTGCTAAATATAGGTCAAGAGCTTATAAACTAGCATATTCAGATGGTGAAGAACTTCCAAAACCTATGAATTCCATGCATCTCAAGCGCTTATATGCTTAAGTATGGCACAAATATCAGATAAGAACTAAATAGTAAAAAAACAAGTAAAACATAGAAAATTTGAGAAAACAGTAAAGAAAAAATAGGTCATCCACGTGTGAAAACCACACAATTGTGGTGTAGTGGGTAGGTCTTTGGGTGAAAATCCAGTTTCTGACGCTCAAGGAGGATTCACATGGTCACAAGTTACTCTTGCATCAAGATGGATAATTCTCACCACTTTCTAGGGTTGGTTCCCTTTGCTAGGTCTAGGAACCCTACCAAATCCATCTTCACTGAGCCATGATCTAGATTATTTTCTCTCATATCTACGTGAAGGATGTGCCTTTGTATATTCCCATCTAACGTTGGGGGCACCTTCACATTCCACTTTCTCGTACATATGCATGTGGCAGTCTACCCTTTGTATATTCCCACATCACGCTAGGGGCATCCACACTTCTTTGTCCTTATACATTGCTTTTAGAACACAACCTTAGAAAATACAAAAACATTCAGAAAAAGATACACAAAAATCTAAACATTTAGAAAATCCCCCCTTAGAATGAAGCCACACCACCTTCATAACATTGTCTTATGAAAACCTTGAAAACAATGTGAATAGTAGTATTCAAAACATATCTTTCTAGATAACCCAAAAACATCAGAAAATATATCAATGATATCCCGCAAAAACAAGGTAATGATTAAATTGTTTTTAGTTGTCAGTTTGTATAGTTTTGGTTGTATATTTGTTTAGTTTTGTTAACCTTTGCTTGTGTGTTTGTTTATTGCATGTCTATTTTTTCATCACATATATCATCCATCATTCATCACATATAACATCATGTAATACATCATATATACAAAAATGCTAAGTTTTACATCATGCATGTATACTAAGCTAATCATCACATATCATATCATCAATGGGGGCAAGAGGGTTGCACATGATCACAAATCTATCCCCCTACATTAATATCATTTAATATCATCCCAAATGCTAGCATCTACAAAAATATCTCATATACAAAACATGTGATATCATATCAAACACCCTCAGGCACTATTTACCACCTAGCACTTATTTTTTCAGCCATGGGGCATTTCTAAATATTTCCAGGTGCTTCTTGTCTTCTATTTTTATCTGAATGTTTTTGTATTGGCCCATTTGTCTTCTCGTTGGGGAATTTTCTTGCCACCTGATGCCCGTTCTCTTTGCCTTGGGGAATTTTTGTGTGCTTTTAGGTGATCTTCTATTTCCTAAATTCTTTTGACCGATTAAAAATTAAAAAAATTTAAAAACCATTCAAAAATCCAAAAACATCATAAAACTTCGAAAATGGACTAGAATTGGTAAAAAGCTCATTTGCAGCTGAAATCTATGTCTCTCACATGGCACTCATCTCGTATCTTGCTAAAATTTTCACACATTTTGAAACAACAACTTTCAAATCACCTAACTCTACAATAATTTACAAAATCTATGTTGTTTGCTTCGTTTGTACTCTGGGGCACTATCAGTTGTTTGGTACTATTTTCATCGTGCATATTGCTTTTCCATTGGGCCCAAGTGTCCTCCATCCTTTACCTTGTATATAAAAATTTCTTGGGGCATCATTTTAAATCCTTGTTGTTTATCAAAACATTTGGGATTGCAATTCGATAACAAAATATTTGTGTAACTGTCTTAAACATTGTTGGTTTGAGTGCGTGTGGTTGTACTTATTTCCTTGTTAAGTGAGTTTGTTTACTTCTCGTATTGCATTACATGTTTGTATGTTGCATGGAGTTTTTGTTTTAACAATGGAAAATTTTTTGTATCTTGGATTTTCATGTCATTTTACGTTTCTGTTGTATGCTTACATTTTAATAAGGACTGATGATGAAGATTTTAAGCAAAATGATGATTGCAAATTGTTTCTGTAAGCACTGGTTGGTGGATAGCTCAATATCCCTTTTCTTGTTGTTTTCTCATCTTCTCTTCACACTTTTCTTTCTTTGGTTCTCTTTTCGATCATCGATCAAGTTCCTCCATCACCCCATCGACACTCAAGAGGTCATACCTTTAGCTAACTAATTTTTCTTCTACCCCTTCAAAAAATTTCATTTGCTTATGGTTGTCTACTTTCTTTCAAGTGACGTAGCTTGCGTCACCCCAAAGAGGGAAAAATGTAGACACTAGTAGTTTGGTAAAAGCACTATTATTCCTAATATTGCACTAACTATTCTCCTTCTTACAAATTTACGATACCCTCGTCAACTTGAATCCTCTAACTCATCATTTACGACATTCGTTTGGTTGTATTTCTCATATAAACCAACTATTGAGGTTAACATAGTCCCTTATTGGCTAAACCATCTTCTCATCCTCTTCTATACCACTTTTAACAACTTCCTAGACTATCAATCCACTTCATTGGATTGATTAGACCTCTCAAAAACCCTAATTCCTCTCTAAACAAGATTGACTAGCCCAGACCTAGTTTAACTAGTCCTAGCTATGATTAACCTCTTCTAAACCTAGTCAAAACTTACTTTGAATCACTAATCAACTGGTTGAATCCCTTTTAGTCCCACATGCACAAAAAGACTCCCATTTGTAAAATTGGAAAACTATAAATAGGACTAGACCCCCCTCTCATTTCTAATAACTCTCCTTCTTCATAACATAAACTATATCATTTTACTTAGGGTTTGGAGCTTATTTAATTTATTTTATTTGAGCTATTGATTTTTCCATTGCACTACACACCAAGCATTGAGTAAATGGGAAGAATCATTGGCCTTGAAGCCATTAATGGTGAGCTCCCATTCTAAAAATCACAAAATGATTGCTTAGAATCCTTACTAGGTTCATTTGTTAAAGCTTTTGTTATCCATATTTTTCCTCATGCCAAATATTAGATCGGCCACAACCCCGCATAAGAGGAACCTGAGAAAACTCATTCAAATCCTATAAATTGGTCACAGAAGAACTCAACCATGGAGTGGCAGAGGCCAAAAGAGACTAAAGGACCTTGTGCAAATGAAATGACTCTGTTGGGCTATTGCCACGTCTTGAATCCATTCTCCAAGTTACAGGCAAACTCCAACTTGCGTCAACCCTCCACTTAGTAAATGGTCAAATAGAGTCAAAAGGTGGACAAGGCAGGCTTCAAAATTGGCTAAGTATAAAAGTGTAAGCGGAGAACACCAAGTGTCAGCATGGCGCATCTCTAAGAATTGGTCCCAGGGTTAAGACCCAAATGAGCGCGAGCTCGCCACGTAGCCTAAAGTCTAAAAGTAAGAGGGACCGTTGAAAAGTCCACAGATCAGTGGAGGCCGACAAGTTTCAACTCGATGCTCCTCCAAAGGCAAATTTTGGGTCAGGTTTTCAAGCAAGCACGGTGCCTCCACGTGTTATATCAAGAGGGGCATATCTTTCGACTCAAGGCTTGAAATATCATGAATTTGATGTCGTTGGAAAGATCTTGGCCTCACCCATGCCATGGAGGTCTGAAACTTTGATTTTGAGGAGGTTAGGTGAAGAAAACTGGAGGAAACATTTTTGAGATTTCAATGCAGGATCTTCTTACCTCAACAACCAGATCAGATTTGATCTGTTTCACCGTTTCCTCTTCCTTCAAGGTGCTAAACCAAGGATTGATGCAGTAAAGAAGGATTTGGGGCATATTTTATCAGAAGTATTAACAGCAGTGGTTGATCTTCAACCCACTTTTCCCACTTCCCTCTCTCTTTCTTCTCTCAGATCAAATCTATAAATACAGGGGCAGGATTCATTGTAAAGGGTTGTTCATTCTTCTTCCCTAGCCCCCTTCTCTCTTTCTTCTCCAGGGTCAAATGAGGAGTTTAAGCCTCCTCCCTTGGATTTGTAATGGACATTTTCTTTCCTCTTTCCCATTAATGGTTTACTGTGTGAACTCTTGGAGCAATAAAAACTTGTTTCATGATGTGTTTTGTCCATCCTTTGCTCATTTTGTTGTCTCTTCTCGCCTCTCACCATTGCAAGGTATACTGTGCATATCTCTGATGTCCATTACAAGTTTTGGGAGTTGTGTTTAAGGGGTTTGAAATGGTGTTCTATGTGAACTTTATCCTTAGTCTGTGATGCATCTGTCCATCCTCTCCATTGCTCACCTCTCTCCATTTCAGGCAGTTGAGATTTTTGATCAGCAATTCCCTTTTCTCAGTGCTATCACCTCTGTAGTGTAGGATTTCTTTATTTTCATGCTCTCTCTCTCCCTCTCTCTCCTTGGTCCCTTGGAATTGTTAGATTAGGAGTAGATAGTCACATTTCCTTCCTTAGAAGTAGTTTAGTGCTAGGATTAGGAAGAGGAACCAGCCTTCTCTGGAGGATCATTCCCATTTGCAAGTCCCACAGCTTGGGGAATGATCCAATGTTATGCAAATCACACCAAATGACCCTGCCTTAGAAAAGTCAGATCCATAACTCATTTGGGGGTGTCTGTGATTTCACACTAACAGCTTACCCAATAGACACACTCTTGTTCTAGGATTACAAACGCTATGTTAAGGTTGTTCATTTACCTACATGGACCTCACCTTGCACACATACACTGGGGAAACCTTTTTTATCCCCTCTCCTAGTCATTGTATTTTATATTCTAATTTGTTAAAAAACATTCAAATATTTACAAAATTTAAAAATACTTATCTTATGTCCATGGCTTGATTGGATGTATTGTCATCAAACTTGCTCAGATAATATTCTATGTTGCACATTGCTTTCCATGTTAGCTTTGATTCATGAGTATCATCTATCCTTTTGATTCCATACATACATGTGTGTTCACATGATGTACTCTTGAGGTGAATGGAGGATACTTAGTAGGTTATCACATGATGCATGATGTTTGACATTGTATCTCTACTAGTCCCACTGAGGCTCTTAGGGAAGTCCATCTTTCCTATTTACGGCTTGGGGAGTAATGGTGGTTCATACAACATGCCTGACTGTATTATTCATTTGTTGCATTTTATATCTACTTTTACTAACATGTGGAAGGGTTCGTGTACTTTAATGGTTGTATGATCGGACACCTTTCACTCTATGAAATAATGAATGCTTATTGTGTTTCGAGTTAAGTTGATATTGATTCATACCGAGCCTTAGGTTCACTCATGTCAATAAGAGAATTGTTATATTGATGTTATGTTGTCAAGTTGTTATCGATTTCAGTTTGAATTGATAGTGGTGCTATTTATAGTTGACTTCGGGGTTTAATTTGGATGGATAATTCTAGGTTTTGCTTAAACTTCTTGTCACGGGTATGGCAGACCCATCTCCACCTTTCAGGATGATTATTTCAATTAAGATAAGCATATTAGCGATGGATTATTCATAAGTACCTGTTACCTGTTTTAACTTATAAAAATTCTCGATTAGATCTTACGACCTTGTTAGAAGATGATTTGGACAAATATAATTAATTATATCTTGATTGTATGAGCTCACCTGTGAAGTCCTAATCCTAAACACCCCAAAGAGTACTTGAATAGATTGACACCTTTTCAAATGTGGCTCAAGTTCTATTGATCTATTTTAAAAGGAGTGATGTGGAGTAGAATACTTAGTCACTTTTTTTGTTGTCATTTGATTTTATTGATAAACTCATAAATTTTGATTATAACGTGACTGTTTGGTTAAGATATGATTCTCCGTTGGATGATATAATTAATTGTATTATATCTCATTACAGGATGCTTAGTTAATACTAGTTAATATATGTTATAGCGTATATAACTTATAAATATGTGGAATGAACTCCTACCTAGATAAGGTAGTGATGGATTGGTATACGATAGATTGTTTAATGAAGTTGTGTTCTATGAACTTCAACTAGACTGTAATATTAATATTTGGACTTTGGAACTACCTTAATTTAGTGTGATTTGATTGGATTAGAATAATGGGACTGATGTTATATAAGTATGGGCTATATGATTGTATTGTTATTATTCTAGTATTTGTACTTCATGATTTATTTGATCAAATTATACTTAAAGGGTTTACTTATGTTGATCTCAAGTAAATACTTGTCTGGAACTACTTGTATTATTGTTAGCTTATCTTTCCTAGATGTTTTATTTATGATGTCCTTGTTGCATGATCAAAAGAGTTGTGTGTTTTATTTTGAACCTTAGAATAATTTCATTTAAAATCAGTGTCTCTTTTATGAAATTATTAATTAGAGCATGTTGTTATGGAAGATTTAGCCCCCAACATGCTCAATTTGTATGAATTGACATATGCTAACAATCCTGCAAATGGATTTCGTGAAAGATAAAAGAAGGAAGACATTTAAAAAGTTGCATTTGTACCATTAATTGAATAAAGTTGATTTGATTAAATATTGTTGTATTCATTGTATTTATCTACAATATTTGTACTTCTGTTGAGGAAACAAGAAAGGGCTATGGCCATTTATTGTAATTGTTTGGAAAAGAAGTTGTGGAATTCATTGTTTGATCATGACTTCGATATTGATTTTTGAATGAAATAAAGTTGGTTTATGTTATTATATTATTTAAAAAGAAGTAATTGGTTGAAAATTATTGAATTTAGTTGTGATCTCATTTGATGGTTATTTCATTAGTTGTAATTAGTTACATTAAATGTAAAATGTCAACTAATGAAGTACTATATGCCCTATATGATTGAATACTATAATGAAATAATTGAAGAATGAATAATTATCTAAGAAGTTATATATAATGACAAGCTGATTGAGTTTGTTAAGATGGTGTATATTTACTTGAGTGAAAATAAATTGTACTTGGATGGTGTATATTGAATTATTGTTGTTGATTCCTTGATTCTATATGACTATTTAATTAATAAAACAGTTGTGATAACTTTATTTTTAGTGATTATAATGAAGTTTTGTATAAGGGGATGTCTATGGGATATAACTAAATCATAAGGAAAGGGAAAATTAATGGTATATGGATTTCATGCTTTTGATTGGTGTGTGTGGGTTGTATTTGATAGTATATGTTTACTTGTTATAGTATTAGAACATACCTAGACACAATAGTTATGAAAAACAAAACTATTCCTAAGGGATTTTGTGTGTAAATGATAATGTATGAATGTTGATATACATTGAATACAACTAAAATAAGAACACAACTTATCTGTTTAAAGGAAAATGTATGCTTAAATGATTAAGCATAATGCATAACTAAGTTTGTAATTTACTCTTAAGTGAATAAAACATTACAATCCTTACATAAAGGAATATTTGTTTCCGAACCTAGTTAATCCTTAGGCACAACACCTAACGATGGGAATAATAAAGGGTGGATTAAAATGTTGTGAATTAAATGAACTGATGAGCTTGTTGAGATATGATGTTTCGCTTAGTCAAAACTCAACGAACTGTCGCAGCATAGTCGTTGCTGCATAATTACCCATTTAATGACGCGAGTCATTAATTGGATACTGTGGAGCAGAAACTATGATTCAGATTATCCACCTAGCTCTATTAAGCATATGCTATCATAAATCTATGGATCCTTCCACATTGTAATACACTAATGAGTGTTAGCAGTATGGCCTAGTGTCTATGTCATCTTATGATGAAAATACGAGTAATGAAGTGGATCCGAAGCGATGCAAGTTGATTCACATGCACTTGATTTCCTATAGTCATCTTAAGAAGATTATCAATACTAGTCTATGTGACCTAGCCCTACTTAGTATCTAACACGGACATGGAAGTGATTGACGTAAGTCAAGGTAGCCTAAATCTAGATAATAATTTCGAGTGTGGTCAAAGACATATTCCTTTCGACAAGTATGCCATCTAGGAATAAAATCATGGCATACATGTCTTAAAACTTTAACCAAAGTATCACAAGTTGTTGATTGCATTGTCTTGATTTCACCTAGACTAAAGATGTGTGATATCATATGGGTATCTGTAATAGATACCCAGATAGGCTCTTTAGATATTTACACTTGATTGACCCTTAATGGAATAAGGGAACCAAAAGTATACTTAATATAAACTTTGATACAAATAACATGAGAGATCAGTTTAATACCGACATGACAACTACATATGGCTTACTGTTGTGTGATGGATTAGCTAAATGAATGTTTGTTTAAATTATGTAAATTTAGAACAGTGAACATTATGATATATATATATATAATATATATATATATAATACACTCTATCTATAGCTAATTTATGTTACCAAATATTCATTCACCCTTGTTATTGAAGTCTTAAAATGAGGATGTTACAAACTCATGTGCTTTATATTTATATAATGCCTTTAAGTATGTCATTATATGCATGATTTCTAAGTAAAAAAACTAGACATTAACAACACCTGTTTTGCCTTTACATTGCTTTATAATATTGTTCTAAGGAGAAGACACACAAAGAATACATGCGCATGGGAACAAGGTGCATTTGAAGGCACAAATAATAGGAAAGGAAACACGTGCCAGAACAGTTTGGTTCAGGACTTAGCCATTTTTATGGATACATGCTATTTTTGGAGATAGCGTGCAGAGCACACATTGGGATGGAGACTTGCACGACACACAAATGGTATTTTGGGAACGAGCAGCTGATAAGTGCCATGCATGGTTGTAGTTAATAATAGGATTACTTCTTCCAGTTAACTATAGGACATCTATTATTAGCGCACTTGCATGTGTGCATGTTATTGTAAAGGCGCATGGCTATTATCAACATGCGACCTATTTTGAGAAGTGTGTAAGCAGTGAAGGGAAAGTCCCCACCTCTATAAATATGTATTGAACTATGTAGTTTAGTGTGTGTGAATTATTGTAGAGTTATGTTGTTGGATCTGATATGCATTGACTTATGGTGATACTTTATAATGTAAGAAGCTTATGTGTTTTACAGTGTTTAATGTAATGAATGATATTGGCTGGATAATGGTGTTAGACATAACTGAAACTGGTTCATGTATGGTTAATCTTATTACAGTTATTGTTTAATTCATGATTCTCTAAGATCTAGATCTAGATTATGCACTGTGGAATGTTTATGTTTATTTATGGATCTGAATATGTCTTATCTTCATCACACTAACATCCTACACAAGCAACTCTAAAGAGGGGCCTAGTACCTTTGCACGCTTCGGGTGAGTGCTCAGCTCAGCTGGGTGATGTGTCAGCGTTCCTGGGTTATTCACAGTAGATTCTAGGCTGCATCATTGGTTCCATTGCTAGGACCTCTTTTTCAGTTGTTTTCAGGATGTTTCATGATGAAGACGTATCGGTTGACCTTAGCAAGTGTTGAGGAGTGGATAAAAGATCTAGAAGAAGAGTACACTTAGAGGTTCAACACTGGATCTGAGTTTGACACACACACGTGGGTGGAGCAGAATTTGTATGACTGTTTGTATGAGAGCTTCTTTGTTATCTTTCCGGTAGAGCTGTACGAGTGGCTTGGTTGCTTATGTGTCTAAAAGGAATTGGAGGTATCACACACTTGTTTAGACACAGGAATAATTTTAGGCCCTCTATGATGCTGATCTGATTTGGATGCATGTTGTGGATACTTGGTTCCATGGTGTTTTGAATAGCTATATTTTGGAGTACTCAATTTCCACTTATTCTTTCCCGGAGGTAGCTGAGTTCCAGTTTTTACGTTATCCTAGGGGAACTTATTTGCAAGGCATTCCACTGGCGATCAAAATCTTGATGGTAACCCTGAACTTGGAAGAAAATTTGATGGCTAGCTAAACCCTACCATGTGCGGGGGTAGGAGCAGGTTTGGTGAAGGATGGAAGACCTAGAGGCAGAAGAGGAAAAGAGAAGAAAGGCAACTTAAGTACAATGAGGCATGTGAGAGGGAGATAGAGAAGCAACATGATATTACAGAGTGGATGGCATTGAGGAGAGAGATGGCTCGTGAAGGATTTGGAGCTCATGTAGAAGGCATGGAGCCAGAGCATCTAGAACTCCCCCATTTGGGAAAGCATGATAGGGAACCCTCCTTGGCCTCATATGGGAGTGTGCCAGTAGAGACGACATGGGCCATGCGGGTGCACATCTGAATCTACCTAGCAACCTAGCCCTTGTGCTTGGTTTTCTAGTATCTAGTACAACCAGTAGTCAGCAAGCTAGTTTGGGGAGTAGTAGAAAAGGAGTAAATCAAGTAGAAAGTGCATCTATGGCCAGGAAAATGTCTTCTTTGTTATTTGGAGGTACCTTTTCAGGTGCATCATCAACACAGAACTCAAGCACACAGAATTTTGGACTCACTTCTGGGAGTAGTACCACCTCACAGACTGTAGGAGTTCAGTTTAGTACCACTGTTGGGACATAGGGCAGTACATCCACTGGTCCACTTCCGGCTACAGGAGGAGGATCAGGGGGCATAGGTGGCTCTAGTTCTGGTGGATCTAGTGGTTCTGGAGGCAGAGGTAACACAGGAGGTTCTGGATCAGGTGGGCATGGTCCTCATCAACCCCAGAATATTTACATGGAGATGTCTCTTCATCTTCCAGAGTATAGGGGCATAGAAGATGTTGCTGAACACGTGCACATGTGTGAGATACTATGGCACGTAAAAGGAATCATGGCTTCTGAGCGCAAGGCAAGTTAGTTTGTCAACTACGTTGTAGGGACATGCTCACAGTTGGTACAGGAAGTTTGACCCTGATCAGACTTGCATAGATTATGCAACATTAAAGGATGTTTTCCTTAAGGAGTTTTATATCCCTGAGTTCGAGTAGAAGAGTATAAGATTGCACTCAAGGATATTAAGCAGGGCACTACTGAGAGTGTTTGGGAATATGATGCTCATTTCAAAACACTTTTGTCTAAACTTTCATATGATATTCATGCAAGCCAGCATGCACAGTGGTTTGTTGGGGGCTTGATCACACCTTTTAGAAGGGCATTGTCACATAAGACATATATGGACCTACACAAAGCACTTGAAGCTAACTTTGCACGCTGAGGCAGTCAGAAGTATAGACACTGGAGTGAGCCCATTCCTGGAAGCATAGATTATAGCTATGGAAAAGTAGTTGGAGAAACTATCAGCCAATTCAGCTCATGAGACACGCACTGGATTTGGTGTACAGATTGTGAAGTGGAAGGGCACACTAAAGATAGTTTTCCTCATAGGTCAGTACGTTCATTGTTGCTAGACTATGAGATATGTCATTTGGACCATGATGCAAGCCACTGCCCATTATTACAACACGTGATAAGAAATAATGTATCTTGCTATTGTAATATTTTAGGTCCACAACTCACAATACAGAAGACTGCAGGTTGATTGGTCAGATCCATGATGCCATAGATATTGGTGTGTGATAGACAGGAGTATCAGATAACTCTAAAGGTAAAAATGAGCACCATGACCATGATCACACTCAAGGTGCTATGATCAGAACGAAGGGCATTTTGAAGGAGGTCATGGCAGAGGTCAAGGATACCATGGTGGATTCGGGGGATGAGGCCGTGGTGGTGGATGAGGTGAGTTTCCTCACAGAACATGTTTTACATGCGGATCTCCTGACCACTACAGGCGCAAATGTCCTCAGAATATTACTTGTTCTTTTTGTGGGAAGAATCACAACTATGAGGAATGCCCAGACTTATATGAGCATCTTAGCAAGCAACATAAACATGAGAACAAGGGTGCAGGGATGGTTAGAATACAACACGCCATAGAGAATCAGTGGATGCCAAAGTTGGCACCAGAACCTGAGGTATTACCTGTGAAGATTACTACACGTGTTGAAGTTGCACATGCCAGAGAGACGTTACAGCAGAAGCCTACCATCACTAAGGAGGAGGTTTTACATGTAAGGTACCCAGATCCTACACATCAGAAGGAGGTTTATCAGGAAACCATGGAGGTACTCAGAAATCTTCAGGGTGAAATACAATGTTTAAAGGAACAGTCAAGGAAGTTGGAACAAAAGAAGGCAGCAGAGACAGTCCAATCAGATATTGATGATTTGAAAGAGGTATGCAAGATGTTGCACCAGGAGAATATCATTCCATTACTAGGGAATTGGCTAAAGGGAAACACTCCATGCACAAGTATTGAGAATGGATGGCAGATCCTACATGTTAATCTTCCCCCTCATAGCTTGGATTATGACAAGGAGATCACTCTGAATGTTGTTGTGGATGGATGGATTTTGAGCAATATATTGATTGACACAGGCACGGAAGTGAATGTGCTTACTTTAGATGCATGGGTACAGATGGGTAGACCTCCATTACAACCATCCTCTAATGTATTGTTTATGGCTAATCGAACTAAGGCCACTCCAATCAGAGTTTTAAAGGATGCATCCATTACTATACAAGGGGCCAAGTTCACTGGGGACTTTGAGGTTTTAGCACTTGCAGAAGCAGACAACTTCCCAGCTCTACTTGGGTGCCCTTGGTGTTATGCAAATAATGTTGATCTATGGTTCAACAAGGGGTATATAAGTTTTGAGAACAAGGAAGAAAGAGTTATTATCCCTTTGACAGATGGGAAATCTGCACCTTATGTTGAACCATTGAGTGAGGAAGACCTGAACATAATTTATGTACGCACCATTCAGGATCTGGAAGTACTCGAGCCATCTAAGGAAGGAATCCTCCAGTGGGAAGATGCACAGTCTATTAGTGATACTACAAGTATTGCTTGTGACAATTGGGCACATGACACCTATGAGATGGTTGGGCATGAAGTAAGAAGCACATTTGCATAGAGGAGAAACCTCGTTGTATTAGGAGGATAGGTAACAACTCTGTACCCCGGTATACTGGAGAAGGAGATCCTACGGTATTCCTACACACCATGGAGGAGAAGTGGAAAAATCAAGTTGAAAGAAGAAATATGTTAGTGTATACCCTACATGGGACAACAGCGCGCTGGTGGATGGTTCACAAGGATAATCTCATAGAATGGAATGAAGTCAAAATTGCTCTAACAACTTGGTTCTTCAGGAGAAATGCGCCTACTCAAATCTGCATATATAATGGTAATCAACCTATTTAACACCACATTCAGTAGTGTGAGAGACTCTAGACAAAGAGGGACAGGAAGCTTTACCACCTTCACTATGGGTGCACAAAATTTATTCCACTTTGCAAGGTTGCACATGCGCTTGGTATGTTTATGCGGAACTACATAGGGAGACTAGAAATTGGCAAGACTTAATTGCAGGAATGACCCAGAATTTTGAGTACTTCTCTACTAAACCTCTGGTAAGAGAGGCATTATGGGTTATGGAGCACTTAACTATGGGAGACAGTGCAAAGGCTGAAGAACTCATTCAGGAGTTATTTGGTGAGGAAGAACAAGGAGCATGTTTTGATGAAGTAGATGATACAGATGTCGATCTATTTACGTGCACTTTCTTTGAGAAGGAGAAAGGAAATATGGTCTACATAGTGGATGATGAAGAAGTAGAAGATTTGGACATAGCTCATTCAACAGGTATGCACAAGTGTTAGATAGTGTGGATAAAAATGTGTGCACCTATCATGAACCTATGAAGACCAAGAAAGTGAACATTGGCACAGATGCTGAACCTAAGGAGGCCATAATTGGAGATTATTGGTCTGATTCTGAAGTAGCAAAGATAATTGAGTTACTACGTGATTTCTAGACTTATTCCCTAGGGGATACCATGAGTTAAAGGGGGTACATGAGTCATTAGGTGAGATGAAGATTAAGCTAAAGGAAGGAGCATGCCCGGTCAGGAAGAGACCTTACAGGATGAACCCGAACCTGTGCATAAAAGTTAAAGAAGAAATTGACAAAATGCTGAAATCTGGCATCATTAAGCCCCTAGAAGAATCAGAGTGGGTTAGCCCCATGGTAATTAGTATAAAGAAATATGGTCAGATTAGGATTTGTGTGGATTACAGGGAGTTGAATGTTGCATGTGTGATTGATCCTTTTCCTACACCTTTCACCAAGGAAATATTAGAAGGCATTGCAGGGCATGAAGTTTACTCTTTTACAGATGGATTCTCTGGGTATCATCAGGTTAGAATTACACAGGAAGATCAAGAGAAAATGACTTTCACCACTGAATGGGGAAGTTTTGCATATACAGTGATGCCCTTTGGTTTGAAAAATGCACCTGCTGTATTTTCGTGCATAGTTGTTCAAGCATTCCAGGATTTTATTCACAAATTCTTGCAGGTTTACTTGGATGATTGGATGGTGTATGGGCTTGTTAAGGATCATTGTGACAATTTGCACCTAATGTTTGAAAGATGTAGATAGTTAAGCATCTCATTAAACATCAAGAAGTGTGTGTTTGCTACACCTTTTGGAACTCTGTTGGGGCACATCATCTGCAAGGAAGGTTTGTTAGTAGATCTAGCTAAGGTTGCAGTTATTGTGGGCCTGGAGGAGCCTACCAGTCAGAGTGAGGTGCATGGATTCTTGGGCCACACAGGGTATTACAGAAAATTTATCAAAGGATATGCAAATATTTTCGCACCCCTAGAAGAGTTACTAAAAGGAAAAGGGACATTCTATTGGGGAGAACTGCAACAACGCACATTTGAGGCATTGAAGGAGAGACTTACTACAACACCTATTCTGTGTTTTCCCTCATGGAACCAACCATTTCACATACATGTGGATGCCTCTTGCACAACCATTGGCACGGTGTTAGCTCAGCCTGGAGAAGGTATTATAGATCATCCTATCTGTTTTGCTAGTAGAAAGTTGACTCCTGCAGAACAAATTATACAACTACAGAGCGCGAGGCCTTGTTCAATGATCTACACGCTGCATAAATTTAGACAGTATTTGCTAGCAACACCCTTTGTATTTTATACTGATCACATGGAATTAAAATACTTGGTAAATAAGCCCATTTTACAGGGGTGCATATGTCGATGGGTGCTCTTATTCCAAGAATTTGACTTTACAGTCATGGTAAAACTAGGTAAAAGTAATTCTGGCCCAGACCACTTATCAAGAATTCAATCAGGAGAGGACATGCAGACAATTGAAGATACCATGTCAGATGCACAGTTATATAGGTTACATCACGTGCCTTTAGAATTGGAGGATATTGTTGTCTTTTTATGCACATGGTATGACACCAAAAGGAATGAAAGCCTTAGAGAAGAAACAACTTGTAATTCACGTGCCACACCCTTCATGTTGATCAGTGGTGACTTATACAAACTAGGCCAAGATGAAGTATTGTGCCGTGTGTACTGGAACATGAGCACATAGATATCATGGAAGAGGCTCATGGTGGTATTGCATAGGTGGGCACTATGCAGGTGATGCCACCATGCACATAAGATTCTACTTGTTGGATTATGGTGGGAGACCCTGTACAAAGATTGTAAAGAGTATTGTAAGGCATGTGATCACTGTCAGTGCCTTGGAAAACCTGGGCAAAGAGATGAAATGCCTTTGAGGCCTATTGCTAGTGCAGAGCCATTTGAGAAATGGGCTATAGACTTTGTGGGTCCTATTTCCCCAGCCACGCGTAGAACTGGATCACGTTATATCATCACTTGCACAGATTATCTTACAAGGTGGGAAGAAGCAACACCTACAAAGGATTATACAACAGCTACAACAACAGGTTCTTATGGGAAAATATTCTCACTAGGTATGGATGTCCACTGAGCTTGACAAGTGATAGGGGCACACACTTCTTGAATGAGACAATCAGGATATTGTTGGATGAGTTTATGGTTGCACACCACAAGACTACACCTTATCACCCTCAAGAAAATGGGACTGCTGAGGCTTTCAACAAGATATTGAGCTAGACCTTGACAAAAAATTGTGATGTTGGAAGGAAATATTGGGATGATAAAGTTTCTTCTGTACTTTGGGCATATAGAACAACCTACAAAAGGTTGAATAAGGCCACACCCTTTCAGTTGGTGTTTGGCACAGAAGCAGTTCTTCCAATGGAATTCATGTTACCATCATTACGTATTGCACACGTTAGAGGTCTAGCTGATGAACATGCATTAGAAGAAATAATTGACAAGTTAATACAGTTGGATGAGAGGTGCGCCATAGCACGTTGGAGTCAGAAGTAGGAAAAGGCCAGGCAGAAGGCATGACATGACAGACACATCAGGGACAAGAAGCTTGAGGTTGGACAGATGGTACTTCCTTTATGATTCCAAGTTTTTGTGCCATCCAGGAAAACTTAAGGTGCATTGGTTGGGACCATATGTTATCACTCACATCCTTGAATCAGGCACTTGTTAGTTAGAGGTGCTTGATGGAATACAGTTACCTAGTTACTTCAACGGGAGTAGGTTGAAGCCCTACTATAAATAAGTCTTCTTGGTGTTTGTAATAAGGTAGTATTGCCATTTAGTATAGATTTCCCTTTCTGTATTTCTTTTAATGTATTTCCTTCTTCGTCGCTATGCTTTGTCAATTTAGTTTTGTGTTTTGTGTAATAAGCGTGTTTGCGTGCTGGAAGCTAATTACAATCTGAAAGTATTTTTATGCGCAGAGGACTGCACATACCATTGGTGTGGGGTGGTTGTTATTTGTTATTCAAAAATGGGTACACATGAGAACAAACTATTATATGTGTTATTCAAGTATGGAAAGGAGCTGTTAGAAAGGAAATTGCTTCTAAAGAAGACCATAGATAGAAATAAATGAATGAACAGTATAATGTGAGGTAAGTAACGGCCATGGAAACTACTAGAGGAGGTGCAGTGGTGAGGTACTTCGGTGCATGGAAGCACAGAAGAGAATTCTATAGCCAGAAGGTAGGAAGGCACGCTAGAAGGTTATAGCTGGGGCATGAAGGTGTACCACATGGAAATTGGGAAAATGGTCAATTAATGAGAGGATTGGTGGTAGGTGAAGGAGTAATAAATGCACTAAATTTTTGAAAATCTATATAAGGACGTGATGTGGGTTCATTTTTACCTTTGCGATCACAAGTATTCAAGTGAGCTAAGTGTGACCAAGCCAAGTGAAATGTGTTGAGGTGTGAAGATCTACAAAACCAGACATGGAGAGCAGATTTGTGTGTAGAAGTGGCTTACGTCCCCATTGGTGAAGGGTTTGAGTGCAACAGAAGCATTGAGAAGGATTAGGGCACGTGGTTTCGAGCTAGGGAACAGTGGTTTCAAGCTAGGGTTTGAGATTACTCGACACAGAAGATAAAAGGTGGGATTTTTATAATGGCACCGAAGAAAGCACCTACAACAGGTACGAAGGGGAAGAAAAAGGTGGAAGTTGAGGTCGAAGTTGCTCCTGAGAGTAATTTTTTAGAGATGCAGTATCCAGAAGGAGTGATAGTCAGATGGGATTGGGATTCCCACATTCACAGATGTAAAGTAAGTGATTACAACCACCACACCACCGACAACAGGGGAGAATTGGATGCATTGTTGAACAAGAAGACCAACAAGCACATGGTGGACGATATGCCAGTATATGATGATGTTGGGGAGAAGTTTCTTAAGAAGGTAGGGGTTTATCAAATATATGAACTCCCATATTTTGGAAAACCAGAAGCTTTATACCAATGGCTTATGAGCAGAGTTCCATGAGGACTTCTTCTATTTTGCTGGATGGAGGGTAAGGATCACAACAACCCTGATTGCTACATTGACAGGACTAAAGGGCACATGGACAGATATTATGAGTGATCTGACTGATAAGGAAACTATTATAGCCACCAAGGAAGGAGTTAGGATACTCCAAGGGTCCGTGCAGAATGGACATAGACAAATTAAAGAAGTATCATGTAGTGCAGGCAGCCGCGCATCTGCTCACTAAGTTGAATGATCAAGAGAGATGGTCACAGGTAAATACCATGTGGCTACACATTGCGAAGAAAATGTCAGAGGGAGAAATCTACAACTTGGCTGGCTACATTATAGAAACTATTACTGAGGAAGTGCACACAGTGAGAAGATAAGTTTTGGCTATTCTATTATCTCTTGTCTTTGTAGAAATTGGAGTGCCCGATGGGCCAAAGAACAAAATTTGGGAATACCCCATAGAGAAGAAGTCCCTCGCAGAGAGGTTCGAGAAATACTTATGTGAAGGAACAATGAGTGGCCCATTCAAGCAAAGGGAAGAACTATGGTATGACTGACTTCATGCGGTGTTTGAGGAGGAATGGCGCATTCCAAAGGAGTTACCCTCGGTAGTGGGCAAGGAAGTATAGTTCGCAGTGTATCAACATTTCTGCATCACATGGTTTGCAATGAAGGATGGGACATGGATTCCATGGTGTAAACTTCCCTATGCCTTCACAGTGCACGCTACTTCTAGGCCTCAGTTCATAGGTTTATAATGTGCATGTTGCTTGAACTTCAACGCAGACAAGGTAGATTGTGACTACCATACTCTCAAAAAAACATATGTTTATCCAGGTCGGTCTGCCTACATTGAGAGGCTCATTTCAGATGTTATAAATATAAATCCAGTAAGTTTGGCTATTGGGGATAGTGGAGCCACGCTCATCTATCTTCAGCTCAAGCCTAGGCTGGAGAATAACAAGTATGTGGAGAATGAGTTCATGCTACTAGGGCCGACCTAAGGGAAAACACACAGTTGAGAATGTGGCAGCTCCAAAGCCTACCATGACCATAGAGATAGACGAGGAAGAAGAACATGAGGATAGTGGAGGCTTGGACCATAGAGGCTAGAGGCAGCCCATAGATAGAGTGGAGAGTGAGCACACAGATACTCCACCACAGGTGCAAGAAGGAGAAGAGGATTTGGACGTGGATGCAGTCCTGAAGAGCACCAGTTTAAGAGGGTATTCAGAAGAACCAGGACCCAAGGCACAGGAACATCATAGCCTGTACGAAGATCACCTCAACTCTCCCCTCAGAAAGAAGCACCTGAGAAGAAGAGAAGAAGAAAGTTGAAGCTTAGTGAGGAGGCAGAGGAGTCTGAAGAGAGTGCGCCTGGAACCCAGTTCAACCAAAAGATGTGGAGGAGCCCCGAGATGAAGAAATGAGAGATGAAGAAGAAGGGGTGAAAGAAGTAGAAGAAACTATGTGCGAGAATCCAATCCAGCCTAGTTACAACTCAAATAGGAGAAGGGCCAAATCCAAACCTTGGTGCTCAGGTTCCTAAGGGGCCAAGAACAAGGAGAAGTGAAGAATATGTTGTGCCAAGTATGGGCTATGCTGAGGACACAAGAAAAATCATCCACGCCCAGGTTTCAGAGCATAGTGGACCTTAAGGAATTATATGGATGGGAGCTGATGGATCTAGATATGGCCACTACACGTGTAAAGGAAACAACTATCCTGGTCCATGCATAGACCCATATGGATGAACCAGATTTTGATGTATGTAAGGAGTCATGTGTCTCAAGAAGAGTAAAGAAGGCACCACAGAGTAGGCACATGACCATAAAGCCCACTCTTATGTCTGATGAGTAGGTCAGTAATGCCTTAGTCAAGGTATCTGCTGAGGTGGCATGGAGAAATATTGATAAGGCCACCACCATTAGAGCATTGATGGAGGATAACAAAGATAAAACTACAGAAATAGAGTGGTTAAAGGTAGAGAAGGAATGAGAACATGCAAAGAATGAGGCCTTTATTAGCATGGTGAAGGAGATTGGTGATTACATTCTGAAGGCAAGGCCTCATCTTGAACCAAAGGTACCTGAAAAAGTTTCCTTCTGCTATGCATTATGTGCACACTTTGGTTGATTTGGTGCTAGAAGATGGACCACTTAGAATGCCCACACCAAAAGATGTTGAACAAGAAGTAGAGAGAGCAAGGGCCTCTATGATCAGAAAAATTTCAACGTATGAGGCATTGCTCTAGAATTTAAAGGATGAGCTAAAGAAAGAAGACCAAGCTCTAAACTTGTGTGCAACACCAGAGGCAGTGATAAGGACCAGAACTCTAGTTGAAGATAATGAAGTTTGGCAGCAATGAAAGATGAGACTTTAGGGCACGCAAAAATATTGACACTAGTAAAACAAAAGCGTGAAGCCCTTGCAACAGCCCAAGATCCACATAAGGAGAGGATAGATGAGCTTGGGAAGCTCATAGCACAGAAGATGGATCTCATGGAAGGAATGATGTCAGGTATGGCCAATGTTGTTTGGGTACTATAGAATGAGAAAGAAAAGATTACTCAAGATGAACTAGATGTCCATAGCCACAAATATTCCAGAAAAGACAAGGACCGTGCTAGATGACTGGAAACACATGGAGGTAGAAATCAAACTTGAATATCCAAGAGCTAATCCTCCTAGTTGAAGAAGAGGGATGTTACAGAGTGAAGATTCATTCTTTTGTTCAGTGATTCTTTAATTCTTTTAATTTTTATTCTTTATTGTTGGAGACACAAAAGGAATTCCCATTTACTGGGAGATGACAATGTACTTTAGTGTGGGGTAATGTTGAGTAGACATAATATTGTTCTAAGGAGAAGACACACAAAGAATACGCGTGGGAACAAGGTGCATTTGAAGGCGTGGAATGATAGGAAAGGAAACACATGTGCACTAGAATAGTTTGGTTTGGACTTAGCCAGTTTTTATGGATACATGATATTTTTGGAGATAGCGTGCGGAGCACACATCATGATGGAGACTTGCGTGACACGCAAATGGTATTTTGGGAACGAGTGGCTGATAAGCACCATGCATGGTTGTAGTTAATAATAGGATTACTTCTTCTAGTTAACTATAGGACATCTATTATTAGCGCACTTGCATGTGTGCATGTTATTGTAAAGGTGCATGGCTATTATCAACATGTGACCTATTTTGAGAAGTGCGTAAGTGGTGAAGGGAAAGTCCCCACCTCTATAAATATGTATTGAACTATGTAGTTTAGTGTGTGTGAGTTATTGTAGAGTTATGCTGTTGGATATGATGCGGCGCATGACTTATGGTGATACTTTATAATGTAAGAAGCTTATGTGTTTTACAGTGTTTAATGTAATGAATGATATTGGATGGATAATGGTGTTAGACATAACTGAAACTGGTTCATGTATGGTTAATCTTATTATAGTTATTGTTTAATTCATGATTCTCTAAGATCTAGATCTGGATTATGCATTGTGGAATGTTTATGTTTATTTATGGATCTGAATATGTCTTATCTTCATCACACTAACATCCTGCACAAGAAAATCTAAGGATGTGGGCCTAGTACCGGGTTTTTTTTTAGGTTCAGATGCGATAGTGAAACCCTACAAGAAAGTGGATGTGAAAAAGAGTGAAAAGAAATATACACCTTCATACCATGAAAAGATCATATATAGAGTTGTTTCCAGGACACTAACACCCAACTCAGACATTAGCAATTGTGCGCTCCTTTCCATATCTAGATGGTATTTTCCAAAGTAGTTTCAGATTATAGTTCTCCAAACGAAGCTTACTCAGTTTAGATTTAACCTATTACAGTTAGTTTCCATCGCAGAATTAGTCTAGATCTCTGAATACAAGCTAAGTCACCCTTATCTTACTATTGCTCACACTTATTTGTTTCTTGCATGATAGATCTTTATTGTTACTATTATATTCATTTGATCTCATCCCTCTGATAAATATTTAAATTTCATTAGATTATTTGGTGAACCCCTTCCATGATCATGCACCAGATCCCTTTCCTGTCTTCTTCCTCTTATGAGGTTATGGATAATTATTCCTCTTTCATCCCCACTTGTGTTTATTCCCAAGAGGCCATCCAAGATGAGTATATCCCTATCATTACTCAACATCCACCTCACCTCATGGCTAGCCATGTAGACCCCACTATCAATGTCGTCACCACTCGTCATAACAAGTAACCTTTATAGCTTCCTACTTCTCTTTCTCCTCCACTTAGTGCACCACTTCTTCAACCTGCCACTTCATCTAAAGAGTATGATATTATTGAGAAATTAAAGAATACCCCTACTAACATATCTCTCTTTGATATCTTGTGTAAGGCCCTTGATTTTTTCAACTCTCGAAACCACATTGTGAGCTATTCAAATACAAAGTGATGACCCTCTTGTTTCCTTTTCCAATCTCATGTAATATTATAAAGACATTAGAAAATCTATTACATTTATTGATGAGGATATCCCACATGAGTCATATACTAATTATCCTCCTCTCCTTATCATGGCATATATGCAAGGTTTCAAAATTAAGTGTGTACTCATTGATAATGGTTCTTTATTGAATCTTTTCCCTCTATCCTTACTATCCCAACTCAATATTCCTCATAGTACAATTGAACCGTCCACACTCTTTGTCTATGGCTATGACACTACCACTCATGAATGCGTAGGTACTATTCAATTAGAATTACAAGTAGGAACTCACAATATCATTACTCATTTCTATGTCATAGATGCCCCGTTGAAATTTAATGTCCTCTTTGGTTGACCTTGGATCCATGACATGCAAGCTATTCTTTCTATAGTCCATCGTTGTGTCAAGTTTATATTTGATGGATGTGAACATATTGTTATTGTTGATCCTGAACCATTCAAATATTATCGCATGGATTCTTCCACCTCCATGGTTATTCCCCCAACACAAGCAATCCCGTCACATTTTCTTGATACACATGGTATTGGGGAACCCTACAATTCCAATCATATATCACCACCTCCCATCACTTCCTCCATTCAAAATCACACTACCGATATCATCTCTCTTGTCATATCCTCACATACACCTTCCACATCTATTACCAAACCCCTAGAGCATTTTGAACAATACTTCCATGTTGAGACTGACAATCTTGATTATGATGTTGTTGACACTATTGATCTTACTAATGAAACTCTTCGTACTTTGGATTTCACCCCTATGGAATTTGATGAATCTTTGTTTCATCACCAATATGTTTCTAATGTTCCTGGTGAACATCAAGTCAAATCTACCATGACACAGGCTACTACCACCGCTATGGTTCCTTATCATAATATCGTGCACACCCTTGAACCTATTCCACCTCCTGCAATTACTCCTATTCTTACTAATCATGGTCCTATTTCTATTTTTGGTTATTCTCCAATGCCACTTACCCCTTTTGCTCGATTTACTTTCACATTATACATTAATCAAGAGTATTGGCAACATCTACCTTATGATCCTAATTGCTCTGAAAACATATTTACATATGAGTATCTAATCCACTCAGGCCTCTCCTACTGACATCATAACCTTACTCAAACCACATAATGAATATCAAGGCTATATTTTTCTCCTAACATATTATAGTACAAGGATTTTTTACATGCATTTTTTGGTTGTGCTTGATCTCCCAACCTTTTCCACTTATACTTGGGAAATCTTGGCTAGATTACATTGGTGGTACTATTGACATACATAACACTATCCTCACTTATCATGTGGCTTCCAAGGTAATCACTATTTGTAATGAATAATTCCTTGATTACACACCTAATTTTTCATGAAGGAATATATATAAGCGCTCTGGTACACCTTGTACTGATGAAGAATATGTCATGGGCATGTATAAATTACGTCTTATGGGATTCTTCAAAGATAATCCAAAATATTTTTCATACTATGCATCTAATACAACTCCTTTTGACTATATTTCAGTTTTAGATGATTCTCTTGATGATATCATTTAGATCACCATGGCATTCACACTTAGGGGCACACTCCTCCCCCCTCGCTTGTTGATGACGTACTCTTGTTCTAGGTTCATATGTGACTATTGAGGGCACACTTACGTACATGGACCTCACATTCCACACATACTAGGGGGGAACCTTGCTCCCATCTCCTAGTCATAACATTTCATTCTAATATTTTCAAACACTCAGAAATACTAGCTTAGATCTTGATTGGATGTATTCTTACTTGCTTATACTATTCTATGTTGCACATTGTTTACCATGTTAATTTGATTCATAATATGCTCTATCCTTTTTCTATACACACATGCACATTCATATGGTACTCTTAAGGTGAATGCAAGATACTTATAGGTTCTTACATAATGTATGATGCTTCTCATTGTTCTCTACCAGTCCCACTGAGGCTCCTAGGGGCATATACCTGTCATATTCTCTCTATTCAGGTTTTATCATTGCATTATCTACTACTTTCATTCCTACTTACAATTGTATACATTGTGGCATACTATACATTTTTCTAATATACTAATGGGTGCTTCATGTGTAGCATTTGATTTGCAGGCCTACTTTCAACCATGGTTATCTAATTTACTTGAATAATGTCTATGTTTGTGTCTTGATTGTCGTTATTTACGGGCTATGCCTTATGATTTCTTGTGTGTCTCTATTTCCATAGCCTTGAGGGTTTCAAGTTTCTTGTGACATCTTGAGTGGTGTCCCATGTTTTCAACTAGATACTTACTATGTCTTTTGTCATGTTACTATGTGTTTTTATTAGTTTCTATTACTACGTGTTTTGTCTTTTGTCTTGGGATATCTTGTTATGTTAAAAATCTTTAACTTTATTTCATATCTTGCACATGATGTACACCCACTTCTTATAATATATTTGCTTTCGAGCGTTATTTCACATTTTAAAATGGAGGAAATTTATTCAATCCATTTACTCATACTTCATACTATAGATTTTGAGCTATAGGCCTCATGTCCCATCACATTCAATATTTTTTTGCTCTTGTATATAGGGCTAACTACATGGTGTTTTCCAAGATGTACCCCACACATGACATTTGTACCCCTCACGGAATATATTGAGGACATTTCCTAACCTTGCTCTCTTTATATTACATCAAATTTATTTAGCTTTGATTTTTTTTGCTAAAAATTATACTAACAAATGTATATAGTATTTAACATAGGTCCCTATACATGAACTTTGATAGGGACATCCTCATAATTTCAATAAATTGGGGGCCTCACAATTTCAATAAATTGGGGCCCCCACAATTTCAATAAATTGGGGGCATCATTTTTAACTTGTCTTTCCTAAATTGAACAACAAATTTCTATTTTGAGCATTTATACGAGTATGATTGTTCTTGTAAGCTTCATAAGGACATCTTCACAGATCTAGAGATGTGGGGACTCATGCTTGGTTTGCTTAAAAACCACTAGTCAAACTAGGTATATTCTTTTCAATATACCCTTTCTAGATTGAACAACATATTATTAATTGATCGGGCACTTACCCACATGCATGTCATTCACAGGCACATTGGAGATGCTTTAGGAGCACAAAATGTTGTATCCACTTGTCAATTTTATGCACACGCACACACACGCACACGCACACGCACACACACACGCACGCACACACACACACACACACGCACGCACATGCACGCACACACACACACACACATCAAAGTAGGGTGTTATGTATGCACTTAACTTTGTCATGGGGGCATTTATTATTCATAAATTTACATTATTCTTGGGTGTTTGTGTTTTTGTCGACTATTGGTCTAGATTAAGCTCTTATTATCGTGTTTCCCCATCTATTTGTTTTTCCCAATTCTCCCTATTTTCTCTCTCATAATCTCTCTCTCTCTCTCTCCTCTCTCGTCTCTCTCCTCATCTCTCTCTGCTCTCTCTCTCTCCTCTCTCTCTCTCTCTCTCTCTCTCTCTCTCTCATCTCTCTCATCTCTCTCTCTCTTCCCATTATTCCATTATTTTATTGTGTTTTCCTAAGAACCACACAATTACGGTTCTAAGTCTCCCAAAACCATATATATAGTCCTTTCACCCCCAAAATTGTGATTGTACAGTTTATAGGGAATTTTGTTAAGAGGGCCCCTTTGACCCTCATGTGGGAGGTTTTTGGTCTTTTTTGTTGGTTTTCCCACCCATTGTATGTTAGCATACGTACTGATAAGGTCCTAATTCAAATTCATGAAGTCTATAAATACATAGGTATAATACTGTATTTAGCAAAATCCATTAATAAATAACATCAAGCAATAGTGCCTAGCTATGAAAATCTCAAAGCAATTTGGAGCACAAGTAGATTTCAAGTATTTATTTATTCAACACTCATTTATTTATAACATAAACAATAATATATAGTGGATACTTAACTATACCGAATTCCCTTGTTGAAGCATTACACAATACTTGGTGCTATGTATTTGTAATTCTATATTGTGGAGGACTTGATAAATATGAAACATTGTATCATATTTGATGCAATGTCTTAGCAATTAGACATTGTCCACAACTAGATAAATACGAAAGAAGCTTTACTATTCTCTACGTTACAAGAGGCCCTTAAACAAATATTTTCCTTCAAATCTAGTTGTCCCATAAGGTTTTGGAGGAAGATGATCATTTTCAAGAGATTATGGTTATTTGGCAATCACCCAAATGATCAAAATTATGTTTTAACCCATAACCATGAATTTAATAACAAAACTATATATATTTTTTAACTTTGAAATGAAAGGAGCGCCGGAAACAACCGTTGAAGCCTCTCATTGTTTATTTAAAGCCCTGCTCTGCTCTCAATTTTTCTCACAGCCATTAATATTAAGCAATTCTTCAACAACGAACAGCTTTTCAAAATGAGTACTGCACGCATTGCCAAGGACATTATCACTCTGAAGGGATCAGCGGCCATTGTCAGCGAGTTCTTTGGTAAGTTTTTCAACAAAATTCCCCAATTGTTTTCAAATTTCCGTTTGTCTAGATTTCATAGAATAATTAACATTCACTCCTCCGATTATGTATTGCATGAACGGACAGCTTATGCAGCCAACAGGTATGCATGGCCATTGACTTGATACCCTCCTCTTCTATTTCTTTGAAACACCTTTATGAGCTGCAATTATGAAAACCCATATAGATGCTTTATAATTTATTTTGAGGTTTTGCAGTATTCTGTACAATCGAGGCATCTACCCTGAAGAACAGTTCAGCAAGGTCAGGAAATATGGCATTCCCATGCTACTGATTCAGGACGAAGCAGTCAAGGCTTATATTTCCTCCATAACTTCTCAACTTGCAGGTAGGCAACATTAGGGTTGAGGGTTTTGCCTTGATCCTGTTTTCAAAGTTTGTTAGTGGTCTGGGTTGATAACGCTTGGGTTTAGGTTCAAAATACTGCGTGGGTTTTGGGCAATTATATTCAGTTTTAGGGGTTTGAGATCTGCTTTAAAATTTTTGCTCTTGGAAAAACTTGCATGCCATGTGTGGAGAATTCTGAACTTTAGTATTCGAGATTTTTCTGGAGCATTCTTCAGTTAGGGATTTAAGGAGCGCCTTACTTTTGTTTCATTTCCTTTTGGGTGGTACTGAAATTTTTGGGTTTAGGGCTTTTCGGGTTGGATATTTTTCTTTAAAAAACTTACAGGTACAATACATCTGCTGATAAGTCTTGACTTTAAGATTTAAGGACTTCCTCTGGATTCTTGGATTTACAGATTAAGGTTTGCTTTTTTCTCATTTTCTTTTTATTGAAGGTGATGAGCTTTGTAGAATTCCATCGTTGGCTTGATGGTTGTTTTTCTTCTAAAAGGGTTTAGTTGGTATATTTTCTGTTGTAGGTTTCACTTTTTGCTTTGAAGTTATCAGCTGGGTTTCAGCTATTATTTATTGCGTTTAGGGCTTCAGCCTTAATATTTCAGGGGGGTTTTGATGGAGAATTCTTGGGTTTAGGGTTTATTGGTTTTTGTTTGTAATCCTCAAATACGGGGATTAGGATTTGAGTTTCTGTTCGTTCTTGTTTTTTTTGGGAGTACAAATGCTCTTCTTTTGGCAGGTTCTCCACTAAAAATTTGAAGCTCGTTCTTTTTTGTTGGTTCCAATTCTCTTGGAGTTTTTCTTGCTCCTCTTATTCCTTGTGGATAATCTTTGCATGGGTTTAGGATGCTAATTCTTACGAGTATCATGATCAGAGTGGCTAGGGTGTGGAAAGCTGCAGAGAATTGTTCTGGTGATTATGAGCAAAGCCTCGTCAGAGGTGCTTGAAAGATGGAACTTCAATATTGAGACAGATGAGGAAGTTGTCCTGAAAGGGTGTGGTACTATCTGGCTATTTTACAATCTTATTGCTAACATTTCTTTTCGCTGACTATGCTTTGCTTTTGTCAGAGTTCTAGAATTGAAGATAACAAATATGAATTGTATTTTTGTTTGCAGTGTCTCCAGAGAGAAGAGTGACAAAGAAATAATGAGAGAAATTCAGGTAATCATGCGTCAAATCGCATCTAGTATCACCTACCTCCCATGCCTTGATGAGCCATGTAAGTACATGTCTCATCAATTTTATCTTTGAATTGCTATAAATTCATACAAATTGGTTCTAATGAAAGAAGAAAAAGTTGTAGAGCACCCTCCTACTTAATCTATATAAGGGATTCTGTTTCTCAAATTTTGTAAACAGGAAAGGATGGCCAAAAATACTCTTGGCCGCTTGAGGACATTAAAATTAAAATGGAATTAAATTAGACCTGGATGGTATGCATGACCAATATCTTGTAGGATCTCCGATTGCAAAGTAGAATTATGTACTTTGTCTCCAAGGTGGATGTACTGATGATAAGTGTCAGGTGAAACTGTCAGGAGGCTAAAATTAAAGACATTTTGCTTACAATGCTATTTTCTTTGTGGCAGGCACATTTGAGATACTTGCTTACACAGATAGGGATTTGTCAGTTCCAGTAACTTGGTTGGAGAGTGATGCCAGGCTGATAAAGAATGCTCAAGTGGTGAAGTTGCATTCTTTTGACACCAGGGTAAGTGACTATATTTCCCAATTCAGAAGTTCTCTTTTAATAGCTTGAGATTTTCTGGCAGTCCCCCCAAATGGAGGGCCCAAATTCCAGACAAAGAGGAATGACCCTGTTTACATAGAGTTTTGTGATGTCCCCTGGCTAGAAAGTTGCAGCCGTTAAGTGATTAAGCTCAATCCTCCCTTACGCCCGAATGCTCAGCATACAAGCAAGTTTTGAGAAACATGCCTGCTCTACAATTCTGTTTTATGTCTTGATATGATTGTATTGAAACATGATTTGATTGTTTCTTTCTGCAGATTCATAGAGTTGGTACTCTGGTTTCCTACAGAACAGATGACATGGATGAGTAATAGTAACACGCATTGCTTGACGATTGTCTGTTGGAGCTCTCTCACCTCTCTATTAGAAGTCCATTGGAAGTGATGACATATTTTATATTTTGAAGTTCTTTTTGACAATGACTTCTGCAATGTCAAATGATTATTGAAGAAGACTGCTAACAAAGAGGGGGGATACTTGTTAGTAATACCTCGTTTTGTAAGATGCAAATGCATTTGGATTTCTGTTTTTGTATGATTACAGATTGTGACAAAAATAGGGATGTTTATGAGCAGAGATGAGACTGTTCTCTACAATAGGTGTTCGAGTGCCTGTAATAGAAATTGTAGACATGCAAATATTATGTGTATTATCTGTTGAAGAAGCTCAATGTTGTATGCTGAACATATGATTCAGAGTTTTATTGCAATGCAAATTAGCTTGTGATGTGCAAACTTTTTACTAATGTCTCAAATTAATATGGTATATTTTCGGTTTACACTCATTTCCTTTAGTAAAGAGTGACAAAAATATGGATGTATATGAGCAAGATGAGACTGTTCTCTACAATAGGTGTTCGATAGAAATTGTAGACAGCAAATATTATGCATATTATCTGTCTAAGAAGCCCAATGTTGTATGCTGAACATATGATTCTGAATTTTATTGCAATGCATATTAGCTTGTGATGTGCAAACTTTTATTAATGGCCCAAATTGATATGGTATATTTTCGGTTGACACTCATTTCCTCTAGTAAAGAGGAAGACATGATCAAGGTTTCTGGTTGAAGGACCTTGGTATATGGGGAGAACTGGTTTGAATCTTAAGAAATGGAAACGAGGGCTTAACTTGGAAAAAGAGGAAAACATCGAGTACTCTATATTAGTAAAGCTCCCAGGGTAAATCTTAGAGTTTTGGGAGGAAGAAGTTTATGAAGGAATATCAAAATCAATTGGTTGCTTGTGATGAAGTCACTAAATTGAGGAGAAGATTGGTGGAGGCTAGGTTTTGTGTCATCGTTTTGGGAAACACCAATAAGCCCACATTTATTAATCTAAGACAATCGATAGATTATGATGGAAAATTGTTAGTGCAAAACCATAAATTGAACAAGGCTAAGACTATAAAAAAGGGTAAAAACCCATTGAAGAAGACTTGGATGGTGAAGCCTTCTTAGAGAACATGCCTATTACCTTTGTTTGAGGAAGCTCCACCATTTGTGTCAAAATTGGAGGAACTAAACCAAGTGATTAACGTAGCTTCGTTCCAAGCTACTGTGGAAGACAATTCTTGCCAAAAGTCTCCCAACCCCTCTCTAAAGGCACATGAAAGGGCTCAAGAAGTGTAAGTTGCGACTCCGCCCAAAAAGTCCGTTGATTCGAAAATCGCCCAAGAAGATATAGGCTTAGATTCTTAAATTTTAGAGTTTCTCCCCTAAAAAATGAGATCCCATTCATGCCTTTGGAGTTTTCACATGTATTGGAAGACTCTTCTTATATCAATCCATCCTTAAGTCGCAGGAGCTTCAGTCCTCCCAGAAGGAAAACGAAAAATTGGAAGAGGCTCCAAAAGAGGAAGAAAAAGCACAAAGGAAGCTAGAAGCAGGGAGACCATGAAGGAAATACTGTGGATGTTAGTATGCATGTTAATGAATCGGAACTTTCATATGGAGATGATTTCATGGAGTATAAGAGAGTTTAATAACCCAAACAGACATATAATTTTAAGAAATTTATTTAAGAGAGAGAAACCAACAATTCTCTTATAAGGAAACATGCAATTGGGAAAATTTTCTAGAAGGATAGTGTGGTTGAAAGTGTGGATACTTGTGGAGCCTCTAGGGCAGGCCTGGAATTTGACGGTCACCCCTACCTGTCAAAAGGAAATTTTATGACGGTTTCGTGATATAGTTACCTTTCAATTTACGTTTTTAGTAAAATTTTAAATTGTCAAAAAATCTTAATTGAAATCTTAATTTTAAATTTACGTTATTCAAAATAATAATCATGTACCTGTATTGATGTCTGTATCTCAAGCTTCTTCTTGGATGTCTGTAACAAGATTCTTTAAATTTTCCTACAACAATAAAAATTTGAATTGAAACTTGCATAAAAGCTAAATTGAAACTTGTAGATTGCAATTGGTAATGACAAAATGAAAATAAATACAGTCACAATATCATTGAAATTAGAAACTTATATGTTTTTAGAAAAAAGCAAAGACAACATGTGAACTCTGAGTTTAATAAATTCATTATTCACATAAACTTATTTTAGTTTCTAAATTTAAATTGGGAATTATTAAAAATCATTATCAATATGATTTATAGAATATTTGTAAAATGAATAAAATCCAATCGGATTTCATATATATATAGTAATATACCTTATATATTATATTTGACTATTATGAAATTTTACGGTTTTTAAATAATATAAACTTGCTGAAATACAGTTTTCTTAAAAAATTACCTGGCTAAATTGACGGGTTTGTTTTTTATTAAATTGTAATTTATGGTTAAAATACCAAAAAACGGTCTACAGACCATCAAATTCCAGGCCTGCTCTAGGGGACTAGCAATATGGTGGGGCCCTCATTTGGTGGAAGGTTTTCCTATCTTTAAATGCTACAACCACCAAGCCCTCACTTTTACAAATCTGGAGAGCAAGGAAGTTTTGATTCTTTCTAATATCTATGCCCCCAACATGAGGTTTGTGAGAAAAAGACTTTGGAGTGACCTAGAGGACTTCTGAAGTAATTGCAAGGATTTTTTTGAATTCTAGTTGGGGATTTCAACACGTTGCGTTCGCCAATGGAAAAGAAAGGCGGTTCTCAACCTTGTAATGAAAGCATGGAAGACCTAGACAAGTTCATGACTAACAACAATCTCTTGGACCTTAAACTTAATGGTTCTAAATAGACTCATAGGTAGTAATCACATCCAAGTCAGAGCTTGCTAGAGTTATAATCTTTGTGGATGGAGTCTTCACATGTGATTTGGCAGTGTCGGGTAGGATTGGAGCACAACCCTCTTGTTCTTTCAAGACAAGAGAAACACCCCTTTAGATTTGAAAACATGTGGTTGCAACACCTTGACTTCAATAGCAAAATCAAAGAATGGTGGATCGAGAAAGTGGACAGGTATTACAAAACAATGGCTTACCAAAGAACTGAAAAATATAAAGGTAAAAATTAAGAAATGGAATAAATTGGTTTTTGGAAACATCTTCATCTAAAAAAAAGATATCTTACGAAAGTTGAAGGCTCTAGAGGAAACTTTTAATTTGAAAGGGACGGATAAAGAGGCTTACTATAAGGCAAAGTAATTTTTAATGTGAACTCCACTTTATTAAGGCCAAAGAAGAGACCTTTTGGATGCTCAAATATATAAATATCTGGCTAAAAGCAGGGGATATAAATACAAAGTTCTTTCATGTCTCCTCCTTTAAAAGGAGAAACATGAACAACATCAAGTTCCTAAGGAATGGCAATAGTCATGCTATAGACGATGAAGAGAAAATCAGAGATATTGTTGTCTCGTTCCTCAAAAACCTCGTGAAGGAAAATCATAGGCATAATCCTAGAAAGGAAGAATCCTTCCTTGATCTCTTTCATAACACTATCTCCCACATAGAGAACAACATGATTCTATCCCAACCATCAGTGGATGAAGTCTGTTCGGTGGTTTTTAGCCTGCAAGCCGATAAGGCCTTAAGTCTAGATGGGTTTCCCCTCTCCTTTTTTCAAATCTCCTAGAACATTATCAAAAGAGACGAGGTGGTTGCAGTCATGTAGGATTTTCAAAGTAGGAAGGTGCTAAGAGAATTAAACAACACTTTCCTGGTTTTGGCCCCACAAGAAGATTGGTGTTGAATGGATTTCTGACTACATGCCTATTAGTCTTTGCAATACAACATAAAAACATATTTCTAAATTGTTGGCCTCAAGAATTCGACCTCTTCTTTCTAAGATATGTTTTTCCAAACATACAGTGCTTTTGTCGAAGGTAGACAAATCACAAACAACATTATTACTACTTTAGAGTTTATTCATTATATTAGCTCTTTTCTTAGAGATGCGTTCCTCCTCAAATCAGATCTTAATAAATCTTTTTATCGGTTCTATTGGTCTTTTCTTATCATAAATTTGGCTAAATTAGGACTCAATCAAGAGGTATATAACTTCATTTTGAGTTGTATTTCTACCTCTATGTTCTCTATATTGATCAATGGCTCCTTAGTCGGCTTCTTACCTGCTAAAAGGGGCCTTCTCCAAGGGGACCCCTTGTTTGCCTTCCTTTGGCGAAGATTTTCTCTTGATTAGGAGAGAGACTTTATCAATGGTCTGTCTGTGCCTCTAGGAATCCCTCCTATCTATCACCAACAATTTATGGATGACACATTGATCCTTGTGGAGATATTCAATTTTGAAAGCTTGTAGGATTAAGAAAGCTCTTTTGGAATTTGAAGCTACTTTGGGTCAATGTATGCAATTTTCCAAAATATCCCTTCTCTTCATTAATACTTTGGAGTCCTTGAGAAGGATAATCAACAACATCTTTAATTGCCAAAACAGGACTTTCCTTGTGAATTATCTTGGGATGCCTCTGGTCTTTAGCCATGGCGATCCCCCTATGCCAATCCAATTTAGTGGATAGGTTTCTAAATAAATTGGCTAGATGGAAAGGATACTTATTGTCCCAAGCAAGTAAAAGCTCCAATTGCTCTAAAGTGCCCTTTAGAATCTCCCTATCTATCTTTTTCCTTTCTTCAAAATTTCAGGGAATGTCAAAGCGATTTTAGAGAAAATCCAAAATATATTTCTATGGTTAGGAACTGAACACTAAATAATTCCATTGATTTCTTTCTCACATTAACTAATCCTTAGAAAAGATCGATATTTTAGATATTTGACCTATAACAGGGAGATCCTCTTAAAAGGATGTGAATGGAAAATTAGAAAAGGTAATAAAGCCTCCTTTTGGGACGGTTCTTGGCTTTAGATGTTCCCTTATTTGTTTGTAAGCCATGGGGCAAATCAAGTCCATTTTTCAAATATTTGGTGGGCTACCTTTTACACGACTAGATGTAAGTTGAAGGTTTTGGGACATGTTAGATTAAGTTGGAGGATCCTTCCCCTAAGGATTCAAAGGCAGTAGGTAAAACTAACCATAAGCTGAGCACTTTCTATTATTTTAGTCTACTTGCGCACGATGAAATTATCTGGAGTAAATATAGTGATGGTTTATACTCAGTGTGTTTTGGTTATATTCTCTACTTGGACCTCCCTCTTGATATGACCCATTAACATATTTTATGGTTACAACCTCTTATCCTAAAGATTGGCCTGTTCTTTTGGCTTGTTGTGAAAAAATCTGTTCTTACATGGGATAATCTGATGAGACATGGTTGGAATGGCCATAATGATTGGTTTCTCTACAGATTTGAAGAGGAATCGAGGACACACCTCTTCTTGGAATGCCCCATTTTCTTATAATGTTCTTTCCTTTTTCCTAAGATGCTTCAGTGTTTCTTGGGTTTGTCCCTATAATCCCTTTAACTTGATTGTGTAGTGGTTTCAACCTAGATTTGTTTCCCCCTCCTTTTCTCAACTTATGGAAGCTTTTTCTCTGCCATATGTGTTGGGGCATCCAGTTGGAGTGCAACAAGAGAAATTTTTGTAACCACTCGCGGAAGGCATCCTTTCTTAGTTAATTTTTTTTTGATTGTGTGAGAGAAACAATTCACTCATGTTGCAAGTGGTCCAAACAAGAGTTTTCCTAGTTATATAGAGGGCGGATTATTTTTTTGGAACTTGAATTTTTTTTCCCATTGAAGCTTACTTCCATGAAGACTGATAAAAATAGTGTAAAGTGGTTAAGACCACCCCATGTGGTTTACATTAAATGGGCTTGTAAAGGGAATCTTGGTAGGGTTGGGGGAGGAGGGGCCATTAGGGACAACCAAAGTGAAGTCATTATTGCCTTTTTTGAACCTCTTGGCATTCAATCTAATCACTACATGAAGGATAATGCATCATTGAGAAGTCTAAGCTTGCTAAACACCTAAAAATTAGAAACTTGATAATTGAAGGGGATTCCCTAAACATAATTAACAATATAAAAAAGATCCCCAAACATAGTTGGACTATAAATAACATGATTATTAAAGCATGACATTTAATTTAATCATTTGATCAAGTGATAATATCCCATATGTATAGGAATGACAACATGGCAACAAATGGATTTTCCAACATAGGAGTTACCTTTAATGAATTAAAACTCTAGGACTCGACCAATGAACCACCTGATAACATTATGACCTTCTTGAGTCATGATAAATAAGTTGATAACTAAAAACTTAGAAAACTCACTCGTGGTTACATGTGAGGAATTCCCACTTCCATGGTCCAAACAACGAATCTATTTTTCACATGCTCCAATAGTAAAGATAATTTTAATGTTGGCTCGACTAACATGGTTTTGAAACTTTAATTGGGTTATTGGGAAATCGAGGTTGGCTTGGATTCTATAATAACAAATGTCTTTCACCGAAACTGAGTTGCATGTAGGCTTAATGGGAGGTGATAGAGTCAAAATGGAGCCTGTATCAAGTGAAGGTTTTAAAAGTAACCAGGTGATGTGAAATATCATTATCAATGGAGGTATTGGAAATTGTATAAAAAGAATAAGGGTATTTGATCCAAATATCTTGGTTGATTTCACCATGAAATAAAAGGAAAGGAAATTTGTTATGAGGGGTTTCAAAATCAAGGTCATTGAAGAGTGCATTGCTAGGGTCACCAGTATGTCCACTGAAGGACTCATAACTATTTAGGGATACAAGACGAGAAAACAAAGAAATTAGAACTTTTTTCAATATTGATGAGAAAATTGTTGGGCTCGAGGATGGTATCATACACTCTTCCCTCTCGAAGCCATGGGTAGAGGTATGTAAAGTCATAATTCGATATGTAACCCTTGAGGGAAGATTCCAGAATCTATACTTTTACCACTTTTCACTTTTAAACCATTTTGAGAGGGAAAAATATGAGTATACCCTTATTTCTCCTTAGATATCTAGAATCATACATCAAGTATAATAAATTAGATAAATCTGATGTTCTTAATGAACCAACTCTCATTCAGTTGTTATAGAATGGAATCCAAACCATTGACACCTTTGGTGCTTCTAAAAAATAATGCCCTAAATGTTAGCAAAAATAGGAACCCCTTGAGGTCATTGTATAGGCCCGAGGCTAGCACTAAACATATAACCATCCTTTTGAAAGAGAAAGGGAAGAATCCCCAACTTGCTAAGAAAGAAGGTCGATATACCCGGTCCTTGATGGTAAAGGCGAGAACATTATAGATGAGGAAGAGGTTAAGAATATTGAAAGTGATGAAGAGTCCATTAACCTTCCTCCCTCATCTAAAGATGACGATTCTACCCATTCTTATAAATTTGGTAAGACTATCCCGATTAAAGCTAAACCCCCTTATATTGATTTGGGAATGGTGAAAGAACCTTTCCAAAACTATTAAAGCTGACAACATCTTGAATACACATTTTTGGGAAAGTTATCATTATGAAACAAGATATTTTAGGCATGCATGAAGCCTAGGGTAACTGTATGAAATAAAATCAACATATAACCTTCTTTGCACCCGACCTCCCGAGGTCATGCCAGGACAACCGATGTAGAATGGAAATGGGTGTGTGTGTGGTAATGATGAAGCAAGCTAATGAGGCAACCTTATGTCTTCAACACGCAATATCAGAGATCTGTGAGTCTAAGGTGAAGAAAGTCCGTCCTAACCTGAAGTGGTGTAATGGATTGGTCAGATACAATGGCCACTCGAGACTCCAGTTGATATCGAGCTCTGCCGAGATTTTGTTCACTGGTTGTGGAACACGCGGGAAAGTGACCTACAGACCTCGTATAGATTTCCAAACAAGGTCATGGAAGTGAGAACGAGAGGTGTAGTGGAACCACAAGGTCTACGTGAGGTTCTTTGGTCTAGTCCAGAAAGACTTAGCCTGATCGGCTGTTATGTTTAACACTGAAAAGTTTTGCAACAATGTTAGGTGGAAGTGGTGATGACCTAAATACCAATGCACATGTAAACCGGTGTCAATGTCCAATTGGTCAGCAGGTCTGTTGGGTTGTGGGACCTGGGGATCACAACCGTGAACTCGTGGAGGCTATGATATTTGTATGGTCATACACGTAATCAAGCCCTGTTGCTAGGAGCAGTCCAATAATCGTAGGCTTGATCAGCTGCAATGTTTAATGTACTTAACTATTCTATCTTCTCAGCATAACTAGGAGGTGTGCGTAAAACTAACAAGCATAAACCCATATTAATGTCGGTCAACAATTCAGGTCCGTTGGGTTGTGAGACCAATGGATCACAACTGAACGTCTTCTCTTGTTGTGGACATTTGATGGTCATGCACGTAGTTGAATTGAATTGATCTTGGTAAAGTAAACTAACTACTGAATGAAATTTAAACTATGTTTTTGGTATTTTCACAACATATCTGAACAAAACAATGAAAGCAAACTAATCTAGCAAAAGTAAATCTTTTTTATCTTTTTGGGATTTTTTTAAACAATGCTTCTAATCTAATAATTGAAATTAAATACAAGTAATCATTTGGTTGTAGTTAATTACTTGTGCAAGTATGTGAATCTAAATCTAAAACAACTGAACTAATTTAATCAAAACCCCTTTAACCCTACCTCAGAGGTAGATAACAAATCATAACTCTAGAAGAGCTGTTGTTCCCCACAACTTCCCCAATAATGTTAAAGAGAAAACTTTCTAATGATTTGATCTACTTGTGATTGCTTGATTAACTGAAATGAACAATTTGCTACTGTATTTGATATGCATTTGGAATGAATAATTCAGAATTAATAACTTGAATAAATGAAGCAAACAAATAATTCCAACCTGGATAAGCAAGAGCTTTGGAAAATTTGGTTGTGTTGTTCTTGTCCCCTCAGCTTTATCCTTTCTTTCTCTGTGTGTCCATATGAGTCCCAGGAATTGGGAATGCAAAGGCAAGTAGGAGGAGGAGGCGTTTGAGCAATGACAACTTGAAGGCAGTTTGGTTACAATGCAAGTAGAAGAGAAATAACACAATAGATCTGAGCTTGGCTATGTAATTTCTAGCAGGATTGTGGCAGCAATACTATGCAAGATACACAAAATTATCAAGGCCATTTCTTGAATACAAGCATTGAATATATATGAATTGGTTGGGATGTGCCTTCATGCACAAGGCAGCCTTGGAGTGCCAAATCATTGGGTGAAGAGGTAGTTCAACTAATTAAATCTATTTAAAAATAGAAGAGGGAAGGAATACCATGTAAACAAGACTATTTTTAGGAAATTTGGTTCACAAACGCACCCTAGAAGTAGAGTTAGTGAAGCGTGTTAAAAACATGCATGAAGGATTCATGGAAAAATCACACAGGACTGCGCCTGCCTGGGTGGCAGTCCTGGCACTAAAGGCCAAAACATGCATAGAAAGAAACAGAAAGCTAGAAAAAGTGGGGAGAAGCTAAGTACAAACATCTAGGCGATAAATATACACTGCGGATGAGCTTAGGAACTCAAACACCTCCTGAAAGAACATGAATCATCAATGGGGACTTTTGTAACCATTTTTCAACAATGTAGCACATGCAAAATTGGGTGCGTACATATTGCCCCCTCGGAGAAGCGTCTTAGCCATGAAGAGGCATAAAACGTAGAGTCTGAGTATGTCATTCCCGAAATGAAGTTAGAGGTTTATACCTAACATGCCCGTGTGTCAAATGTCACCGTCCAAACTCCTGTTACCTGCAAGACAAAAAGAAGACTCAAGTGCAGATAGATAAAATATCAAAAAATAAATTCTAAATTAAAACGACAAGAGAACTTACCATTTGTGTGAGGATAAGAATTTACCTCCACCAACGCTCCTGTCCTGCGAACACATGCACTCAAAACAAGTTATAACAACACACACACACACACACACACATCAAACAAACCCATTTTTCAATTCATTTCTACATATTGATTTGGTGATTTTTGAGCTCTGGACCTATGGTGACCATTTTTCGTCGAGAGAATAGTCAAAATGTTCGTTGCGAGATCGTGATCATGCCTCCACGATTGGAAGAATGACCCGTGCGGTTTAAGGTTGGTTTTTCTCATTTTTGTGTTTTTAAACCTAAAATGTAAAAATGTTGAAAAGTTTTCCTAGGAGGGGTTATTTTTGAAATTTCTTGTTTTAAATAAGTCTATAGGGGGGGGTGCCTATAGGGCAGTCTTTTATTTCATTGAAAATGGTCTTTTTTTCATATTTTTGGACATTTTTAGGGTTATAGACCCATTTGGTAACTCGGCTCAGGACCACCGCCTTGCCAGGGTGGCGGTCTTAAAATTGCCGCCCTAGGTGGCAGTTTTGAACAGAATGACTATAACCTATGCTAACTTGATTTTTTTTGAATTTGTGATGTTTTGTCATGTTTTTAATGAGCTTGTTTCTTGAAATACATTACTAACTTGCTCTTTTTCTGTGTTTTGGTGGATGCAGAAGAAGGAAGAATACATCTGTTGGAGTCGTGAGAGGGAGTGTGATTGGCTCCCAATAAATTTTGGATCAGTTGACTTAGGCTAAGACATATATCCTTTAGAGAGTAGGGATATGGAGGATTGCATGGGTGCCTCATGTCACTCCTGCCAGTCACATACTGTGTGACTTATTTTCTTATTGGGATGCAGACTAGAACACTTTCCAGTTGCCAGGTGCTCAGGGGTGAGTGGACTATCACCCTAGAGGACATGTACCATATTCTTGGGCTTCTAATACTTGGGAGGAGGTTGACCTTGGAGACAACATGATCTAGGTCTGCGATGACTCAGTGGGCCACCTACATGGGGGATGTCGTGGTATCATTTGGCTCAAAGAAGGGGATGAGGGTCTGATCTATCGCCACTGCTCCCATCCCCATTATCTCAAGAGCCATCATGGGTATCTTGGCCTTACAGTTGATAGGGGATAAGGGAGGTGACACTCTTCTTTATTGTTGGGATCCCATTATTGCACAGATTGAGGGACATGATCCGTACATCTATTCTTGGGAGCAGACATCCTTAGGACCACTTACCACGACCTATACAGGATCATCAGGTTACAGGGATAGTCATTGAGCCATCCCACACTAGTGATGAGCTGGGTATATGAGCATATCACCCCCCATGGGAGGGGAGTGCCAGTACAGGACCCAGGGGTTGTCAGGGAAGCTAGGTGGACAATGATGTCAGTTCCCATAGCCACATCAACCAGTGGCTTCTTTGACTACAACAGACATGGTGGCCACTCCTTACTAGGATATGACAGGGTTGTGGGGGTAGGAGGTGACCACAATGGTAGCTTGCTCCACTATTGGTCAGTTAGTTGACAAGACATGGGAGGGTCGAGATCCACCCATTTGGCTAAGTTCCTCAACAGTTTGGCCTTCCCTACATTAATATGCTTCCTCCAGTGGCACCTGTATACAAGACCATGTTCAGGAGGCCCAGAAGGGACCTAGAGGAGATCCCAGTTGGATGGTGGTTACTCCAGGGGTGCCTATTACAGTTAGGTGAGTGGTTCATGCCCTACTGGGAAGCTGGTGCCCCTCGAGCACCCCTACTTCAGATTGAGGCCACTCCCACTCACAGTGGGGAGGAAGATGAGCCTATTGACGTGGACTCCAACTCTGAGGAGTATACAGGAGATGAGACCGAGGAGGAGTCGATTGGAGAGGAGACGGGTGATGAGGGGTTAGGTGGTGAGGCTGGCGGGACAACTCACATAGAGGAGGAGGAGAGCAACCCTGAGTGGCATGACACTCACGATATGTTGAGAGCAGAGCAGGAGGAGGCAAGTGCGGAGAGGGAGACCTTGGTCTCAGAGGAGCCACTTCCTCGGGATGAGGGAGGAGATGAGGCATCCATCATGGGTCAGCATGTAGTCTCATGAAGGGAGGAAGCATGCCAGGTACCTACAGCAACACCTCCATTAGTGCCAGTTGACCCCTCATGGATGTCAGAAGATCCAAGTATGTTGATACTCTTCTCTTGACCTTGTTAGTTTGAAATGTTAATTGGTATTTCTCTTTTTTTTGTTTTTTTGTAATTTTCTAACTTGTCATTTCCTCTTCTTTTCTTTTGTAGTGCACCACTGCAGGAGTGGCGAGAGATTATTTGATGGGTGTGAATGGACACCTTGTGATCCCCTTGGGGAAGACTCGAGTTGAGCTGACTGAGGAATCAAGCCATCCACTTGCAGCCAGATAGACACATTGATGTGTTTGTACCCATCTGGAGGGCAACAAAGGTCATGAATTCTCTCTGTACTTAGGTGGCTAGGTATGAGACAACCGAGCGATTAATGAGGTATATCCACTCTCGTAGTGAGACCATAACTAGTGGCCACCACCATGAGCACTCCCACTCATTCAGTTCATTCTCATCATTGTAGAGCTGAAGTAGGAGTTCTGGACGTGGTCATGCACCATCCAAGGGATCCCATAGGGATTGATAGGCCATTGGGCCTTTTATTGCTTGGTTGTCATGTTGTTGGGCATTAGATGATTTTTTGTATATCTCGGGCTCATTGCAAGCATTTTCACCACCCTAGTGTGTGATGGCATTATACCCAAACTCAATTTATTATGATATACACAAACTCTTTTTTTGGTTGGTAATTAATTGTATGTAAGTTGACTTCTTCATGGTTTATTTCATATGTGTACTCTAGATGTTTAGAACTTTCCACTTTTTAATGCTTTTCATAATGTATGCAATGGATATGAATGCTAACAAAATGATTTATTTTTGGTATTTCGTAATGCTGATATATGATAATGCAAACACACTATGATGTTGAACTTTAGTTTCTCTAAGCAATTTTTGGTACTTCATGTTATTTTGGCAAAACATGGTGATAAAGTGATGTGAGAGAAAGATTGAACTTGCCCCATTTCTAACCCCACACAACTAGTAAGATGTGAGGGCTCAAGACCAAGAGCTAAGAGGGGCACAAGTCACAAATATTTGTTGAACAACAATGATGAAAGAGAAAGACAAGGATCTGACACAAACCAAATTGAGGACCTACCACCTGACCCTACAGCAAGTTTGATACATGGTTTAAAATGTGAATTACTTTCCAGTTAACCTAGACTTAGATCTGTAGATGGCTACTTGGTTGACAAAATATGGTTTTGAGGCTTTTAAACTCCTTTTGGAATTTTGGACATCTAACTCACTTTGTTTTGATTTATGATTTCACTGTATTTGAATGAACTTCTTTAACTTTCTAATTTATCAAAGAGACCCCCTACACCTTGCCCCATGCTACCAGTAGGAAGCATGATCTTATAACCATGGACAATGCATAGGCGAGTAAGGGAACTTCTCCTCCTTTCCCAACCCTACGCCACTAGTAAGAGACACATGCTCAACACTGAAGGTTGGTAGGCCAAAGAAATGTGTAAAATAAAAAATTTCATTGATTTGAAATTGACATGTTTATCTAAGAAAAATGTTTAGAATATTCTTATTTCCAATGAGATGTATATGGGATAGATGTGACACCATGAAGCTTCTAGAACAAACCATAGGCAAAGACACCTAATCTAGAAGAAAATATGAGTAGAACCAAGTATGCAGGCCTTGGTATGGTTTATATTAATGCTTGTTTTTTCTTGTTTGAACTGATGAGATGATTTGGAAACAATTGGTGATACCATGAAGCTTTGAAGAGATATAATTTGAATTTTTTTTCTAATATTTTCAAAAGTTTTAGGACTTGCTATGAGAATAAGTCCCTTGATCACATATTTACAAAATGAAGGAACAAGATGAAAATGTAATGCAGATGTAGTAATGTACATATGAAAATGCAAATGAATCATGTGTAATACCTCTTTTGAAGAGAGTTGACGGATTCACTAAACTCCTCACCCTCTAGTGTACACAGGTGAAATGCCCCATTTTTGTAGTCTTCCATCACTAAATATGGGCCCAACCACCTGGGCCTGAAACTTCCTACCATCACCAGTCTTTTTGTCTATCTGGCTATCAAGTCTTTAATACCAGATCTCCATCATATATTTCTCATGTTTGTAAACCCTCTTGTTATATTGTCGGAACATCCGGTCAGCATAAGCTCTATGTCATTTCTTTTTCGACGTTGATCCTTGCCTCATCAAGGATCTCTAGTTAAGAGAGTCACACTTCTCGATAGGATTCTTCTCCCAAAATTCCCTGTAATGAGATGCAGAGACTAGGTATTTCAACCTCGAGTGGTAAAACTACTTCTGCACCGAATACTAATGAAAAGGGGGTTACCCCTGTCAGTGTTCTTATTGACATTTGATAGGCCCACAAGGCTGGGTATAACTTTAAATGCCAATCATGTTTGTTTTCTTTAACCGTTTTAAGGAGAATGGATTTCAAAGTTTTGTTTGTTGCCTCAGTCTATCCATTGGCCTTGAGGGTAATACAGAGAGGCTATGTGGTGGTTTATCTTGAATTTATTGCATAATTCACATACCTCATCATTTTTTAAGGATGTGTCATTATCTGAGATAATGACTTGAGGACACCGTACCTATAAATGATTTGGTTCATAATAAAGTTAGCGATTATGGAACCTGGTACGGTGGTAAGAGGCATGACCTCTACCCACTTTGTGAAATACTTCATAGCCATGATTATAAATTTATGGCCGTCAATTGACGAGGGAGAAAACTTCCCTATCAAATCTACACCCCACGTGGAAAAGGGCCATGGTGTCACGATTGGTTGCAAATCCTGTGCCGGTATGTGGATCTCATGGGAGAAATCTTAGCATTTTTGACACTTACGTACAAGTTCTACTCACATCATGCTCTAACATGGGCTAGAAGTAGCCCATCCAATGTATCTTCCAAGTAGTGGCGTGGCCTACGAAGTGACCTCCACATACTCTAGTATGTGATTTTTAAATAATTTTTCTGGATTCTTCTTGATCAATACATCTTAATAACATTCCATTACAGGATCTACGATAGAGCACTTGTTCCAGAAATACGTACTTAGCGATTATAATGCGTAACCATCTCCTTTGCTGAGATGTAGCCCCTTCGGGGTATGCCTTGTCTACAATGAAATTGATTATGTTAGTGTACCAAGGGCACGTAGTGATTGGAGGCTTGATCTCTACATGGTATACACACTCATCTATGGAAAGTCTAAATCAATTATGTCACCTCCATCCATTGGTTTATTAGCTAACCAATCTACAATAACTTGTCCTTTTACAGACTTCTGATTAATGAAGGACAACTTGAATTAACCCATTAGTGTTATAAATCACCCAACCCTTTTAGACAATGAACCTTGAATTAGATAAGTTTGTAAATGATCAGTTTTGATAATCACACTTGTTTCTTGGTTTAGCATATAATGTCTCAACTGCTTTGTTGCAAACACTATAGCTATGCATTCCTTTTCTTATTTTGTGTAACTTGTATCGTAATCCAACAGTGTTTGACAAATGAAATAAACTGCATGTTCATGCTTATCGTCGTCTTCCTGAGATAACATGCAGGATAGCGAGACATTTGTTGCCCTTGAATATAGAATGAGGGGCTGGTCTGACTTAGGAGACATAAGTGTAGGCGAAGAGAGTAAGAATTGTTTTACTGAATCAAACACCTCATTTCACTCTTTCATCCACTCAATGCAACAATCCTTCTTTATTAAATTGTTGATCAGATGAATAAAAAAGGTTAGACCAGGGATGAACCTTCAAATTGCACGTTGAGTTTCCCAAGAAAAGACCTTACACCAAATTCATCTGATGGTGGGGTCAACTCCAGTACCACTCAGATTTTAGCTAGATCTACATCAATCCCTCATGAAGATATGATATATCCCAATAACTTGCCTCCCGTTACACCAAATACGCATTTTTCTGGATTTAACGTGATGCCATATTCAATTAACTGAGAGAGAATGATGTGAATCACCTCAGGGTTATCACACCATTTTCTAGCTTTGGCTAGGAGATCGTCAACATGACTACACAATCTTATGAATAATATCATGGAAGATATACATCATGGAACATTGGTAGGTTTCTCCTACATTCTTGACCCCGAATGACATGACTACATAACAATAGGTTCCCCAAGGAGTGATGAAGGTTTTCTTGGTTTGATCTTCCTCAGAAATTTGAATTTGGTTGTATCCCAAAAATCCATCCATGAGAGACAACAACTCATAGCTAGTTGTCACGTCAAAAATGAAATCAATGGAGGGCAATGGGAAATCATCCTTGGGACATACTTTGTTAATGTCCCGAAAGTCAACACAAATATAGATTTTCCCGTTCTTTTTTAGAACAGGGATGATATTGGATACCCATTGGGAATAGTCAACCAGGTTTGATGAACCCTACTTGCAAGAGTTTCATCACTTATTCTTTCACCATGAGAGCCAACTTTGGCTTCATAGGCCTTGACTTCTGTTTAATTTGTTTGGCATCTGACTTTGTGATAAGGTTATGGACCACAACATCAGGAGAAATCCTTATCATCTCTGTATAGTTGAATGCGAAATATTTTGAGTGTTCCTTGAGAATTTGCATGTGTATTTCTATTTCCTATGGAGTTAGAGAAGATCCTAGCTTCAAGATTCTTGGTTCTTCCTCTGTCTTAATGTTTATATTAATCATTCCCTCGATTAAGGAGCAATTTCCTTCCTCAAACTCAGGCAGGGCTAGAGGTAACTCTAAATCCTCCTCTTCTTCTACCTCATAAATTTCAAGATCCTTCCCTGAGGATGATTCTATCATGGGATTTCCAAAATAGGAATAAGAATGTGGGATTAGGGAAAAATCAACCTCGTGATGAGAAAGATGCAATTCTACAAAAGAATTTAGATATCCCAAGAGTTGTTTATCACTGTCAACATGGTCTAAGATGATAGACTCGTTCTCATGGCTTCTATATATGTCAACATTGGGGTCATTAGTATTTTACGAACCAAAGGTTCAGCACGAACCGATACCATGAATTTTGTATCTTCCAACTCAATGATTGGAGTGAAGCCAGAATTAGAAGTTGCTATAGAGTCTGTGAGAAGGTTTTGTTCCCGTGGAATTGCTTCAATCGATATGAAGTCAAACCCCTTTGTTATATTTAGCAGTGTTGTTTTGTAAAGTTGTAGATGCTCAACTCTAGTCTCATATACCTCATATACTTGATTTGTGACCAATTGTGAATCACCTAGCACTCTAATATTACCATCACCCATCCTTTTGGCTATGATGAGACCAAGAAGGAGGGCTTCGTATTTAGCTACATTATTTGTACATTCGAAGTTTAACTTGAAGGAAAAAGGTAGAATCCTTCCCTCAGGAGAGGTAAGGATCACACCTGCCCCGATGCTAAAATGACATATAGATCCATCAAAATGGAGAGTCCAACAGTTACTCAGAAAAATGGATGTTGGATCATTATTTTTATCTTCTTCCTTCACCTTAGTTACTTCCACCATACAAACTTCATTTGCTGGAAGAGAACCGAGTACCAGGGTATGTCCTATATCCATAGAATCAAATGGAAGGAGAATAGGTAAATCCTTCTCCAATAACTTGATAATATTTTTTGTGGTTCCTAATGACACTGTCTCTATGATGACAGTTTCATCCTTGACTATCAGAATTCCTTCAATCAATCCTGTGACTTCTAATTCCTTTGTGGGCACCAGTTTTGCTTCTGGCGTTTTGAACCAACTGGTTTGTTAAGTTGATTTTTTGGGATTTCAAAATCAGAATGGACTCCTGGTCTCTTCTTTAAATTTTCTAAGTGTATGTTGAAAGGTTTTGGGTCACCTTGTGCCACAAAGACTTTCCCTAAGTGCAAGAATCTTACTTTTTGAAACAATGTGGAGGGGATCACCGTCATGCAATGTATTTGTGGGTGACTAAGAATCATATTATAATTGGTTTCCCTATCTATAATATAAAATTCAATTGAGAACCGTGTTGGGTCCTAAGGTGACTGATAACACTATGGTCCCTATTGAAGTTGCCTTGAGGCTATCATAACCCCTTAACGTATTTCGTGTTGAGGAACAATTTATTTCTCCATATATTAGTTTTTGAAGAAAAGTGAAGGGGAATATGTTAACTTTTGTCCCATCATCAATTATCATGCACTTAACATAGTTATTGTAGATCCATACCTGTAAATGTAAGGTTGGGTTACCTCTACATGTAACTTTAGCATCTGTTGACATTTTACCTATGTCGAACACAAACCCAACATCCCTCTATTTGCTGCCTAGAGGGTAAACATCAAAGTCTACATGGTTTACTTGCACTTTGGGGGGAAGAGTGAAATTTGATCAAATGACCAAGACCCAATGCTTCTAAAAAAGTATCTCTATGAGCTAGGGGAATTCTTCAGTAGATCCAAGAAGAAAATGTGAGAAAAGGTCTTCGTCAAGTCATTGATTAAATCATATGCTCCTACTAGCTTAGAAAGTCATTTGTTGGATATCCTTTTCTATTGGTGGATAAATGGATATCAGGTGTGTTGAATAATCCTTAGTTCTGGTGGTGGTGTTAATATGAGGTTCAGTGTCTAATTCCACCAATTCCATAATTTTTGTTTGTTGACGACCATCCAAGGGAGGTGCCACTGGCGGGTTTGAATAAGTTGAGGATTCATGATTGTTGGCTCCTATCACAATCCCTTTGTTTTGGTCCATTGGGATCTATTCTACCATATTTTGGGTGAGTAGGGAGAGGATCATTAAAGATCCTCAGTGGTGTGTTTTGAGGAGAAACTTGGTCCTGCATAAGTGTTTTGCGTTGGTGCTATTGGGTTTTCCAGAAACATGTCCACAAAGAGTTGTCTTTGATCTTCGGGAAAATTTTGTATGAATTTTTTACAATCATGACATGTCCTAGCCTCATGCAAGTGAACCTTGTGAAAACCACAATACAAATCAGGATTGTAGTCCCTAGGTCTTTGGTTCGTGTTTTGTTATGCGATCCAAAATTCCGATCATTGTTCATTTGTTGATTGTTATAATTAAAATTTGGGAACCCCTGCCCTTGATTTTGGATATTGTTCGGATACCCACCTAGGTACTGACTAGGGCCTTGGGTCCAGCACTTGTCTTCATTATTGAGGTTGTTGGTGTTGTTGTTGCTATTGTTGAGGATGATTAAAATCCACAGTGTTGATTGAAGGTGAAAAGTTATTGTTTCTTTGATTATTTCCATTCATATTATTGTTATTGGTAGTGTTTGTATTGGGAGAGATGACAACATTAGGTTTCTTTGGCTGATCGGTAACACCGTCAAGTCGTAACCCCATGATTCTTGTTAAGGACCTTTGGTACCTGATTATTGTTCATGTTGTTGGGGTAACCAGAGTTACCTTCATTAGGAGTGACTAACCTCCCATTTGTTATGTAGGTCTTACAACCACTGTCTATGGCTATTTGATCAATTCGTAGAGCACTCTTTAGTACCTCTTCATAACTCCTTAGCAGGAAATTTTGAACTTCCTCCTTTGTTTCTCTATTGAGGGAGTGGAGGAATAAATCAGAAATCTCCATTTACTGATCCATGTTTAGAGCACTTGCAGAGGAATAGAGGACCTTGTTACCACCTTTGAATAAAATGGGCCGCATATTCATTATGCTCTTGTTTGATATGAAGGAATTCTCTGATTCTTATTCTTAGAAGTTTGTTCATATCAAAATCCTTAATGAACTTGGATACGAGTTGCTTGAAGGAATGTATCGAAGCCTCTGGTATCCTGTAATACCAATCAAGAGCGATACCTTATAGTGTCTTAGGGAAAATCTTTTTAACAACTACATCCCACATGAGCAACTCTTGAAATGGTCATTGCATAGGCTTTGATATGTGCGTTACAATCTCCCTCCCCTTTGAACTTTGGAAGATCGGGCAAGGGTCTTGGGAACATGACAATCTATATGGAGAAGTCTAGAGGCTCCTTAAGATATTCAGAATAGGTCCCCATTGTGTATGTTTCAACCATTAAAGATCCTTGTTAGGGAGGTGGAGGCTACATTGGTTGTTGAAATGGTACAACGTATGCATGCATTAGGGCATAGGGAATCCCTGTGGCTGACCATATGGACCTGGGTAAGTGTACATATCCCCATGTGGTGATTTGGAATACATGTATATGTAAGGGGGTTGACTTTTTTGATATGGAGTGGAAGGCACAAAGCCAGGAAACATGTTGCATTTCCTGTTGGTATGGCATTTGAGAACACACTTCCGACTGGTGCCTATTGTGGATATCCATATGTGGCATGGGGGAGCATACCCAAGTGTACCCATCCCAGTAAGAAAATCTCTAGGACTTGGAGCACTCATACAAACTGGAGGAGTTTGCGCAGTAGGGTTTTGTCCATAACTTTGCGGATAGTGAGAAACTCTTGCTTTCCAATATATGAATTTTGCATGTTTTAGGAAAGCTCTAACTCTTTGAATTTTTCCATTAATGCATTGAGATGTTGTCACCCGTTGATGGGGATTGTGTTTTATTTTGATGGTTATTGCTGAACTTTTGGAGGGTTATTGAGGAGTGTGATATCCTACTATGAATTGTTCATTGTTTTACCACCCCTCACTGGTGATGTTTTCCATTATTGGAGGGGTAGTGCTATTATTTTGGAGCAAGACATCAACATGTCCTTACAACTTGTCAAAATCCCAGTTTATATCTTGGAAGCATTGTTCACTTCTAGCATATTGTGCTAAGTAATCCTCATCCAGAGGTGGGAGTTGGTTAGACTGCATGTTAATGGGTTGTCTAAACAAAACCCAAGGAGACAAACCTACGTCTCTATGAAATTCATGTTGTTAGAGCTTGAATGCTCATGAGGATGTGTCTATGTGATTTGGTCAACCTCCTCGATCCTTACTGAGGAACCAATATTGACCCCTTGAGGAAAATGATTTTGCACCTAAGAATTGAATAGTTATCTGCCCATGTAGAGAGTGAAGGCAATTGTTTTGTCTATTCGTTTGATAGTTGTACCCATTAAATCCCAAGAAGGGGTCGACCGTATTCATCATATCCCGACATATTTTGAGGGGTATAAGAATACCTACAAGAATAATGGGAGAGAGGAAGATGGATGAAAAAAGTGGAAACGTTTAGAGACTAGCACTTCATGTTGGGTTCACCAATTTGTACGAAAGAAAATCAACACGTGACCTTCTTTGCACTCGACCTCCTGAGGTCGTGTCAGGGACAACCAGTGTAGAATGGAAATGGGTGTGTGTGTGGTAACGATGTATAAGCTAATGAGGCAACCTTATGTCTTCAACATGCAATATCAGGGATCTGTGAATCTAAGGTAAAGAAAGCCATCCTAACCTGAAAGTAGTGTAATGGAATGGTTGGATATAAAATGACTACTTAGACACTCCACGTCAATATCGAGATCTGTCGAGATCCTATCTACTGGTTGTGGAATATGCAGAAAGTGACTACAGATGCCTTGTATAGATTTCTAGACAAGGTCATGGAAGTGAGAATGAGAGGCGTAATGAACCACAAGGTCTATGGGAGGTTTTAAGGTCTAGTCCAGAAAGCCTTAGCCTGATTGGCTGCTATGTTTAACACATAGAAAGTTATGCAATAATGTCATGTGGAAGTGACGATGATCTAAATACTAATGCATGTAAATCAGTGTCAATTTTTAATTGGTCAGTAGGCCCATTGGGTTGTGGAACCTGGGGATCACAACCGTGAACTCGTGGAGGTTATGGTCTTTGTATGTGGTCATATACGTAATCAAGCCATGTTTCCAGGAGCAGTCTCAATAATCATAGGCTTGATCAGCTGCAATGTTTAATGTACTTAACTATTCTATCTTCTCAGAATAACTAGCAGGTGTGCGTAAAACTAACAAGCGTAAACCCGTATCAATGTCAGTCAACAATTCAGGTCCGTTGGGTTATGGGACCAATGGATCACAACTGAATGTCTTCTCTTGTTGTGGACCTTTGATGGTCATGCGTAATTGAATTGAATTGATCTTGATAAAGGAGACTAACTATCCAAATGAAATTTAAACTATGTTTTTGGTATTTTCACAACATATCTGAACAGAAAACAATGAAAGCAAACTAATCTAGAAAAAGTAAATCTTTTTTTATCTTTTATGGGATTTTTTTAAATAATACTTCTAATCTAATAACTGAAATTAAATACAAGTAATCAGCCGGTTGTAGTTAATTACTTGTGCAAGTATGTGAATCTAAATCTAAAAAAACTGAACTAATTTAATCAAAAACCCTTTAAACCCTACCTCAAAGGTAGAGAACAAATCATAACCCTAGAAGAGCTATTGTTCCCCACAACTTCCCCGGTAATTCCAAAGAGTAAACTTTCTAATGATTTGATCTACTTGTGATTGCTTGATTAACTGAAATGAACAATTTTCTACTCTATTTGATATGATTTGCAATGAATAATTCAGAATTGATAACTTGAATAAATGAAGCAAAAAAATAATTCCAACTTGGATAAGCAAGAGATTTGGCAAATCTGGTTGTATTGTTCTTATCCCCTTAGTTTATCCTTTCTTTCTCTGTGTGTCCATATGAGTCCAAGAAATTGGGAATGCAAAGGCAAGCAACAGGAGGAGGCACTTGAGTAATGGAAACTTGAAGGCAGTCTGGTTACAATGCAAGTAGAAGAGAGATAACACAAGAGATCTGAGCTTGGCTATGCAATTTCTAGCAGGATTGTGGCAATAATACTATGCAAGATACACAAAATTCTCATAGGCCATTTGCTTGAATACAAGCATTGAATATATAGGAATTGGTTGGGATGTGCCTTCATGCTCAAGGAAGACCTTGGAGTGCCAAATCATTGGGTGAAGAGGCAGTTCAACTAATTAAATCTATTTAAAAATAGAAGAGGGAAGGAATACCATGAAAACAAGACTATTTTTAGGCAATTTGGTTCACAAACACACCCTAGAAGTCTAGTTTAGTGAAGCATCACATGTTAAAAACACGCATGAAGAATTCTAGAAAAATCACGCAGGACCGCTGCCCAGGCAGGGCGGCGGTCCTAGCACTAAAGGCTAAAACATGCATAGAAAGAAATTGAAAGCTAGAAAAAGTGGGGAAAAGTTAAGTACAAGCATCTAGGTGACAAATATACACTGTGGATTAGCTTAGGAACTCTTCTGAAAGGACATGAATCATCCTCTTTTGTAACCATTTTTTGACAAGTAGCATGTGTACAATTGAATAATCACTGGGGACTTTTGTAACCATTTGTCGACAATGTAGCACTAAAATTTAAAGCAAAGTATTTGTTTTAGTTCAACTAGATTTCCCTAAATAATTGCATTAAAAATTTGAATGTCATGCAGGAGTTTATGCAAAAGAGACATGGATTAGGGGTGGTGAAGTGACATGTAAAGGATAAAGCAAGAAAGATAAGAACATCAGGAAAGACACTCAAAGAAATTTTAAGGAATTACAAAAAAATACCACTCTCAGATGACAAATGGGGTCTATATGTTGAATTCTATCATATTAAAGACATCAAGCACACTAAGAGAAAGTACCCAAGGAAACCGAAGGAGCAACTAAAATTTAAAGAAAAGGTTTTTTTACCCATGTTCGAGGACTAAGTTTAAATCCTAGTAGTTACCAACTAATAAGGGTTCAATATTTTTGGTACAAATAACAATTGTTTTTGCAGGTTTTGTTTCAAAGTAAAATCATTAAGAAAGAATAAAAATATATGTGTGGATGTTCTTACCAAATCCCCAAGAATAATTTCACTAAAAATTTGAATGTCATGCATGATTTTATGCAAAAGAGACATTTTATGGATTAGGGTGGTGAAGCGACATGTAAAGGCTAAAGCAAGAAAGATAAGAACATTAGGGAAGACAATACATAATCAGAACTTCTTCGTAGTAGTACCAAGGTTTGAAGCAATTTTAAGGCCTTGAAAAATTAGTTGCAATATATGAAGGAACGGGATAGCACTCTCAGCCTTAATATCCTTATTGGTCAATAAACATTTTATTTGATCTTTTTATGCCTCTACAAAGGCTTCATTGTTTTGTTATTTTTTTCAGGGATGATTGTTCTAGTTTACTTCTTCTAGTCTCAATTTTTTCATTGTAAGAGAGGGGGACCCTATCAAACCCCCCATTTTAACCTTATAATAATCAAAATTAGGGTATACATACATACATACATACATACATACATTTTCATGCACATAATTTTTTTATGTTTTTCTTAACATGCATGCATATACTCATCCATTTTTGGTTCTATTTCATCCAATTGTTCAATTTTCATCTCTTGTGCCCTATGATGACTTTTAATCTTTTTTGCATGCATGCATACATACACATACATACGTACGTACATACACACACACACACCCATATACATACAATATCCATGGCTGAAGGTGTGTGTGTGTGTGTGTGTGTGTGTGTGTGTGTGTGTGTGTGTGTGTGTGTGTGTGTGTGTGTGCGCGCGTGCGTGTGTGTGTGTGTGTGTGCGCGCGCGTGCGTGTGTGTGTGTGTGTGTGTTTGTTTGTGTGTGTGTGTGTGTGGTGTGTGTGTGTGTGGTGTGTGTGTGTGTGTGTGTGTGTGTGTGTGTGTGTGTGTGTGTGTGTGTGGTGTGTGTGTGTGTGTGTGTGTGTGTACATACATACATATATATACATACGCGCACACGCACACGTACGCACGCACGCGCACACACACATTATCCATGGACGAATGGTAAAAGATACCAACTCATAATTAGTAAATTTTGGGTGGAATTCTTGTTGAATGCACATAAAAAAGTTATTACATTCTACTAAGAATAAATTTTAGATGGAAAGCAATAAATCAAGGAGATTGAAGACAAATATTACCTCTAGGCCATCTAATAAGTACCCCCGAAACAATCTAGGGTGACTATATATAGATTAACCTGTCCCCATCGATAGCCCTTTCAATTTCTAGGGAGACTTATAATTTATAGGGGATCTACTAAATGGTGGATTAATAGAATCATTATACTATTTGAAATAATTTGTAGTATGTGTATACTTATACTTTACATATATGTTCTACATATTCATTAGAGACATTATAATTTGTGTTAAGTTTGACATATTGCACTTTATATCAAATTTATGGTATGGTTGTGTGGCATATCTTGATGTTATTTGAGTTTCTTCAGATTTTATTATGAATATTTAGTTGCATTTGAATTTTGTTATGGATATTTAGTTACATTTCATTATTCATGTTATAATAGGCACAGTGTATTATTCCTCATACTCTTTCATTTTGCATGCCTTGTATTTGAAGTACGAGTACTCTTTGTATTTTAATTATAGTTAGGAACCACAAAGTACATGGTAGTATCTTATGTTATAAAATCACCTATAGACCTAAAATAGGTAGCCTAGTATCATTAGCATTGCAGACTGTAAAAAAAATCATTTATTTTTTTTTTATTTTCCCAAGATCGTATGGATTTGTAAGATAAATTATGTTTTTCTTAATTAAGGTTAATTTTTAAATGTGTTAATGATTTCAAAACCAAATATATAATAATGACAAACAATCATAGATCCTACACTCATCTATTACAATTAGACAATTTATACAAACTCTAGAAAGTTAGATTTATAAATTGGGGGCAGGGTTCATAACACATTCCCCCAAATTTGGACGAGATGAAGTGACAATGGTACAAAAATGTGTAAATATGATGTGTAGAGTGTTGTTGAGTTATCTTAAAATTTTGGGAGGGTGAAACCAAAGGGAGGGAAAATTCACCTGAGTGGATTTTTCCTCTATGGACAATATGTTTGTCATGAGCATAGTTTTGCTGGGTTCCAATTTTGGCACATTTATATTTTATGTCTTTAGATATGTTTCATGTGTTTGAAACCATGTGATCATGGTTATACAATATATTATGGGTTATTCTCTAAACCTTAGTTATCTCCTCGAACACATGAAAATGGGTTAATTTAATTGGGCTAAACAAACTTCACCCCACCATTGTGGTGTGATGAACATTGCACCATGCATCAATACTCTAAAGAGGTATCAAGTCTGACATAGTTCTCCCTCTAAGTGAATGTGTGTGAATGTGCAATAAACAATGTATTGGAAAGATTGTAAAGTATACTTTTAACACTTGCCAATGATCTTTGATGTAGAATATAGCTAGGAAAAATGGCCTAAGACAATCACATAAAATTTATAAATATTTATTTCTAGCTTATGTGCTCAAGAGAGTGATTTAACTATTGGATTCTTTTTTGTGATCTCCTAGGTAGTCCTAAAGATGTGAGATAATAGGACCTTTGAATTGGTGGGGTAAGTGTGTTTTTATGTGTGACTATTATGAAATGTTTTTCCACACAATTGACACTAGGTTGACTGTGATGACTAATGAATTTGAAAAAGCAACCATAAAGTGAGTGGATGACAAAACCATAAGGCTTATGATAAAAATAATTGACTAATTTTTTCCATCATAGGTGATCATGTCTTGTAAAGGAAAAAATATTAGTTTTGACAGTTGGAGATGGCAGACATATGTCGAAAGATTTCTTCTGTATTCAAAAAATAGATTTTTGATTAGTCAATGATAAAAAATGTGACCTAGTGACCAATGAGTGCTAAGGTGAGTGAGATGCATGTAGAAATTAGTCATTTAGGTGCATGGAAATGGGCTAAGATTAATGCCAAGATAATTGAAAAAACCCGTCATTGGTCCAAGTTTAGGGTACTATATTTCCTCCCCATTTCAATATATTAATTTAAAATTATTTGATTAAAATTAAATAAATTGAAATGTAAACATCCCATAAAGACAAGACATGTGCAAGACCAAAATGTACGTGTTACCTTCTCCTTTTTCTTTTTCCACACATGTGATCCTAGGTGCCGCATAAAAAATCATATAAATGTCCAATCAAAATGCTTATACAAAATCAATAAATAAATAAAATATGAAAGTAAAAGCATGAAACATGTACACTTTTATGCTCTCATTGTCATATGTAAGGGATATAGAAGTCATAATAAAATAAAATTAAAGCAATTGAGCCTACTATGTGAAGCCATCTCTAGAAATTAGGTCTGTTATGTGAAGTCATCTCTAAAAAAAAATTGTTTGGCAAGTGAAGCTCTATCTAGCAATTAAGCTTGCTAAGTGGATCCATCTCTTGTAATCATGTCTTCTATGTGAATACATCTATACTAATTAATCCTACCAAATGAAGTAATCTCTAGCAATTAGGACTACTATGTGAAGCCAATTTGTACATAACTATGTAAGTTTTGTAATGTGATGATTCAACACGTGTAATACATCAAAATAACTACGTGAATGCCATTATATTGTGTCATTTGAAGTATTTATTTTTTAATTTGCATAGTTATCCTACAAAAATTTCATAATATTCCCCATTTTGAGATTTTGGATATGCAAAGGATCTCTTGGTTCAAAATTGAAAGTGTTAGTCATCTAAAATTTGATAAACAATAACATAAATGATATAAACCATATATAGTATATCAAATAACATGGTACAATATGCAATATGTATAATTCATAATGTATAAAAAATTTAAGCACAAGTAATGTGTAACACTTGTACATTATAAGAATTGCAAGCACAAATGTTTACGCATCACCAAAGTTTTGAAACATGTCATGAGAATGTTCTAGCAATATTCAAAAAGATAACATAACAATGACATGATGAGTAACATTATCACGACACATGAATCAATGTATAATTGATTTAGTGTTCCCTAAGACACGACATGAAATGATAGGCCCATAAATAAAGATAAATAACAATGCATTCCATGTTTGACTAGTGGTAGTAGTTATCCTATGTGTGTAACAAGTATGCAACAGACAATGCTATAAATCCAAAGAAGAAATTATCTAGTCGGGAAAGTATGAAAACTAATGTTCGCATAGCATTGTATAAGAAATAGTGAGATAATCATGTGTAGTAATTAGTAAAATAAACATCATATCAAAAAATGCCATAATAGTGAATTATAACAACCAATGGGCCTAGGATGTGATTTTAGTAATCCAGGTGTCAATATTAATGTGAGATAATCAATGACATAATCATGAAATATTACAAGAAATGTGTAAGAAGAAATGATCTATCAGTTGAGATGCTAAAATTAAATGTGTAAGAAGTGACATCGACGAGCAATAATCCTAGTGTAAGCCAACCATGGGGCATAGAGCTAGATGTGTAATTAAGAAATGCATGAAAAAATAAGTATGTCAATAATCCATTTTTTCTAATTAACATGTACAAGATGCAGCGTGAAATAAAAAAAATGTATGTCATAAGTAAAGTATGTCATAATTATGTGTATCTAAAATAAATTACTCGTGTAAGTTAAGCAATATGTGATCGGATGTATGATCTTGTCAAATGATATAGTAAGTAACGTTAAAAAGGAGATTCAAAATGCTCTAAGGATATAAAAAGTATTATATTTTAGGAAGCAAGAGGGGTGGTAAAAACTCTGATGGAATTAGTATAACAAAAAAAATTAATGGAAATCATGCATAGACATCCATAATATATGAGAAAACAAATCATAGATCATATAAGTGTACTAAGAAAACACAACACAAAACACACAAGTATACAAATAAAACACAACATGTAGAATAAAATAAAAAATATAGAGAATATAACGTACAAGTGGATGAAGTAATAAAAAATACTATGTTGCAACTTTAAAAAGTGTCTAAAGAAATCAAGGTAGACATTATCACTTGGGAATCACAAAAGTGCACAAAACATTCAATTCAATCAATGTTATACATCAAAAAAGATATACAACACACAAGTGGACAAATAAGATGAATCGATCTATACCACATAACAATAAAATCATATAACACACAAGTGCACACAATAGTAAAAAAAAATCAATTTCCTTAAGTAATCAACGAATTTAGCATGTAAGTGTATGGAGCAGCCAAACCAATCAATGTCAATAAAAAAATAAAGCATGTAATAATTCGAGTGTAAGGAACATTCAATTAAGTCAATTTCAATCAAAAATCAAATCATGTAACAACACAAGTGCATAAAGCAATCAAAAAAATCAACGTTCTAAAGAAATAAACAACTGTAAGATACAAGTTCGTAGAGCAGTCAAAGCAATCAACAACCAATGAGTGTAACACATAAGTGAAAAGAGTATTCAAAGAAATCAATGTCATTCAACAATATAGATAGTTTGGGTTGGGGCCCCTCAATTTTCTCCTTCTCTTGGCGGCCAAGGAGATCAAATGAATTTTTTTTGTTTTCGGGCGGAGGGCCGAAGTTTGGAAAACAACAATAGAGGGAGATCAAGTTGAGAAGGAGATCAATGCAAGAAGGGGGGTGGAGGAGGATATATATAGATAGGCCCCTTATAGAGATAGGGCCGATGACCTACTCTATAGAACTGGGGACGAGGGCCCCTATCACTATATGGAAGCTATGGCCCTCAGTCTATCAGTCTTAGTATAAAAAGTAAATGATAATTACAAGTAAGCATGGATCATTGTGCATTTAATATCTAGAAGTAATTAATGTGATAATAATAAAAATCATGATATAACATGTTTTGTAAGTAGTAAATAAGTATAAGATTGGAAATAAAAATGTAGTACTCACAATAGAAAAGTGTATAAAGATGTGGTTGTGACAAAATTGGTTGTGTAGTTACCTCTAGTGTAGGTATGCCCTCAATATGGTAGGAATTCCTTGGGATAGAATCCTATAGAATCCTTCATGTACTAAATATGTAATTAAAGTAATCTTATATGTAAGATTCCTTCGACATATACATGCCCCCAAGGTGTTAGGTTGTAGGAGTTGTAATGTATGCAATGTCTATAAATTTGAATGAATTCCTTCATTAAATGAAGTGTAAATATGAAGGTAGTGTAGATTGCTAATCTAAAATATCATAAGGCTCCAGTCTAAGTGATGACCAAATATATCACATATACGTCCAAATTTTGTATTATTCTTGTATTTTTTAGATAATAAGCTAATATCCATAGGATGTAGGCTATAGATGGTTAAAAAATGAAAGGTGGGGTCCTCAGTAAATATTGTCTCCTCAACAACCACATCATACCTATGAAATGTGTTGCAATGTCCAATAATGACCCAATTGAGAATTAGGAAAGAAAATGTGAATCAATTGACAATAATGCTAAAACACGCATGTAAAAGGTGTTATGTAAAAGTATGTGTACTAATGCATATGCAACCTAAGTGGGGATCTATGTCTATTATAGGTATGAAAAACATGTCTTAAGGAATTTGAAAATATAAGTGGGCATATCAAAATCACATAAGTAACCTCCAGTACTATGGTATCTAACAATTAGAATATCTGATGATTGCATAGAGTCCAATCAATGGCTAAATAGTGGCTTCTATATAATAAAAGTATGTGGTGATGTCCTCAATGGATCACATATTCAAGTGTATTTTGGATCTATCCTATGGAGCAAGTGGCTAAATGACAAATGTGATTGACAAGATTCGATAGGATGCTACCCAATGTCTATTTTCATGGAACCTTTAGCAGTTCCATTGATTACTTTGACAATGCAACTACGTGTGTTATATCATTGGAGTAGTTCATGTTGTTTTTGACAAACAATCTATGATCTAGTAAAAATCTATATCATGATTATTCTTGACCGTATTTTTTAATAAGTGGAGATATATTACAAAAAGGTGTATTTTGGAGATAGATCATATAATTGGTTTATGTCAAATGATTTAGAATTGTCACAATATTCAAAAGGGTTTGGAAAGGGTAAACTTGAGTTTCAATAACATGTTATCTATATTAGCAACTATTTATTTTTCATCATCATAGTCATCATTATAGTATTTCTCAGTGTCTTACTTGGGAAGAGATGGTGGTTGTTGTTGTATGACAGTCATATTTCTACACACAATATTGATTTTAGGTTACCCTTGTGGTTTTAGTGTAATCAAATTTTGAATCATAATAGGTGAGATATGAGGTTTTGATATGCTTATTTGTGGTATAAATTGGTTATTGATGTCACTAATTGACATTAATGTTAAGGTTCATTATATGTAGGGCATGCATATTTGTATCCATCATTTAAGTATTTTAGGCATCGATGTATGGTGGATGGTATTGCCCCCAAGGAATGAATTATCCATCCCAATAAGAGAATATAAGTTAAATAAAATGGTATAACATGATATTTTATGGGAATAATTATAGGACCCAAAGTACTGGGTAAGGTAATAGTACCTGCTATTAGGTGAGAAATGTTTTCAAATCCTTTAATCAATTTCTTATTTTTAAGAGGTTGTGCACAGAGGCCCACTATAACCAAGAAATATTATATACATACATACATACATACATACATACATAACATATATATATATATAATTAACGTGATTAATTATAATTAAGATTTATCTTAGCCATTTTTAGAATACTTGAACTTGGATATATAATCATAAATTAAAATATACAATGGGTTGTGGCGGGTAATCCTCTTTATCAAAAGAAATGTGGTGATTAGTGACATGAAATGTTCTCATAATTGATGTGAAATATGTAGGTTATGTATTGGTTACGATGTTTCCTTATTATAATGCACGATATAGAATATCATCATGTGCTTCAAAGTGTTGAGTCAATTTGAGAATACAAATGTGAGCACATGTTTTCTTGAGTTGATTCAAGATATAATATTCTTCAGTGGAAATTATGAGAGTTCTAGGTGGAGGGATATTTTGGGTAATTATTAGCGAGGTTATACCCATTTGGGAGAGGATTATTAAGAGGTCTACCATGTTGTGTGAAGATTGTAGCCACCTCAAGTATAGGGGTGTGGTTAACTATGAATATTGTATTGGTATGTGGTGATATAGTACAATCAAATGTTTGGAGTGGAGGAAGAATATAAGACTTGATACACGATCTCTACCTATGAGTAGTGAATATAAAATTTTGGATTCTATCCGAGAGATAAAGATAATGAGAAGATAATAATTAGCAGACACGGTAGTGTAAAGGAATAGAAATCCAACATACGGTTTCTAGAAACGCTAAAAGAGATGATGATTATAGCAGTTGGATTGTTAGAAACCAGAAACCATAGAGGTAGGCACAAAGTCATAAATTACATACAATTTAAATAAGTGAGTTCACCAAAATGTAATATAAAAATTAGGGTTTTCCTAATTAAGGCTAATTATTAATTTTGTGAATATGAATTTGTAATAAAAATAGAATAATGAAATTAAATCACATATCCTAAATTCATATATTATAATTATATGATTTATAAAAACTCTAAAATGGTTAGATTTAGTAATTATAGTTAGGTTTTTATAACATATTCATTCAAATATGGATGAGACGAAGTGATACTAATATGAAAATATGTAGAAAAGATATATAAAGTGTCACTCAACCATTTTAAAAATTTAGGTGGCTGAAACTAAAGGGAGGAGGAAGTCACCTATGTAATACAAATTCACCTTTTCCTTTATAGATAATTTCATCATGTGTAATTTTAAAAAAAATTATTTTGGCACAATGATTTTCTGTATATTTAGATTTGTTTCTTATTTTTGAAATTCGGCTATCAATTTTTTTTTAAAAAATAGGAATTTTTCTTCTCTGAACCTTATATATCTCCTCATAATAGATTGTGACTCACCCCATCCCACCCCATGGTGTAATGATGATTGTACTACGTACCAGTACTCCAAATAGGGATCAATCCCCATACAATTCTCCCTTTAGTGACTGTGTGCAAATGTGCAATAAATAATGTATTGCTGAAATCCTTAAATGATCATCAAACACTTGGAAATGATCTTTGGTGTATAATATAGTTTATCAAAAATAGCTTAGGGTAGTTGCATATGATATATGCACACTTAGGCCTAGATGATGGTCTTGAGAGATTGATTTTACAATTGGGGGCTTTAATGTGATCTCCTAGGTAGTCTTAAATATGTGATATAATAAGCCCTTTGAATGGGTGGGGTAAGTGAATTTACATGTGATATTTATAAAAATTTTCCCCACTCAATCAAAACTATGCCAACTGGGATGAGCTATAAATTTGAAAAAGTGATTGTTAAGTGAGTGGGGGAGAAAACCATTGTAATTAGGACAAAATTGAATGACCAATTTTTTCCATCATAGGTGACTATTTTCCTAAGAAGGTGCAAAATTAGTTTTAAAATTTGAAGATGTGAGAGTGTGGAAGCACGAGGCATCAAGAAGGAAATTTTACACATCAAAAAATGTTACACTCAAATGGAAATGTGACATAGCTCTAAGATTAAAGTAAGAATTCAACCACAAGTATTGTGCATACAAAAAGAGAAAAGGTATACTCATTCTCATAGATCAAAATAAAGGAAGTACAAATGGGAGTGTCGTGTAACTCCCATACAAGACCCCATCATACCTCCACAAGGGAGAAATGAGTTATAATCCACAAATGGGATGTAACTCTTGTATGACACACACTCGCACATATGACACCTAATGACCTATGATCCCACCTAAGTGATATGAATCACCATGGGTGGGGTAAACTCATGTAATCAATAAATAAAAGATGACAAATATACCTCACAACAACACCCCCCCCTTTATCGTAACTTAGGATGAGGCAAGGAAAGTAAGACAAAGAAATGGGTCTTGGTAGCTATGCCCGATGAGGTGCCCATGTATAATAAGGATATCAAGTAATGGAGGAAAACCTAACGGTAAGAAAAAATCCACTTAGAAGATATAGAAGGCTCCCTTAAACAACTAAGAAATATGTGTCAAATGGGTCTCGACAACTAAAGGCCTGATAAGGTACCATATACAAAATGTAATCTTTCTACAAGAAGAAGACGAGGACAAGAATAGATCTATCCAAATTCTCTACAATATGCAACTACCTGAAGCCATCTTGTATCCTACAAATAATCCATCTGGAGTGACTGTGGATAAGAAGTAGATCTAAAGGAGAGTGAACCACCATGGAAGCGTGAGTGAGACTCGTAAGGTGTGGTTCCTAATGTCCATAAGTAAGGTAAATGTTGGGGTTAGCACAAGGTTTTATAGATGATATATCATATCTAAGCATACATGCAATAAAAGTAGATATTCTACAAGAAGAAATATACAAAACAAGAGATATAAATCAACACTAGATTTAATGTGGTTCACCTAGTGTGGGCTACATCCACCAAGAAACAAGTCAATCTATTATTCAAAGCTTTTAGAAGATATACCATTGAAGATCTGCAATCTTCCACACCCATCATATGTACAATACTCACTTTCTCTCAAGCTTCTCCTTCTTCTCCAAGAATTCTCTCACTCACAATTATTCTCACAATAATCATTAACTCATTCAATTCTTACTTCTAAACCCTATATTTCATGCTTATATAGGCATATGCTAAACTTAGGGAACTTAGCACATGAAATTAAAATCAATAGATCTACTTTAATGCTAAAATTAGATCTAATTCCTGAGAGTTAAATAAAACACTCAGGCACATAGGTAACCGATGTCGGTTCCTAACTTACCTAACTGATGTTGGTTCCCTCCTTGTCTGATAGATGCTCAGTCATAGGTGACCGATGCCGGTCCCTTCATAACCGATGTCTGGTTACTGTATTTTCCAGACAAGTTTCATATTGCATGCTAAACTGAAGTAATTTAGCTCCACAACTCAACAATCTCCCACTTGGAGATAAATTACTGCACTATACCTATACAACGTCATTCTTGGATCATTCCTTAGCTTTGTTTCTTCCTCTTCAAGTCTCAAACTTGAAGACCAATAGAAGTGGAGTGCAGCTCCAAATTCTCTTTTACTAATGGCTTCTTTAGCATATCCATAGGGTTTTCACTCATATGAATCTTCTCCAGTTTCAGTTATCCGATCCTCGAATACCTACCATATGAAGTGATATCTCAACAGAATGTGTTTCATTCTAGAATGAAACAATGATTTCATTTTCCAAATGAATTGCACTTTGACTGTCATTGAATAATTTGCAATCATCTTTTTCTATTTCCCAACTCTTCCATGAACCTACTCATCCATATCATCTATTTACTAGTCTATGTAGCTATAATATACTCTACCTCTGTAGTAAACAAATCCACAACCTTCTACAATCTTGATATCTAACAAACTTTCATCCTACCCACTGTGAAAATATATCCAGTAGTGTCTCCTCCTACCGTCTAGATCTCTAAACATATCTGAATGAATATAGCCATAAAAACAAATATCCAGAACCTCCATAGTCATAATTGCATACGATAGATGTCCCTCTCAAATACCTAAGTATACATTGGACTTCTTTTCAATGCTCTTTACCTAGATTGGACTATAAATCTACTCGCAACTCCAACTTCCTGTGCAATGTCTGGTCTGGTACAAACCATAACATACATGAGACTTCCCAACTATTGAATCATATGGTACTCATGTCATGTATTTGACCTCTTCATGTGATGAAATGAAATTGATTTTTTCTCAATTTGAAGTGTCTAGCCATAGGTGTACTTATCAGGTTTTGAATATCTGCATTTTAAACCTTTTTAACACCTTCTAGATATCATCCTCCTGAGACAAATACAATTTATTTTTCTTCTTGTCTCTATGTATTTGTATTCTAAGGATTCTTTTTCCAAATCCTAAATCCTTTATAGAAAATGTGTGAGCTATCTTTCCCTTAAGCTCACCAATTCCCTATATACTAGATCCTGCAATAAGCATATTATTCACATATATAGTAACAAAATAATATAGCTCCCATTTTTAAGCTTCTTGAAATAAACACAATGGTCATATTCACATCTCAAGTAACCATGCTCATGCATGAAACTATCAAACCTCATGTATGATTTTCTTAGAGCTTGTTTGAGCCCATATATGCTCTTTTCCAACCTACACACTAATTTCTCCTTACCCTTGACTTCATAACCAAGCGACTGTTGCTGCATATAAATATCTTCATCTAAATCACCATGAAGGAAAGTTGTCTTCACATCTAGTTGCTCTCAATACAAATTCATAGACTGCAACTAAAATCAATATAGTACGAATAGAAGTCATCTTTACAATAGGAGAAAATATTTTATCAAATTCAATATCTATGATTTCTATGAAAATCCCTTTACTAAAAACCTTTCCTTATATCTCTTTTATGTCCACTCTCTTCTTCCTTGATCCTGTAAACCCAGTTTTTTATAAAATGTACTCTTTCCTGCTAGCAAATTCAACCAAATCCCAAGTCCTTGTTTTGTTCCAAGGAGTCCATCTCCTCATCCATGTCATGCTCCCACTATACATGGGACTCATCCTACATTGCTTCTTCAAAAAAATTATGGCTCGCCATTATCAGTCAATAATAAATAAGATAGAGATGGTGTAAATATTTCATGGAGGTTTACTTACCCTTTGTGACATTCTCACATGAGTTTTGTGGTACCGAAGGTTCATTCTACGACATCCTCAACATTTGTTTTGAATTCTAATTATGACAGTGACTGACGCTAGTCACCAGTATCTGAAACCCAGTTCTGCTAACCAATGCCAGTTTGGCTCTTTTATAACCAATACTGGTTCTAGTTTACCGATGTCGATTTAGGGGGTCAATCGATACTCAGTTCCTGTGTAACCATGTACCGGTATGAGTTTTAAATCTAAGAGTTCATTTTCATTCATAAAACTTCTCAACCAGATTCATCCTTGGGTATAAAAATTTGATCCCTATACATTCTCTTTTCATTCCATTCAATGTCATGAATCCTAATAATTTTAGAATTCTCTAAATCCCAAAAAATGGAATCCAAAATCACTAAATCCATAACCAATGAAAGTGCATCTCTTGGATTTTTCATCCAACATTTTCCTATTTTCCTTATAAATATGCACAAAATATTTTGAGCCAAAAAACATCAAGAAAATAAAGATCTACCTCTTTTCTGGTCCAAGCTTCCTCTGGTATTCCTCCATCTAGTGAACTTGAAGGTCCACTAGTTAATCAAGGTAAACCGACTGTATCAACTGCTTCTGCCCAAAACTGCAAGGAAAATCCAAAATTTATTCTCATACTTCTAACGCGTTCAATGATTGTCATGTTCATTCTTTCTGCAACACCATTCTCTTGTGGTGTTCTTGGAACCGTATCCTTTCTCTATGTATTCCATTCACTGAATGATAATCATTGAAATCCTTGCTACAATTTTCACCACCATTGTCAGATCTAAGGCACTTTAACTTAGAATTCGTTTCATTCTCGACAAGGGCTTTCCATCTTTTAAAAGTCTCAAAACATTAGACTTACGTTTAATACAATAAACTCATACCTTTCTTGTAGCATCATCAATGAAAGTAACATAATACTAGGATCCTCCATCTAGTGAACTTGAAGGCCCACAGTTAATGAAATAAAGCGTTGTATCAACTGCTTCATCCCAAAAGTATAAGGGAAATCCAACATGTATCCTTATACTTATAGCACATTTCATGATTGTAATATGCATTCTTTATAAAACACCATACTCTTTTGGTGTTCTTGGAACCATCTTTTCTCTATGTATTCCATTCACTGAACAATAATCATTGAAATCCTTGCTACAATATTCACCACCATTGCTAGATTTGAGGTATTTTAACTTTGAATTTGATTCATTCTGAACAAGGTCTTTCCATATTTTAAAAGTATCAAAAACATCAGATTTATGTTTAGTACAATAAACCCATACCTTTCTTGTAGTATCATCAATAAAAGTAACATAATATTGGGATCCTCCATGAGAAGCTACATGGGATGGTCCCCATACAATTTGAGTGTACTCCAATTTATTAGTTGCCCCAACTTTGAGAAATATCACTCTCTTTTTCTTTCCAAAGACACAATGCTCATAGAAATCAAGATCTAAATCTTTCAAATATGATAACTTACCTTTAGCCTTTAAGATCTGCATTCCTTTTTTACTCATATGGCCCAACCAATTATGCCACATGCATGCATCTGAATATGAAGTAGATAATACAGAAAATGAATCAGTAACACAGGTATATAAATATAACATTCCTAACTTATTGCCTCTTGCCACAACAAAGGACATCCTTGGTGACTTTCCAAGAGTCTGCTATGAATGTAACCATGCAACCAGCTACACCTACTTGCCCTACAGAAATAAGATTCCTCCTTAGGCTTGGCACATGCCTCACATCTTTTAATACCCATGTATTTCCATTCTATAGTTTTAGATGAACTTCCCCTTTACCAGTAATTCTGCAAGGTTCATCATCACCCAAATAAACATGCCCAAAATTTCCCTAGACATAATTTCTAAAATAACCCTTATTAGGGGTTGCATGGAAATAATCTCATGAATCTAAAACCGATGATTCTATTCTATTATCGAAAGAAAGAATAAGAGCATCTTGCATTACCTCTTTTGTAATATTTTCCTATTTACCTTTTTCTTTTCGGTGTTGGTTGCTCTTTATTCTTTGACCAACAACCTTTCTTTGCATGTCATTTCTTTCCACAATTCCAACAGGTAATTCCCTTACCTCTTGGATTTAGATTTTCCATACCTTGACTTTGATTTCCGATTATTCTTACTCTTAGATCTCTCCTTCTACCTGCCTTTGATACATTCAAAGCATTCTCAGATGATGATTCCTCTATAATTTTCCTGTGAATTTATTTATTCAAGATTATACTAACCACATCATCAAACTTCAAAATATTATTAGCATATGTTGTATTACTAACAACCATTACCAATTTATTCCAACTATTAGGAAAATAACATAAGAATAAGAGTTCTTTCACTTCATCATCAAACGGAATATCAACCGATTTTAACTAATTTACAATAGATTGGAAATCATTAAAATGAATAGATGCAGATCCACCTTCATTCATATTAGAACTAAATAGTTTCTTCATCAAATAAAATTTATTTGAACCACTAGGTTTTTCATACAAATTAGCAAGAGATTTCATTAACTCTACCATAGATGTCACTTCTGTAATATTAGAAGCCACAGATGCTTCCAGGCTCAATATTATAGATCCAAAATCCTTTTTGTCAAGAATCTTACATACTTCATCAGTCATCTTTGTAGGTCTAGAATTTTCATCCAACGGTACGTACAAATCTCTTTGATATAGATAATCCTCAATCTGCATCTTCCATAATTGATAATTTCGGTAATCAAAATTTATCTACCTTGTATTTTTTTCTTTTTCCATTGTTGTAGCTCCCACTCAATCAAAAAACCCTCTGTGAGTAAATATGTCAACACATAAAAACCTCAAACAAAGCTCTGATACCAGTTATTGGGATTAGCACAAGGTTGTACTGATAATATATTAGATCTAAGCATACATGCAATAAAAATGGATATTCTACCAAGAAGAAATATACAAAACAAAAGATATAAATCAACACCAAATTTGACGTGGTTCACCCAGTGTGGGATACATCCATAAAGAAACAAGCCAATCTATTATCCAAAGCTTTTAGAAGATATACAATGAATATTTACAATCTTCCACACCTCTCACGATGTACAGTACTTTCTTTCTCTCAAGCTTCTCCTTCTTCTCCAAGAATTCTCTCTCATAATTATTTTCACAATAATCATTAAATCTCTCATTACTAACCCTAGATTTCTAGCTTATAAATACCTTATACAAACTTAGGGCACTTAGCTATGCAATTACAATCAATAGATCTTATTTAATACAAAAATTAGATCTAATTCCCATGAGTTAAATAAAAGACTCACACACAGGTAACTCGATGTTCGGTTAGCCCTAACCGATGTTAGTTCCTACTTTCCTTACTGATGCCAGTAATAGGTGACCAATGTTAGTCCCTTCATAACCAATGCAGGTTGCTGTGTTTTCTAGAAATTTGATATAACATGCTAAAATGAAGTAGTTGAGATTCACATCTCAACACTAGTTCTAATTATCTGTGAGGCACTGGTGAACTATGCAGCAATCGGACTCAGGAACTATGTTTGATAGTGTCGCTAAATAGGTCTAAAAAATTCTTGTATTTTACGAATGGATTTTTTGGATGAATCTAGATGACTTCCTATACATGAAGAAGCTCCAGAAGGTGGATTAAGAATCTGACCTTAGCTTCCAAAATGGTACCATGCTTATCACTGAGCGTTGCACTTCATTACGGACCTAAACCTGTAGTTTGGGTGAGTGTGTATATGTCATGAGTGTTCTCTCATCTTAGTTGCAAATCTATGGTGAAATAGTGAAGAGGGCTATGGTAGCTATAAAAGATGTAGATAGTAGGAATAGAATGTTTGGATAAAATCCCTCCTTTAAGAATGTGTCTTGAACTGATTCCAGGATTATCTCTAGCTGACAATGTATGGTGCTATGTGGATGCAAGAGGGTACAATAGATGCCTCCTAACACTAGATGGAGTGATAGTAATTGATAGGATGTAACTGACCTAGGAACGTCATTATGGTCTCATAAGCTGATATATTTATAGGGATCTCAAGTTAAATTTTCACCATTATTGCCAAAAAATGTCCCAAAAAATTTTGACTGAGGAAACGATAAAGGAGATGAACATCTAGAAGTTGACCCAAAAAGGAGTGAAAGAGGATAAACATAGAGAGGGGCACCCAGAAGGGACTAGAGCATATGCTGGGGTGCCCTAGTATAGAAAGTAGGGTGCTCGGAATTAGGGCTTATAGAATCTCGTGGAAGTTGTGAAATGGCTTTTCCATTCAGGTATCAAGAAATACGCAAGAAAGATGAAGTAAAACATAAATACAAAGATAAAAAAAGGTGGGATTAATAGGTACTTTGTACACTTGAGAACCTTCTTATTCAAATAATAGTATAATGCCTTGGGATAAATATTGTCCTTTCTAATATATAAGGGGATTTGTGTCTACGACTATGAATAACTACTTAGTGTGTGTATGTTTTTGCCATCTACGAATACATTAACTCTTAGCTGTAAAGGTCATTGGGTTCCAAATATCTTTGAAGTGATCCTCACACGTATTACTCTTCATGCTGGCACTTCACAAGAATATCCATTGGTTGGGTCATCAACTATTGGTGTCTCATATGTTTCTTCCTCCAATTTCCCTTTCCTGAGTGCTTACCCTTTTGGGATGTGCACGTCTAAATCCATCAAAGGAGGGCATAGTCCTTCACATGTTCTGTGTAGTATGAGGCATGCCTAATGGATTTACTCTTTACCTATTTCTACCAATTTTGTATCCATGATACTAGTTCTTATCTCCCTTTCCTTCAATTCCTATGCAATCATTCAACTCATTTTTTCTTCCTGAGGCTCTTCTGCATCATCATATTACACTAATCAGTGTTTGGTGCATTGTCCTTCTAGGGTTGATCTCAACATCATCATTCTTTCCTTAGCCGGGATGTATCTGTAAGATTTTCCTTACTGGTTCTGTCTTTATAACAGAAGTGATAGGTGACCTCCTAAGGTGTCATTTGATGGCCCCACACCTTGAGAACATTTTTTCCTTAGAACTTTTCTATCTCTGGAGACACTTAGTTCCCACTACTTCCTCTTTCTCATGGTAGGTAGGTTCGTCAAAAAAAATCTCTTTTCTCACCTACATGTCATTTGTTTCCTTCTATACTCCAACTCCACTGTTGTCTTCTTTCTCTTGTTTCCTCTTCTTCTTCTTCAAGGGGAAAAGTGTCCTCTTTATCTTGCAAAGTGCCCACTGTATGTTTCTCTTTGGAAAAGAGTCCAGGGAGCTTGAACTCATTTTCATAGCATACTTTCCATTTTCCAACTTGGGCCTTAGGTAAATATATACAAGTTCTACACCTAGACTTCCCAATTTTCAAACTCATAGCCTTAATATTAATATCATTTGAAATTAATTTATACCTATATGTAGGCATAGGACTTACTTTGGTAAATGTAAGTTTCCTGAGTGTATGGTAGTTGCAATCTACCATTGTCTAACATTGAAGAAAGTCTTCACACGTTTGAGAACCTATGCATTGATGCCTAAAAGTAGTGCATAGTGAAAGTATAAATGGGGAGATTACACCAAGGGATCCAATTTCCATCCTTTAAACCAAAATGTGTTATGCTCAAAAGTACTAGTATATTGTAAATTTTACCTATTTTCTTATGATTAACTGAGAAAATAGGGTTTTCTAGTTATTTTATGAGTTAATACAAATTGAAAATAAATGCTATATTGAAATTCTAGACCAAACTATTTTTGGTTTAGTTCATTTTGAATATATATTGAAAGAATCATAAATAAGAGGGATATGGTACTAACCTTAAGTTAACTTACCTTTATACCGTGTCGTTGGACTATAGTAGGCTAGTATGGGGACTAGAACCTAAGCTATGACTGAATGGCCTTGGTACAAGGGTAGAAGTTAGATTGTTTTTTGTACTGAGGCACTATGAGAATACTGGGGCGCTTAGTCTATAATCTTGTTGGAAGACTGCAAGAAAGCTCTTGAACTTGAATTCGACATGCGTAGTGTCACAATATCTTTGCAATGTACCTTCATTCCTGTCACATAGGTGTCACAATAATGTCTCCATATGTCGCTATAGCTATCACATGATAATCTGCCTGCATAAACCCTATTTGGAAAGCTTTAATTGCCAAAAACTGCACCTTGGTGATGATATGTCATAATGACCTCAATGCAAAACTAGTGGTCTTACTAAAATAAGCTCTTCACTAATTTCTTGGACCCCATGTATTTCATGTGTGTGTGTGTGTGTGTAATTATTTTATTCCTAGGATGCCCTAACGCCAATGATGCAGTTAGTAGGGGACAATAACTAGATGTAAAATGCAAATGGTGGATATCAAATAGAAAGAATACAACCCTTTTCCCCTATGCTTGTGTGATGGCAGATGTAGAAGATGCCCTAATTCAGTCCCTTACCTAAAAACAGTAGATAGATGCCCTTGATAGTAAGATTGTCTTCCATAATGTAGTGAGAGATAGTTTTTTTTTATATATGGATCTCTTGTTCAACTTTCGACACTATTAGATCCAAACAATTGTAGAAATACGACCTAGGGTATAATGCATGAGGTAACCGTTAGGAAACCAACAAATTATGATCAAACTTGGGAGTGTGCAAAATCAAGCTATACTTGGGCTCCCCAAGATGCTCGAGTGTAACCCTAGGTGCCCCAATAGATACCTAGAAGATGACAACTATTGGGCCCAGGTAAAGCTTGATTGGCTAAGTAAAAGAAGGTAACATTGGTGCACAAGGACTATTTGAAGAAGGGCGTGCAAGGAAAAAGCAATGCAGGACAAGGTTTTAGGAGGGTTTAGTAGAACCCGTGGCACGCACATGCAAGGAAGTGGAGAATTTGGGTTTTATGGTAACAAGGATTAGCCATAGAAATTAGTTATATCAAGCATTGAATATGAGTGAAAACAGGTGACCCGACTTATGCATGCAAGAGTAGGATAAGGTGCCAAATGTCCTGGAAAGAAGTGGTGCAAGCATGAAAGGAATATACCTTGCGTTAGAACTGAATCTAGAAGGTCATCATGGTTCACTACAGATATGGAGCAGCTCAAGTATAAAGGAGCATGCTCCCATGGAGGACCAGTTTGGACACTTTGGCAGACTGATCTACAACCCTCAGAATGTTGCATGAAAGTGCATTGCTAAGGCTATATATACCAAGCACCCAATAGAAGAATGATATATACCTAGTAGAGGACCCAAAAGAGGTGAAGCATCAATGCATAAATAAAAAAAATGGGAGTTATATGGGTTGGGTTTAACTGAGGATTAGCTAGGAGTATGATGTACTTACTAGGGGACTGGGCATTGAACTATTTTTCTTATAGTGATGTAGGGGCATAAGTCCAATTTTGATGTGAACATTGGTCTAGGACTGATTATATGTGATCAATGATAGCACTTAATGAATGTAATCTATTTACCAATACATATTTAATATGGATATATGTGGTTCCATTTTTACTTATATCTGTATAGAATTTTTTGAAGTGGGTGTAAACCCCTGTGCATTTGCCTTTTTGTGATGATTCAGATCTATGTGGATGTAATGTTTTTCTTATCTGAATGCAATACATTGGATCTAACTCTAGCATGTTGATAATAGTAAGTGATGTTATGGTCCCTCATTATGGTTTCCATATCTATTCATATTTATAGGGTTTTTTCGTAAATAATGCATTTCACACAACTCACATAAATAAGGATGACTCAAGCACCCGATAAATATGTGCAAATGGGTAGAAAGAGCCCAAAAAGTGTCCACTGGAAAGTGCATAAAGGACTGATACACCCATGGTGATTTCCTTGTTATTTGAAAGGGATAAAAATGACTAGCAACAATTGAGTAAATTGCCACCTAAGAAACCCTAAAATGATGCCCAAATGACTGAAATAGACAACTGGGCAGTGGATAAACAACAGGTGGTACTTGAAATAAAATGAAAATAAGATGGCCAAAGGATACGGGGGTCAACTAGTGAATACTTCTATTACTGCAAGATCCATATATTAAATAACAGTACTCGAAATTGGTGTTCATTTAATAGTTTAAAGTGCATGATTTTGTGACTACATTTTTCCCCCACTTTATGTTGGTAAGAAAAAAGCTTGGTAATATAAAGTAGATAGAGATGCGTACCTAATGTCCATGAAGAGTGTAGAAGAAAATGTGTCGAAGGACTAGACAAAAGCATGGAATGACAAAAATATGGAAGAACGTGGTAACTATAAATGAAAAATTCACAAAGAAAAAGTGATGAGAGTGAATGTAGGGCGAAACACATGTGTATAGCTTTTGCAATGTGTAGTGTACTTACATGGTTAGTAAAGCATGTGTTGTCACAGAAGGTTTTTGTTGTCACTATTTTTTTTGTTTCCCCCATTTTGACAACTTTTTTCTCATATGGCGAGACCTGTAAGGAGAAAATAATCAAGTAGTCAAATATGTATATATGTAAATGTAAAAATGCTATGTAAAATACGTGTGTGTGTATAAATGTATAAAATACACAAATGTAAAGTATGTGAAAATAAAATTGTAAATGGAACATGTGCACCTAATCCATGTTGAGAGGAAGAGTGTAGAAGGATATCCTGTACTATGATTTTTTTAGGTGATCTCACACCACCCTAGTTGAAGAAGTGTAGGGAGGAAATGGTCTATGTCCTTCAAGTTTTAACCACTTCTGTTGAAATGTGTGTGAAGAGTTATCTATGGTGTCCTAGTTTTTTGGGCAATCAAATGCCACTGGATGGAGTAGTGTAGAGATGCACACCCACTGTAACCTCCAAGCCTTTAACTACTTCCCATAAATGCTAAGGACACGTTGTCTTGTAAAATCCATTGTGTATGGGGTTTGTAGACTAGTCTGAACTCACTCGTTGTATGTAAACCCACAATTCTAAGGGCGGAAAGTGCATTGTACTGAACTAGTATAAATAACAGTGTTAGTATTTATAAACCCCAAATGATGCCCCCCTATTTGGGGGTGCATGCAATGTCATTGATTTGAGACATGTGGCCCTGAAAGAGGACCAACCACATGTACATTGTAACTCTGGACAGTTCTTGGTAGAAACCAAGGCATGCAAAAAAATAAGGCAAGCCAAAGACAAGTGTAAATAAATAATGCATAAATATAGAAAACATGTATAAGCTACACAAACAATGTAAAAATGTAAGAAAGAAAATAAGCCACAAAAATTTAGCTACAAATATGGTACATCACCCACGATGTCACAGGACACCCAATGTCATCATGACCATAAACAACAAACAAGTATGCACACAGACATGGTGAAAATCCTACATACAAGAAGCAAGCAATGGCAGACAAGTACAAAAAAGAAAACAAGTAATCATGGAAACATATAATCCTAAAAAACAAGTGTTTCACATGAAACACTTATTAGCATGTTAGAGAAATAACCAATATGTAAAAATCATATATAATCAAGTAATGTAAGATGTTAACTACAAAATCAAATAATAGCACTTGGATAAGACGAATGTGGATGCCCCCAACAACCAGTGTAGTAAGGGTAGAAAGTGAGCATCCATGTTGCATGTAGCAGTCATGTATCTATGATCACAACTAAAAAAGTCATGAATGCTCATGTGTGTATGGTATAGATAATAACATATAATAAATCAATCTAACATGTGTAATAAAGTGATCATTTAAAACACTAGTAAACAAGAGTAAATACCCCCAATACAATGCAATATTTAATGATAAGAGCCACGTGACCCCCGCATGTATGGAAATGTATGAAATGAGATTCATTTTATTTTCCCCCTCAATAGTCAAGAATGAACCTTAAACGAGAGTGTGTCACTGGGAAATGGTTAAGTAGTGTATGTTTTGTCTAGCACTATGATGAATGTGTGTGTAATGATGATGAGATGTGACATATAAAAAAAGGTGTGCATGAACCCTATAGCCAAAGCATATATCACGAACTGATGAATAGGTGAGTGATGATTTAGCCTAAGTGTATACCACTATAGGATGAACAGATGAGTGATGATTTAGCCCTAATATTATATCACTAAATGATGAATGGAGGGGTGATGATTTATGTCTAAGTGTATATCACTATAATATGATAGAAATAGGTGATGATTTAGCCTAAAGTGTATGTCGCTACAAGATGAAAGGAGGGAGTGGTGATGTAACCTAAGGTGTATACCACTACAAAATGATATTATATGTGATGATTTAGCCTAAATCGTATGTCACTAGGATGGAAATATCGCATGATGAAATGTCACATAGTGAGTGTAAGGTCCATTTGATTTGTAAACCCTCAGCAGTTGAGTATGGACCAAGGAACTAAAGTGCATCATAGGGTGGTGAGTGTAGCACTTAGAAGACAACGTAGTATATGTAGTGATGAGATATGACCATGTGATGAGTAGAATGTGTAAATATATTATGTGTTAGATGTGTATAATGTATAAAATGTAATGTATAACATGTAGATAGATGAGTAATTTAGTATGTAGGGATGAATGTAAGGCTAGAGGAAGAATAATATTATGTGTTATGTGAAGAATGTGAGTAACATGCAGTGTATGATGTATGGTATATATTTATATATAGGATGTGAGACAACATGTATAAACGTGTAAGGTGAGTACTAGTATGATGTATGATGTATGAATGTGGAAATAGATAATTTTTGTAAACAAATGTGAAGAATGTATGGTGCATGGTGTATGCTCAGATTTTATTACAAGCCACCACTCTCTCAATACAATACCCAAATCCATTTGGAGCTATTCTCAACAAACTCTACAGAAATCACACCCGAATTCAAAACACATCTACAATACATTTTCTTGTCCATCTATCATATGCATAAGACCATATAAATAGAAAACTACTTAAGCATTTTTACACCAAGAATCACTTGCTCAGATTTTATTACAAGCCACCACTCTCTCAATACAATACCCAGATCCGTTTGGAGCTATGCTCAACAAACTCTACAGAATTCACACCCGAATTCAAAACATATCTGCAATACATTGCTTGTCCATCTATCATATGCATAAGACCATATAAATAGACAACTGCATATGATAGATGGACAAGAAAATGTATTACAGATGTGTTTTGAATTCGGGTGTGAATTCTATAGAGTTTGTTGAGCATAGCTCCAAACGGATTTGGGTATTGTATTGAGAGAGCGGTGGCTTGTAATAAAATCTGAGCAAGTGATTCTTGGTGGACGTAGCCAAAATTGGGTGAACCACTTTAAATATTGTCTCCTTGTGTTGTGTTATTTTATTCTACAATTTTATTTCAGATCTGTAATAATTTATGCATATTATTTTCTACTGTTGCGATTCTGTGAGGGATTACTCTGTATATTTTATCTCTTATTTCCTAACATATATGACCATGTGATGAGTAGAATGTGTAAATATATTATGTGTTAGATGTGTATAATGTATAAAATGTAATGTATAACATGTAGATAGATGAGTAATTTAGTATGTAGGGATGAATGTAAGGCTAGAGGAAGACTAATATTATATGTAGATGTGAGTAACGCGCAGTGTATGATGTATGGTATATATTTATATATAGGATGTGAGACAACATGTATAAACGTGTAAGGTGAGTACTAGTATAATGTATGATGTATGAATGTGGAAATAGAAAAATTTTGTAAGCAAATGTGAAGAATGTATGGTGCATGGTGTATGATGTGTGACATGTGATGAAACAAAATGTGTAATGCCTATAGTTCAGTGGTTGGGGTTCAATGTATTTGTAATCCCTCAATAGCCAAGTGTGAACCAAAGTACAAGAATGCATCATCGAGTAATGATGATGCCAAAATGCGTGATGAAGGTGTTGATAGAAGAATACAAAGATAATATAGGTATGATGGCTATGATAAATGAGAATGGGGGGATATGTTAGGTGTTATGACCCCCAAGTATGTAAACTAACCAATGATAGTGAAATAAGAAGGTCCTCCACCCGATGTCTATGGGGATGAAAGTGTAGGGCCATGTTCTAATAGTGGTGGTATGGGAGATAAATGATGTGCTAGTGAATGAAGTATATGTGCATGCGATGGATGAATTTATGATGAAGATTGAGGCATAGTAAAATATGTCAGCAATGGAGATCTATGTGATGTATAATGCGAATGTGATGAGAAACCATGTAGAACAAATCGAGGTGGTGATCAACACCGAGATGTAGTGACTATCCTAGGAAGAGGCCTATGATAATGTGTAGGACTAGTGGAACAATTTATTTGTAAATATGATACTTGAGTAGGTGAACTAAGAGTTGACAGTGATTTTAATAACATATAATGAGAAATGTTAGAAGAGGTCGCACATGAGTAACTGTATGAGGAGATGAAAAAAGTGGAGGAGATGGAGGAACACCATTAATAGAAATGACATAGCATTTTTTAATGAATTTAATTCACAAGTGATTTATAGATATGATAGATTAAGAGTCATGAATCCAATTAAGGCCTAGAAGCAGTCACATCCCTTGACTGTGTTTCAAACAAGGAAAGGGACAAGCATAGTGAAAGGGCCAACTATGACATGTAGCTTAACAACATTGAAGGGTTTGTGGAAGGGGTACTTAATTTGCAATGGAGGGTAACCGATGGCCCTAAAGAGGGACATAGAACATGCACTAATGGGCCATGATGGGTAAAAATTGGTATTTTTTATGGCAGTCAAGCCTATAGATGCATGGATGTATAAATGATTAAATGTAAATATAGCGTGATAATTGGCATTTGAAAGATAAATGACTGGTGGTGAAGATTCATTGTTAGCAACTAAGAAATCAGAAGCTCCTGATGGAAAAGGTGTGGCATAATTAGTGGAGAAATCAGTCAATTTCGTATCATATTTGGGTAATGGGTTATTAAAAATCTTAAGTTTATGATTTTCATTAGTAAGTGTTGATGTTGTAGATTCCAAAAGTTCAATTTGTGCATTATCAAGAAAATATTGAATGAGATTCTGGAACTGAAAACAACTATCAGTGGAATGTCCTACACATTGGTGATAATCACAATAAGAGATTTCATCGAAGTTACGCCCTTTGGGTCGAGATGGATCAAGTTATAGAGGTGATGGTAAGGTAATAAGATTATTGTCGATGAGTTGTGGTAGCAAAATGATCAGTGGTGTACTAAGATGAGTAAGAGTGCATATGTATGGTTGGGGTCAAATATCTTAAGGAGTAGAGATGACATTTATAGTAGGTTGTTTATCCTTAGTTTTAGATATAAAAATTTTAAACAGTGGTTTACTTAGAACATGATTAGAGGACTAAGCTTGTTCTTGATAATAAATTTTTCCCTATGGAAATAATCTTATTCTCATGAAGCTTGAGAGTGTCGAAAAAAAATTGAGCAACCGATCAAGGAAAATTTATCAAAGAGAATGCTCTCTTGGAGCGGTGGTAACATGACTTTGAATAACTATGTCTTCAATCTTAGAATTTGCAAGGGACGTTAGTCATCTTAGTTAACTTGTTTTTGTATCACAAGACATAATTATATAATTATTTTCGTTGGTCCCTTTCTTAAGCTGTTCCAGTTGAGTACATACGGAAATGTTAGAGCCAATGTTGATAGAAAAATCTGTGTGAAGAAAGGTTTCATCCAGCAAATGCATGAAAGAGACCACTAAATGAATAGGTAGGTCATAGAACCATCAGATCGCATAGTCTTGTAAACTACTAGGAAAAAATCTTAACGAAGATGTGTGTTATCATCCGCATAGTCAAGACATGCTACGTGAAAAGCATGTAGATGTTCTTATGGGTTATCATGGCCTTTAAAAATGGGCAACTTAGGAGATATGAAGTTATGTGGAAATGAATAAACAGAGATAGCTAGTTGTATAGGGGTATGCAGTAATGAAGTAGAATCTAAAGATGGTGATCCTCTAGAAGTAGCAAATTGGAGTTGGAAAATTTGATTTTGTAGATCATGATATAAATATGTGAAATTAGGAGTATTCGAAGAAGAGCCAACTACATATTAGGAGTGTTAGGGTGCGTGATGGGAGAAGTAGTTGTAGTAATAGGAGCATAAACATATGTAGGTGGAGTAGAGACCAGAGGAGTAGAAGAAGCAACAACAAAAGTGGAAGCGTCACGAGATCTCTTAGAAACAATTAAAGCTTGTAAGACTTGAGGGATATGTGTAGGGTTTTCACGTAATGCTTTGTAAAAAAACAATAATAGCGTTAACTTGGTCTTGATCAATGTTGGTGTCTTCATCATAGGATTTTTCACTACCAGATGCTTCTATCTCGTGGAGAGGAACCTGGTTGGAAGAATATACAAGATTTTCAGCCATAGATGTAGTTGTATCAGCCACTGAATTAGATGTCTAATGGGTAAATAAAGTAAGCTCATAGTATTGAATGGATCCAAAATGACCGCTATGGATGATAGCCATAAAATGAAACACAAACCCTAGGATGAATGAAGAATCTAGAAGCATGAATGATTGAGTCGGGTTCACCAAAATGATTAACTAAAATTAACCAACTATGTAGTATGGGGGTAGTTAATATAAGCTATGAACATTTGTAATAAAGTAAATAAATACACTGAAGGAAGTATGCAAATATCTAAGTAACTATGCAAAAGAAAATGGTTAACCCCTAATGTGCAAGAAGGAAGAGGAAAGAACTTAGCTAAATAACATATGCCTATCAATAGAGTGTTGCAGAGGTGACTATAAAAATAAGAAGTAGGAACAACTGTGCAGGATCCCCAAAAAGAGTGGATCCAGACTATTTCTCTTGACTGGAGCACCTAAAGCAAGATTGGGGAGCCTGTGGGTGCTCTGGTATGCTATCTGGGTGCCCTGGTCTATGTAAAAGCTATGGAATTGATCTTCATTGGGCAGAGAGGTGATCTCAAACCTTCACTATGTCTCGCATCCAATTTTTTGTCTTACGTCATATGTCGCCAATAACTCAAGATGAAGGAAATGAAGGGGTCAGACTGACCTTAGATACCAAAATGGTGGACTTACTAACCGAGTGTTGCACTACATCTCAGACCCGATGTAGTTTTATGTGCAAATGTGTGTGAACATGCCCTAGGTTGCTCTTGTGACAATTGCACTTTATGAAGTAATGAGTAATAAATATGTGTAGAAAATGTAATAGGATATGTGCATGGAATATAATATAATCCCTCCCCCTATGAAGTTTGACGTAGATGTCCTAGCCTTGTTCCTTGATGATGGAGCTATGTGGATTTAAGTGATCTCCAATGCAATGGATGAATGGAACTCTATATGGAGTAATAGTAGTAAGTGATGCTAGGTCCCTCATTATGGTCTCATAACTTTATATTTATAGGGTTCTCTGGATCTAATTTCATAATTAACCTTGAGAAGGCCGACCATAAGAAAGATAAAGATGCGAAATGGCTAGAAAGATCCCAAAAATGGCGGGAAAGTGCAAAAAGGATCGGGGCACCCCTAGTGGGGACTATGGCACCCACAGGTGCCCTAGTTCTAGCCTAGGTGCCTTAGTCGAGGCTAAAATAATGGAAAATGATCAAAACAGACTGGACATATGGATGTAAGATGTCAGTAATGATGAAATAAAATAAAACAAGATGGTAAAAAGATGGGAGTTAATTAGTACTTTCTTTACTCAAGAACCTTCTAAATAGTATTATGAGACCATGATAAATAATGTCTAAAGTGCATGATTTTTTGACTACATCCACAAGACTTAGAATATACACTCAAACTTGAATTTCCTTGTTGTACCTACCAAACACATAAAAACTAAGAACAATACACCTAAGCATAAAAGGACCTAAAAAATGTAAGAAGCACAAAATGAAAAATGGATTAAAACTTGCACAAGAAAATAATAAAATCACAAAACTGAGAGTGGTAAGAAAAACCAAATTGAGTGACATGATTCCCAAAAATGATCTCTAATACCATGTGAGAGTGTGGGAGCACGAGCATCAATAATTAATGCATGCACATCAATGAATATGCACTCGAATGGAAACATGAAGTAGTTCCACGATGCAAGTAATAGTTTAACCACAAGAATTGTGCATGCAAAAGAGAAAAGGTATACTCATTCTCCTATATCAAAATAAGGGAAGTAAAAATAGGAGTTTCGTGTAACTCCCATGTAAGAACCACCATACCTCCATAGGAGAGAAATGAGTTATAATCCAGAAATGGGATATAACTCATGTATGGCACACACTGAAACATATGACACCTAATGACCTATGATCTCACCTAAGTGAGATGACTCACCATGGGAGAGGTAAATTCACGTAATTAATAAATAAAAGATGAAAAATACCCCTCACACTAATAGAAGATGGTGGCCATATTTCATAGTATGTGTTATATACTTGGAAAATAGGTTTTTGACTAGTCAAGGTTTCATAACAAGTATGGCCTAATGGCTAAGGAGTTATAAATTGAGTAATATTATTTTAGGAATTATTCATTTAGGTGAAAAATAGGAAATTGGATGAGACTAATACCAATATAAATTCAAAAATTCCATTGGTTTAGTTTTAGGTTACTAGAAGCTCAAATTGTTTAGTTCCATTTGACATGATTTTTATTTCAATGTAATAGCTTTCTATTTTTTTTCTTGAGTTACCTAGGGAGAGGGCCCTAGCCTTTATGGCATCACCAACCCATACCAACCGTGCAACCATCCAAGGATGGTAGTTTAAGCTCTCAGCAAGCCCATAGATTAAAAAACATTATTGTGGTACCATATTACCAAGGTATCCAAACTGGCAGTAGTGGGCCATCTTACCACGGAGATGAGATTTGAATCTTGGACCTCACAATTACTAGGAAGCCTAAAAACCATTACACCACTACCCGTTGGATTAAAAATGGTTCTGGATAACTCTCATACTGAAATTCTAGGACATGCCTTGTTGCATTGAACACAAGATTCATACTTTCCCCTGACCCACATCGCATTGAACACCAAACCATCTTGGCACCACGTCAAGATACCACCTCTGCCATCAAAGCATCTAACCCGCTTGGCACTACCTACTTGAGTAATGAAGAGTTATAGAGGTGGCCAACCCGGGGGAATAGACCCCGAGACCTCCCACATATAGCCCACATTCCCCACCACTAGGGTAAAACCAACTAGCTAAAGTGGTTTTGTTACCTCGCGTGTTGTGATTTCAGGACATGTCTCATCAAATTGAACACAAGATTCATGCTTGACTCTGACCCCCATTACATTGAAAATCGAGTTGATTTGACACCACATCGAGATCCACCTCTACCACCGAAGTAGTTGACCCACCTAACTTGCCTAGAACAACGAGCTATAAAGGTGGTCAACCCAGGGGAATGGACCTTGATACCTCCCACATATAACCCACATTCCCCACCACTAGGGTAAACCAAAAGAGATAATTTTTTTTGGATAACTCTCATGCCTTAATGCCAAGACATGTCTCATTGTATTGAACATGGGATTCATGCCAGCCCCTGACCCACGTCACATTGCAAACCAAGTCAAGAGACTACCTCTGCCACCAAATCAACTGACCCACCTAGCACTTCCTAGCTAAGTAATGAATAGCTATAGAGATTTCTAGCCTAGGGGAATGGACCCTGATACTTCCCACATATAACCCATATTCCCCACCACTAGGGTAAACTCGACGGGTTAACAAATTTCTAATATAATTCTTATTTAAAAAATTGATTTTTTTTAAATCAACCTGTTTATTGAATAAGAGAGCAAGTGTCACTTGATTGTTTGATAAACATATTTTCCCCTTTTACATTAGAATGTGACATTATCACTTCAAAACAAATAATCTTCCAAATTTCAAAGAGATAAAGAACATACAATCTATAATATTTTATGTTTAATGAAATTATGCATTATTTTCATTTACAATTTATTTTTCAAGTTTATAGTTATTATTAACATATTTTTTATTGAAAAGTGAAGTTTTATTAATAAAACATAAAATTACAATGTTGATCACACTAAAAATGGGTGAAAAGAATCACACCCCAAAATACAAATCACATCGAGACAAAGAGACATGAGAAATATACCAAATTATATCATCGATACACTGCCAAAATTAAGGTTGTATAATTATAATCATAATAAAAATGTGGTTCAACTAAAAATGTGATCAAATCAAGGATCCATAAACTAAGGACCATAAAAATAAGGCACTTAGGAAATAATGACGAAAACAGTAGCTGTAGGATTTAAATGAGGGGGGCTATCAAGATTCCCCCTTAGTCAATATAACTAGGAGGGCTCATTGTGTGAGGTATGGGATTCCACCCATAATTATAATAACTTTATTTATCTTCCTTTCCCTTCCAATAAAAATAAATGGTGAGAGCCAGACATGAAAACATTTACTGGGGAGGAACATCCCAGCCACTGTGACCACTGCTTCCAAGATGATCAATCATGCCACCACCATGAAGAGGTGAGGGATGGTAAGGGCGAAGGCCAATGCGAAAGGGGAAAAAAGATATATTTTCTCCAAGATAAATTATGTTTTGGTGACAGCCATGTGAGGGAGAATGGCAGTGGGGTGAATTTAAAGGTACCCAACTAACAACACAGAGTGCCCCCTAAGATTATGTAGGTACTCCACCTCCAAAAGGACCTTCTTCATCTACATTTAGATATGAATAAAAATATTGGAGGTAATTGTAACTTTATTAGTCACATAAAAAAAAAAATTCCATAGATATTTTGTAGGTACTCCACCTTCAAAAGGACCTTCTTCACCTACATTTAGATATGAATAAAAACATTGGAGGTAATTGTAACTTTATTAGTCACGTAAAAATTTCTTTCCATAGATATTTTGTAGGTACTTCACCTTCAAAAGGACCTTCTTCACCTACATTTAGACATGAATAAAAACATTATAGGTAATTGTAACTTTATTAGTCACATAAAAATTTCTTTCCATAGATATTTTGTTAAAAATAGGATGATTTATATCTTTCCAAATATGAAATATACTATAAACATGAAATATTTTCCAAAAATGTTATTTTTTGTATGTATGTGTAATATCAAAACCGGGGCTTTATTATTATCAATATGTATACTAAATTTAAATATGATATAGGAATCAAAATTATATAAGTATAGTAAATATACATATCCTTAATCATGTATTGATCAAGAATCATATTGTACAAACTCTCAAAATTTGATAAATGAAATACAAGTGAGGGTTAGAATTATTGTACAATTACACAAGATATGGAAGTTAAAAAGGTGGAATGTAATGTATACATATTATATTCAGAGTTTCTTTGAGATACATGTAAAATTTGGAATTCAAAAACTAAATGTAGGGCAAGTTAGCTGGAATAGGGAAAATATATTTGAGTGTTTTTTGACCTCCTTGATTGATTATGACATATTCTATTCTGATATAATTATATAAATTAAAATATCTATATATTAGGGCTTTGGATATGCATTTTTATGTTCAATATTGCACTTATATAATTGAATATGAGATCCGTATTCAAATCCTAGCTCTCTCTTCACTTGAAGACCTAAAAAATGAGTTACCTTATGGTGAAATTACTCAACTCCCATTGATTTGAGATATTCATACATAAAAATACCTCAAAGAGGCCTCAAAATTATGTAGTTATCCCCACTCAGTTAATGTGTGTAAATTTATAATAGTAATGTCTTTGGAAAATAAGACCTAAATATGACTTCTAACAACTTAGAGTTGTAGCATGTGATGGTGATCTAGGGAAGGTAGATAATATGTATTCAAATTTAGTAGCTTTTTGGAATACTTTGATATTGCAATGATAGTCCACTTGGGTAATTTGTTGTGATCCCTTAGGTAGTTGAATATGATAGAGATGAGGCCATTCAAATGGGTAACATGATTATGTTTTTATATATGACTTGTACACAAAATTGTCCTACTCAATTGATGCTAATCTAAATTGGGAAACTTACACATTTGGAAATTTCACCGTAAGGGGATTTTGGGGAAAAAAATGTATGACAAGTAAAATATAGGTTCACAACTAGGTTTTCAAATATAGGGATCCAATATAATACTGACCACACCATATAGATGTAAAGGTGCTTAAGGATCTCTAAAGTCACAAATATAGAGAATAGTAGCCCTAGCCTTAGGATAAATTTAGGTTTCCAAGGCCTACAACCAAGATAAATATAGTTATCCTACTAAGATTCTAAAATAGATAGGGAAACTCCCTCCCCCCTAACTTTTTCAAACTCATTTTTGACGGGGCATCTAAAGGAAACCCCGGAAAATAGGGGGCAGGGTGTGTTATAAGGGATTCAAAGGTTAATATGCTAAGTACTGGATCCTTCAAGTTATATATTGGCACTTGCAACATCACCGAGGCCAAATCTCTTCTTGGTGGTCTTAAGATGGATTTTCAACAAGGATATTCTAAAATATTTGTGGAAGGAGACTCCCAAATTGTTATATAGGCCATTAAGAAAGGAAAAGATAACTTTTGGAGGCTTAATATTTTCATAATGCAAATCATTCATTGGCTATCCAAATTTGAGAGTTAACACATTCAACACGTCTTTAGGTAAGTTGACAAGGTGGCAGACACTCTTGCCAATCACGACACTTTCCAAGTCATTAATTCATATCTTTCCTTTGAAGGTGCAGAATGGGATTTCATGGAATCTATGCTATCTCATGATCATATATGTGACCATTAACATGTGTGTCTTTCATTTATTTGTGAAGGAGATGTCTATTTATTATGTTCAGTCAAAGACATTTGGCATTCAATTTCACTCGCATCCTACTTTTTCTCCCTATGGCCCTCCCTGATTTTCCCATTCCCCATCTCCGCAGAGAGAAGGAAGAAGTATCCTTCTTTTATTTTGTTTCCCAATGTTGTCTTTACAAAATTTTAAAATTTGGCTCCCATGTGGTAATCAAGGCCATTGAAAAAATTATTTCCCTTGGCTACCTTCAATCTTTAGGTCGAGCTGGGTTAATTCAAAGATTACAAGCATGTTTTTTTCCCATCTGCTTATCTTAAAGGATGATAAGGCCACTATTCTCTCCATTTCCAATAATTTTAGACACCCGCATCACTTTGTTGGATTAGAAAAGGCTCTGGAAAGGGTTTACATCACTTCTATATTCTCCTCAGTTTCTATCCCTGGCTCTTCTTGTTGGGTGGACAAAGGTTACCTAAATGAATTGGAAATCCAATCCAATCAGTTGCTCTAGTTCGTTGTTTCATTGCATTCCATATGTAGATCTAAAGACATCAGCCATGCTCATGTGCATGCTATCAATGTGATGTATTTGGTTGAGCCCATTAGTCGTCCTCTGGAATGGTTCAAGGGATTCCATACACAAGCTTGGTATTCTTTAACCTTCATCTCCAGGGTTGTTTAGGTCAATGCCTTAGGAAAATTGGGGGGCAAAAAAGAGGTGGGTTTTCTCGGTGCTCCCACTATTGAGTTCTTGAAATATCAAATGAATAAAATATTTATATTGTATGGATACTATTTTTTTGGCATGCTTTGTGGAAAAATGTATATCTAGCCATTTTTTTGTCTCTTTTGGGTCCTTTTGTTAGTTGAACCCCTTGTTGTATGTGCAGTTAGTCTTTCTCTTAGGTTTTCTTCTTCCTTTGCTTTAATGTAAGGGTGGGACCCCTCATCTCCAGGTTCATAGCTCCGGTCAAAAGCATTTAAAAATAAAAAATAGAGAGGGAAATAACTAAGGGGTGTAGCAATAATAAGACAATGCAATAAACCAAAGAAAACCTACATATACTTTAGCCTATAATAATGAATGACCAAAAACAAAAATCACGTACATAAAAAGTAAGAGACTTAAGAGGGTTATAAATACTTACCAATATCATGTGTGTGACTGCTAATGCATAATACATCCCAAAGATAACGAAGTCGAGAGACAATCACTATGGGTGAAGAAGGGGAAATCTCAACAAGAAGATATCTAGTCCTAACTCACCATATGGTGAGATAAATGAAAAAGAGGAAAGCCTAAGAATCCAAAGTCAGCTAAGAAGTGAGAAATAGTTTTAAAAAGAGAAAATCATGCACAACTATATGTAAACAAGTGATTGTAAAGTAGTTGATATGTTGAAACTAACAAGAAAATAAAAGGGTATATACTTGAAGCCATCCCTCAAAGGAAATGAAATCAACCATGGTAAAACCAAAATAGGATCCATCACCCATAGATGATAGCCTTAGCCTTGGGGAAAATTATACGGTCAATGATTTATTAGAATTTTTGTGAATCATGATGTTTGTAGATGCATTTTTTATTTGGAGGATGGATTTGTATTGAGATCTAATGGATATATGTTGTTTTATGGTTTGTAGGTGCCACGAAGGATTTGAATGTGGAGATCATTGGATGTGGCATATCAAAAAAATGTATTGATGAGGTTATCCACATAGGAAATTACACAATTATCAGGCCTTAGATTTGAAGGCATTATGCAGAATTGTGTGGGTCCTATTAGATGTGGATTTGATTCAAATTTTCTTGATGCACTCTAATTTTAGATCTTATACCGTCAAGTGGAGGGCTAATAGAAAAATTGAAGAAGCTACAATGATATTGTAGCATGTACATGTTATTCTGGGACTACTGATTCAAGGAGTTTATTTATTTTGTGATGTGATTTAACAAGAATTAAATCATAATCAGAGGAGTGGAGTAAATTATATATATATAAAACATACAATGATGAGCAAGTGCAACCAACAAGAGGATAAGAGTGACTTAGCTGATATCTCGCTATCTAGAATTGATCTGAGTTGGGTTGATGGTGGAATAGGCTAAGTCTAGACTCTATATGCTTCATTTGGAAACCAATGATCTGGAATTTATTTTTGGACTATATCACCAAAAATGGTACATAATCGCCTAGGCACCAGTGTCTTGCTAATGGGTGCATGTTTGGTTCTTTCAATATCTAAGAATGTCACCTTCACTTTGTTTTATATCACATTCAATTCACTATAGGTTATCTTGTTGCACATGTACCTACAAGATGAACCCTGACTACCTACATGTTGGCAAAATAATTTGCTGCAGGACATTTTTGTTTTCATCAATGGTCGCGGGGCTAAGCCCCTCCTTCTTGGGTATGGGGAGGCTCTCATTTATTAAATACAAACTAAATAGAATTATGGGGTGGCCGTTATGTTGGGGATCACATATGAATACTAAACTAAACTTTGGAAAACTACTTGTATAATGTACAAGGGAGGAATTTGCTTTGAAGTGATGTAAAGAGGAGATGTGGAAATGGAGAGAGGGGGTTAATTCTATGATTAAACTTACATATTTTGCACACATTAGCTATAATAGGTCCACATCCAATAGGAATAAATCATCCATGTAAGTAATAACAAGACTAATAAATCAAAGACACAAAGTTCTATGGATTCATTAATCAAAGACACAAAGTTCCTTCTTAGTTATACAATATTACAATGCTTGCAAAGTTTGAGAGTAAAGATAATAGAAGATCATAGGAAATGAAATAAAAGAAATGTAGCTTTATTGCTTGTAGTAGTAGTGAACAAAATCCCAACTAAAAATAATAAACAATTGCTAACCATTGGGAATGGAGAGTCCATTCCAATTTATAGATTACAAAATGTCTCTTCCTCTTCCCCTTGTGACTTTTCATCTCACCACCACTTGTAACTTTTCACATTCCCTTAAAAATGAAATTAAGGCATTTTTTTAATTTGGAAAAGGAACTTAATGAAACATTAAGTCACTTAAGTGAATAAGATGAAAGAGTGAAAAATTACATTCCCAATGAATAAATAGAATGATAGAAAGAGAGGGAGAGGGGAGAGAGAAGAAGGGAGAGAAGTGGAAATTTGAAGATGAGAAAGCTCCTGCTGATGAAGAATCAACTTCTGATGGACCTTTGAGAAAAATATCCATGAGTGGGATTATTTTACTTTGACCACCCATTGAATTGAAATATTGTGATTGTAAATGCTTCCTTATGTGAGATGTAGACACATTCCAAGGTATTGAATGAGTTTTTAAAAACACTACTAAGTGAATTGCGCCATGTGAATTGAAGATGATTTTATGATCATAGAGACATTATGATCCTTTTTTAACACAAGATCAGAGTCAAAATAGGGAGATCATCACCTTAATCCCTTGTCCTAAAAATTCACCTCCATGATAAATATGTCACCTTTTTTTTAATGTAATCAACTTCATGATGCTCAAACATTTTCTTATTTTTATGCTACTCATTGAAAAATATTTTCTCCTCTAGATATAAGGATTGATCTTTGAATGAAATTATTTTCCTCTGACTTCTTCTTAGACTAAAAAATTGTGGTTAAAATCTCCTTCTTCTTTGAGATGTGAGCACACTCCAAAGAATTCAAAAAGTGATAAAAAAAAATTATTACAAGACTTGCACCGAGTGGACATGTGATGACTTCTTGATCCTACAGATATGATGGTCTTTGGTACCTTTGTATTATTTAGTTTAAGTGAAAATATTTTACGTACACTAGTTTATTCTGATGTGTTCCTTTCCATAGTATGATTCACGTAATGTACCTCCTCTTTGAAAGAGATGTGAACATAAGGTTGGAGTTGGAATATGGTGATCATCACCTTCCTCCTCGTGATTCCCTTGAACTTCACAATTCAAATCCAAGCAAATTGTCTAAATGATTCAATCATGATGACCCCCTTATGTGATTATTAGGATGAGTTGAATCATATAGTTTATTACCTATAAGTTTGTCATACAAAATTCACCTTGAGACTAATGCTTTAAGAGCCTGTGAGGGATTTATTTCCTGTTTGAACCATGAAACAATTTCCTAGCCTTACAATTGTGATTTTGTCCTTCCTGCGCATGTGAATAAAAATCCTTGGTTATGATGAACATATTTTTATTGATGTTTTTATCACCATGCTTCACACATTCCAGGACAAGTTCAGTACTCTGAATAGATAATGGGTGGCCTCCTGCCCTGAATAATCCACTTGAGAGTATCTTTTCCTCCATTACTCCTCGTGGCTCATCCAAAATTATGGCTTTTAGGTCTTCCAATTCCATGTGGGTGACATCATTGTATTCTATATTGAAATATTCAATTATTAGTGTTGATATTGGTATGAAATTGGTCTCAAAAGTTTAGGATTTGTCGCAGGGCCTTCTGCTCCATTTTTCAAAGATTTTTATTCACTAGAACTCTGAAGATCTTAAAAGGAACTCCAAGGGATGAAAAATTCTACTGGATGCTAAAAATTGTATATAACATCAATTAAAATGTTCTTATATTCAACTTGAATGCATTTTTGGGAGGATTACACTAACAAATTTTGGTGGAAATTGGGTACATGAATTGTGAGTTATGAGAAATTTTTAGTTTTGGAGTATGATGGTTATGGAATAATTTAGTAGCATAACTGGTAAAAAAGGATTTTTTGGAGGTAAAATCACAACTCCTTGAATTTCAACAATTATTAAGTGTTAATGAGTTAGGAGTTAATCACATTCACCTTACAATTTTTAACTCACGTTTAACTAGACAACTAAATTGAGGTTGGGAGGAGAGTTTGAGTGTGGTTGTACCCTTAAAAAGTAGGGGATAAATGTGCAAAGGGGAAACAAGGGGAAATAAGTGTAATTTTCATAATATCATGCCAATTTTCATCTTCTAGTGCATTATGAGGGAGATGCAGAGGGCTTAAAATGGTTTTTAGGAGCTAAAAATTGGTTTTTGATATGACTTGAGGCTGAGTAGAAGGATGGGGAATGAATTTTTTTGTCCCCCTTGTAATTTTTTACCTTTGGGAAAAGTTAAATGGAATAATCATCCTCCCAAAATATTTCAATGGTCTTGGAAACATGAGAAAGGGGACTAGGTTGAGTGACTGCAAGTTAGAGGTCTCCTGAGTGCGAAAGATGCAAGTCATAAGTTGCAAAGAGGGAGCCAATACAAGGGAATACAATTTCATTTCCCCCATGCACTTTGGGGATAATCCAAGTGGACATCTTGTCTTTATAAATTCACCAAGAGGTCTTCTCATCATGGGAATGGGACATGGACACTTAAACACTTCACTTGCTTCCTCTAACACTCCAAGTTGAACTTTAAGTTACAAAACAATATGAATGAAATGGGTATCATAATTTGGTGTCCCTCATGTCCCATTTTCACCTTCGTGATGATGTAAGGGGACACGAAGGGTGAAAAAGTATGCTCAAGCCTTTTTGGTATGTTGGTGTCATTTGTCAACTCCATTTTAAGACACCGAGAGTGTTATTCTGCCCTAAGAGCATGGAAGGATGTTTTGGGGTCAACACTTATATTATTTTGAATCCAAATAACCTTTTTGAGATCATATAATCCATTATAAAAATCCAATTCTTCCTCAAAATCTATTTTCAGGGCATGTTCCACTTTTGGCTTAAAGGGGCAGCTTTAGTGTCTTAAGATATCACATGATATATTGAGGTCTTAGAAAAAAATTGATGTGTCCATCATGTGGAGGGTTCCAAGATATTTCTATAAATTATTTGATGAGATTACAAATCCTCTTGGTACTCCCAGAATCTTCCGAACAAGTTGACTTTCTTTGTTAGAGCCTTCATTTCATGTGCCCAAAATGACCCAATTTTTGTTAACTTGTTCTCGACATCAATTATCTCAAAAAAAATTCCATAAACTACCTTATATAACATCATTTTAATCCTAAAAAAATTTAGATGGGTTGAATCTTCCCTTTCAACTTCCGGAGGATGTATTTATGTTGCAATATGGCTAAAATTTGCCAATTTAGTACTTTAGAGAGCAGTATTCCACCTTAGAGCTTGACCTCATAGTAAAATAAACTTAGATTCATTGCCCTACACACAAAACACACTTTAATTCAATTTATCACTTTACTCGTGGGTGGAAAGATGTGTGACACATACCTTGAGGAGTTGTGTGAGCTGATATGTTGGTCAGAGGAAGGGTTCAAAGCGAATAGGAAAAGGTTTTCAAAGGGTGGGCTCTGTTGTCATAGAAAAAAAATTCAATTTTATATGCTAGACATTTTTCATGGAAAGAACTGGCTCTATCTTAGGGACATTAGACCATAATGGGTAAAAAATAACCTCAGGTATCTCATGGAGTAACAAATCAGTGCTTTATCCATTATGCCT